>JAJLXC010000004.1:0-600000 GCA_030571055.1 Yamadazyma sp. yHMH685
CTGGTCTTCGTAGATGACGATTCGGTGGTGAAAGTTGTTTCAGCAGATGATGATTCACTTTCAAG
Source organism: Yamadazyma sp. yHMH685 (assembly GCA_030571055.1). Taxonomy (NCBI): domain Eukaryota; kingdom Fungi; phylum Ascomycota; class Pichiomycetes; order Serinales; family Debaryomycetaceae; genus Yamadazyma; species Yamadazyma sp. yHMH685. The sequence goes on from JAJLXC010000004.1 coordinate 66, forward strand.
GGGACAGTAAGTAGTATAAATAGTAGTCTCCTCATCCGTGGTGACAGTAACGGTAGTGACACCAGTGGTCACAGTATTAGTGTGACAAGACTTTTCTCCACAGCTTGTGACAGTCACTATGGTGGTGTCAATGTTAGTAGTAGTTAAAGTTTCTGGAGCTGGTGGAACCTCAGAGGATCCAGCAGAGAAACTTTCAACTACTGGAGAAGGAACAATGGAGGACTCAGCAAGACTTGAAGAACGAACTGCAGATGAACCAGCAGAAGATGGGGCTGAAGATGATTCTGCCACAATAGAGCTGGAGGCCACTGGCACAGGACTAGAACTGTATACAGCTGTCTGTACAGTTGATGATTCGACAGAAGTAGATAATTCCAGAGCAGCTAAAGACGACTCATCCGGTACTGGCACTGTATTAGAGCCTGTCGGAACCGGAGCTGAGGATGAATCTGATGTTTTTTGAACGGTGGTAGATTCAGCTGTAGAAGATACTGTGGTAGATTCAACCGTAGAAGATACTTCAGTCGAAGTGGTAGACGACGTATCTTCGGTCAAAGTTAAAGGACAGTAAGTCGTGTAAATTGAAGTCCACTCTTCAACAGTTTCAGTAACAACAGTAACTCCAGTGGTGACCTCAGAAGTATCACAACCATTTTCAGAACAAGAAGTGACAGTAATGATTGTTGTCTTTGGTACAGTAGTAAAATCAGTTGAAGTAGTGATTGGAGCAGTAGCTGGAATTTCAATGCTAGAGCTCAAATTACTTTTAGGAGGGATTGGCCCCGAAGAGGTACCAATGGTGACAGTAGAAAGAACTGATGCATCAGAGATGACTGTGTCATCACAATCTTCAGCACCCCAGCTCTCTTCAACTCCCTTTTCATGACCTCTTTGGTACGTAGCGAGTGTGACAGATAATAAGCTAGCGGATTGAATAAACTGAGTAAGCTTCATAGTGAGTGACAGCTAGTTGGGCTTAGATTCTCGTCCAGTGTAATAATGTGATATGACACAGGGGGATTTGCTTACCTTTTTATAATCAAAAACCTGAAACATGAAACATCTTGATGTGGGTACCACATTGGACTTGGCTGTTAAAATTAGAAAATTGCAAAAAAAAAAAAAGAAAATAAAATATATATAATTCCGGTAAACCTAGACTGACTCGTAATTGAATAAAGTTGCAGTTAAGGCTTTATTAAATAAAGGAGACGGATAAAGCTGCCGTATTAATGCCGCTTATTACCCTCGTCTAGTCATTTAGTAATCGCCCCTATAGGCATATCAAATATATATTTTTGGTTATGCACTTGTGCCTGCTTTCAAGATAGTATACTACTTACCCCTTTTCTACAGAACTGGACAACACTGCTTGGTGGGCCATTGATGTCGCCAAACAAGCCCCCTCTTACAGGAGACATAATTTTAACTCTGGCTCGAGAGATATTTAAGCGAACATCTGTGCAGGTATCTTTTGACGAGGTTTCAGATGTGAAACAAATTTGGTTTGTGAGTATATATGAATGGTAGCGATAAGATGCCTAGATCGCCATTATGAACCTTCGACGGCCCCATCTTCAAACACGAATGGACAGTTTCTAAAAATAAGTTCCTTTCCCCACGGTTATTCTACTTCAGCATTCTCACAACCATTTTCTCGTCTCAAAAATTTGTAGATAATTTTTAAGTATCCCGCAGGACGGCTTAACTGGGTCGGATGTGCAAAGCCCAGTTGATGATACCGCAATCCCCACGGTATTTGTTCCAATGCGGGTGGTTGCCCCTGAGAAATAAGCTCTCGTTCCTGGAGGATTTGTGCAGCACCTACGCAATGGTGCTTCACTTGTAAAGTGTTACTAAACATACCATTGGACAACTCTATCTTACCGGGCTAACAGACTTACCCCTATCTTAATACAATTGCCTTATGTTCGCTTTACGAGATAGTTGTACCGAGCTTTCAGATCCGCTTGTTCTTGCTGCTTGCATTAACCGATCTAACGCATTCGAAAAAAACCGTTAGTCAGTGCGCAGAAACGCCAAACGGCTTATTCACCCCACCTCTTTTCTTGTATCTGCTTTAAAATGTACGGGAGGTCAAATGATACATCACCGGTGAATACATGAGTTCAAGAGAAAATGGATTGAAGGACGTGAATACTTACTTCGATGTTTTAACAAAAAATCTAATAGTCGTACTATTTTTTTTTAGTAATTTAGTGTGCCATTTAGTGCAGTCTATTATTGTCTTCATGCAAAGTGCGCTAGGCGTTTCTGCGTGCACCCGTGTATACGTTCCCAACCACTACATCTAACTATTACCAACACCCCAGTAAAAGAACTCTTTTACGGGGACTTAGGTTCCCACTTGATGCCTCTAGCTGAATCACCATGACAACATATGTAGCTTAACAGGGAGTACTGCGGTAGAAATAAACTACTGCGCAAGGGCGATCCACAAAACCTTAATCAGCAACGTGAACGCATGCCCTGTTCCAGTAATCGTGTGATTTAATCAGGTGCTTTTAAGACACTCACCAGGCACTTGGCATGGGTTCATACTATTCCAATGTACCAATTCTCCATACCTCTAACCCTAAAATCTTGAATTTACCTGTGCCCGACTTATCTACATTGTCGCCCAAATCTCCAGTTCCATTCAAAACCTCATTTCCGAACGTCTCACATCTGTAACTTACACCTTCGAGTAAGTTTGAGCTTATCCACAATCCATTTTGACCATTGGATGATCCAACTGCGATAAAATTATGGTCTGAATAAATGATATTGTCATTTATGCCGGTATACACGAATGCCTTAAACCGGTGATATTCATCCTGGGCGTCATGTTTGTGTTTATGTAGGTTTTCTAATTTCCAAAGAAAACATTCCCCGTTCCCGTAGTACCGTTTATGATCCATAGGTCGTAAGTGTTCGTTTAAGAAACAACCAAATTTATTGTTGTTGCTATCTCGGATAACCATCACATATCCGATGGGACGCTTCTTTTCGACTGAATGGCCGTTGGTCAAGATCATCAGACTGATGACCTGATCTCCATATCCTTTTCGCAATTGTTCCTGGCGATGTAATTCATTTAGCTGATGGTTCAAGTTACAGCGGGAGTATAGAGTGTTCAATGATATGCCGTGTTGCTCCATGGAATACACGAGTTCCCATTCTTCAAACAATTGGAGTCTCGGGGGTAAAAGACTACGTATGTTACTGGATAATTCCTGTGTCATTAATTTGCGTCTTGTAGAGGATTTGTAACCCTTTAAAGTAACGGGACTCAATGGGGGTAAGCTGTCTTCCCTCAGCAGCTCAGAAGGCAGTGGCAGATCCTCTTTGGTAACCGTTCGACTCAAAAGCCTACTGACAATTGAAGGTCTGGACATGTTCGAGGGAATGAAATGCGTGTGTGTTGTGTGTATTAGTAGGGTAATGTAATAAATGCGGAGGGTGCGAAGAAACGCAAGTAACTAAGACCGGATTAGACACTTTGCATGGTGGCACTTACACAAATAGAGTTACTGTAGGATCGAGAAAACATATATGTATTATTCTACAAGAGAATGATATGCAGTGTTCTATGTAAACTATGAAATTTTGAGTATCAGCACAAATGACGTTTGCAACAATCGAAAAACTAAATTGAAGCTGGTAGAACTCAACCTCTGAACTAGTGTGAATGATGCATTGCTTGGCATTCCACCAAATTACTCACATGTCACTTCTAGCAAGTGCTATAATGAACTCTGCACTCACCCGAACACTATCGACAAATGTGATATGTGGGAATGATTTCAGGAGCTTTGTATCAAGACCAACCATGCCAGCACAGCCGAGGAGTACACAGTTGACATCTGGCTCTAAAGCTAAGAACTTTGCAATCTTATCGACAATCTCACAGTAGACCTGAGAGTCATTCAAATTCACCACTTTAATATCAAAACTTTTTGTTGCAGCCAATGACTCGGGTATCGTATCACTCTTGAAAAACTTTTTGATGGCCGTATCGAGAAGCCCGTTCCAACTTTGAGTACTTGTCACTATCATCAGTTTCTTAAAACGTAAGTTCAGAATACTATAAAGCAACGACCCATGCATGATGCCCATGACGGGCTTACTGGTTCTCGCAGCCAAGCTGTAGAGTAAAGGATGATCCGAATAGCAGCACACCAAGAACCCATCGTATTTCGCCAAGCCTTGAGCGAGTAGATCGGGTAACACCACAGCCTCTGATTGGACAGAGGTAGCGTGGCCCGTAATTTCGGGTGGAGCAGAGTCTGGGGCAGTATAGAATTCGAACTTCACATCAGGGATATGAGGGATAAGTCTCTCCATATCCTGAGTGACCTTGACACTCGAGTTTGGGTTAACTATAAGCACTTTAAGCATTGTTTTGAAATACAAAAATGAGTGAGATCAATGTGAGACTACATAATTGGAGATATGACTTGCAACTTTTCGGCGCGATAACGAGAGTCATCAACGAGTCAATTCGGTCGCACACTAAAAGTGGGTTAATACTAGTCTACAGGCCCTCAATCCATAGCCGTTTACTAGCAGCAACTGCACTGCTGACGTCATGTCGTTTCACGCGTCAATAGGACTGGATGCTCACAGACTCATATGGTCCAAATCCATTCTCGCATTGTCCTTGGTGAGCGAAGAGATCAAGTTTGTTGTTGCAAAAGATCACATCATGGTTTCTGCCATAAACTCCACCAACACAAGCCAGGCAGAGATTGTATTTTCGTCCGAGTTCTTCGAAACCTATTCGTTAGAGAATTCTCAAGCTCTTCCCGGATATGATACACGGCGCCAAACGTTTCTGTATGTTGCAAACTCGAATCACCTCTCAATTCTTTTCAAAAATTTTGACTCAGATAGCGAGGTGGGGTTCAAGATAAGGTTTGGAGAAGCGTACAAATTGTTGATCAACGTTCAAAGAAGACTCATAGTTAAGAAACACCACATCAATTATCAACCTATTAAGAACGATCACGGCTCTTTCAGCGATAAGTACATCGCAGAGCTCGAGGCCCAGCACACCGGTTCTGGAGAGCCACAGATAAAGTACATGATGCTAGAGCAGCGAGTGATCAAGGATTTCATAGATATGATCCCTTTACAAACAGAAGAGTTCAAAGTCGAATTGAGACTGAGCAAGATTCTTTTCAATGGTTTTACCAAACAAGTTGCGAAGGACAACCAGTACCTTAAACAGCCAATGTCGATCACCATCTCTTTGGGCATAGATGAGTTGAACAGTACTAATATTCCTGACAACCTAAATCAATTCATCAATTTCAAACTTAAATTATTCAAGTTATTCATCAATCTTGTAAACTTGATCAAGGGTAAGCTCAAACTGGGGGAGGATTTCGAAATAATTTTCAAAGCCTCAGGTGATCCAGTTTTATTTTCTTATCGGAGCAGCCCACTAGTATCTGTGAACTTTGTTCAGTTGACCAACGATGAAGCGGGTGAATCTGCCAACACTAATCCTATTACTAAAAGCTATAGTCTTGAACAGGTAAAGAAAAACACAGATCCTATCCTTGACCAGAGACTGGTATCGCTGGACAAAAGAGTTTGCATGGACATCGTCGGGGAGGAGATCGATCAGATTGACATTAACTTTGACGACGATTACGATCAAGAGCTTGGGGCAACCCAGGTTGACGAGGTAAAATCAATATTTGATTAGATACCAGCACTGGTGACCAATGCCAGTTGAGGACAATATCAGTTAATGGTATTTCAATATAGCAGTTCATAGACGAGTAATGCTTTAAGTATTCAGCGATGTGCCCAATTCTTTGAATTGTGGTACTGCATATCTGGTTTCTTGAATACCTGGAATCTTGTCAAGACATAAAAAATGTAAAGCCTCAAACTTCTAGGATGAATATATTAACTAAATAGTGCATAGATGGCTACTTACAAAATGCATTAAGCCTTGGCTTCAATCTTCTTTCCGCTGAAATAATGATAGTTCAACCATCTAAAACCTTGAGCAGATTGAGCAACAGAATTCACAGCATGACATCCAAACAACAAGTAGTTTTTAGGTGTCACAGCCAAGGAATATCTCATAAAGGTCAAGGCATATATAAACAACGAGCCTGTCATAGGACCACTGATCAAGTCTGGATCTTTTTTTAAGTCTAATAAGGCAGCCAAAGGAACTCCGAAATTGGAAACTGGACCCCAAAAATGGGTGGTGAAGATATATCTGAAGGTCTGCTTAGTGAAGATCTTATCGCTGAACTTTTTGAAGGCTGACATTCTAGGTGTATCTTAATTTCGGTTCCAATTGTTCCGATAATATAGTGGTCGGAGTTTTTCGCACTCCAGTTCTGTTGAGTTCTTCTCACCATGGGGAAACGGAACATGTCCGATTCGCGCGGGCGTAGTGCGACCCGTTTTTGGGACTGGTACTCTCCGGGCCTAAGCCGCCGACAAGGCAATAATTTGTATCTGAATTAGAATAAGCTGCTAATGATCTTTATGCATGATTGTGCAGTCTTTTGAAAAGGTCTAATATACAAATCCATATCATACTAATCTATCAAAAAGTAATGTGTCATTTCTATATCAATCTATAATACAGTTTTCGTTATCATGTTATTTGCGGTAGTGAGGAGTGAACTTGTCCAATTTGATCTTCTTGTGCTTGTCATCGTCCTCCCTGTCCTCTTTTTTTAACTGATCTTGATTGAACTGCTTGTTCAAATGGAGCAACTCTTTTGGTTGAGGTTGTTCAAAGTTGGCTCGTTCGTTCCTGGAGTCGGCAATCCCAATATCATCAAACAGGTTCAAGCTTTTGAGCTCTTCTTCTGCCCTATTGTGGATCTCTTCGTTCGGAGAGCCCAAATAATAAGGCAAATTATCCGGGTTGGTAATCCAGAAAGGATCATTGAGATTAAATCCTAAGAAGTCACTACTTGCTTGTGTCGATGTTCCAACTGTCAACGGTGAACCACTCATCAAGCCTGTGCTAATAGAACTCGAAGCCTGGCCATCAGCGAAATTGGATTCACCCAATAAATTTGTGTGCATGCTGTCAAACTGCTCGACTACGATGGATTTCTGATTTACCTGCTTTTCAATATAATCGATCATATTCAAATTCCGGTTGATGAGGTACACGATATTCATTGACCAGACCCGGTCCTCTATGTTCTTATCGATGTCAAGGATGCTTGTGAGCTGGACTTTCAAGTGTCTAATGAATCCAAGGTTATCAAATTTTTGATTAAACTTAAGGTTGACAAAATCCTTGGACTTATAATTAAGTAACGTGAAGATAATCACAATTCCTTGATACACGAACGAGTTCAAGAATGGGAAATTGATTTTGAAGTATTTTCCTACCTTTAAAAAGAAGGTTCTCTTCTTGGTGAGTTTCTCCTCGAACAGTCTAAACATTTTAATGATCAATTTTAAAAAGTTGATTATGGAGTCCGATAGATTGGAGAGAATCAAAATGGCCTCATCATCAACCTTCGTGAATTTGAGAATGAAAGGCTCGAAAAGTTTGGCCTTGTTGATGTAGAATACAATCAAATCGTTCATCAAATCAATCTGTTCAATTTTTATGGGGAGATAATTCAGCTCATCATAGCTCAACTCAATTGATGAATCGTGCTCGTCATTGCCACTGGTACCGGTGCCATAACTGGCACTAGTACTGACACCAACCTCGCTTGCATTGGGGGTTGACGAGTTGTCTTTGTTGGCGTCTTGGTTGCCAACAATGCTCAGGCCTTCAGAATTTTCGATTTCATTCAAATATAATTCCAACAAATAAATTTCCTTTTCAAATTTAGAATTCAAATTTAGCAAATCTGACATAGTGAAGTCAATCATGAAGTTCTCGATGAGCATCATATTAGACAATCTAAGGCACTCGCTCAAACCAATCCTCAATAATATGGAAGTGGTGTTTTGGCTGAGGTTGAGGTTGGAGTAATTCTGGCTGTACTTCAAAATAATTGAGTTAATTTGGATAGAGATTGGGTTAGGTCTGCCAAGGATAGAACAGATCTTATCACTCAAGATTCTCAATGAGAACCAAACTTTCAATTTGTTGATGTCTTCCATTTCATCGTAATCATTTTCATCGAGCGTGGAATCACTGCTGGTGTTCAAATCTATCTCATTGAGCTTGTTGAGCTTCAACTTGCCTGTTACATGTAGCCCAATCGAATACGCTATTGAGCAGGTATGAAACATCATGGACCAACATTCTTCGTATCTTTGTTCAATAAAATAATATTCCGTGCATAACAAGTAACTTTGAATAGTAAGCATGGATTCATTGATCAAATTGTGTCTGAGCTTTTCAAAGTTGTAAAGTAAGTTGTTGTGGATCAAATCATATGCAAAAGTGCTAGATTCGTTTCTGGGGATACTGAATATCTCGCTGACCTCTACCGGTGTCGATCTTGCGATAGCAAAGGTAAGGATCATGAGTAAGAGTAACAAATCATCATCGTTTTCCCAAATATTATCTTCCAAACCATCATATCTGTCTAGAAAACTCAACAAGTTAATCTTTGAGATGAAAGTCTTATAGTAATTGCACGAATAATTGTGAAAAAATTTTACTACCAATTTGTGGATAATGCTTAAATTTTCAGTCGACGGTATTCCGGGTTTCAACTTTGGGAGGGGCTTTTTGATCAAAGAACGCTCAAACTTGATATTGTTGTCTTGATCAAGATAGTTCTTTGGGTATCCACTGGGTTCGTCAATGATGTGGTTGTTCTTCAAAGATTCAATCATATAGCTGGAGCTTTGTGGCCCATAGTACTTTTTACCTAATTCACTGGTCTCACCCGAAATCTTAAATTTTTCGGGCAGTGATGTCATATCGTCGTTCAGCTGTTGATGAATATGTTCATGATGATCCAGGTCCAGGTTATTATCTTTATTGAAGTAGTTGGATTGAGCATTCATTTGTTCGAGCCTTTTAGCTAGCTGTTTATTGTATTCACCCAAGCGGAAGTTCTTATTGAGAATATCATCCCTTTCGCTTTTCAATCTGTTGATGAGCAAGTTTAGACTGTCCTCATCTAGACTATCTGAATCAATGGAACCTAGATCGGATATTGACTCGTACTCATTATTTTTAATTTCGATATTTCTGAAGGTGGATGGGAACTGACAAACAACTTGTCTTTTTTTACATTGGTTACATGGCCTGTGCTTATTACATTTTATCTTCTTTCTTCGGCAAGATACACATGATATTGGGTAGGTTTCGGACATGCTTATCGATTTAGTGCAAGAATGTTGTGTTCAAGAGTTTAACTTAATAACTCCCACTTAATGTAGACAACTCTGGTTAAGTGAGATGATGACTATCAAAGCCCGAAAGAATTGGAAGCAGCAGATGCTCAAATATGTTGTCTTTCTGCTGTATCGATGACCAGTCTATGTTAGAAGCTGGTATTTCGGTTATGGGGAAGTCCGGAGATGCAAGTGAACAGAAACTAGATAGATTCCTCGTATATTATTGTTCGATTGAGGAGGATTGTCGAGCCGTAAAAGAAACGTGAATGCTGGGATGTACTGTATGACGGTGTAAAGTAGCCAAATATGGTGATAAAGCGTAACTAGAACCCCGTTAACGAATTGAGCCGAAGAAATTAAAGAACTTTTGAAAGCGGGACCAAAACTTCAAGTAATGCAGAATAATGGAGTCTTTGATAAATAGTCGGCCTCGAAAACAACGGACTAAAAATTTGATCGACCTGATTAGTTATGAAATTTTTCTCTATCCTTCAAATTTGTCCTCTGTCAACAGGTAACCAGATTAATATTTACGGATTTCCGACACAAATCTTGGTTATATGGTAGCAAACAGAGGGCAAAAAAAATAACAAATATCCACGAAGTCCGGCTATTTAAATACATATTCCTGTGTCAAATATTCAAAAACTGTCTCGGTCACAGACCTTATTCACTTAGATTGCTTATGTCGATATATTACTGATAATTTTAACTGAGAAGGCATACTGAGTGACATGCAAAACCGTTACTCATTTGGGCTATTTTCTTTTTTTATATATTAAAAAATATTTAATATAAAATAACTGTTCTGCTAGATGACTTTGTGTAAGGCGTCACAAACTCACAAGGAGGATGGCGCAAGTCCATGGAGGTGCTATCTCTACAAGGAATCCGTTTTATTGAAAATGAACTATGCTTGTTCGAACATCAATGTTGAGAGAAAGAAATCTTGCAGCTCACCGTACGGGAATTTTAGTCGCATCCCGGTTTCCCTACATCTTTGTCGTGGCGAAGTTCGTAGGGCGTTGTTCGTAGAACTCACTGTCTTAGGCACTATGTGTAACAGGCAGGTCCCATCGTTGCAAGCTGTATTCAAAATCTTTCCACCGTATCTACTTCATGACTATTTACAGCTACTCAAGCAGTGTAGAGTGTTCAAAGGGTTGGCAAGTGTATGCATGGTTACAGAGGGTTTCAGGAACATGATAATTTTAGTCCGTCACCAAACGTTCAAAAGCAATTGGATCGACCACATTAGCAGACACTGCGAAAATTTGCTTGCTGCTACACTACAGTTTACACTGCTTGCAGACTTGCATGTTTGCATGGAGATTACGTAAGATGCTCGAAATGTCTCCAACTCGAGTTTGCGATGCCAAATTGATTTTTCCCAGATCAACAGCAAGACATTTCAGACACAGACACAGACACTAACCTTTGGCATTGTATCACACAGCCTCCACCGCCGAACCTTGGGTGTAGTCTTGTCGTGTCGGTACAAGACGCTTAAGATTGGATTGGAAAAGTAGTTTTCAACCTTATCGCTACTGCTAACCCATCGTCCTTCGTAGATGCTCCGTACGCACCATAAATTACAATTGATGCATGTTTTGTTCTCCCTCCAGTTATTTCCCTTCGATCCATTATAACGTGAAGTGCTTTGGAGTTTTCGTTATATTTATATTGATAGGAACATGTTATTTGTGTCTGCTGCTGAATAACTCTCATAGGTACAGATTCAGACATCTTTAAAAACCAAGGTGTACATGAAACATTAAAGATGTATACGATTTCTTGACGCATTTTGGTCATGATTCAAAATAGCCTTTTAGCATCTATGTAATGCCATTAGCAATACTAAAGCTGCAAAATCGGCAGGATGAGATTTCTACCATACAGGACTTGCTGATCACAGATGAGGAATAAAAATGGACAAGTACAAGACTTCAACTGTAGAATTGCACGTTTGATTTCGGTCCATACCAAACTCTTCCAAAATCCTCTAGCTGCACTTTACGAATTTTACCTGTCTCTACTCTCACTAAGCTTCTGAAATTTAGTGAGCCGTGTCGCGATGTAGTTCTGCAAGCATGTCTATTAGAATCGGTCCATCGTGCGCGAAACTGGCCCATTCCGACGCGCCAGACAAGTTGTTTAGCAGCTGCATTCTCATGATAACGTCCTTTGATGCCGTGATAAGTGAGACAAATGACGCTTCTGTGCCTGCATCTGCATCTGAAACTTTGTCTAACTCCGCACCTACCGCTGGGTTGACATCAGTCCGGACCATCACTGTAGACATAGTAAATGTCCTTAACCACATAAATTTATCTATTTTTGCGGAAAGATTCCATGACACTTTGATGATCTTAAAACTTCTGAAACAAGTACAAGCCCTTCTTGATTCAAGCCACTTTTTCCAGGTAAAGTTTGGAAATAATCTTGGAAATTATATTCCCAAGGAAGGGTTTCTTTTTAATATTTCAGGGGACCATTTTGGGATCTTGGAGGTCAACTTAAGTAAACAAAAAATAGGTGTTAACTTGTACCCCAATGTAGAAGCGACACTTCTACCTCCCATTCCACCAAACCCAAACAAAACAGAACCCTGTGTCTCTGTTCGTTTCTCTATGAAGCCACCCATTTCCGCTACGGCTGGTACTTCTAATCCAGTGTTGGTCTCACCAGAACAAATCAACGACCCGGTGCTATACATAAAATCAAGGTATCACAGTATCTTGTACTCTACCTCTATTCCTTTGAGTTATTTCCCAAAAACGGCTCTTTCAAGATTGAGAGTTTTGTCAAAGGACAAATGTGGTGTTAAAGAACACCTCTTCACACTCTTGCTATCTGTAGAACAGCTAAACGCTAGACATGAAGGGAAGTTCGGCGTGCTAAAGCGTTTAGAGGACTCCTACGAATGTTTAAATAAGGACTATGAAGTGGCTAGCCAGGATGAGTTCATATCATCTCAGAATCTTACCCAAGAGAAAGACAATGTGAACAACTGTATCTTCCAATTAAAGCTCAGAGAATCACAAATGCAAATCATCGTAGTGTTGGAGTTGATAATTGAAATGGACTTGATGGAACAGGATTTCTTATTTAACAACCAGCCTTTGGACCCTCCAAAAGTTGTCAAGTCATCCAGGCCCCGCTTGATCCGCAGAAGAAAGCAGGACAAACAGACAAAGATTATTCCCACTTTTTTGGGTATGGGTGTTGGTGTTCCTAACATGGATTTGACGAACGCCCCTGCTATTTCCAAAGAGATTAATGCTCATATATTGTTGAAAATATTGGACCTGTTAATTGAAAGACTAAGACTTTTGGACACCTTGTACACAGAGAAGAATAATAGTTTGGTAAATTTTGTTGCTTATGTGTTGGTTCCTTACTATAGAAGCAAGGCTCCTTTGACAATCCAGTATATTGTTGATAATATTAAGGACTCTAATCTTAGACTCAGCTCAAAACTAAAGGCCATACGGTCAAATTCCACCAGTTCTGGCAAGACTTCAGGTAGTTCCAAGACCGCTCGTTCTTCAACTAAACCCAAAAAGTTTGAGCGGCCAAAGCTTACTAAAGACTTGAACCTTGATGACCAGACATTTGCGCCGAAAATGCTGTTCAAGAGATCCAACTCCAATTTGTCTTCTAAAAATTTACAGAGAAGACAAGTTGATTTCCTGAAGCCGCCAGCTTTAAAACTGAAATCTATGACTGAGTTGGACAAGACGTCCATTTTCGCCCAATCTAAGAAGATCAAGAGGCCAACGGTCTTGCCAGAAACATTACCTGTCCAACCTATCCCGCAAGTATCTGCTACTCCTGTGAAGAAGAAGCCCCGCGGTGATATGCACGTTCTCGGAACACCTATGGTGCAGAAAGCCCATCGTGATGAGCCAGATCCAGGGCTCATTACACTGTCACCGGTGCAGCATCTCCTACCATCACCTATTAACGAAAGGAATAGGCCTGTGCCAGCCCATTCATTTATTTCTCCCATGGCAATTAATCTGTCACCTCAAAGTATCATCCCCGCAGAGAGCAGGATAGTTGAACCTTTGCATACGCCAAAAAACGCATTTCTCTCGAGCTTGAACAGAGAACATCTCAATAACCCACTCCCGTACGACAGTAACGATGATGACGACATACTTAGGCCCACTACAACTCGCAAATACTTTAAAAGAGTGGATAAACGTAAAGGGCGTTAAGTTACTATATAATACATATTCTAATCTATAGTTTAACCTCCCCGAAGAATATACCTCTCATAATATCTCTACTGTCAGGGAGCTTTAGCACTTCCTGTGCCAATGGTTCGCCAATTCTTTCCATTAGCTTTGTTTTCACGTCCTGTGGGATTGACTCTTCGTGAGAATTCTCCAACTTATTTTCAATCTTCAACTCGCTCAAGCACTCCAACACGCTAGTCACTAATACTTGTTTTGCAAAATCGTTCGTCATACCTTCGATAACCAGACTGTACCACATATTGAGATTGCCTATCAAGACCAACTTGATAACTTCATCGCCCATGTTCTTCAAACCCAATAACGCTCCGTAGTGGGTTCCAATGGGCTTGGAGCTATCCAACAAAGCTCTCAAGAGAGTTCTGGTAACTCTAGGTTTCAAAGTAGAATAGGAAGAGCCATACACAGATACTATATGCCTTAATAAGATGGCTGCAAACTCCCTTACTGCCAAGTGTCTTTTCAAAGTGTTCTTGCTGTTATCATCATTCAAGTCCTTGATGTTAGGGCCGATATTTTTGGCCAATAACAATGTTAATATACATGGCATTAACGCATGGACATATGGGTCCAAGAATATCAGCTGGTTATCGGCCAAAGCCGATATGACTTGTAACATGGTAGTTAAAATGTCAATATTTCTTAACTGGTTAGTGATTTGCTCGGCCACGAACTGAATAAAATATGGTACAAGTTGGTGTAAACCTGGGTCGTTTTTTAACGAGTTTAAAGCGGCATTCTGTAATGGCTCCTTCAGGGGGTCAGTTGACAAAAGAACTTCTACGACCTTGTCGAAGTACAACTTTAATTCCTTTGACAAGACGTGTTTCACCAACGGCTTGACCTCCGTATCCTTGTCAGTGACTTTCTTGCCCTTGCCATTTGCAATCATACTCTTATCGTTATTGCCGGAGGTGTTTAATATGTCATTACCCAAGATGGACGAAGTAGCTCCACGTACAGCGGGTGGGAGAGATTTGATCTCTGAAGGAGAAGGATTTTGAGGAATGATCGGCTGGACGCCCTCTATGGCAAGCCAGTGGGCCGTGAAGGTAGTCTGTCTTGGTACTTTGGGTAATTCCTGATTGATTAGTTTTTCCAATTCGACTTCCAGGTCATCTATATAATACAAGGTCTGGCCTCCAGCTCCCACCAAGGCCTCCTTGAAATTCAAAGGTTGGGAATTATCGTATCCGTATAGGGGCTCAATGTTCAATACCTTCAAGGCATAATTGACATCACTTGTTGTTAAAAGTTTTCTTTTAGACCTTCTCATGAACTTTATGGCCGTTTCCAATATTTCGTGGATTCTATACTCGACATCCATCGCCAAATTCTTCGCAGACTCTTCGGTCAAGGTTATACCAAGCGACTCAGCTGCGTCCTTGACGGTGTCGTGAGGCGACCACAACGTGTGTGATAGAGGGATCTTTGTATTAGACTCCATAGCGATTAAAGACAGGTTATTGTAAAATGCTTTGTTCGGCGCTCGCGAATAGTTGGTGCTCTGTGCAGACTATATTAGACAACTATCTATTTACAGCAAGGGAACTGGATCCCCTCTGCTATGACTTTTCATTGAACATGACCCGTTCGATCTGAACAGGTTGAGCTCATCAAGCAATGTGTGGTTCAATTCCATCAACCGCTTATTTTCTCTATCGAGTGTATCAATGCGCTGATCTTTCTTTTTGAGCTCAGCCAAGCATGCTTCTATCTTTAGGCCCTCCAGTTTCTCTTTTTCCATTTCGAGTAACTCACCAGTCTCTGATTCTGTAACCGTCAGCCGTAGCTTTTCCACGAGTTTCTCTTTGGCGCTCTGAGCCTTAATCTCGATGTCTAGACCCTTCATGTAAAAGAGCTCGGTGCAGATTAGGTCGTCCCGGGAGGAGTACGCTTCTTTCACTGGAAGATTGAAAGCGTAGAAAATAGACGTATTGTTGTCTCCACCCGAGGGCATCAGCACCCTGGTTCTATAGATATTGTGGCTCCAGTTATGAGATTGCACGTTCTCACTAAACCTTCTCATGATTTTTTGGTACAATTCTTCGACGAACGATCCGTTTAACATGGGAAGCTCATCAACGGCGTAGCCGTACTTCTCGTGCTCTTTATCTCTGGCATCACCCGATTTTTTGGTCAATGTAGACACGAACTGGTGACCATTTAGCTTAATGGCAATTAATTCCCAGAGATCATCTTGTTCCTGAACAGTGGCCTGAAGATGGGGGAGGAACTCTAATACGAGCTCAAGCAAGGGCACTTTCAATGCTTGCTCTAACTTTTTCTTTTCCACATCAAAGTAAGACTTCCCTCCAAATAATTTCATCATTTGGTAGATTTATTTCGCAGATAGTGAGAGTTGGATTCCAGTTAGTTACAGAAGGCGATGAACTCACATGTTGCAAGGTTCTCTGTTTTACGGTTATTTATTACATTCCATGTATATACGCGGATTCCTATCACCCTCCACTACGATTGGGCCTCATCTTACCTGCTTTGTAGAATTCACAGATTTATATTTACCTACTAGTTTATACCATTAAAGCCCCTTCTCTTGTCTTGATATTTTTGCCATCGCCTTCAACTTAGCCTGGCTATCCTTGTTCTTCTCTTGCTGCCTGTTGAATCGTTCTTCTGCTGCTTTGGCAGCCGCTTCTCGCGTGCCTAGACTAGAGCCACTGGACCCAAGCTTGCTGCCGTTGTCCTTCTCATTCGAAGTGTCTTGCGCATCTGTGCTTCTGCTGGTAGCAGTGGGGTGAGAGCTTCGGCTTGCACCCAAAGGGCGTTCCTGGGATGTTAGTCTTGAATTCTTCGATCTGGAATTCTTTGATCTGTCCGGTTTCTCGGAATCTTCCGGCTTAGATAAACAACTTCCCATATTAAGATACAAAGCTCGTACGAGTCTATATCAATGTCAAAACAACCTCAGGCAGGTGAAAAAACCTGTACGTCAATGGCCTAATTGTGATACTTGGTTTGTGTCTGGCCTGCTGATTAATCTGATACGAAGCCTAGAAAAAATGCGTATTATTGTTCTCGTATCTTTAAACATTAATCTATGTACAATTAACCATTAAGTATTTACAGTCTTCTCTTGTCTTCATTTCTGTAGATGTCACTGAAGTTAGTGGCTTCCCTCAAGTTTCTAAATTGTGGAACTTCAATGCTAGCCTCTCCTCCACTAGTGGAAGCACTCCTCAAGGCATCGGGTTGGGTCTCTTTCCACTTTCTAATGAATGATACCGCATAGCCTACGCCTTGGAAGTAGTTTTTATACGTCTTAACTATGTTCCAGTATAACTGAGTCTTTTCTTCAGTGGGGTGCTTAGACCAAATAGTGGCATCCCTAATAGAGGCCCAATCAGCATTGGGAATGTAAGTGAAATCTTTCTCGTCAAGACTAAGTAAAGAGGTGTTCCATTTCTGGAGAATTTCCTCATTACTAAAATCCTTGATGTCTCCGGTCTTCTTCAAACAAACTCTGTATGAAACCTGAGTTCTCTTGATATTGAATACATTGTAGTTGTCCAACAACTGGTTGAAGACGATCTTATCATCCCAACTGTAGTTGGTGATCAAGGTGTTCAAAAAGAACTCATCCACTGTCTTGATTTCATTGTACACTTTGATTAGTTCTTTCAACTTGTTGAAAGACTCAGCGTTCAATTCAGGATATTTCTGGAAGAAAATCTTAAACATAGCGTTGTTGAGAATAGAATAACGAGAGTTTATTTCCATATGTCCAGCGTCATTTTTGTAGTGGGTGAGAGTCTTCAGCCAAAAGTACAAGATACTTTCAAACGGTTCGTTGGACTCGTAACAGGCATTCAATAAGTTCAGAACATGGGACACCTTCAACTTAACGTCGTATGGCAAGGCATATTGAATCACCTTGTCGAAAAAATGCCTCGAGATGGAGACATCCTTGGAACTACCGATGAATGCCAAGTGTAAATCTCCCAACAAATAGCTAGCACCTGCCCGGTTTTTATGGTTTTTAAAGTGCACTAAAAGCATATCCAAAATATCCAAGGCTCTAGAATAGTCACCAGCATCGATAGCAATTTTACCCATGGAGCATGATAATTGTGGGTTCATATTCTTCCCCGTGGTGTTTAACTCATAGATTCTGCTGACCTCCTCGTATGAAAATCTATTGATCTTATAAGCGACAGGTAAAACAACACCTAACACTTTATTAGACAAAAACAAGTGTCCGTTTTGTGCATCATTAACTCCTTGTTCCCACAAATCGATACTTTCAGTATAGAGTTGGAATTGACTCATGGAGTTGAAGTAGGCGTAGAGAGTTTGTTCATCCAATATACTTCTTAATTCGCCACTCATCATGATCTCATTCAAGTTCAACAAAGCTTTCTTCAAAAACGCTTCTTCTGCGTAAGTTGTACTTCTGAGTTGATCCTTGTCGACATTTTTGACGCCTGTCAACCTATTGGTTCTATTGTGATAGATGGAAAAATTCAAGGAAGATACGTACTTACGGAAATCATGAACAGTGAATACAGATCTCAACTCCTTATCTTCAAAAGAGTGCATGATGTTACGGAAGGTTTCGAAATAGGCTCTTTTACCATCAGAATCTTGTAAATTCTTGTACTGTTGTAATAGGGTCACCTGTTCTTTGAAGTAGTTCAATTTCGCCCGAGCTTCATCCCTGATAGATTTGGTAACTAGCGAGTCTTTCAGTAACTTTTCCACATAGTCCTCATACTTTTCTTTGGTTTTAGAAGGTGTGCTAACAACGGCCGAGTTGAATCTCTGAAAAGTCTTGGTAGAGTTCAAAGTCGAAGACGGCTGGGTTAATATAGCAGAATTGCTCCGGAGATTCTGAAGAAATACCGGCCTCAACCCCTGTGTGGCGTTCGAGGAAACAAATCTAAACATGTTCTAGGTGGTGAAAAATGAATCGAGATGTCTGGTAGTGATATAAAATTTTCACCATCGCATTTTCAAATCATGTGCAGCACGCATGACGGACTATAACATTAGGAGAGTCACCAGAAAATATCACCAGACGCATGTTAATACTAGATAGTGTATAGGTCTATACAGGATGACACGTTGCAGTATTGCCAGCAACCCCTAGCAACATTTAGCTGGCCAACATTGTCCTACTTGCTGGGGCCGTAATAGATAATTCTTAAGGAGCTCCACTAGATGTGTGTACACGAGAGTGCTTTCTTTGCGAAGAAGGAGATAAGAAGAGGCGAGTAGGACGATATATGGAGCTATATAGCAGGAAAGTAACAGGAAAGTCGTTCTGGGTATTTTGCAACCATTTTGTTACTCCTTAATTTGCATATCCAACTGCTCCGTATGACATGATACGAAGGTGTCTGGAAGGGTACGAAAGTATTTTCCGTGAATCGGCTGTGTTTAAATCAGCTGATAAACTGGTAAATTTGCAGATCCAGCATACGTGCAATAAGAGAAACTACTCTCATTTTTTAAATAGCTATTTCCTATTGTGGCAGTAAGTGACGCTCCTCTTGAAGACCTGATTCCCCTGGAAATATTTCTCAGTCCTCTCTGTTGAAGACATACCTCTATCTAGACTCTGCTGGTGGTTTCCGTCGCATGTCACTTGAGTCCTAGGGCATCGCGAATTAAATTCATCAATGAGTGCTTACGCAGCTCTACGAGAGGGTAGTATATTTCAGGATGAAGGGGCAGCTATAAAATACGACCAGAACTCCTCAGACGAAGACATTGAAGAAGACGTTCAAGTTTCGGCGGAACCTCCTCTTTCTCCATCCATTATTCCAACCTTCATAAAGGACCAAGACAACCTAATACTCAATCAGAACAGTGTAGTAGTAGGTCTCAAGGTGAACGAGTCCGTCACTCTTTGTGGACAGTTCATTTTGGTGATCGAAAGAGGGGCCGTGTTGCTCAATGGGGCCCACTACATTCATGCACCTCTGAAATTTGAAATAGTGCTGCCTAGTAGTACCAGTTTGCCTGTCATTTCCAGTACTCAAGTAACTAACACCAGTGAGGTCTCCGATATACACACAGATGATAATGAACATTTGTTTTGTAGTGACTATAAAAGTGTTATTCGGTTAGAGAATTTGGCCACCGGCTTGGAGAATATCGGAAACTACTACCTGCCATTCAAGAACTTATTTTCACTCCCCGAAGAGAGGACAGACTTGAACCTTCAAGATTATTCTTTCGATATCATAACTACAAACAGAGACGGTATAAAGTACGACAAGGGACTCATTAAGGATGTCAAAGCCTTAGTAGATGCTGTTGAAGACCCTTGTAGCTTTATCACCATAGGCAAAAAGAATTCTGGGAAGTCCACCATATCTAAACTTTTCTTGAACGAACTAGTGAATGATTCTCTGATTGCAGTTTTAGATTTAGACCCAGGTCAATCGGAGTACTCTAAACCATACTGCCTTTCCATCACTAATCACCAAGACCCGTTAGTAGGGTTCAACTACCATGAAAATGAAAATGATTTAAACTATTATTATGGATTCTCCACTCCTCAGGGGAATCCAGACCTATATTTGAGCATCGCAAAGCTGCTTATCCAGTATTACGAACAGGTACTTAAGCCTAAAGGGAGTCACTTGATAGTAAACACTCCCGGTTGGGTGAAAGGCTATGGAAAAGAGTTGTTGATAGAGATCACCCGGCTTTTAGTACCTGATTACTTGATTCTATTAGCGCCCCCAAGACAGGTAGACAACGAAGACACATTGAGTGGTTTGGCTTTTAGAAATTCAAGAGTATGGAGAGGCTTCTTTATTCAGCCTAAATACTCTGCTGCAGAAGTGAGAAATTTCAACAAGTTGGTATACTTCCATAAGATTACCCACCTCCAGTATGACTTCTCGAGCCACCTTTTAAATTCACTGCCGTTGAGGTTGTCGTATCAAACGGGTGATGATGATTCGTTCATGGGTGTAAACCTTGCAGCTGTTTTGAATCACGATGCTGGTCTCAACTTTAACATAGGTGATCTTTCAACGATGCTAGACACGTCCATCGTGGGTCTATACCTAATAGCACCAGAGCACTACTTGAATAATAAAAGTATCATTTCCTTTTCAGAAAGACAATTACCTTTCCTTAACGCATCCGACTACGATGAGTTCATGGAATATAACTCGAGTAATGTCAAATTCACTGGGACGGCCTTAATTCATAGTGTGAACCCGGTTGAAAATTACATTAACCTTTATTTGTCACCTTCAGAAGATTTGGAAGATATAAAGAGTCGTGTGGCAGGTGGATGTAAGTTGTTATTGGTCAAAGGGGAGAGCGAAATACCTAGTTCTGAGATCTTAATGAATAGTTTACTTGAAGAATTCAAAAAAAGATATAAAAAGAGCTTCAAAAACAATGAACCTTTACCGACCTTTCCATATGTCAGCTACAATAACAAAATCAGCGGAGTATGGAAGATCAGAAGAAATGTAATGAGAAGAGGTCACAAGTGAAAATGATGTAATTTTTAATAAACATATAGATGCGATTCGCAGCATGGAAAATAGATTCACAGGTCAAGCCGTATGCTATTGAAATTCTTTCTCTCATTCTTATCAATACGATTAGCTTTTGCTGCTCATCCAGGCTCTCCTGAGTTACTGAAATTGTCGTTTCCAAACTTGCTCGAGTTGGAGGACATTTTCGACCTTGATAACCATTGGTCGTTCTACAATAATATTAAATTGAGAACTGGAAGATTACTCATTAGTAATCTTGCCGGGTCTTCCTGGTCTAAGAATAGCCTCCCAGCTCAAGATGATGAATGGACTGTTGAGTTTGTTTTCAGATCTTCAGGCACTAATAATGACTTGAAGTTCTCTGGGGCTAATGGTTTATCATTGTTCTTAGCTGAAAACCCAAACACAAAAGACACCTCAAACTTCGGTGGTCCTTCCAAATATGATGGCTTCCAGTTTTTGATAAACAGCGAAGGAAAAGAAGGTTTGAAAATCTTTGCTAATGACAATTCCAAGAGTACTGATAACTCTTTAGATGCAGCCATTGGTGAATGTCAATTCCCGTACCTTAACTCTGATGTGCCCTTCAACATCAGAGTATCCTATTCAGGAAAAAGCAACACTTTTAAAGTTCAGGTAGACAATAACTTATGTTTTAAAACTGATAAGATCGCTATTCCCGCTGGAAAGTTACAAGTGGGTATTGCCGGTAACTTAAGTCCTGCTAGTGAGGAATTCTATGAAGTTTTGAAATTAGACGTGTGGGACTACTTGACAGAGGATGCCATCGATGACCACGGGTTGATGAGCGATGGGCAAGTGAAGATTGCAGTGGAAACCATAGTAAAGCAGGATGATTCGAAAAAGGAAACGGAACCGTTCTACCCTCCTTCCGCGATCAGACAGTCATTATTAGAGAAGAGTAGGCAGCATAGAGATGAGATGGAGAGACAGGTTGAAAAGAGTACCCCTTCACAGCAGCAACGAGCTGGGTCTCTCTGGAATAACGAACAATTATCCCAACTTGTCCAACAAAACAACATTATTCACAGTAAACTTGACTCCCTTGAAATGGTCATAAGAGACATAAAGACCAGTGATCAGAAACCTGGCTACTCAGCCAGTGAAGATATTAAGGAGTTTAAAGATACTCTATCTAGGCAATATGCGGAAATGTTGCAATCTATTTCAGCTCTCAACCAAAAAGTAATTGGTGAAGTCAGAGAACAGCAGCACACCATCGACGGGTTAGGAAAGAAGGTTGATTTGTTACTGGCCAGCCACAAGGAAATCCAGTACCAGTCTGAACGGAAGCTTGGCTCTGTTGATACTTACGATACTACTACCTCCATCATCAGATGGATTTTGATAACTATTATAATCGTGATGTTGATCTTGGTTATTTTTGTCTATAGATTAAGAAGGGATGTTAAACACTCCAAGCTTTTATAGCGGCCTCTACCTCTATAGGAACTGTTGAATCCGTAGTTGTATTTAGGGCTAAATAAAAAAAGTCGTAAAATAGTTCAGTTCAGCGATTTAACGGAAGCACTTGAAGACTTCGGAGTTGGAGAACTTGAAGGACTGTCAAACTTCAGTGCTAAATCCTTGACTGATGGTCTTCTCCCTATAGATGTAGTGAACTTTGGTTGGCCCAAATCCGACAAATCGATATCCTTTTTAGCAGGAATCGAAGAGACAACCGTGTTTGAAGAGCTAACAGACTTGGACTTGTCTATATACGAATTCAATGATTTTTTGTTGGGCGAATTCGATCTTTTCAAGCCCAGAGTCAGCGATGTTTTGGGTGTCCTGGGGGTATCCTCCGCTATAGGAGTAGGTTTAGGCGTTTCTGGTACTTGGTCAGCCTCAAATGAATCAGTGGAGAAGTTCTTCGAAGGCGTTTGGGCCTGTTCCGAGATAGTGGTGCTCTCGAAATCAGCAGTGACATTCGAGATGTCAATTGAATCGTCCAAAGATATCACTTCCTTCTTGGTAACAGGGGCCGAGTGTATCATCATTGGACCACTAGTGCCCGACTGTTTCTTTTTTTTACTTTTGGCATCTGATCTATCATGAGAGGAGTTGTTCCTTCTTAATTCTTTAAAGATGAATTCTTTGTTATTGAACAAATCAATCAAGAGGTTATACTGAAAGCTCTCTGCTAAGAAGTGACCATGATTTTTTGGAATTATCAAGATAGAAGAGAATTCTTTTGAAAGTCTTACTTTGAATTCTTCAGCTAACTCGGCATTCTTTTTACCAATGATTTGAGCTAATCTATTGAGATGAGTCAAAATGGCGTCTAATGTAGCAAGATTGCATTTCGGTAATTCAATCAAGACATTCTGTAAACCATTAAGTCGTTGGCTGTCGACAGACTCATTGTTAGTACCGATCGGGTAGTTGGAATACAATGACTTGATTATCTCATAATAGGTGTTCGATATTAAAGAATCAGGAAGTTCTAACAAATAGAGCTTCAACAAATTGGTAATGATCATAGGATGTTGCTTCTTCAAAATCTCCATTACTTCTTCAGCAGAGTTAAGATGGTTCAATTCAAATCTCAAGGCATGGATATTGCTAAGACCAACTGGTTTAAGCCAAAGACTGGTTCTCTCCTCATCGTTGACCAAGTCAGGGTATACAGTATCCAAATGAGATAGAATACATTGCACTAATACAGGAACGATTTTCTTGTCGAGTCTCGACTTTGTACTCAAATCAACACCGAACGTCTGATTGATATTTGAGTTGTAGTAGTTATCATATAAAGTGACAGTTGGTTTGAATTTACCAACCTTAAAGTTTTCAATAAAAAATTTCAAGTCGTTGACAGGGTTTATAGTCTCTTCCAAGACTAAAAGCTCATCTAAAAAGTGTTTGCTATCTTTGTAAACATTTTGAAAGATCTTTAAAAAGTCGAACAAGACTTTTCTGATTGCTTTCAACCTATCGAATTCACACTTCTCCATGAACGATAAATGATCCATAATCAGCTCTTCCAATTCACATCTGATCTTGTCTAGCTCCATAACCATCTGGTAGTACTGCTGGTCTAATCGGTTGACTTCATGGTTAACTTTTATGTATTGAGACTTGTCGTTGAAGTCAACCGAGTTGACTCCAATGACTTGCTTCATGTCTTCGAAATAGTCCGTGAACTGGTTCTTTTGGTTCATCACTGACGAAGACCTGGACAAAACATCTTCAGTATTTTCAACACCTATGAACAAGAATGTCTTTGCTTTCCACTGGTAAAAGAATTGAGACGAGTTAATGAAGTTCTTATTGTTGTTGATGGTCCCGATCAAACGAATAAAATCATTGTTAATCAAATCCTGGCAGAACCTTTCGACGCTATCAAAGTCGTTCTTCAAATCAGAAACATTGGACATTACCCAACCTGCAATTGCAGACCCAGAGGACACGTTGTTATATGTACCCAAAATAGCTACCTTATGGTCTTTGACGTCAATGCTCTTGATCATGTCTGCTAACAAGCTTTTTAAACTTGGTTCATCCAAAGACAACCCTCCGAGCTTATAGACTTCAGAGTAGAAATCATCCTTGGCGTTCTCTTCCTCGACGCTTTTATTATTGGTGGAAGAAGGGGTGATAGGCAAATCAGTCTCGTCGAAGCGGGACTTAAATTCTTCCAAGATTCTACATTTGTTGAAGTATCTTTTCTGGACTTTTTCCAAATTGTTTTTGAAAGTCTTGAAGACCCTGTACTTCTCCGTCAACACCGAGTCAGAATACTCGACTCTTTCCTTATGATCAGTACACCATTTGGAGAAGGGACTAATAACTCTGGCATTGATACTTTCACTTAATTCAATGTGGTAGCTTCCCTGTTCAACGAAGTTCTCGTTGATCTTGTTGTGGGCATTTTTGATGGTAGAAACATAGTTGTCGTCGTTCATTCTTTTACTGTTTTCTGAGGTATTGATTGAGTTCAACAAATTCCCGTATACAGACTCCAGTTCCAGTCTTTTCTCAAACAACTTGATGAAAGCTTCATTCTCGTTAACGCCCTCGTACAATTGTTCAAACAAGATTCTGCAACCGGTATTATACTCCAGCGTCCAAAAGTTATCCGTGAAACTCATTTGTGTTTTGGATCGATAATTTGATGCCTGTCGCGTTCGCATTTTCTCAGGTACGCTCTATTATTTTGGGGTGAGCCAGAATATAATTTCTGACGTGTGACACGATGTGAGATCTCCTTATCCAGGTCCTACGCTGGGGTAGTCCTCACTGCTGCTGGCATCCCACATTCGAGGTATAAACAATTGTGGTACTTAAAGAACAGGTTCAACGCTTCAAAAGGCTGAAAGGCAATACTGTCTCATATTTACATGAGCATTTACCTCAGCTTTCCGCTCTTTCCACTCTTCCCACCAATTGTAAGAAGTCGATTGGGAGGGCACCCTGTATCTCTGCAAGCCATTGATAGACCCGCGCCCTCATCGTATAATCAGAATAAAAGCACTCTTTACCCAGCACTTCTCTATGTAGTCAACGAGCAATGGGTGATTACAACTAGCAACAGCCGAAGCAATAATTAACCGAAAAATTATTGCACCCAAAAAAGTTTCACCTAAATATTGAGCCAGAAAAATTCTCATTACATTTCCTAATTTGTAAAACGCAACCAGACATCTTATCGTGTACCATATATTTCCCATATTTAAATATGCCGACTTCGCCACCCTCCACCCCTGAAAAAGCTAAACCATCTTCGAACTCATTAGATATGTTGCTATCTCCTAGCCATTCCACATTTCCTACGTTGAAAGGACGCTCTATGGTTCGTCCCCCTACGCCTGAATCCTTAAAATCGAGCAAAGTGTTAAAGCTTGACTTTAAAAGAAATGACAGAATACGAAACATAGGCAAACTCCTCTTGAACGAGAAAACTCGGTTGGAGCCTTCTACCCCCAAGTCTCAACTCATTGACGATGAATTGGTGAAACAATGGAACAAGTCTAAGAAAAATGAGGATAGTGATGATGAACTCGAAGATAGTTATAATCTTGACGAACTAGATGACATTTTCGAGAGGAAAGAAATTCCCAACCCTTTCATCTCTTCAGAAGCACCCAAGTTTCACAAGATCGATTCTGAGGTCGATTACTCTCGATTTAATGAATACGTGGACAAGAATGGTAAAAAAATAACCAAAGAATTAACTACACCAGAAAGATTGGTTAAACCAAAAAGACTCTTTACTGAAGAATTGAACATGAATCTGAATCTACAAAGCACTAGAAAGCTGTCTAATTTCCAGATATTCAAGGACTGATTATTTTGCCTCCTTATATTTTTTCAAGTTGTCCCAGCCAATCATGTTAGCGTTGGGTAGCTTTATGATGTCGATGTTTGTCAAGAACTGCGAGTTATTAGACTCGGATGTTCTCATATTAAAGTATAATGGATCACTGACCTCGTCCCGGAATTCTAACGGCAATTGTCTGGTGATCTCATTATAGTCTTTGGGAAGGTTGAACCGCTTAAGTAAGAATTTGGACCCTATTCCTAAATATGCTCCATTTGGGCCCATGCTACTTTCCTCACTGCTATGCTTTTGTTCTGCAATCTTCTCGAAATCGGTAAACTTTAATTTGAAGTAGTTGCTCCAAGTATCAAGAGAGATATCCCTGTATGTATTCACGAGGAGATTGAACTGCAAAGTGTTGTGTAGCATTTCAATATTGTTGTGGTCCTCCACATACCGTCTTTGATTTTGCAATATATAATCCACATATGTCTTATTGAACTTTTCGTGTGTTAATCCTTTTAAGTGTAGTCTGTATCTCTTTTTATACGAATCCACTTTGTGTTGTTTGCGGCTTCTTCTTTCTGCATCAGTGTGAACGGGGATTTTATTTATTCTATTAACCAATGATGCGTCCTTATAGTTTCCGCTGCCGGGTCCTCTATAAGTCTTGGTGTAGAAATACTTGCTATAGTTGAAGTTTTCGTAGTCATTATTAAAGACCAACTGCTGGAGATTTCTTGGTACTTTCCCCTCGTTCTTTCTAGGTGCATTGAGAAAGTTGGTGTTGATATTGTTCAACAAAGACGTGGAGCTGGGTCCAGAGCTTGGGATCTGTTGGTTACTTGTGATATAGTAATTAGGCACCTTGCATAAATGATTGATATTGAACTCTTGTACGTAACCTTGGCCAGGCATCACAGTTTCTTTCAATTCCAAATTATTGGGGTCAATATTTGTTGCATTCTTTCTAGGTTTACCTAACGGTTTCCTTCTTTTGATATTCTGGACTATCAAATCCGGCTTCCGAAGCTCTAACTTAGAGTAGTCATTAATACTGTACAAATTTTCCAATTCACTTTGCAGTAATTTCGAGTGGGGGAGATAGTTATAGTTTTCAATAGACTTGTAGTAGTTGTATTTGCTTAAATTAGTCAAGCAGTTGAACGTAGAGTGTTTCAAATCGATGATGGAGTTGATAAACCCATAGGATGGGAACACTTGGCTGACAGTAATTTTGTCTGCATTCACGTCATGGAAGGCCTCGTCAATTTGAGACACCTCTTGGCCGCTTTGAGGGTCATATATCAATACATCTTTATTGGCCAAGGAACCGTAAATTTTGGATAATTCAACGTAAAAATAGCTGAAGTCGACATCTTCAATCAAAGAGTTTTCAATGAGTTGAGCATTCAATTCCTGGTCAGTTTTAAGAAAATCTGATTTTGACAAGGCGGTATTCTTCATAAACTTTGCAACTAGTTGATATGCAGAGGGATAGTTCCACAAAATAGCTAAGTCGTTCAACAATACGTAGGGAATGTCTCCCAACAGAAATACTGGAACCTTAAGGTTGTTCAAATTGAGATCGGATGAATCTTCTGTACCAAACTCTAGTACCACCCTGTTAGTATTCTGGTGTACAGGAAGAGGTATTAGCTCTGAAGGATGTGTAACTTGCATGTTCAGTTACCTTGAAAATTCACACAACGTATTTACAATTCCAGGAGTGCGAATGTTTAAGTATGGGGGTGCGGAAACCACTTTTATTCATTTGCAACTAGATACCCTACATTTCCAATTATGCCTTTCTTGAAATTGAAGTGTTGCCTTACCCAATCAGCACGTATACACCAAGAAGTCTGATATTAATACATTCGATAGCATGATGCGTATGCATGCCAAAAGATGTAGGTGGATAAAACGAAGAGTACGAAGTACGCAGAATGAGCAAAGCTGCTTCAATCAAAGAAGCAGGTTTCAATCAATATGCCTTCTGTACATTTTGTGCACACACTAAATGAGGCGACTTTAGAGTTCATCTCAAAGCTACTCTGATGGGGCGAGTAAACCAATTCTTCCCTCGGATGTAGATACCACGGATGAAATTCTTCGGATACCCGCAGAAACAGGTTTGCAGCCAAATCGGTAGTACAAAACTGTGAACACCAATGATGTTATCCAAGCTGTGAACAGTCAGACTCAATTCTACTATGGGCAGGACAATATATACTCCACGCTGTTATTTTACAGGTACGAAATATTCAAAGCGCAGGGCTTTCAGGGTCTTTCACCTTCCTCTTCGAACTCCAGTGATTCCTGTAAGGCGAAGAAATAATCTATCCATGGTTTCCAGATTCCCCGGCTTCCAACTGCTGGTGCTGCCGACAGCTCCAGATATATACAAGCGGGGAGCCGGACTTTTCCTACCACCGATAACCGTTGGCAGAAAGCGTATTCATCCAAACTGCAATGTTCTTATGAGAGTTATCACAAGCCAACATCTGAAAACGCTAGCCAGACTACTGGAGCGGGGGTAACATTCGCACCAAATTCAATCCGATACATATTGGTCGTTAATTTTTCACATTTTAGAAATAATATATGGCCTCGGTTTCACCCCGCAAAAAAAGTATATAGATACTAGGAATACTCGATTTTCAATTGATTAACTAACATGTCAGAAAAAGAAGACATCTCCTACGAAGTCAGAGACAATATTGTTGTCATTTCCATCAACCTCCCAAAGAAGTTGGGAGCTTTAAATGGCGATCAATATCTCAAATTGGCTAAATACGTGGAACAAGCCGACAATGAAGAAGATACCGTTGCCACTATTATCCAATCCTCAGGTCGTTTCTTCAGTGCTGGTGCCGATTTCTCCGACAAGGGTCTTGCTGAGGTTGCAACATCAGAATTGTTCAGTCACGAGTACTGGTTGAGCAGGTTTGTCGCCAGGAACACCTACATCACCAATGTTTTCCATAACCACACCAAGGTCTTGGTGGCTGCAGTTAACGGACCAGTAGTTGGTTTGTCTTCTGCCTTGATTGCCTTGTGTGACTTGATCTACGTTATGGATGACAGAAAGTTTTACATTTTATGTCCATTCTCCAATTTGGGTTTGGTGGCTGAGGGGGCTACTTCAGCCACTTTATTCATGAGATTGGGCTGGAGTAAGGCTTCTGAGGCTTTGTTGCTCTCAAAACCAATTTCAGGTTCCGATTTGAAACAGCTTGGATTCATCAACAAATCTTATAACGACGTTCAGTTCAAAGATACAGAAGAGTTTAACGAGAGGGTTTACCTGGACGTTTCCAAGCTGCTTGATGGCTTGCACGAACCATCTATCTTCATGAACAAACAATTGTTGAAGGCCAATAGAGAACCTGCTATACACGCTGCCAACTCAAAGGAAGTTGTCCAGGGTCTTTACAAGTGGATTGAAGGGGTTCCTCAGGGCCGTTTTGTCGAGTTGGCACAGAAGGACCGTAAGCACAAATTATAAGTCTAGTATGTATAAATGACAATATATATCTTATCGCGAAAAGTTGTGGTGAAGCGCTAAAAGTAGTTTTTTGATTTCCATGAGTTTCAATTTGCCTAGCCCTTGCTTGCTCGGGATGGCACTCGTCATATCCACTCATAACGGTCCACAATTGGTCTTTCGATACCCACCGAGCGTAGGGACGAACCCAGTTGAAAATGATTTGGACGATGATGAATACAAAGTCTACGACTCAGATTCAGACCAATCCTCATCTGACGAATGGGATTCTCGCCGTCAAAACTTCTATACGGGTACGAAGAAAGACCTTCTCCTGTTTCTTGATGATCAAGAAAAACACCGCCAATCCAAAGATCAAAAAGACTCTCTAGATGGCTTGGGCATAAACTTGAAGAAACATAGAACTCGCAAGTCGGAAGACTCCATTTCATTCGAAGCTTCAAACTACTTACTGAAAACGGTCTCGCGTGTGTCCGATGCTCCCAGCAATGCTTCTAAATCAAGTATTGCTGTGGAGCTGACCTCTATATTTGGCATCGAACAAGACTACCTTACCGAAATGCTTTGTCCCCCTAAAGAAATGTGCAACAGTAGATTTGAAATCAACATCGACGATTATATCTTCTTGGGGTATCCTGTTCACTGCTTCGAGAATGGTACTTGGAAAAAAAAGACGAAACCTACCAGCAATCTTGAAGGTTCTAACTTGGATGAATCAGCAGAATCGTCGAGTACCACCTCTTTAACGATGTTCCACTTGGTGTTTGTAATGCACCCTCCTGTGATTGAAAGTAACTATAGAATCGACGAAATGTTTCACTATGTGGTGTCCCGTCTATCTCTAGTCCTAAGACACGAGCAGCTGAAGCACGACTATATATGGTCCCAGGTCAAGTTGATATCCAGACTGAAAGAGGAATTCAAAAACCCAACCGGGTCTCAAAATCTAACAAACTGCTTGATAGATAAATCGTCTTTGTGTAAAATGATCGCAGACTGTTTCAATGCTATTTCAAACTCTGAAATTGCAAACTTATCCATTAATAATAAATTGAGATCTTTTCAGATTCCTGTCAAAACAGAATTTTACTCCATTCCAGAATCAACGGTGCCATACTTGCCTGGCTCTCATCTTTCTTCCACTGTTCGCTTGGTCGGAAAGACTGGGCTTATCAATGTTGGAGAAACAACAAGATACGGAATGACAAACACCATGTCTATGATAATGGGTGGAAATGTTATGGATCAAGGTGAAGATGCCAATGATTCGAATTATGAGGATACAGATTCTACTGCAGATGATATTATCTATTTGGCACTTCTTCTATTGGATGACCCAGAATCCATTATTCGGGACATAAAAGCTGGTCCCAACTCGGTTTTAGCTACTTTTATCAGAATGATCAGACCTACAGAGACATTACACAAGTTGGCACTAAAGCTTAAATCTGAAGATAGCGGAATACCTCTTGACATCTCACAAATTAAATCTTTTGCTTTCCATTTAATTTACTGGAGAAGGGCAAGGGTAATTCCACCACTAAGCACTCGCTCCGTGTACATTGTTTCACCTATGGCGCCTATCACAACAAATATGTATGATGATACCCCCAAATTCAAGAAAGCCTTTCCATCAATGCCTTCATTGCCCCAGTTTCTCAAACTTTTGTCTTCGCCAACGAGGAAACTAAGACAGTTTGCCACGATAATACCATCAAGAGACCACAAAGAAGTTTATCTTGACGCTTTATCCTGGCTTATACGTCATGGTTATGTGACCAAGCTCAATACTTTCATTTGGTTGAAAGTCTCAAAGAAAGTAAAAATAAGAGTTGAAGAAGATATGGAAAATGAAGCTTTAAATCTTAACTCCAAAAGGACGCCTGCAAGGAAGGCTGTCCAGGGAACGGATAATACCTCTAAAGTTGTGGATTCAAAGATGAAGGGATCTTTCCCTAGTTCATTTGATCACGAAATCGAGGATATTGCCTTGGAAATAAAAAACATCAATCACGGGCCCCAAATACTTTTGGAAGACGACGAAGATACTATTATTCTTGATCCGGGTAGAGCTAATGCTCTTGAGAGAAGATGGATCAACAAGATTGTTACTGAGGAATGTAAATTGACCTCCGAGTTGGCGATTGTATTTTACAATTTGTTGAAATACATGAACGGTAAAACATCACTAGAATTACTTCTATTAAAAGAAAACATTTCGAGAAACGTATTCAGAAGACTTCTTCTTCAAATTGAAGATCACATCATATCAGTCCGGCATTGGTAGATACAATATGTAAATAGGTGTAATGATATGTACATTTGATTATTATACAGATTAACTATTAAAAATTATCTTCTTGTGTAGCTTCAAGCATATTTCCCTCGATCTCATTAAACAGACTGAAGTGGATTGGGCGATGAAATTCATGGTAATAAGGCAATGGAATATCGGTCTTCAAATCGAATTCGTTCTTAGCATTCCAAAGTTGTCCCAAGAATGCAAAGTTCCAAATGTTGTCATCTGGAACCATGAAGGAACCAACAATTCGATCCGAAAGAAGCAACTGGTTTTTCAGGCTGAACGAGTGTGAATATCCTAGAGGTTCTGTTGACAATAAGTCTTTATTTTCTTTACCCCATTCATAACCTTCCGGTGTCAAATTGTAAGAAGTTAAAGTGACAGACCCTGGAGTGAATGTAACTGTTAAAGTAATCTTAGAACTATTCCACCCTTCGTAATCCTCGTTAAACTTACAGAGCATGTTGATATCCACTGGAGTCAACGCTTTGAACTCGGTCGATTGAGTGTGAATCCAACCAAGCAACTCCAACCCCTCTACTTCTGGTACCTTGTTTGGAAATTGTACAGAATGTGTGTTTCCCAACTGTGGAACCATTATGATTTTTCTGATTTCTTTTACCGAAAGGCTGTCTGCAGGCGATTTACCAAATATGAAACCTCCAATCTGACACCTCAAGTCTGAAATCTGAAGGAACTTCTTCAACAAATTCTTTGGCATGATATGAACAGTACTATCATCATCCATGATTTCATCACTGGCAACAAAAATGTTCTTACTCCTCAAGCGCAAATTGTTAGATTCGATGGCTCTATTCCTCCACTCGTTCCTTGACATAAACGACAGCTGTTCATAGTTTGTGGTAGTAATGGTAACGATTTCTTCACCTTGAGCATTCTGGGTAGTGGTCTTCAAAGCTGTCAACTGCTGGTTTGCATTAGAAGCCTCGTTCAGCTTTTTATTTTCTTCTAGCTCAGCCATTTGCTGTCTTTGAGCAGATGGAGCAGTAATGTCTTGACCCAAAATCAAATCACGGATTTCTGACTTGGTCAATGATTGAACGTTTATGTTATACTTGTTAGCGTAGTCATTAAGAACCAAGTCTCTCAATTGTGTTTCCACGTCTATCCATTGTTCATCTGAGAATGAAGGCCAAAGATGGTGCGCTTCAGTGAAAACAGAAGAGTCGGGTCTCAAAATTAAGTTTGTGCGTTCCTGGCTGATTTCTAGTGCCCTTAATATCAATATAACCCTTGAGAACGCAGTGTAAGAAGAAACTCTCTCCAACCAATCGTCATAGAAGTTAAACAAGATCATCTGCGGCTCACTTGCCTTCAAAACAATATCACCCAATTTGTCATTCTTCAATGCGTGTGCAAATGGCAATTTCAACTCAGATTGTCTGATGGAGATATTGGGGAAATCTAACATGTGTACCTCCAATGGATCTTGCATACCCTTACGG
Source organism: Yamadazyma sp. yHMH685 (assembly GCA_030571055.1). Lineage (NCBI taxonomy): Eukaryota > Fungi > Ascomycota > Pichiomycetes > Serinales > Debaryomycetaceae > Yamadazyma > Yamadazyma sp. yHMH685. Next base: position 33,687 of record JAJLXC010000004.1, read on the forward strand.
GTTAAAATCATGTTCTTAGGTTGTTCTTCCTTTGGTAGGGAACGAATCAATGCGGCTACTTCTTCGGCTGTCTTCCACTTAGCTAATTGTGATAATCTCCTTTGACCAGCCCAAACTGAAGTGTGAATGATTTTTAGGAATAATTGACCAGTTTTGGGATTCAACATAAAAACAGCCCCATTTATAGGTTTTGTGGCTAAATTGCCTTCAAAAGTTCTATGAACAGTGACTCTGTAAACATTTGTGTCATCAATAAACAATTGGTTGTCAGTGTTGAAAAGATCTGCATAGTTGGTGGAGTTCAAAAATGCTTCACGATGTTGATTCTGATACAATTGCAACCCCTTTCTGATTCTCTCTCTTAAAACATACAAAGCAGGATTTGATTTCATGATTTCTTTCATGGCACTTTGTACTAATGGCTTCAAGCCATTGAACCAGTTGCCATAAACATCATACATGTTATAAGCCAAATCAATACCAACCATAGCCCCAGTTGGAGTTGGATATGAGCTGGCGCTATCCGTTGTGTAATCCAAGAATTTGGACCTGGTGTATCTTGAGACATCATGAGAATCGTAGTCTCCGTACCGTAATTGAACGTCAATCCAATACTTATTTGTTGTGGTTACATCCATAGAGTCACTCTTATCGAACAATAGTGATGGCCTGGAAACATTCCACTTGTAAGTTCCTTCTAACACTATATCCGCAGTGGAAGAATTCATTCGGTATGACTTTCTCGGGTGGATGGCCTGTTTCTCCACTGTATCAATCTGCAACGTTTCGAGTTCTTTGTCGAAAACTTGACATAAATCTTGAACGATACTTTCATGTATCTTTTGCCATAAATGAGCTCTGAAGATTTGAATTAACGAGATTTTCAAAGTAGGAATTTTACCATGTAAGAAAATACCGGTCAAGTCTAATTGAACTAAAAAACCAACATAAACGTTGGCTCTATTGATAGTAGGAGACCACCATAATGTGAACCTACGGTTAGGAATTTGACTCAAGCCAGTTCTTTGGGCATTTGTCAATTTCTTGAACTTCAAGGTATCTTCAAAACCTGAACTTTTTTCCCAAAATAACCCTTCCCAGGAATCAAAACCAGTTGCTCTGAATAGAGTATGTTCTAATATCGTCTCAATACCACCAAGAGCTTGTATAACATCCGTTCTATAAGCAGTTAGATTCCACAACTTACCATCATGATGATTTGAAGTCCACCAGAACGGAGAAAACCTAGTGAGATTATACTGTCTGAATTCCCTTCTCACTCTATGACCCTTGTCATATGCTAAGGTATGTCTGTCCTTTTGGAATAAAGTACTTATTCTTGGAATACCTCTGTCCCAATTACCTTCCATATCTTCAAATGTTAACCTCCTATTTTGCTCCATGGCTTCTTGTCTTTTGATAGCATACTCGGCCCAGACTCTTTGAGAATCCAAAAATTCATTCTCCCATGAGGTGATGTATCTGAAGATTGTAGGGATAATTTTCTCTTCTTCGTGACTCAAACCAGCTCTGAAATGGGTGATACCTGTGTCTGTCTGTTGGGACCATTTCAAATCGGAAGCTGGGATTAAAATATGTGAAGCACTGATCATGCCCAAACCACCTAATTCCTTAGGTGTATAGAACACTGCTGGTGGGAACCGAGAAGGCATTTTCGAATTCAATCCAAGTTTCACTCTATTTTGAATCCGTGTTTCACATTTAACTAACACATCAAGTAATGCTTCAGTCGAGATAATAGCTTCTCTGAAGTAAGCAAATAATGCAATCAACGCAGTATTCCATTTGGCAGCAGCCTTGGTAAAAGTAGAGGAACCAGAAGACATAACAATCTGACGAATCCTACTTTGGAACTTGTCAATCTCTGCAGCAGACACTTGAAGGAATGCTTTTGCTGTCCTCTCTTTTGTTTCTTGATTGATAAGATCCCAGACACCTTCTCTTGAGGGTATCGGTACTTTAGTTCTACATTTCGGAAGTATGCGGACTTCAAAGCCACACATTGAAAGCAACAAATTAGAGTTATCCCGAGAGTATACCGAAGCAAAAGTATCACTCCATTTAATTGAAGTTAATGAGCTAGGAATTCTGTTTGATATTTCCCAATAAACCGCTTTGCCTAAATTCACGTCGTGACGCATTAACCTCATTCTTGAATCCTTTGGCCAGCACTTATGATTGTTATAACCTACCACATTTTCGAAGTGGGGATCTGGATTCTCGGACAAAAAGTCCTGAATTAACTCATCAGCTTCATCAGCGGAGAATCTGAACAAAATATGAATTTTATCAAGATAACGGGAGTATAGTCTAATAGGATTGCGGACTTCAGTATCAACGTCTTTAAATTGAAGGAAATCATTCGGGGCGCTAGGTGGGCCCGCTAACTCGTTAGCACGTTCAAGTCCCAAAATTAATAGATCTACTACCAAACCATAAAACTGAAATACAAAAGAGCCAAATTGTAAACCTCTGATTAGGCCATACTGGTTTACGTGGTTCATGTCCTTGTACGTGATATTGATGTTATTCTTGGACGTCACGTAATCGGCAATATTTGGATCCACAATCAATCTCAATAATCTGTTCAATAAGGTTAAGTCAATATTCTCCGCAAACTTAAATAATGAAGTTTCTAACATGACATTGGTCTCACCGCTTTTCGTTTCCCAAATATTTTCAAGGTTATTGATACCTTGAACCCACTTATATACCAAAAGAGGAGGGACTTCATCGTCACTTGGCTTGACCCAGTTTGGAAATAATTGTCTCTTATCGGCTTCATACCACAAATACTGATCCAAATACGCATCAGTTATCTTTTCAAGGGGGTCTATAGCATACGTTGGTACTAAATGAGTATAGTAGTCCATCATCTCCAAGCCAGCTTCTTTAAAGATTCTCAGAGTCAACAAAAACTTCTTGACTCTACCAAGACACTCATGAGGATTGTCGTAAGCTTGTTCGATTAAAGCCAACTCTTCTCTTTGAATCGAATTCAAAGTTGCCCCAGCACTATAACTTTCCTTCAAATTTTCTAACGCCAAGACTAAAAGCTTGGTATCGTGCTTATAAGACAATGGAGGGAAAGGAATGGGGCTGAACTTTCTACCTTCTAGCCAATGAACCATTGTTTGGAATATCGTAATACCTTCATCCGGAGATATGTAAGGGCCATTTTCAGCAAATTCTATCTGTCTTTGCTGTTCATTCTTAAGCCATAATCTGGTCAATCTACCAAGGTTCTTTTTAACGACAGTCTTTTCAACTGTTGCACCTCTTCTTATACGGTCTCTATTGTAATGAGCAACTTGTACCCAATTATTGGCCTTAGCCTTGATGTACCTTTCAATAATATTTTCTATTGGTTCTGGTAACCCAGGAACTTTCCAACGAATGTTGGCTTTCCAACACCTCCAAGCTTCACTCAAATGCTGGAGGATAACTCTTGATTTATTGGTCTTGATACCTTCTGGAATCATGTCCAAGATGTCATGCATTACCTGAGCACGCAATTCCAAATCATAATGAGGATCAACTCTTTGTTTAGTGATAGTTTTTGCGACATCATTGCTTCTTCTACCCTCGAATTGTCTAGCTAGCAAGTTTCCGAGCCATCTTTCTAATAGAGGTGTTGTTCCTCTCATAAAATTGATCCAAACCTTCCAAGCAGGTTGCCAAAATCCACATCCCGGTCCTTTTCCAATGTTTTGATTAAACCTGGAGTAAATCACGTGTTTCAAGTCCTTACAAGCTCTGATCTGATGCATCACCTTATACTTGTAACGGTAGATACCGGTGAGTTGACCAAGATGGTTTAGGATATAATGTATACCATCTGCCAACTGGTAAGAGTCAACATTTCCCAATCTGAATTGGACGTGGGCATCAACAAGCATCTTCAAAGCCTTCAATATTTCCCTGATGAGATGGAAAGCACCACCAAATCTAGATCTTTTACGTTCTTTGGTGGTCAATGTCTTGGTCGGTTTCAAGTTGAAATTATAGTCAAGGTGAAGAAATGTTAATCCTCTCTTGTGGATCAACAAATTGAGCATGTTGTGTCCTTGTCTACAAACTTGTATACCTGCTTCCACCCAATCAATAGTCGTTTGTTGAAAATATTTAGTGGATTTTAACGATTTAAGGAGACTAACCTTGTTCCGGTTCTTCATCTTAGATTTAGTTTTGTTGTGAAGCTCATTCAACACGTTGTCTTTTATTAACTTCTGGTGGGAGACTTTGGCCTTCAATGGCAACTTATTAGAAGCCCTTTGGAGGTACCAGTCCTTTATTAGTGGTATATCGTGAGCACGAGCAGTTCTTCCGCTGATTTTATTGAAAGGATAAGGAGAAAACCATAGTTGAAGCGCATCAGCCGTCCCTTCTGGCTCAAGGGGTAGACTTGAATCTTGAAGGCTTTCATCATCTCGTTCTTCTTCTTCTTCTTCTTCTTCTTCTTCTTCTTCTTCTTCTTCTTCTTCTTCTTCTTCTTCTTCTTCTTCTTCTTCTTCTTCTTCAGTTTCTTCGTTATCACTATCCTCTGGAATCTCCCCCTCGGCCATAAATGGTTTGAGATTTTCAGGAAGCTCTAAATCGTATTCATTCATATCGTCTTCATCGTGAAATGTCGGGATTGGCTCGAAGTATTTGCTAAAATAGAACCCCATTCCGGACTCTTTAACATCCTTATCATTAGTGACACAGTCTACTGGGTGGTGGTACTTTGAAAGTTTCACCAGTTTAGCAAAGGAATTGTATAAATATGGGAATGCGATCCTGTACTCTGTCTTTATAGGCACTCTGAATATGACTCTATCAAGAGAATTGAACTCAGTGAAGTCTTCCTCTACTGAGCCTGTTCTTGTTTCTTGATATAATGGCTCAAATTTTGAGCCTCCAGGTATAGCCAAGTTTAAACTTTTGGCGGTAATGAATGCTTCTTTATCGAAAAGATAATAATAATTTGGATCAGAAACATTAGGCAACAATGGTTTGGATAAGTTATAGAGCTTGGACATTTTGTTCAAGTTCAAGGTCCATTCGGAATATGACTCTCCATTCACCACACTGAGATCCTCCAAAAATGGTTTCTCGTCGTAAAGCCATTCAGAAACCTCTTCGTCTAGTTGCAAGTCTATTGGTTCGGGAACTTGACTATCTTCCAAATTGTCCAACCAATCCAAGGGTGGCTCTTCATCATCAAACGGAGGAAACTTCATACGCTTAAAATGCTTTCTATCTCTCTTTTCTTTTCTCATTGCCTGCCATGTAGCGGCCCATTGGGCTCTGTAGACTGGCTCTATCACTCTGGGGGCCTCATCTACAAACGTTATCGCACCTGTAATATGGTACAACACCCGCACCTCTTTTGATTGCTCCCATGGCTGGGGCATATTTTCCATCAACTTTAGTATAGCGTGAGGCATGTACTTCAAGGAACCCAAATGAGCTCTCTTATCGGCTGCAACTCTTCTTGATGATAAGTCTCCGTGGTCTATCATGATTTTACGCAAGTGTTCTGGTGGCATTTCGAAGCTGTTTGCTCGTACAGTGCCGCTTTTGCTGTCTTTTTTGGGAGGCTCAAACCTTCTTTTTTGAACCTGGTTCCATCTTTTAGATCTCTCCTGTAGCTCTCGGTCGCTTACATCGATAGACATTTGACGATTTTTGGGCCTAGATGGAGCATACTTTGAAGGGTACAATGTAGAGTTTCTCCCTCCCGATGGGGGTGGAGGTGGAGGTCTTCTAGAAATTGGTGGAGGAGGAGGATTCAGTCTTCTCGCTATTGCATCGACCCTACCCGAAGAATTAGTAGGTCGAGATGGTGGTGGTAGAGGGGCTGGGGTCGATACCCCATTGCTACCATTTATGGCCTGTTTTTTGGCACTGGGTCGTGGTGGTGGTGGTGGGTGCCCCCTTTTACTCATAATGACAATTGAAGTTTATGTACTAACAACTGCATCTCATCAAGTGCGGTAAAGTCTATCTAGGTAAGCGCACACATTTGCGCACTCAAAATCATATCGGACCTAACGAAATTGAATTATCAGTGGATGGGCTAAAGAGCAGTAATATGGCAGAAAACTTTGAGGACACAATGACCACAATTGTGGAGTACAATGAAGACCGTATTCTGGCATTCTTCGGCCAAATCGCCGAGGCAATTGCTGCGCAGGGCCAGAGCACCAACATGCCTGCTACCAAGTTATCCGCATTTGTCACCTACTGTTACTCTTGGTACGGAATTGCCTGTTTGTTCATGGCAGTTTTATTAAACAGGACGTTAGTGATCGCCTCCACAAACACGTCCCGGGTGCAGCAAATGGCTGCGGCAAGAAGAAGATTTAATGTAAATAATGGTGCTAAGTCAGAGTTGCTAAAGCTGTGGAGCCAATTTTCATTCCGGGTGGGGGCAGTAATGGTCTTGATTTACAATGCATACAACGTCTTGGTGACATTAAATGTTACCGGGTCTCTCAACGGTAGTGATCATTTGTTCTACAGATTTTTGCGCTACACCGCATCATTCGAGTACGACATCGATACTGACAACAAGTACATGAAAGCACCCCCAACGCAAGTGATGGTGGGGCCTTCAACTGATATGTATTGGCCTGTGTTTTTAGGTTTCTGCTTACTGTCATATGTTGAAACGTTCTCCTCTGCTATAGATGGCGAAAAGCCGTACACTGAGGCAGGACTTACCCTTTTCGAGCAGTCGCTTGCATTTCAAGAGGCCAGCTCGACCGGGAGATTTTTCTTGGGTGACTCCAGAATCACGAGAAGGCCAACAGAAGAGTTATTGGTGATTTGTTTATTTCTGACACTCAATCACCTAAATGTCCACGTTGGTTCTCTCGTCAATAAAAATAAGTATAGGTTGATTCCGTCTAGTATTATTGGCCTTCTGTTTTTGGCCTACTTTGCCAAAATTCTATACCAGGGAAAGTGGTATCAGTTCCCCTTAGTTATAGTGGGCTCAATCGTGCCGCAACTCTTGATTATAGCTGTTATCTTAATGTCTTTGGTCATCTTTGTTATGGCTGTGTTCGCCACGGGTTTCAACTTGAAAGACCTTAACTATGCCAGTTTTTTCATCGGCGATGAAAACGATGGCAGCAACATTTTGTTCAAGCTCAGTGATGACTTTTACACCACCCTCATGAATCTTGGAATGTTGTCCATCACTCTGGCAGGAAAGTCGAGCTACATCACTGAATTGAGTATCGCCATAGTAGATGATGAGACTTGGCTAGAAAGAAGCATATGGCAAAAGTTTGGAAATAATATTAGAGGCCTTTTTGACAGACCACTCCGCCGGTCCCAACTCATAGACTATATCAGAGATAAAAACAAGAAAGGATACGGTAACTTGATTACAGAACCTAGCATGAGATTGGTCACTGGCGCTAAAGATGAAAAAAACGAAGATCCTTATGGAGTGGGTAAGACAACCGTCATACGTAAGCGTATTCTTTACCTACAAATGATGGTTTCCAACATGTTTGAACTAATCAAGGGTTTGGTTTTCAATAAGATTTTCAAACGTGGTGGAGTTGTATCCAAGGAGCAAGAAATACTATATGATGGTACAGGAGAGGAAATTTATGAGCAATTTGAGAAAAGAAGATTAAAAGTGCCCTCTTTTTTAAGGCGCTTTGTAAGTCCTAGAATCAAGACTACAATTCCACTGTCTACCAGGTTTATAGAATTAGATGATTTATCAGAAGAAGAGATTATCGAAAAATATGCCAGCTTATTGAAGGACAAAGACATTTCTGAGGTAGACCATTCCAACGACTTCAATGACTTGCCTAGCATCAATGAAACTGACTTGGAAAGTGACATTGAGTCAGAAGTTGAAAGTCTTGCCGACGACGAAGATTTCCTTTCTCCCGAACAGTTTAGGGAATTCGTAGAAGATGAAAGCAGCATGTACATATTACAGTTGCATTTAAAAAACCGAGGCAGACGGATAACCAGGTCCCAGTACAATGCCACGTATGATGATGGAGAAAATAAAGACGAGACTTCAAAGTTAGTGGATGTATTGCTAAGTCAAAGACAGGATCGTTCGCGAAAGGTGCTCAATGGTAGGAGTATTGGAGAAAGTGGCGACGAATCAGAATTCAATCCAGGCCTGGTGTGCGTAATATGTCAGTTCAACCAGAGAGAAATCATAACATGGCCCTGCAAATGTTTCCTGATTTGTGAGAGTTGTAGGTTGACGTTAGCAACCAAAGGAATTGAAGGATGCGTGTGTTGTCGAAGAGATGTGGATGGCGTTTCTAAAGTGTATATACCATGAGTTGAGTGTGCAGTAATTACATAATAACATAAAATACTTACCTCAGGGCCTGGTTTGATCCATTTTCTATGTAACTGCAGCCACATGTACTGCATACTGCCACTGAGGCATGTGCAAGTCTTGCCGCGACCTTTGCTGCTTATGAATGAAAAGGGTTCTCTTTCTCCAGGTAGAGGTTGTTTAATTTTATTTCGATAATCGTCTCTGTCTCTCAAATGCACTGTTCGTATTTTCATATTTAATCTAATACTGGAATACAGTATTGCTACATGTTGTCGTATTTCCCAGAGTAATTTCACAAATTATAAGATATCAAAAATTTGGCTTCTGCGTAACTTCGCCATAGACAACTTTCATAAATATTTTAAGACGCTTACTAAATTCAACGTTTTTCTATTTCTTGTAATTAGTTAAATGTAAGTCAATTCCTGCTCGATCCCAATCCCATCCTTATCACATCTTGCCCAAGTTCTATTATGCATGGATTCTATATTTGGGGAATAATTTGATCTTTGTGAAGGTCTAAGGAACTGTTCTACCAAGCTATCTTAGCAATGAAGCTTTTTGGCCTACTTCTAACAACAAGTTTTCGAAGCTCATCTAAGGTCAATCCAACAACCCCAAACCCAATGGAAATGAAATAATACTCTACGGGAATAGAATCAGTACCCATCACCTTTTGGATTTTCAGAGTATAGTTCCAAATGAAGGTACTTGCAAAGATGGGAAACACCACCAAAAGCTTCCAGTCCAATCTTGAGAAACTAGATACAAATCTAGTTCTGACTGTAATTAGATTGAATGCCTGTAGTATCACCAAATTTACGAAATAAATGGATGAAGATCTACTCAAGATCAAATTCATATCGCTAGTTATTTCGTAATTGTGTAATTCACTGAAACTGTAGCCTTCCCTTTTGAAGTTCAAGAAGGCAAGCAACATGGATGCGAATGAATAATAGGTACCCATGCATGCGTAAGAGTGGAAATAGAGTTTGTAATCGACAAGCTTTTCCCCGCTAACACTTCTGGGTTGTTTGGTTAAAATATTGGATTCTTCTTTTTGATAACTTATAACAATTGAAGCAATGCAATCAGTAACACAACAGATGATGATCATGAGGAAACTTGATAGCATTTGAGGGAATCCAAAGATGACATTCAAAACAACGGGCCATAATTCAGAATAAGAACCAGCAGGTAACAAGTATCCAATAGTTTTTCTCAAGTTGTCAACCACCAATCTTCCCTCTTTAACACCATGGATGATATCAACGAAAGAGTTCAATAAGACGATATCACTGGCGTCTTTAGCAATTTCAGAACCATCAATCAAAGAAACACCTATATCAGCTTGTTTTATCGACGGTGAGTCATTGACTCCATCTCCCACCATGCCCACTGTATTATTATGAGCTTGAAATTCTTTCACGATCCTTAGCTTTTGCTCTGGAGTAGTTCTGGCAAAAATAATCTCCTTGTAGTCCATAAGCTTATCCCATTCAATTTCACTCATCCTGAACATCTCAAACCCATTAATCAAAATACATTCTTTGTTCACACCGATGTTATCAATTCTGTCAACTTTACTGTTTTGATCAACTATTCCACATTTTGTAGCTATAGCCTTAGCAGTGATCTCAAAATCACCAGTAATCATCACGATGTTGATATGAGCATCCTTAAGATCTTGAATTGTTTGCACAATTCCTTCCCTCAAAGGATCACTTATTCCAAGTAAACCTTCGATAGAAAAGGGGTATGCATCTATATCTATTTTATCGTCGTCTGAAGTATTATCATTGATCTTAGCATACTCCGTAACAGACAAAAAACAAGAACCTAATAACACGACCCTTTCGCCTTCATTGCTTCTGTTGAATTGAGCTTGTATCAAATCTTGCTTACCTTTTTCGTCAATTTCAGCCCTGACTCCATTTGTGAAGACAAACTTAGCCTTTTCAATAAGAATTTCTGGTGCACCTTTAATGGTGAAGAAGTAACCCTTAGGGCACTTGAAAATTCTCACCATATACTTGTTCTTGGAATTGAACCCTAACTCCTTCACAATTTTGTACTCGAATCCATTGAAGGACAAATCTTCAGTGAAATTCATAATAGCTTGATCAGTTTGATTTCCTGAAGAACCACCACTACCATCTGTAGCCATACACTCGTTACATAACCTTCCAATTAGCTTCATAGAATTCGTCTCTCCAGTGCACGAACTTACAATCATTTTCCCTGTCGTGATAGTACCAGTTTTATCTGAACACAAGATGTTCATAGACCCCAATGTTTCAATAACAGTTAGTGACTTACATAAAACGCCACACTCTCTCAAATTTTTAGCAGATACGAGCAAACATATAGTCATAGCTATAGGGAGACCTTCGGGGACAAATGCAACTGTGACAGAAACACAGTCTACGATTAATGTGGGAGTATCAATCCAATCGGGATATGTATGTCTCAACCAGGAAGCCCACACTATGATAAGGATCAAATTCACGACAATGATAATGCCAACAATGATTAAAATGAATCTGAATAGTTCCTTTTGTAAAGTTGTTAAACCGTCCTTTTGTTTAGTTGATAATTTAGAGATTTTTCCAAATACAGTAGCATCACCGGTACTTACAACAATACCTTTACCGTGGCCGTTAATACACATCGTACCTTGTAAGGCAATGGATTCATTTTCAATATAGTTAAGGTTTTCACTGTACACCACACCCTTTACAGGTTTAGTCTCTCCTGTCAAGATACACCTATCAAAGCGTAAGACGTGCAGTTCAATTATCCTCATATCAGCTGGGATGTTAGTATTTTTTACAATAAACACAATGTCTCCAGGAACCAACTCTTCATTGTTCACAATAACTGTATTGCCTCCTCTGAGTACTTTGACATCATTTGGCATTAAGAAATTTATAGAATCCAAGATTTGCGAAGATGAGTAGTCTTGAAAGAAGTTCAAGACTGCTTGGATCAAAAAAATGGCTAATAGAATAATACCCAAGATTAGGTTGGGAATAGCAGGAGGGTCACCCAAAGGCTTGTAACAAATAATTACCAATATACCAGCAGCCAATAATAGGGGTCCAAAGCCATTGAAGAAGTAGAAGAAAATCTTCTTGAACCAATTCTTTCTTTGTTGTGTTTGAACATTCTTTCCGATTTTTTTGAGTCTTATAGAAACATCTGAGGGCGATAGACCGGACTCTATGTCCACATTCAATTCGTCACATATCTTAGTTATCTCATCTTTGTGCCACGTCAATTCCATAACAGAATCATTATCAAAATTTGGTGTTCCCTCTTCATTATAGTTTCTCTCATCAATACTATGACTGACAGTTTTATAAGCAGTAGGTAAAGCTCCACTGCCAGTTGACATGTTACTCTTCACTTGGTACAAGGCGCCTCCTCTTACTCTCAGTCTGCCACGTTGGACCTCTTCTCCGAATGTCACTTTATCATAACCAATCTCACTTTCTGAGTCCATATTATATTTAACCCCTGAAGAGTTCATCGCTTTGTTCTCCATTACTTTAAAGTACTGCTAGGTCTCAAGGATCTTTTATAGCAGAGAGACTTGACTGCGAAAAACTCTAGTACTAATTAGGAAGTAACACAAAATCTTATGCTCGTTGTAAAACTGGATAAATCCCTCATACTCAAGGTTGTAAATTGCCTATCAACAATAATTTAGCCAAGTTACGTGCTCTTGCTCATGTATTTTGAGCGATTTATAGAAGGACCCCCATGCATCTTCTCGGTCGTCATCCAATGAAAGAAATCACTCATCAGAAATATAATTCACGCGTTATAAATCGCTCAAACATCAGCCACTTTCGTCATGCAGATAAACTCTCCTAAACAATCTAATTGATCTTATGGAACCTGATTCAGGTTATCACATATCCCATGGTCAGCAAAAATTTATAACCTCAAATCTCCCTTTCATATTTAGCAGTACCAAGCGAAAAGAACAAAAAATTAAATAAAAGAAAATGAATGAATCTTTCATTCGCTTTCACTGGTAATGTACTCACCTCTTGGATAAATGGCGACTCTTCTTGTTAAACGGACTCAAGATTGAGGGAATTATGTTCACTCTACCTGTTTGAGATGTACGGCTTATTTTTAATTTTTTTCTTCAATTATCATGATCCAATAAGCAGGAACTCATTTCTGCATGTCATTTTTTTCAAAAGCCCCGATATCTTCAATAAGGCGTTCAAATCTTGATTAATTAACCAGTACACAAAAGTGAATTAATTTGTCTAATCAGTAGAACTTGCAAACTTCACTAATTACGATGAAACCTTTCGGGGGGTAGGATTCCATCTTTTGTTCCGAGATGAAAAAGAGGCTCTGAAATATAAATATAAAGATGAAACTCGAGATGTAAGATACTTCTTCATGAGTGTCGTTTAGCCGTAGTATTAAAATTTAGAAATTAAATAAAGAATGCCATGGAAAAGGGATTTTGGTACTCCCTTATTTGAGTGACTTATTCATCCTGTTTCGTGCTTCTCGAGCGATAGCCCTCGCCTCTTCTATATCATGAGCGTTGTTGTGATTTAGGTCTTTTGTCAACTCATAGGCTTCTTCGTACTTTCTTGATTCCAATGCGTAGCGAGCCAACCATAACCGGGCTCTTGAAGTTTCATCTGTGATCCCCCAATCAGATTCTTGATCAAAACATATTTTCATGTAGATGTGGCATTCCTTTATGTTTCCCAATTTTTCATGAATGCTGGCTAATTTGTAGCTGATATAAGGATCAACACTATTATGGGGGTCTTGAGCTTTGTTCAGGCTGTTTACAACCGAAGCTTTCTTGAAAGACTTGATTGCTTCATCAAACTTACCAATTTTTTCAAAGCAGTTACCAATAGCTTGCCACATTCTTTTATCCATTGGTTGTAAGTTGGTGGCTCTTTGATAATAGTATAGTGAGTATAAATGCATATCCAAGACCTCGTAAGCCTGGCCCAAGCCGTACCATGCTCTAAAATCTTTGGGATTGATGTCGACTGCTCGTCTATAACTTTCAATTGCGGCATGGCTATTCTTCAATTCAACAAACTCGTGCCCCATCAAAGTCCAAGCACTCAAGCTGTTCTTATTGAGTATCAATGCCCTCTTATAGTACATTATGGCCTTTTCGTGCTCTCCTTTTATTGAATGGTAGTTTGCTATGATGCAACATGTTTCTGGCTTGAATTTGTCGATGTTTGAGGAATATTGAGCAAGGAAGGACAATTTGGATTTCTTCTCCATCACATATAACATATTAGAATACGTATCCAAATCATCAATCCTTAGCGGATCTTCCTCGAGGACTTGGTCAAAAATAGATTCTGCTTGATAGTAATCCAAAGAGTGGTAGCATATTAAGAATTTTTGAATCTTCAAGAAATTGAATTTTGGGAATACTCTGAGTAACTTATCCAAATTTTTATTCACATCAACAGATTGCTGGTAAAACTCTTGAAGTAAGACTACTTCAAAGATGTTGAACATAATATTAGAACTCAAAGGTATTTTTGAATTTTTGATTTTGGTTAGTAGTTCCATTGCTTCATCGAAATCTATAATAGAATGGATCAATTCAAACCAACAAGACCAGTTATATGGGAAAATTTTCAAAGCTTGAAGGAGGCTTTGCTGCGCCAATCTGTAGTTCTTCTTCTTGTTGTAGATTATTCCCAATAGATAGTATAAGAAATGGTTAGGCTTCGAACCAGAAGAATTGTATACCTCTATCTCCTGAATGATTTTCGAAAACTTGAAATTCAAATCCTTGGCATTATTCTGGCCACCTATAATATTACCTTGAGACCCATGGCTATTTGATTCCGCGTCAACGGGTAATGGAAATAAATTCATCGATCCATCTATTTCTTCCGTGCTTTTTTTATCGATTGAAAGTAATCTGGAGTATAACCTTAAAAACAGAGCGTTTCCGCTTTTACAGCCGCTCAAGGCGTGAGAGCTTCTATCGAACTCCTTGACGTTGAAATACGATTTTGCAAGTATGAACTTTGAATAATCTTGTAAATCGTCTGGTTCGTATTCAAGGGTCGGTATGTCTAAAGATTTAGAGGAAACTGCTAACCCATTGGCGGCTTCAGCGCACCATTTTGAGGCCTGGAACAAATTGACGTCAGCTAGAATGATTTGGGCCTTTAAAATCTCACTTCTAAGCCTCTCAATAGATTCTTCACTCTCGATATCTTCCATCACGAATCAATAGACATAAACACAGAAAGCGCGATTTAGATCAATCACATTTTTCAAATTGTATTTTTCATTGTACTGATGATTAACGACTCGAAATTTGAAAATCTTCAGCGACAGATTGAGCAGGCCCGAGAAAGCAAGCGTAGCGCCGATGAGCTCTTGGCAAACATCAAACTCAGGGTACTCCAGAGAAATCATATCGTAGACTCGTTCATAGTCACCAAATTACACCGAGATTTTAAGAATTGGCAGCAGGATGAGAAAGAGGATTTTAGAATCAATGAGATAGCAAGCTATAACAGGAAGTTAGGGCAGATCACGAGGCTCGACTTTGAAGTTGACAAGCTAAGAAAAAAATATGACTCTGAAAGAACTGAAGTCGAATTGCCCAATGTGCTGATATCTGTATTGGCCATTGCAGAGTATGATAAGACTTTACTACGAGATGTTGATATCAGAAATCAAGCCGAAGTGAAAATCAGTGAATTGTTTTCGTTGGATGGAAAAGAGAAGCCCAAAATTGATATGACGATTTTCAAAGCCATGATCAATATTGAGTATAGAATGAGGATAGAAAGAATGATAAGGTATGACATTTTGAGAAAGGTAAAAAAGGAACTTACCAGCCTCAATCAGAAATGGACTTCTCATAACAATAAACTCGAGTCGTTTATAAATGACCAAGTGCCGAAGATCTTCCAGGAAGTGCAGGGCGTGAGAAATTCTGAGAAGGATGATGACGAGTTTGATGACGACGAGGAGGAACAGGTAGAACAAGACGAGCAACAAGACGAACCGCAAGAACAGGAAGAGGGGTTTGATTCAAAAGAGAAACCAGATAACGTGCAAAAAGAGTTTATGGATGAAGAAGAAAAAGAAGCGGAAAGGGATCTTAATGGGAATATAGGGTCTTCTGTGGATCCAGAATCTAGTAGAGCAGAGTCATCTAATGAGATTCACCTGCCAGCCAATGACGGCGATGACGACATAGGAGTTGATCAAGGGGCACGTGGCGATACTAATGGCTCAGGAACAATGGATGCCATATCTGACGGTGATCAGAATGCTGATGATATGATAGAAGATGGTGACGATCTTATTGAGCAGATATAAAAGGCAGACGGTATAGCTACGGTTGATCTCAGAGCAGAGTTATGAAAGAGCCAAGTAAGCCACTGTACCTAGCAGAGACAAAAGACTGGCCTGAATACCCAGAGTTCTACCACAATTGGTAAGGAATGAAAAGACTATGGAGGAGAACAACAATGAAAGGCTATAGATTTAAAACAATTTCGTGAAGGTGATTAAGGGTCACAGACCCACTTATATAACAAACCGTGTATTATCTCGATGAATATTTGATCTAATGATAGGAAACATATACTAAGCGTAACTTGATTAGTTGGTAGCAGCCAACTCTGGAGAAGGAATCTCGTCCTTCTTTGTTTCCCCGTTAATAATGTAGCTAGTGATTTGCAGAGGAGAGTCTCCAAGCAGCTTTCTCCAGTTGACAATTCTGTACACTTGGACACCAGCAACAATACCCAAAAAGAAGTTTACGGACGCCAACAATGGGTTTCTGGGTTTGATCACGAAACCAGCCCACCGAGTCCAGATGACACCAGTGGCACATAAAGCGAGTTGTTGGGTTCCGGAGATCTTTTCCACTGGCCTTTGACTCTCATTTATACCTGCACCAACCAAAGCCCATTTCATAACAGGCGCCCAGAAGTGAACAGTCCTAGGACCGGTCTCTGATTGTAAAAATCTTTGAAATTTGGAACCTGTAGCAGCGGCCATTACGTGTATTATATAGTGGTGTTAATGGAAGAGTCGGTTTGGAAAATAAGACAACCCGGCGCGACATTGAAGCGTAGAAGAGGAACAGTGCGTAAGAGACGGTGGGGAGGGATTATGTCGGTAATGTCGCAGGAAATATATCTGCGACATTTCGGATCAAACTGCTAGTGATCCGTAGTTCAACAATGTCGGTATAATGTCGGTATAATGACGTGGTTGCTCTCAATTCAACCGCGGCGTCGGAGTTTTCTCGCATATGTTCAAGAATGCGAAACTCGGATCCGTGAAATAGTAGCCAATAGTTGCGCAACCAAACACGATTAACTAACGGGGAATATGAAATCTGGAGATGAGTGTCGAAATTATCCGAGGGCACAACCGGGGATGGAATGGATATCAACAAAACAACAACTTTCAATCATTATAATCTAGTATCGGTTTCCCTACATAAATGGACCCACCAAAAGTATAATTAGGTTAATTAAATGATCCACTGTATCCTTCCATTGTTTTGCTTGCCTGCTCTTGAATAATTCATGAGCTAAAATGCATTCGGCTTCTTTCTTTCATATGGGTCAAATGCCGATATCCGAGGGAGAATCCGGTCCCCCATAATGCGTGGACATTGGCGCATTTGTATTAGTGCGCGTCCTATTGGCTGAAATTGAAGCATTTGCCTATGTGCAGTGTAATTCATGGACCTCCCCAATTATTTATGATCCTTTAAATCCTGAAAATTTTCCCTACGCTTTTTTTCGAAAAACATGTTATCTGTTACTAAAAGAGCTTTGAAGGTTGGTAACCGTGGATTGGCTACTGCCTCTCTCACCAGAGACTCACAGGTTAACCAGAACTTGTTGGAAGACTTTTCTTTCATCCAATACAAGAAAAACCTTGAAAACATCAACATCGTCAAGCAAAGATTGAACAGACCTTTAACTTACGCTGAAAAATTGTTGTACGGTCACTTGGATGATCCTCATGGTCAAGACATTGAAAGAGGTGTCTCTTACCTTAAGTTGAGACCAGACAGAGTTGCTTGTCAAGATGCCACCGCTCAAATGGCTATTTTGCAGTTCATGTCTGCTGGTATGCCACAAGTTGCTACTCCATCCACTGTACACTGTGATCACTTGATTCAAGCTCAAGTGGGTTCTCAGAAGGATTTGACGAGAGCCATTGATTTGAACAAGGAAGTGTTTGACTTTTTGGCCTCTGCTTGTGCCAAGTACAACTTGGGTTTCTGGAAGCCAGGTTCTGGTATTATCCATCAAATTGTCTTGGAAAATTATGCTTTCCCAGGTGCTTTGTTGATTGGTACTGATTCTCATACCCCTAACGCTGGTGGTTTGGGTCAATTGGCTATCGGTGTTGGTGGTGCTGATGCCGTCGATGTCATGGCTGACTTGGCTTGGGAATTGAAGGCTCCTAAGATCATTGGTGTTAAATTGACGGGTAGAATGTCTGGTTGGACTTCTCCAAAGGATATCATTCTTAAATTGGCTGGTATCACCACTGTCAAGGGTGGAACTGGTGCCATTGTTGAATACTTTGGTTCAGGTGTTGAGACCTTTTCCTGTACCGGTATGGGTACCATCTGTAACATGGGTGCCGAAATCGGTGCTACCACTTCTGTTTTCCCATTCAACAACTCCATGGTTGACTACTTAAATGCTACCGGTAGATCTCAAATTGCTGAATTTGCTAATTTGTACAAGAAGGACTTTTTGAGTGCTGATGAAGGTTGTGAATACGATCAGGTTATTGAAATTGACTTGAACACTTTGGAACCTCACGTCAACGGTCCTTTCACTCCAGATTTGGCCACCCCAATTTCTAAGATGAAGGACACCGCTATCGCTAACGGCTGGCCTTTGGAAGTCAAGGTTGGTTTGATCGGTTCTTGTACCAACTCTTCTTACGAAGATATGACTAGAGCTGCTTCCATCATTGAAGACGCTGCTTCTCACGGATTGAAGTCCAAGTCTATCTACACGGTCTCTCCAGGTTCCGAGCAAGTCAGAGCCACCATTGAAAGAGACGGCCAATTGAAGACTTTCGAAGACTTTGGCGGTGTCGTCATGGCTAACGCTTGTGGTCCATGTATCGGTCAATGGGACAGACAAGACATCAAGAAGGGTGACAAGAACACCATCGTTTCTTCTTTCAACAGAAACTTTACTTCCAGAAATGATGGTAACCCAGCTACTCACGCTTTCGTTGCTTCTCCAGAAATGGTCACTGCCTACGCTATTGCTGGTGACTTGGGCTTCAACCCAATCACCGACTCCTTGAAGGACCCTAACGGAAACGAATTCAAGTTGAAGGAACCAAAGGGTGTCGGTTTGCCACCAAGAGGTTATGACAAGGGTGTCAACACCTACCAAGCTCCTCCAGCTGACAGATCTTCTGTCGGTGTTGCCATTGACCCCAAGTCCGATAGATTGCAAAAATTGACTCCTTTCAAGGCTTGGAACGGTAAGGACGCAGAAAGATTGCCAATTTTGATTAAGGCCGTCGGTAAGACTACTACTGACCATATATCTATGGCTGGTCCTTGGTTGAAGTACAGAGGTCACTTGGAGAACATTTCTAACAACTACATGATTGGTGCTACCAACGCTGAAAATGGCGAAGCCAACAACGTCAAGAACCACTACACTGGTGAATTCAAGGGTGTCCCAGACACTGCTGCTGACTACAGAGATGCCGGCTACACGTGGGTTGTTATCGGTGACGAGAACTTTGGTGAAGGTTCTTCTAGAGAACACGCTGCTTTGGAACCAAGATTCTTGGGTGGTTTCGCCATCATTACCAAGTCTTTTGCCAGAATTCACGAAACTAACTTGAAGAAGCAAGGTTTGTTACCATTGAACTTCGTTGATGTTGCTGACTACGACAAGATCAACCCAGATGACGAAATCTCTTTGTTGGGATTAACCGAATTAGCCCCAGGTAAGAACGTTGTCATGAGAGTTCACCCTAAGGATGGTGAAGCTTGGGACACTGAATTGTCGCACACCTTCAACTCTGAACAACTCGAATGGTTCAGGTACGGTTCTGCATTAAACAAGATGGCCACTGCTGCCAAAAACTAATTGAATTGTTGATCATCATGGTATTCAATATCTGATTTTATTTCATTATTTATTTGTTGAATTGAACATATTCATATTTTAGACTTAAATCGTACATTTATAGAGCACATGACTTCGCTCATCTGATAGATTCATGAAAGGCTGCTGCTGATTTCCGAACTCCACACAGTTTGGGAAACAGGCTGGAGCAGAGAAAATCAACAGTATAGCGGCGAGAAAGTTATGCTCTGGATCAAGAGGTCCCATTATCGAAAAATTTAGAACTTCTCTTCTTGTCGCGGTGAAAAGTGATCATAAACCAACTTTAACTTCATTTATATATCATTTATCCTTCTAGATATACAGGCTAAAAAAACATTATAATAGCCCGACGCGGGACTCGAACCCGCAACCTTGTGATTAAAAGTCACACGCTCTAGCCGATTGAGCTAGCCAGGCAAATTTTCTGCTAGATGTGGTAAGCCGATAGTGACATAGAACACAGTGCTTATTAATGTTTCAGCGTTATCTTGTGATTTTAATTACATCGAATTATACTGTAGTACAGAATGCGTACAGAGAATCTTACAGAGTTTTCTTATCGTTACATCCTCCATGTTTCTTTAAAGCATATTGACAAAGAACACACTAACCTTGACAACATTACACCCCACCACAAGCTAGTGTTCATTCATATAGGAGCAGAATGTCGCCTCTATGCATGAACCAACCAATCAACACCCTTTTATTGAAATTCAATGTACCGATGTACGAGGTTTTTTATTGGAAAGTATTTTCTACGGGCCCATCCTAGTATACATATATTACAACATTTAATAAATACTTCTCTAATCAGCAAATAGTAATACTTGGTGGATAATATTCTCCAAACTGATGTAAAAGGCACAGTAATCATTAATATCCACATAATTGTTCTTTAAATCGAAGTATATCTTGTCTTTCAATAAGCTCAATTCCTCTTCGTCGGTGGAAAAATTGTTGCATAGATTCGAATTGATAGTGAAATCCTTATCGATCTTAAAGTCATCATTTGACTCTATAAGGTTGATATCAGTGTCATATTTGGATAACTGGCTACCAATTAATAAATCATCATCCATTAAATCAAAGGAAACCTTCAGATCGTTCATGTTACTGTTTAAGCTATTCATGTTGTTAAGCCCAATTGAATTGACAGAATTCATGGTCATACTGTTTACACTCGTTTCATCAATGGTTAGACTTTTTGATTTGGAAACATACTTGATCTTTTGACTGTTCAATCTGTTGATTAAATTGATTGATAAACTGGGCTGTGCAACTTGCATAGTTTTGAATAATTCTGTAGTGTTCAAGTACCCTGTTAGTTGGTAGTTGAAATACTCATACTTGTTGAAGATCTTGTTTTTGTTTGCAGAAGTGATAGTGAAATTTGAATTAGTGAACTTATTCATAATTTGAAGAATCTTGAATTTCTTCAAAATATATTCCCAAGTAAGATTAGTTAGAGACAACATTCTCTTATACTTTTCATTCTTAAACCACTTCCTATTCAAAATGAACAAAGATTTATTGATCAATTTAACATAAATCACCAATTCATTGAACTTGATCATTTCAAATTTGAACTTGATAATCACCACAATGAAAAGCAAAATAATCGAATCTAAAGGAATGGTCCTTTTGACGTACCAGTTGAACTTTCCAAACTTCAAAAAATCATTGTACTTGAGGAAATCATTCAAATTGTGTAAAAGCGAAGGTATTAAATTGTTGTTCAAATCATTATAACTGAAGTTGTTATATTGGTGGAATTCCAAATTAAGATTCAAATTTCGGAAATTGACGAAATTTTTTATCAAGTTTTCTTCAGTCAAACTTTGGAAAGTATCTTCAAAGTGATTGAACGACAAGATTCCATTCCTTGGCTTTGTTAAGTGAACATTGTAGGTTGAGTCGATCGAATGTGTGTATGACGCATTGGAATTCGACCTTCCATTGCTCTTAGATGTATGAGATACAGACAATTTCTCCGAATCATTACTCAAATTTGAAACCCTAGAATCATTCTGCATCAACTTCAAGCCATCTATGGACAATTTACTTTGATCATCGTTCAATACATATCCAGTTTGATGACTTTCATTGGACAATTTTGTATACTTTTGCTCATTGAATAAAAACTTTTTATGCAATAACATCAATGCTCTGTCGACAAAACTCCAACTGTGATTTTTTATGAAATGGATTAGATTCATTTCACTCACTGTTTTTGGGGGAAACTTCTTGTGATACAAATTCATCTTATTGATTGAAAGATGAATAAATTCGAAATACTCAACGATCATTCCTTTAATTTGGTTCATATTCTCCATCGAAATGTTCTTAGAATTATCATTGTGCAATTGGAATACCAACTCATTTAAAATCCTGTCATATTTGAATTTAATATTCAAGGATAGAGTAGAAATGTTCAAAGTATGCCCGACAACTTTATTCATTTCGTTGAAAACCGGTTCTTCTTCTTCCGGTAATGCAACATTAAAATCTTCGAATTTGCATACCGGAGGCAAACAGAAGTTATGACTTGTCAAGCAGTCCAATCCAAATATAGTCCACCATAGTATGCGTCTGAACTTGATTATTTCTCGATTTTTTATGTTTAACGACTTTACAGGGTCCTTGTTCGTTTGCAAAAAATTTGCATACCTTATAATCTGAGACATTTCCATGGTAGATGGATTAGGAGAGGTGGATTGAATGATGACATTACCCAATAACAAAGGAATTATCTTCAACCCGTGAGGATAATTGTAGTATTGGCAAATCTTATTGAACCCCTTCAAGTACTTGTTGATATCCTGGTTCAACAAGAGATTGTCGTATTCTTCGAATTCACTGATAGTTGCTGCGTAAAGAATAGGAAAATATAAGGTGTAAAACTGTAAAAGGTTAAGGTCTGTTAATGAGTTATTAGTCTCTTTATCGTATGGGTTGCACTCTCTCCAATATTTCTCGTGCTCAGCTACAAAATCAGAGATGTTGGTAATAACTGGAAGCAAAATGTGCACCGAGTTCAAATATCTTTCGATCAACTCAAAAGACTTCTGTTTGGAGGTGGGTAAGTGATCTTCGAGGTCTTCCAATAGATTCTCATTGTCATAGTATGTGTTCGTACCGTTCAAGAAATTCTTGGTATTATCTAAGCGGTCCAGAATTTCGAACGTAGCAGAGGTGGTGTAGTGAGGAGATTGGTGGTGCAAATTAGCATTTGCATCAGATTGCTTTGGGGGGTGTTCAACGACAGTGGTTTGGGGATAGATATGACTGGGGTTCTTTGCGAAGAGCATGCTTATATTGGTACTACTGTTGTTGTGGCTCGAGCGACTGGATTGTATCTCCTGGTTGATAAGCTTGTTATAGTTCTGGGGATTAGACTGGTAGTTGGCAAATGTGAAGGAACTTAAGTTGAAGGAGTACAGGTCCTCTTTTTCCTGGTCAATATTACCACCATTAGAGTGATTATTACTTTGACTTGTTGAGAAATATGAGTTTGTCATATTGTTGCTGGAGTTGTTCATCACCGGGGTCTGCAACAATGATTTTGGCAAGTTTGGGAAATTGGAACTCAAAGTTTCCATCAACTTGTTTTCCTGAATGGCCAAGTCAGGTGGCTCATTGATATGATCATCATTCGTATCTTTACTTCCTTCTGCGGGTAAGTCCATGCCGCTGGATTCTCTGCGGAGGCTCCTTGAATCTTCTTTGCTGGTGGAGCTAGTATCACTACCAGTGACATTCTTGAAGGTTGACTTTTTGTTCTTTCCACCTTTACTGATTCTGTCGTTGACAAAGTATTGGCAGTCTATACCTAGCTTATCACAATTGGTACATGTAGGTTGAGTTCTGGAGCACTTTATTTTCTTGGAGTGGCAGTAAATGCAACTCAAGATCTTTCTCTGACGAGTTTTTTGGACCTTCAAGACTTTCCCGTTAGAGAGAATTTTGACACTAACGTCCTGAGTTTTTTTGTTGGTATCTGGGGAAGGCTGGACGTTCATAATAGTACTATTCATATCGAGAGCCGAAGTTGAAGGGCTCGATAAATATGGTCGGTGAAGCTTAAATAAGAGACCCCTAGAAATAACGTATACTATTAAAAGCTTTGACAGGTGTATTTCAAGAAGTAGATACTATTGGACCAGTCAAAAAGTCTCGGTGATTCCACAGATTTTGAAGCGCAAGGAGATTAGGAATCTTTTTTACTCCACCATAAAATTTTTTCAGTCCTGCATTATACGGAAGACACATTTATATCCGAGAGAGGAAGACCGGGGAATTAACTAATACACATAGGGTTTAGCAGCCTAGAAGGACAGAGACAAGATCTACAGGCTACTTGAGTTGGCTATACAAGGGTCTTTTCCACACAAGGGTTGGCCACTCTGAGAGTCACCATTTCCGGGTTTAATCGGCAAAGAGCTATGCAAGTCATGTCTGGAAAGGAACTAGTATGGCGGGGCAAATGTCGCGGAGACGCAAAGATAACCTCACATTCTAAAGAAAAGCACGCCTTCGGAGTTGGTAGAACTTCCTCGAACTGTGTGACAGATTCTCTAAGCCGAAGGGTTTGAGATGTTTAAACCACATGGAGAGCCTGAGTGGATATATAGTCTAAGTTGGATGTGCCAGAGAATGTTCCGACTGGATATCAAGACCTTTTTTTGACACCGCGTACATGAACAAAGGCGTATAGCGTTAAATCTGGGGAAGCCTTAAACTCCGATTGAAGTTCGCAGGTCACGACAAGCAAATTGGACTTGTGCAACCGAACCATATGCAAACTTCGAGACATAAGACATTGTCGCGGGCAAGACGGAGGTAGAGGAGTGAAACAAATAATTAGTAAGTGGTGCACCAACCATATTGTGTGGAGTGGATCGAGAAGATAGTGCGCCAACATGAAACTGACATGTACGCGGGTAGTCGCTGTTAGTGGTAGGGTCTCCGCGTTGACCATCGCCTGGGCTACCGCGATGGTCATTTACCAGCACCAGGGGATCTATAAATACTATAAATACCAAGTAGTTACTAGTATGTCTTGGAGTAGGTCAACTGATCCCTGAAAATGGTACAGCAATGGTATACGAAATCTGCATCTACTCAATCTTATAAATCCCCGCCGCTCCCATTATTCCTCTTTCTTTTACCCTCTAACCCTCTCCTCGTGAACCGCACCAATAGAAAAGACAAGCTCAAAAATCAAAATCATTTTTCGTTTTCATTCTCAATCTCATTTTTCAACCTCATTTTCCACGTAAACACTAACGTCGAAATGAACTTCGAAGAAGCCGAGGACTTAAACGGTATAAGATTCAGCTGGAACGCATTCCCGTCCACCAAGATGGAGGCCAGTAAGGTTGTCGTGCCCACCGGCTGCTTGTACACCCCCTTACTGACCAGACTGGAGTCCGAAGTACCAATCGCTCAGTACGATCCTGTTTATTGTATGAACCAAAACTGTAAGTCTATTTTGAATCCTTACTGCTCAATTGATCCTACAGGTTCATGGGCGTGCCCACTCTGTGGAAGTAGAAACCCGTTACCAGCCCACTACCACGGCCTTTCCCAGGAGAACTTGCCTTTGGAGCTTTCTCCCGAGGCCAGCACCATTGAATATATTACCTCGAGACCAGTACAGAATCCGCCAATCTTTTTGTTTGTGGTTGACTTGGCTCAGGACGATGACAACTTGAAAGCCTTGAAGGATTCTTTGGTGGTGTCGTTGAACTTGTTGCCTCCAAATGCGTTAATTGGTTTGATCACTTATGGTACCATGGTTCAACTTCATGACTTGGGTAGCGAGGCTATCAACAAATCGTATATTTTCAGAGGAGATAAGAACTACACTGATAAGCAAATTTCAGACATGTTGAACAAACCCGTGTTGACTGGGTTTCAAGCAAACGTTCCTCCTCAGTTTGGCAATTCGTTAAATAGATTCTTCTTACCTTTGGAGGAAACCGAATTCCAGTTGACCAGTATCTTGGAAAACTTGTCGAAAGATCCATGGGCTGTTGCGCATGGTGATAGATCATTGAGATCGACTGGTTCTGCCTTAAACATTGCCTCCAGTTTGTTGGGAGCCACGTTCTCAGGTTTCGGGGCAAGAATTATGTTGTTTTCTTCCGGTCCTTGTACTTTAGAACCAGGATTGATCGTCACCAAGGAGTTGAAGGAGCCCATCAGATCCCACTCCGATATTGATAAAGATAACGCTAAACATTTTAAAAAGGCTAACAAATTTTATAAAGCCATTGCAGACCGAGCCGTCAAGAACTCACACATCATTGATATTTTCGGTGGATGCTTAGACCAGATTGGTGTTTTGGAAATGAAAGACTTGTGCAACTTGACTGGGGGTGTGTTATTGTTGACCGATGCCTTCACCACTTCTATCTTTAAGCAGTCATTTTTGAGATTGTTCAATAAAGATAACGACGGGTTTTTGTCTATGGGCTTTAATGGTGTCTTGGATATCAAAACGTCGAAAGAATTAAAAGTGAGTGGCCTTATAGGTCATGCGTCTTCGTTGAATGTCAAGAGCAGTAATGTCTCAGAAACTGAAGTAGGTATTGGTGGTACTTCTCAGTACAGATTATGTGCGTTATCCCCACAACTCACATATGCTGTATTCTTTGACATTGCAAACACGCAAAATTTACCACCAAATGCTCAAAGTTACATGCAATTCCTTACTCACTACCAACACGGCTCAGGCACTTATAGATTAAGAGTCACGACTGTCTCTAACTTGTTGACCGGAGACGAGAGGGTATTAACCCAGAGTTTCGACCAGGAAGCTGCTGCTGTCATCATGGCCAGAGTCACGTTGTTCAAATCCGAACAGGACGATGGAGCTGATGTGTTAAGATGGGTCGATAGAATGTTGATCAGATTGTGCCAAAAATTTGCTGACTACAGAAAGGACATGGACGAATCTTTCAGATTGAGTCCAGAGTTTATATGGTATCCCCAGTTCATATACTACTTGAGAAGGTCGCAATTCTTACAAGTGTTTAACAACTCTCCCGATGAAACTGCATTCTATAGACACATTTTATTGAACGAAAATACCAACAACTCGTTGATCATGATCCAACCCACCTTGACGTCATTCGAATTGGACTCCGAGCCAAAGCCTGTGTTGTTGGATTCTGTTTCCGTTAAGGACGATGCCATTTTATTGTTGGACACTTTTTTCCATATTTTGATCTTCCACGGAAAAACTATCAGCGAATGGAGGAAAGCTGGTTATCAGGACCAGGAAGACTTTGCCAACTTCAAGCAGTTATTGGACGAGCCCAAGCATGAAGCTGCAGAGTTGTTGGTCAACAGATTCCCATTGCCTAGATTCATCGATACCGAAGAAGGTGGATCGCAGGCAAGATTCTTGTACTCCAAGTTGAATCCGTCCACTTCGTACAACAACCAGGATATAATTGGTAATGGAGCCGTGGTTTTGACCGATGATGTGTCTTTGCAGGTATTCATGGGACACTTGAAAAAATTAGTTGTTTCAGGTTCTAGTTAGTACATTAAAGTAGATTGTACATAACGAAATACATAATAAATTTAGTTCAACCTGAATTTCTTTATCGCGTTGAAAAATTACTAGCATAATCATGTCTGAAGAGTTAACAAGAGGTATGTATATTTAATAGTGATACTATGAATCACCTGATACTAACTCCATAGACGAAATAGCATTATATGATAGACAGATCAGGTTATGGGGGATTGGTACCCAGCTCAGATTAAGATCTGCAAAGCTACTAGTTATCAATCTAGGTTCTGTGGGAATGGAAGCTGTTAAGAACCTTGTTTTGGGGGGGATTCATTCCATCGAGATCTTGGATGACTCTACTATCAAGCCACAGGATTATGGGGCACAATTCTTTCTTCCAAATGATGATTCCAAAATTGGTGAATTGAAGTTGCCAAATGTCATTGAACCAATCAAAGAGTTGAACAATAGAGTTGAAATCAACATAAAGACGGACAATTTTAGAGACCTCGTACACAATGAACCGTCTTACTTCAGTGAGTTTGATCTTGTTATTGCCACTGAGTTGGGAAGGGAGGATATCTCCAAATTGAATACTCTTACCAGAGAGTTTAAGGTACCTCTATATGTGACAGGTACCCATGGGATGTTCGGCTATATCATAACAGACTTAATTGATCACATCAGTGAATCAGAGAAAGACTTGGGAAACCAGCCAAGAAAAGCTGGAACTAAATTAAATTTGAATAAAACGATCATTAAAGTGGCATACAATCAGTCTACAAATAAAGAGGCTATCACAGTCCACGACACGTACAAAAAAATTGACAGTGTATTCAGCTCCGGCTTTCTCCTTGATCAATTGAATAGGAGACAGTTGAAGAGATTATCTCCAGCATTGCCGTTGACTTTTGCATTATTTGATATACCCAGAAGTTTAGATGGGGTTGCAGAAAAGCTTAGACTGGCTGCAAAAGCTGTCTGTGAGGATTTGAGCTTGAATCCTGACATGATTACTGATGATTATGTACAGCAGTTCGTCAGTCAGGGGTTCACTGAGTTTGCTCCTACTAGTGCTATATTGGGGGGGTGTTTGGCCCAAGATGTAATACAGTACTTGAGTAAGAAAGAGAGTCCCATTAATAACGTATTAATTCTCGACGGCCTCAGATCTGAAATGCCTATCTATGCCTTGTAGTATAATATACGAGTCGTGGTCTTGTGATGAATGTACCCAGTAGTTAAATTTTCAAACATGCATTAGTTCTATGATAATGATACAACCAGGTTATTTAGGGGTTATTCCTCTTCCTTTACGCTTCTTCAAATGTGACGAATCCCTGAGGTATCTAAAAGACTTAACAAGCTTTGACCGTAGCCTTTTATTATCTCCCCTCTTCAATTCGATCTTGTTAATGAGACCGCTTCTTTCAATTCTAAACTTTCTCATCTCCTCGCCATCGTTCTCCTTGAAACTAGCAAATCTCTTATGGAGGTTTTCATTTACTTCCTTCAAGTCGTTGATTGTAATTTTGCTCTCTTTGATGGAGTTAAGGGATTTCTCATGTTCAGTCTTCATATAGTTCTTTTCTTCCTGTTTCAATTTAATTTTAACAATGTTCTGTTCAATACACTCCCTTGACCTCCAGATTTTTATTGTATTTTCTATCAATTTGACCTTAGCTTCAATTTCTTTTATACCTTTTTGATCTTTGAAGTTCTCTATTCCCTGTTTCAAGTCGTCAATTTCCTTCGTTATGGTATTGATCTCTTCTAATTTCTTAGCGTACTGCTTGTTACCAGACTCGATTCTTGATTGCGAGTGGTCGATGTCGCCTACTATATTACTGGAAGTTTTTGCGAATTCTTGACCTCTCCTGCCAACTCTGTTTTTCTGAACCTCTTCTTCATTGTAAGCATCATGTATATCTAACTCTTGCTTGATCAATTCGTAATCCAAGTATATGTTGTTTATCTGCAACATCAACTTGTGTGTCAAATAATGTATTTGGTTTATACCACTGCCGTTCAAGTTGTGGTTGAAGATTCCGATCAAATTATCGAAGTTATTGAAAAGAGGATTAGTAATATAGTTCAGTTGAAGTCTATTCAACTCATAGTACGTTCTCTTGGGCTTCTTCCTGTGTTTGCTCTTACGTCCCTCATCGTCATCGTTACTAGTATTATCCACATCATAAGGAGTATAGTGAAAATATACCTCAGTGAGTAAAGATCTTTCGACATCAATGGCTGTGAACTCAGGGATAATAGGCAACTCCGGTAGTGGCCAAACAGAATACGTATTGAATTCAAACACCTCATTGAAGAAGTTTGACAAGTAATTTAGCCCCTGATTGTATATCGGGAAAATGTCTGGTGGCAATATCCCTATTTGATCTCTGAGACATACTATAGAAGAAGTTAATTTGTACAAGTAGTCGGAATCGTGTTCACGACCCTGATAGTAAATCTTACAATGTTCAATACTGAGCATCGGAATCAACTTGATCAAGTTAGAGAATTTGGACCGGTTCTGAATTCTCAACTCATTCACCAAACTATCCAGAACCAACTCGTCGAACTTGATCACCAAATCAAACGTCACGCCTGAAATGTCTTCCTTGATATCATTCGCATCTCCGGGAATCAAGTGGACGGTCACATTCGCATTTGCAGGTTCATTTTTTTTATGGTCTCTTCTGAGATAGTTCCCAACATAACGCTTTATTTTTATCGGACTGGCAACATTTCCAATAATCAAAGCCTCCACCAAATCAATTAGCTTGTTGATATTACTCAACACCACGGCAATGTGCTTATGGCCTTTTGCAGCTCTTTCCTTGTCTTCCTTGGTCATTTTCCGACCAACAGGTCTTGTTTTGGCGCTAGAATCGTCGCAACTTTTACATATAACTTTAATCAAGTCTTTTAAGACATTAAACTTCCCACTAGTTTCAGCCAACTTCACGGCCATATCTCTTTGCAACAAGTTCTTGGGCATATAATGTGTGATCAACAAGTATGGATGTGAGCCCACCAAAGTACAGTTCCGAATACATATTTCTAATGATTTCACAATGAGTTCGGTTTTGTCGTTAGTCTCGCAATACTTTAAAATGTCACTATAGTGTAGAGACACAATCTGGTCGGTGAGCTCCCGCTGAAACTCATACACAGGGGTCGCTAGATTGTATTCACCTGTATCGTTGATTCTACCAATCTCTATGTCCACAATAGGGGGCTCAGGTGTGCTATCTAATATCCGAAGTAAATTCATCGTGTAGAAAAAACGAAGAAAAGCTAGAGATTCAATAACCGCAAATCAGAGTGTGAGTACCAATTTATCATACAAATATTAATGAAAATACATGTATTATCGTGCTTATTATATACACACAGCCGGATCACGCCAAACTTTTATAGACTTGTCCCAGTGGCAGGATATCACCTCTTTCCCATCTCTCGACAAATCACATCCCATAACTTTATCGTTACTAGCCATTTCTGCAACCTTCACCCAGTTTCCTGCGCTCCAGACCTTCATTGTCCCATCGTACGAAGAGGTCAATAATAACTGCCCATTGCTTGAAAGTGTTGCTGCATTTTGATCATTTTCGTCAGTTACTGGCTCTATGAGCTTTTGGGTGCAAATGTCCAGATTCTTGTAAAACCTCACATCACTAATTAGCTTTTTGTGGGCTGGAATAGAGAATACTTCTTGAGACTTGCTGTTACTCAATTTCCGTATATCCCATACCTTAACGGAACAATCACCACTACCGCTTGCAAGATAGTATCCACAAGGAGACCAGTCCATTGAGTAGATACCTTGAATATGACTAGACAAATTGTTGATTAGCCTTCCCGATCTCAAGTCCCATAATTTTACCAATGCATCAAGGCCACCGGTTGCAAGAATACTACCATCTGGATGAAACCCTGCAGAGAATACCTCTTTCAGGTGTCCCTCCTGCTGAAGAAGCTCAGTCCCCATTTGAAAGTCCCATAACTTCCATGTCTGATCAAAAGAGGTAGAAACAAAGTGCTTTCGATCAGGGTGAAACAACGTCTTCACGATACGGGATGCATGGGCCGTGATAGTCTTTGTGGGAACGAAGAGCTCTTTTTCAGAATCTGTGTTCCAGATACTAATTGTACCTTCATTACCACCCGTGACGATCATCTCACCGTTCCAGTCCAATCCAGATACTTTTTCCTGGTGGTATCCCGGGGTCAGCCTTCCCTTGAGTTCTAATTGACTATCGAGCACATACAAGTTTCCGTCCCATGATCCACAAGCAATGCGAGAGTTATCATCATTATACCTCACTGTAGCCACTGCTCTTTGGTTATTGGGGATAAGCTGTGTTCCATATAATTCCATCTTCGAGACTTTATTATTGATGATTCGTCTGTGCTTCAATACCTTTATGAAGTCTTCCTCGTATCCTTCTTTGAGCCTTCGTACTCTTTCTTGGGCAGATTTCAAAGAATAGTATAGCATCTCTTTTCTGACTTCGAGTAACTCGTTTGTGCCTGGTGTGTAAAACTCTTCATCATCTTCTTCTTCACCCTCATCTTCATCTTCGAGATCCACACTTCCTCCTTGGACTCCGATGTTATCGTCAAAGTTTGTGTGGGGTCTCTCGCTGATTAGTCTTACCAACCTCTGCCTTCTGTCTGCTTTATCTTCACCGAAATAGGTAACCGGTTCTTGCATTCTTCGGAGAGTTGCGACAACATCTTCATCAGATGTTGGTACAGACATGCTGAGTGAAGTTGTGGAACTAGTGTAGGCCGGAAAGTCGTTCGTAGTAGGTAGCCTATCTATATCCATTTTATGTTGTTGGCCTTCATCGCACTTTCGCGTTATTAGAGCTGCAAAATAAAGATGGTTGAACACAATTGATCAGAACATGGTCGAATTAATGTGAAGTGAGAGTGTTCGATATGAGCTGCAGTATACATGTATATATACAAAACGATAATCAGCGTTTCTGCAGGCGCTGATTTTCATATTCACCTTCCTACATGATTCTCGTTCAAAACTCTGGTTGCAAATTGGGCAAAGTTTTCATCTTTATTCACCATCTGGTCCAAGTCCGGCTGGCAGAAAACAGCCAAAGTGTTTCTAGCAATGTTGGGTAGTTTGGTACCTTTCACAAAATGTGGTACGGCCTTGAACTTATTCTTTGAAACCTCCTGCAATGCACTTCCTGTCTGGAACGCAATGCAGTCCTTAGGGATTTCCACCTTCACAACATCGTTATTTCTGTTGCGGATATATAAACCTGACACTTTGTCTGGATTTTGGGGCAAATCATGTGTGAGACCTTTTGACTCATCCAAGAATAAGGCGGAAGTCAACCCAGTGATGCAAGAATGGTCCAAATGTTCTCCACACCAGTCGTTATCGTTTGAAGGAGCCGAATCTTGCATGAGAGGGAAGTAGTGCAACAATCTAGCCTTCGTGCAAGTGGAATCCTTAACGGTTTTTTCCAAATACTGAGCTTCGATCTCAAATCTTTTCGAAATATAGTTGTCACAGTTTAAGGCCACTTTCTCAGCTACATTGATGATGAAGTTGCACAACTGCTTCAAATCACCTTTGAATGAGTCCAAGCCTGCATTTGGAAGTGGCCAGATATTGGGAGAGGTATAAGCTTTGTACTCAGGAAATTTTTCACATAGTTCCTGCTTTGGACCTTCCAAGTTGTCCTTCAGGTGGAAAGCACAATTGACATAGAACGATCCCTTGTTGAAATCTGGTTTACCTGAACCAAGAATTTCCTTTCCACAACTCCAGCCGGTTACCCAAATGCTCTCTTCTTTTTCAAGAGATTTTAATATATCCTCAGGTTGATTGGCTAGAACTGATGCACTTTTCAAAACCTTTAATCTGAGTTGGGGAAAAAAATGAGGGAGGTCTTTGACAATGATTATCCCCAAAGATTCCGGTCCGAATGCTTTGTCGAGCACTTGATCGTCTATTCCATTTATGAGTTGTTCAAGAGTTACAGTAACTGGAGAATCCATTTCGATACATTCGACCTACCATTTTCCACCGCGATGCGAGAAGCGAGGCGACTGGGAGGGGTGCATTTGGCGATACCATCACATTCTTAAAATAGTAAAAGCATAGTACGGTTTATCGTAAAATACTATAGATGTTATTAGTACATAGTATAATTATCAAAGCAAATAAGAGTATGATACTTGGTAACCAATTAAGTTACTCGATCGCAATACCATGACCTCCCCAACCTCTGATCTATTTTTACCGTCTGCGAATATTCTGAAACAGTCTCTTACTCATTCTTCATTACTCCCCTGATGAAACTTTCTTCTGTTGCTTGTGTATTGTCTTTGGCTTCGGCCGTTATGGCATCTGACCCCAAGTTCCTTCAACTCGACTTTGAGGTTCAAAGAGGTGATGGTTTGGCCGACCTGAGCGTTGACAAACACAGTCGTTTCGTCAAGAGAGACAGCAGCGACGGTTCGGTCCTGGTCGAATTAGAAAACAAGGACATCTTCTACTTAGCTGAGTTGGGGTTTGGCTCCAGAAAAGATAAAGTTCAGGTCTTGGTGGACACTGGTTCGTCTGACTTGTGGATTATGTCTGCCGATGTGGATTGTTCCGCTGGTTCTGGATCAAATTCTAAAAAGAGAGACTTGGCCGCTCTTTTAGGGGCTCGTAGAGGAGATAATACGGTAAATCCCCACAAGCCTACGAAGACCCAAAATAGGGAAAACAAAGACTTTGACATCGAAAGTCTTTTAGCTGTTGCTTCTTCTCTTGCAGCTGAAGGTGGGTATCAGTCCGCAGTTCCATACTCTGGTAACGGTGATTCTGGTTTTGGTGATGATGGTGATGATGCCTCGTCTACTGCGTGTACTTCATACGGCTCGTTCAGTACTGAAAAATCTGACTCCTTTCATTTAAACTCTTCTGCGCCTGATTTTGGTATACAGTACGCAGATGGCTCTGCTGCTGTTGGTGTATGGGGTTCTGACAATGTCAGCATTGGTAATTCCACTGTTCAAGACCTCAGCTTTGCTGTCGTGAACAAGAGTTCGTCTGATATTGGTGTTTTGGGTATTGGTTTTCTGGGCTTGGAAGTCACTTTTTCTAATTCCAATGATGGTTACCAATATGAGAACTTACCATTGAAGTTGAAGTCGGAAGGCTTGATTGAAAAAGCAGCCTACTCCCTATTCTTAGGTGAAGAAGACGCTAAACACGGTACCTTGTTATTTGGTGCTGTAGACACTTCCAAATTCTCCGGTGAATTGGTTAGTTTCCCGATTGTAAACAGCTACGCTGAATACTTGGATGATCCTATTAGAGTGGAAATTAACTTGAACTCCGTCAGTGTTGCGAGTAAGAGTGATTCCAAATCTAGCAAAATAGCCTCTAACGGTTACACTGCTTTGTTAGACTCTGGCACTACCTTGTCTTACTTCCCTACGGCCGTTTTCGAAAACTTAGGTGAGGCTCTTGGTCTCACTTACTCCAGAACTGCTAAAGCCTACCAAATCGGTTGCAATGTAGACTCTGACATTCAGCTCTCGTTCAAGTTTGCAGACACTAAGTACTCTGTTCCGCTTTCGAACTTTGTCGTTGAGGGTTCTTCCCAGGGACAGTGTTTACTTGGTATTCTTAGTAACGATCCGGACGAAGTCACAGAGTTACCCTACTACATCCTTGGTGATAACTTCATCAGAAGCTTTTATGTGGTCTATGATTTAGAAGATTTTACCATCTCTTTGGCCAACGCTAACTTCGATTCGGACGAGTCCAATATTGAGGTTATTTCTTCTGGTATTCCATCAGCTACTTCTGCTGCTAGTGCCTTAACTTCTGCTTTCACTGGTGGTTCTGAAGACACCATAACTGCTGCTTTTACTAGCGTTTCAGGTGGTGGATCTAGTAGAGGTTCTTCTTCCAGTACTAGTACATCTGATGATGACGGTGATGACGCTAAGGATTCCTCAGCTTTCAAACCTTACCCGGCCATTTTGCTTGCCTTCCTCTCTTTGGGTACTATTGCTTTATTCTAGACTTCTGGAAGTTTAGTGCTGACTTATATTTAGAAAATTACTTTATGTAATCATTAAATTAAAAGTCCATGAGTATATTGAATCATCAACATAAAGCTACAAAAATTAAACGGAAAGTGGCCTGGGCTTTGAAAGACTTGAGCGATATCCTTCAACTGTAATTGATCTTTCAAACTGTACTGTGGGATGTAGCTGGGGTATTTTTTTTGTTTTTTTGAATAAATCTTTGAATTTAGCAGGTACTAATGACTCTTTTATGAAATTCAAGTCTCTCAGATTCAATAGCTCCAACTTATGAGAATCAGTAACAGATTCTCCATTTTCACTAATAAACTTGTCTAGCTCTCTTGAAAGGCGTTCCTCGTCGTCGATGTTGGTGATTATTATTAAAGATCTTGTTTGGGAGTCAGGAGAAATTTTCTGAACAATAAAGTTCAATAATTCTACTCTTGTCACTCGCTTTAATAGATCGCTATCCACTTCTTCATTTCCATATTTACCATCAAACCTGTAGCTTCGATTAACAATCTTCTCCCAATCGCCTTTGTGGTTGTAGTACTCTTTGCTGAGTGTGTCAAAGTTAGTGCTTGATTGACTAGGGGGAAGATCGAATATAATATTGGGAGATATTGAACACTCATTTGTATGTTTGATAGAAGAGATACAAGGTTCTAGAACTGCTTTCCGATACTCCTCTCCTGACATCTTTTGCACTTCCTCTTGAATTTTGAAAAGGTAATCTTCAATATTGTTCGCTAAAAACTTACTGCCGTATCCACTGCTTTCAACGTAGATGTACACCCCCATTGTCGACCTGAATATTCTTGACCCTCCCAATATTCTATAACCTAATCTCCTCTCTGTTTTAAGGAGGTGAAGCCTTGTAGTCATCAAATATTCAAGGATTCTTATCATGGTTCTAGTGTATGCATTGTCTCTGTCTCCAATATGAATATAGAAGTAACAAAAGTTACTTGGCTTCAAACTGCTTATCTCCATCCTGTACTTTCCAATCATATGCCGATAGCTACCTGGTTCTTTCATCCTCGGGAAGATACTCTTCGATAAATGGTCTGAGACAAAACTTATTATGCTTGAAATCTCTTTTAAGTCTTCATAAGGAGCGTCTCCACTCAACAAAATGCTGGTATAATTGTCTTTCAATAAAGCTTTTGCAATTTTCGAGATATCCTGTACAGTCACCTCTTCTAGACACTCACACTTCTCCTTTATGGAGTACACTTTTTCTTCCAGCAAATACATATTGATTCCAAAGCACTGTTTTAATGGTTCATCATGGTATAATTCCTCATACTTGTTTCTCAACCTCACACGAGACATCATGAAGACAGAATAAGGAATTTGGTCCACATCTTTTAAATACCGTACTACCACTTCTACTAGCCTCCTCAATACTTCCTTGTAGATCAAGTTGATACCATTCAAATTGAAGGTAATAGAATTTGTGCAGTTTAGAAGAGGAAAGATGGACCATGTGTATCCCAAATTCTCCGCCTTATATAAACTCAATTTTAAGTATTCCCCAATTATTTCACAGATCAAGTTTATGGCTACATAATTGAAACAATTGATTCTTAACTTTTTAGAGATTATCTGAAAAGTAGTGAAGAGCTTTGAAGTACAATCGTATTCTTTCTTGTGCCAAAATTCGAACCTCTCGGCCTGTCCAATCAATTTGGGCTTGTTGAGAGTACTTGTTTTGACAGATAGGTTAAAGCTTCTTGAAGACAACATTCTGATATGATCCATCTTCAGGTTCAATTCTTCGTTGGACCAAGTCAAAAACTTGTTCTTTCCAGGAAGCTTGATACGAAAATTGTGACTTATGTCCATTGTATAACGTTTGACCTCTTGTACATTGAGCGTGTACACTCTGAAGTCGAAATTGTAGTAGTAATCTCTTTCTTTTTTAATCTCCTTTTGCACCAATTCCCAATTTTCAAGAGAAGAGCTGAAAAGAATTACGTTGAAATTGTTAGCACTCAACCATCTTTTCGTTTCAATCGAGAAGATCTTTACCAGTAATTCCTCTTGGATTTTATAACCTAAAAATACATCCTGAGGCGGAATATAGTGAAGTCTCTCACTGAGGACTGTCACCTCGTCTAGACTATTCATAGGATCCTGGTAAATAAAGTTAAGCTTTTCTTTTCTGATGAACTCATCGATTAATCTTGCAATAACTATAGGAGAGCTATCCTGGATAAGTTTCAAATAAGAAAAGACAAAGCCAAGAACCTCACCAATGTGTTTTTTGCCATTGAGTGTCAACTCCACTTCAATTATCACAACCAAATTATTTGAATCAATAAGCTGATCTGAAACGCTTACGGCGGTAGCAAGGTCTGCTTTTATTAGATTGTCGCAAACCGAATTGGCACTTTCTTGTCCTAGAATACTCACCCATATCTTAGAAATCTGTAACAAACTATCATTCAACTCATTTATGGGAAATATAACCCTCAACTTTGGTTTCTTAGGATGACTCACGAGAAGCAACCTATTCATTCTTTGCGTTTCAAAAATCTCTCTTGGTAGATGTTGTCTAGCCAATTTACCTGGAATACCTTCAAAGTGTAATATAATTAGTTTCTGGAGATAATTTAATGAAAGAGGACTCTTTATAACCAATTTCAAGTTTGCAGCAAAATAGTGAGTCTCAAAATAGCGGATCAAGTGCTTCTTAATTTTAGGCACCCTAGCCAAAGTTTTGGAGTTCCCTGTAGCAAAACGGTGGAACTGACATTCTGTATCAGAGAGCTTCTTAAGACAGTGATAGAATTTTTTATCATCAGATTCAATATTTCCAAGATGTTCTTCGTTAATCTCGTTAATCTCGCTCTTGATGAGCAGGGTAGTAAAAAGAGGAGACTTGAAGAGAGAAGAAAAAATCCTCACCATATAGTCTAACATTGGTTCCTCGGATTGGATATGGGGATTTATGTCTTTGGCTGAAATTTCCGATAGGGGAACTTCAAGGTGATAGTTTGTCTGGCTGAAGGTTGTATACGCATTTATGTTACCACCGTTTTTTAGGACATTATCTATCAACAAATAAGGTTGCGGAAACTGTTTAGTGCCACAGAAAAGCATGTGTTCTACTAAGTGAGCCAAACCTGAAATATTTCCATCATTGTCTGCTCCGGAGTTCACACTCATGGACATGTCTGTCGTATCAGCCTTCGGATCAGAAATTAGTACCACACTTAAACCGTTGTTTAACGTCACATATCGAACTTGGTTACTAGCTTTTGATTGAGGAAGCTTGAAGGCAATATCCAGATGGGAAATCCGATTGATAAGCAGGTCCAGTGGCATATGAAGGGTCCTAAAAGAAGGAGAGTTAATAAATGAGTTTCAAAAATAATTTCCTGATTAGTCGATTGCAATGGATACGAATTTTCGCAGCCTAACCACGACTAGGAAAAATAATTCCGATACCGGGAGTCGAACCCGGGGCCTGCGCGTGAAAGGCGCAAATGTTAGCCGTTACACCATATCGGATGTTCACTAAAAACATTTGTCCCGTAAAGTTGTTGACTCAAGATACTTAGTTTAAATCTTTTCAATTAATCAGGTACTGATCTTCTACAGCCGATTCACTAATGTAAAAAAGTGAGACTGACTTCTCTTTGGCAAGAACTAGGGTTCTAATTACTTGAAAAAATATCCAACAGTTCCGAAGACTAATCAATAGAGTACCTGACTTCTATTTCTGTAACTAATAATCTCAACAAGAGAGCTAATAATACGTTCTCAAAAAGATTTCGATAGGAAGCCTTGCAATTGGAAAGATTTAAAAGAAGGTAACACTTCGAATCTCTGGCAGAATGAGCGCATCGGAATCGTACCAGCATCGAGAGGTACCAGAAGTTACCACCCCAATCCACCTTCCGGAGAAAAATGAACACCACTTCACTTTCAAAACAGTATCGCAAAGTTATATCTTCGGCGTGAGGTGGAAGGCATACGTCTTAGTCCTCAGCTTGACATGAAGTAGTCCTCGAATCTATGGTTGCAAAAAGCAAACTAAATATGTTGATTATGTTGATGCCATGAAAAGAGAGACTTGGATCGGGGGTTTTGTAAATATTTTCAAACGCTACACCTCACATCCAACATTGGAGCTCTTTATTCACGCTTATTATTCTCGGATGTTACGCCTATAGAAAACACATGCTGTGGATGTCGGTGATATCGCGACGGGATCTGGAAGAAATAGATGGAAAAGCGGAACCATTTTCTTCCTCAGGCTTTTCGGTTGAAGAGAGTTCAAGAGACTCTGAGAAGATTTCCCGATATCATAATCATTGCCCAGTTAACCCCATGCGTAATACAAAATCCCCAGCAAACCCTTGGCCTACTATTTACATGTTAACTATTTTGTCGCAGTCCTTCCCTGCATATACTCTGCATAAGGACAACACAACGCCGATCATCAAAGTACCGTAGAAGAGACCAAGTTCCCAGGTCTTGTGTATACTTATCCTATGATTTCTTCTCTGGAGCGTACTACAACTATGCTGGCCCCTCCGGTATTCTGATACATCAACCTATCATAATCGCTCAGCGGTGACTACCTCGTAACACAAAGGCGTAGGTGCGAAAAAGAAAGTCTCAACATTCAGGGATATTTCTCATCTATATTTTCAATTATTTAGGCCAACATATCGAACATACAGTAAATATATCTAAGATAAAACGCCGACCATGTCCAACCAGTATATTTACGGGACCTACCAGCTGCTGCTGCTGTCTCTGCTGCAACAATATTCCCCCCCTTCGCAGAACGGCATTTTGATGGATGAGGCCAGTCCTACTCTCCATAACCTCAATTATGACTCCGGCTCCTCCATCTCATCTATATCGTCGTCTTACTCGTTCCACAATCCTAGATTGAGATACTACTTGTCTAAGCTGTTCGACATCGAGGACGACATGGAGTTCTGCCCTGAGATCAATGCTGACAGCTTTGGTAACAGTCCTCCAAAGAAGTTCAATCCGTATACAGCAACCGTTTTTTCACCCACTACCGTAACTACTCCGGTACAGGACGTCGTATCTCCTGCCACTGTGCAAGGACAGAGTCCTCGGGTCTCAACCCCTAGAATCCGGAAACCGATCGAGATTATCAATCCGCAAACAAAAATGAGAGTGGACCTGCCAGCAGGAAAGTAGGTAATGAGTTATGAATGTACACTAGCCTCGTGCGAGACGATAGATGACAAGAAAAGAGACGCTGTATAGTAATAAATGATGTGCTGTAGAGAAAGGTGTAGAACACATGTTTAAAGTGGACAGCTAGTTTGCTATGTAATCACTAGCTGTTAATTTCATTCTGTTGACAATCTGGTGTGACTTCGCACTGATAGTGATGAGATTAGATAGAGCAAAAAAACTGAGGCTAGTAAAATGAGAATCAGCGAGTCTGCGAATCGGTGAATCGTTTAAGACTACTCACATCTTACTTTCCTATGTCACAACCAATTGATGAACTCCAGCCTCTTAAGCTCCTGTTTAAGGACCTCCCTAAAGATCTTCAGGTCTTTCCTCAAGAGATAGTGGCCTTCCTTTCTAACCTGCACACTCTTCTCAAAGGCTTCATCAAAACCAAGGACCAGTACAAGGAGCACAATGTCAAAGCAACAGCTATACTAAACAAGCAAATATTTAAGCTCAACCACATTATAGCACTCTTTGAAGAGTACATCCAAGCAAGCCATTCTATAGACGAACTTATAGCAAAGGTATCCGACGCTTATAAGGAATTTTGCAATTTGGAGTTGATTCAATACCAACTCCACTCTTCGAGCTTTAACCTGGACCTTTTGAAGGCAAAGTTCAAGAAGTTTATTGACGCAAGTCATCAGGAATCAAAGCAGATTGTAGAGAAATCTGCTTCCTTGGAAGATACGATCAAGGAGTTCAAGGCATCCCGCAAACAATATCATTTACGCTCGGAAAAGATGAACCGTTGGAAAGAAGAGAGAGTCACAGGGTTTATATAGACTACAGGAATGTGACAAAGTGGACTGGCGTAAATAAGAGAATGGCTGTAAAGATCTGCCTATCAAGCTAGGATTAGCATTTAGGCAACACCCTAGGTCTGAAGCCTATCGAGACAACAACCGTGGCGTGCTGGCCCTAGGAGGCTACTTTGATTGCAAGCTGTTAGTAATGAACGCCAGGGCCTTAATAAGTCTAACTCCTTAATGGCGAAGACTCAAGTCTAAACTACTAACTCGAAATGACGCAGATGACTCCTAATCATTGAAAAACCTTCAACCCCTGACCATCACATATTGAACCGACACAGGAAACCTGTATATCGGACGTCTCGTGTTTATATATAATGCATGTCTTGTTTCAATATTGTGTAGGAGGAATAGCTGGATCGAGTAAATTCCGAGTAGCTCCCCGAATTGTACTCCGGCGCGCCAACCATAAGTTCCCCCTCTTCGGAGATGTATATTTCGGAGTTTCAAGCGCCCATTGACAATGGGAATAAACAAGTGAAAAGTCCGAAAAGTATTAGCACTTGTGACCAATGGGGTAAGTCTGTTCGAGGAGCTCTACGCTTTACAAAGCGGAAAGGTGAAACAAGTTATATGTAGAGAGTTTATCATGACAAATGAGTATAACAAATAGGACACAAGCCCCTCATATCAATGATTCAGGCGGGTGCGTCTTATCATGCCCCCAGGTGGTGGTATGGCAGTCGAAGTACTACAAAGCAGGAGGCGAAACAGCGTCTGCATTTAAGAGCGGTGGAATATACGGATCCTGTATTCTGCGTCTAGGAGTTAAGCTCTCTTAGCCTCTAGCCAATACTAGCAGTCTACCGGAAGCCTATTGTTTATATTAACGGGTTCTCGTACTGGGCAGACGCGCTGTAGAAACCGTTGCTGCTGAACTCAGCTACTCGGCAGCTAGCAGTACATTCTATGGATGCACTCGTCGGCCGGATAGTTAAATTTGAATTGATTGCGAATTCTTAAGTCCACAGCGGGTTCACAGTAACCCCGACAACTTCAATAAAGTTTATATCTTGTGGCGTGCATACACACCTCTGTCTCGCTCCCTCGAAAGGCGGCCGCAGAGGCCGAATTGCATAGCATATAAATTCACCAATGTGTCCTCTGACCCGCGTTAATTATTCCACTCATCTCTCAAAATCTCGGACTACACTACCGGCTCGATATCGTCCAGTTAAAAGGAAATTAAATTCCTCTAAAAAAATAAATTCATCCCATTTTTTGGATTAACTTAATATGTTCAAGTCTATAGCCCAAGCTGGTAGGCTCTCCAGGGCCACGAAGCTTACGGGATTGAGATTCAACTCCTCTGTCCCAAAAAAAGCTTCTGGTTTCTCGTCTGTCTGGAAGACTACTAAAAGAGTCACTGGGTTAGCCGTATTAGGTTCCACAGCTTTTGTAGCATACAAAGTCTACAGCGAAAAGGAACCTGCTTACCAAGTCAAACAAGTTCCTGAGTTTGAAAATGGCCAAAGAAAGAAAACTTTGGTGATTCTAGGTTCCGGTTGGGGTTCTGTCTCGCTTTTGAAGAATTTAGATACCTCTTTGTACAATGTTGTGATTGTCAGTCCTAGGAACTACTTCTTGTTCACACCTTTGTTACCGTCCTGTCCTACTGGAACTGTTGAATTGAGATCCATTATTGAACCAATTAGATCAGTCACTAGAAGATCCCCTGGTGAAGTTATCTACTTGGAAGCTGAGGCAACTGAGATTGATCCTGTTAACAACAAATTGATCATTAAACAGTCCACGACTGTTCATTCTGGTCACTCTGGTAAAGATACTTCCTCCTCCAAGTCTACTATTTCTGGTGAAGAGATTACCACCTCTTTGAACTACGACTACTTGGTTGTAGGGGTAGGTGCTCAGCCATCTACGTTTGGTATCCCTGGTGTCGCAGAACACTCTGTATTCTTGAAAGAAGTCAGTGATTCCATCAAGATAAGAAAGAAGTTGATGGATGTCATAGAAGCTGCTAATATCTTGCCAAAAGGAGATGCTGAAAGAAAGAGATTGTTGTCTATTGTCGTCTGTGGTGGTGGTCCAACTGGTGTCGAAGTCGCTGGTGAAATACAGGACTACATAGATCAGGATTTGAAGAAATGGATCCCTGAAGTTGCCAGTGAAGTCAAGGTTACTTTGGTTGAAGCTTTACCTAACGTCTTGAACATGTTCAACAAGAAATTGGTCGACTACACCAAGCAAGTTTTCCAAGATACTAACATTGACTTGAAGACTAACACAATGGTTAAGCAGGTCACTGATAAGAACGTTATTGCACAGGTGAAGTCTCCAAAGGACGGATCCACTGAATTGGTGGAAATTCCTTACGGTATGTTGATCTGGGCTACTGGTAACGCTCCAAGACCAATCACCAGGGACTTGACTTCTAAGATTGAAGAACAAAAGAACGCCAGAAGAGGCTTGTTAGTTAACGACAAATTGTTGGTCGATGGTACGAATAACATTTTTGCTTTGGGTGACTGTACATTTACTAAATTCGCTCCCACTGCCCAAGTTGCTTTCCAGCAGGGTAATTTCTTAGGTGCCCACTTCAGTAAGTTGCACGAAATTGAGTCCTTGGATTTCCAAATCAAGAACAACAAATTGCCAGAGCCTGTTCAAGTCGAAAGACTCACAAAGAAGTTGTTGAAGTT
Organism: Yamadazyma sp. yHMH685; assembly: GCA_030571055.1. Classification (NCBI taxonomy): domain Eukaryota; kingdom Fungi; phylum Ascomycota; class Pichiomycetes; order Serinales; family Debaryomycetaceae; genus Yamadazyma; species Yamadazyma sp. yHMH685. Next base: position 77,495 of record JAJLXC010000004.1, read on the forward strand.
GAGAGAAAAGTTGCCCAGCTTCAAGTACAATCACCAAGGTTCATTGGCTTATATTGGTTCCGAAAGGGCTGTTGCTGACTTGGTCTGGGGTGACTGGTCTAACGTCACCACTGGTGGTACTATTACCTTTTTGTTCTGGAGATCTGCGTACATTTACATGTGTCTTTCTGTTAGGAACCAAATCTTAGTTTGTTTGGACTGGGTCAAGATTTCCCTCTTTGGAAGAGATATTTCTAGAGAATAGGTCGATTTTATAGATTTAAACCATATTCAATTATATATATATTAATATTTTTTTTTTTTCGTATATGCAAGCTCTACTATTTATTTATTATCTATCTTGTGAGTTTGGCAAATTGTGATATTAAATAAACTGTTAGTGAAAAAATTCTATCGGGAGGATTCTCCCGCTACCACCACCTACACAAGGAACAAGATGTATTATCTCAATAGTGCCAAACTTTTTACCGATATAAGTATCATATATTTTGATTTGTAATAAATAATCGTGCACGCCCAATTAATTCATGATTTATTGAATTAGAGTTTATATATTTTTTACCCGAAGGATTTGTGAAACCGAATCGTAAATAGTTTTATTGCTATCGGTCAATGCAAAGGCCAACAATTTGTTGGAGGTAGAATTGTCAAACTTGAATAAACAGATCTCCACAGACGCTTTGGGCGGAAGCAGGTTGGAAATCCTTGGAAATCTGTCCTTCGTGTAGTTCAAAATTCCATGCAAACTGAATTGTCCTGACAATGGGACAACCCTCTTGTAGTATACCTTCTTGTTGTCAAACGAGTCAATTTGTAGACGGGCTACATCTCTCACATCAGTCATATATCCAAAGATATTTGGGAGTCTATGAAGCTCCTCAGGCCCAATCTTCAAGACTTCACTTAAAAGTTCACTCGATGTATTTAATGTATCTCTAAATATGTATTGGTCAAAAGGTTGAGGACCAAACATAAATCCTGGTGATATACTTACCCCCACAAACCTATCCTTATGGTTGTTGATAAAGTTCCAGAAGCGTCGTTCCGCTTGCGCTTTGCTGTAATGGCTTGCACGAAAAGGGCTTTCCTTTGCTTGTTCATATGTATACGTACACCAACTCTCTTCATTTAGGACTAAACTCGGGTCACTGTATTGTTCTAATGTTAAGTGAGAGCAGAGGTTCGAAGTATTAATGATGTGAGTTACGTTTGGAGCATGATTTAAAGCTGAATCCAAAAGGCTCTGTGTGCCTTCCACGGCAGCTTTAATAATATCCCTTTCTAAGTTTTCAATTGTAAAGTCATATGGAGCTGCTGTGTGTATGATCTTTGATATTTGAGGATGTTTCTTGAAGACGTTTACAAAAGCCAATGGGTCTAGCAACTCGATTATTTCATACTCAAACTGGGAATTGTTTAATAAGTGAGCTAGATTTTGACCAATTGATGTCGCTCTCACGCCTCCTACGACGTAGAACCCGAGATCTAGTAAGTGATGTACGACATGGCCCCCCAAAAACCCATTTGCTCCTGTCACCAACACTTTCTCCGAACTAGTTGAATACATCAGCTATAGCTCTAAGAGCAGATAAAACAGTGTTTACTCCAGTCCGGATGTATAATAAGCGGGAAAAAGTCTATTTGTCCGTTCATAAGTAATTTTAACTGCCGGAGTCAAGAGAGCCAAAAAAGTATAAAAAAAATTAAAATAGCTTATCATCGCTAAACCTAAATAGGAAAAAACCCCAGGCTATTTTGCACTTTCCAGTGGGCTAAAGACCTGGCAAGAGAAAGAAAAAGAAATCAGATGCCACAACTTGCTTCACTGCTTCGCCAGAATGAGGTACAGCCTGTGCTCGATTGCTGCCGGAGATAGGCACATAACATTGCCTTTCAACAAATAGAAATAGTGGGGAGGGGGAAGAGTAGTCTTCACTGGTCCAGTGCAGGAAAGGAGTTGGTTCTTCTCAATAGTTGTCTGTGAAATTACGCTCGTTTTCTTGGCTTGGTTTGCATGCAACTGCAGGGTAACGTAGACTCGTTATATTCGTGTCTATGACTTGCGTACCACCAGCGGGCAACGCTCTACAGATTAAAAATAGGCGAGATCAATTGTACTTTTTATTTTTTATGTAGGGGCCCCTTATGACGTAGCACAAGAGGCATACCTATTTCATGCTGATTGGTATGTCATGCTTGAAACGAGAACTGCATTAGTTCACGGTTATAACGTAATTAATTGATGGGGTAAAGTACACTTGTCAATTTGGTGCCCCAAATTTCTTTTCCTGCTGGCGTCACCGAAGCCGCATAAAGGCATGTATGATACAAGGCACTAAAACTGTACTCAAAACCAAAGCGCGCTTCCTAAGTCCATTTGGTCCATCATCAGGAAGAGACACCCTTCTACCACACGATGATTGTGTACGGTTACCTATTGCTGCAAAATCACTGCCAATATGTCGTAAAACGTAAGAATCATCAAACTCGTAGATTAGTTTGTATCTTATGCCCGTTTGAATGTCAAATTTCTTTTTGAGGACACTACAATAATAAAAAAGACTCGCTACAGCTTACTAACAAAATGTTGTCCGTATCCCTCAGTGTCTCGGCTAATCGTGACCTCACCAACTTACTTTGCTTTGAAATGTAAACAATTCATTACTACTCGAACTCTATGGTAACAAAGCAATGCAAGTGCTATTGGCAACCGTTTGGGCGATGAAGAGCTTGTAACCAATTTGATCTAATTACGTACTGACGAGGGCTGGAAACGCCTGTCCAGAAGAACAGAAAAGTCAGGTGGTATTCTGCCAGGTTGGCAGGTTGGCACAATAGATAGAGTATTATCTGTGAGGACAAGTTGGGGGTTTAGATGGGTGTCAATAAGACAAGGTCTGTATTCATTATGCTACCGTGGGGCTTAGAAAAGTGCCAGACTGTAATTAGTTCAATTCTAAAGTTCATTTTTGACCAATGTACGGATCGGCAAGAAACATGTGACGACAGCGGAAGGATAATGCTGTCACCTCATAAGGGTGTAACAAAATTTACCAAATGTGATAGCGTTCTTTTGAAAAAGCTTTTCATACTAAACGACAGGGGTAAAGTAATACCAGTACCAAGGAAGCTAGAATGTAGTAATTGATGAGATATTGGGTATGGCTGAATCCTGACACAAGCAATGAAAGTTATCAACCGAAGAGACACAAATTGGCATAGCTAAACAGTTTTTGCAGCTGAATATGTAAATGATATACTTGGAGCCTTCTTTGATCTTTGAAAAGATCCAAGCCTTCTTCGACCTTTGAAAACATCCAACTTACCTTACCTCCTCTTCCTCTTCCGTGAAGAAATACGTTCACGTTGAATTCGATCAATATTTAAAGGCTGAGATTGAATGATAGAACGGCAAGAGAGAGAATAGCCTACTCACTTTAGTATTGAGGTGTTGCACGGACTGAAATCATTTCTACATACAATAGGAAACCCACAGTTTTCTTTCTTGATTGATTCTCGGTTCCTGTAGTTTAGGATCAAACATTGCCAGGATAACTCACATCATCAGGAAAAGAAACTAGCTACAACCCTGGCCTACGGGATTTCAGAGCTTCTTGGACTTGTTTTAATTGAAGTTCACCTCATGCAATTAAGGGGTCTGCAAGGTGTCATGACATGCACGCTGTGCACCGTTCACCAGATAGTCTCTTACCATTTTACCATTGAAACATATGAGTCGTGTACAATTCAAATAATATTGCTCAAAACGGAAGGTTTATCATCAAACCCTTTTGAAGTGTTCGCATGGAGCTGCCAAGATGCAATTAATTAACCCGAATCAACCGTGCTCCGTATATTAGCAGGCTTGTGTTAATGATCATACTAACCATCATATGGTCTAAAGATGCTCAGATGTTTTGTAATGGAGCTGTATTTTGTAGTTGGCATAACAGTAAAGGAACACTAAGCTTACAGTACCACAGCCCGAGATGACTTTGTCCTTTGCCGCAGCACCAAGCCTTGCAATAAAAATAGTTAAATATGATATTTTCCCATTCTCCTTAATAACGCCAGATTTATTCTACATCGTAAATTAGACACACAGTATGGTTCTGTTAATATCGTTCAAAACAGTTGCTATTCTTGCCATCACCAAGTTGACATCAGCTGCTGAAGCAGAGATGCTTGAGTTCTCTAACGTGGGATTTCTGGGCAGTTATAAACACGTTTCCAAGATCTCGGACGTCTACTCTGATTCGTGCGCCTGCGAATTGAGTGAATCAGCCCAGTCTTTTTCCGGTGCCAATGCTCCCCTTGATGAAGAGCTTTCTGTCCATTTCAGGGGACCTTTGACTTTGAGTAAGTTCGCTTACTACGTCTCCCCTGACTTTTCTATCGGGGCTTCAGACAATGAAGATTGGAGTAGGTTAGCTTATTATGATGCGGAAGAGCAAATCGCAGAAAATGTCACGTTCTTAACCAGGGCAGGAAGGAACTCCTCATGTCTCGGAAAAGGGTTGACCTACGCCGATACCAATGGTCTTTCAAGAGCAGATTCTGCTACAATTTTAGCCGAAGATGCCCTCATCAAATCTGAGGAAGAGTATGTGATCTTTTCCAATATTTCTTGCGAAAACTCTGGGTTTGATAACGACTGCGGAGTGTACCGAAGTGATGTACCGGCATACCACGGCTACTACGGTGCCATCAAGATGTTTTTGTTCGAATTCACTATGCCCGAAGAGGACCTGGTCCTGAAAGGTGATGTCTACAACTACAATATGCCTGCCATCTGGTTGTTGAATGCCCATATTCCTAGAACATCTCAGTACGGTACCAACGTTAACTGCTCGTGCTGGAGAACTGGTTGTGGTGAATTTGATATTTTCGAAGTCAAAAACTATACCACCTCAGAAGTAGGTAAATTATACACTACTATCCACGATTACCAGGGTACTGGATATATTGAAAGCGGTTTGGAGATAAATGGTTACTTTTCCAGAGATCTCGATGGCGTCATGAGAGGCGGTGTTGTTTTCGATGCCGAGGGTAACATCATCACTTTTATGTCGAATTCTACCACTTTTGATGAATCTATCACGGGCTCATCTATCAAGAGCTTGATAAGCAATTTGGATGATGATGTCACCACAGCTTTATCATCCGTTTCTGCAGCAAGTAGCGAGTCTGCTTCTTCTTCCAAAGATAGTTCTGGTAACCAAATAAGTGCATTTTCAGCTTTGGCTGCCTGGTGTGTGTCTGTTTTCCTTCTTTAAAAATTTTTAGACGAGCAGGTTTCAGAAATTATAGATTATGTAGCAGATAGAATGGAATTCCTTGGTAGGATTGACTGAATGTGGCAAATTTATTGCAGCAATATTAATGCAGGAAGAGACCGTATACATGCTACCTATATTCCAAAAGTAGAAATAATAGTGCGTATCGAAAGTGTTCCTTTAGATCTGGATTCATTAATCATTCTTTACTCACAATATTGGCCACCTGCAATACAGGAGCAGAATTTTCGATAAGCAGTATTCTGGTACCTAAACTCACAAGGCTATCTATTTGCTAGATAGGAAAGTTGCACGTAAGTACAAGGTAGAGGCCATATATCTATGTGTCAACGATAAAGTCTTTGTTAAGCTACATTGTTTTTCGCAGCCAGGGTTCAGGTCAAAGGGACATCTGAAATTCATTACTCATAATCCAGCATTGATCCAGCATATTGATAAAAAGTTTAACCAGCGATGTGCGTTTCGGCTATACCTTGAGCATTTGACCCCGGCTATCGTCTTATAAGTACCGCCTGTTTTTCGCTACTTATTCTGTTTACCTGTTTTTGAAGATTGCCTCATCTATTTCAAATCAAGTCGTTCATGAAACCTTCCATCGCTTTTTTTTTCCTTTATCTCGTTACTTTGAGCAAATGTATCCCCTTTTATAGAAGAGATCTAGGGAACTACTCAATACCCATTCAATCGATTGAAGTCAGTCCACCGGAGTATGATCCTCAAGATATTTCTGATTGTCTCACTGAAAAGTTGTTGAATCTCTTTTACAATAACGATACTAACAACTGGGATGATTCATGCTCCAACACAAATACCCCTGTTGTGTGGCAAGTGGCTGTGGCTGGAAAGGTGTTGGCAAATTCTGGAAGATTTGGTAATATTGGAAAAGGTATCAAGGCGTTAGAAAATTATAGAAATTCAAGCGGAGGCTACTCAGCCAGTACAGCCAAAAATGGAGATATCTATACCGATGACGACGCTCAAGTCTCCTGGGTATTCACAGAGTCTTATTCCCACACCTTGGATCCTGATTACCTCACAGAAAATGCAAATATCGTGGACTTTCTCTCAAAATACAAAGACGAACAAGAAGGAGGGGGGATCAAATGGGTTGTCACTGGTGGCTATATTGCCCTGATATCTACCTTAGAAACTGCTGTTGCTGCATTGAAACTATATGAATATGAAAGAGACCCCAAATACTTGAATTTGGCTAAAGAATGTGTTAATTGGACCATTGACCACTTACTTGACGAGAATGATAAGTTCATTTATGACGGAATGTATAACGATGGTAGTATCAACTACGGTAAACTTACTTACACTATCGGTACTATGATTTCTGCTTGTGCTTACTTGGATCATTATGGAGAAGATAGCAAAGATTGGAAGTCCATTGCCGTTGAGTTTGGGGTTCGTTTCATCGATGGGGGGAAGCTCGATACTCAATTTTTCTCGAATGGCCATATCAATGATATCATTGAAAGATCCCATTTGGTATTTGTTGGGTTTGCTGATTTGCTCAAACTTACCTTTGCCGACTCGTCCTACCAAAAGGATGCCTATCATGCCTTCAAGCAGCTTATTGTAAGGGAATCCAGGTACCTTTATGACTCTAACACTAATGTGATCACAAGTGCTTCTTGCCCACAAGGTGATTATAATTCGTTATTGAAGTATGCGTCTTTAGTACAAGTGTTTTATGAAGTTGGGAGAGTGGTAGATAAGATTTAGTAGAGCTTACTGAATATATTAAGATCTAAAAGTAGTATTTCATTAATCGTATTATGTTGTCACATAACTGACTATTACCATTATAAGGAATGAATGCCTCTTCTTCCAAACCAGGGAGATCTATTAGTATGGTGGAGTGCACTATGTCCACGAGCACACCAGAATTGGTAAGTTGAATTCCTGGACCACCTTTATCACCCACCTCCTTTAGGCCTTTTCGTATTCTGGATTCTAAATATTGTCTATGCGTTTCAGAGAACCCAAAAGGTGAAACTAATATACTAGAATCGTTACGAGTCTTATTTCTATATTTCACGGCAGGATACTTCCCCCACATATCATTTTTCTCGACTAGATCCAAATGTTTTTTATTTCCCAAGATATAGCTTGGAGCAAAGATCTTGGTATGATCGTCCATACCATAAGCCGGCTGAAGCTTTCGTTCATTTCCGTTCTTAACCACTATGAGTCTTATTAGGCTTCCATCAGGAAATCTCGAGCCGAAGCCTTCCTTATGGGTTCTTAAAAATTGCAGGGCGATTGGATTGAACTCGATCGTTTCCACATACAGGCTATGCTTATAAAGATGAGGGGCATGGTACTTCGGAAATGAAGAGTACTTCAGTGGATTCCTTAGTACAGGGTGTTTCAAGTACAGTTTCATCGGTGTTTCAGGGTAACGTTAAAATATATATATGCAAAAACTTCCACATCGCGTTTTAGAAATGTTTCAGATCAGAAAGTTGCAGCCATTTAAGGATGGGAGTATTCCACCATGTTTACCGATTCAACATTGAATTCGGAAATGGAAGGCTTAACCATATTGATTGTGCTATACTTTATATTTCCAGTACTTTGTGCTCCCATTTACTTTCTCGAACAGAAGAATGTCTCCATTGCTTCTTTGGGAGTGAGAAGCTGTGGAGTGCGCAGGGAAAGAGTTGGAGGTGACAATGCAAGTATTAGCACTAGTACAGATATTACTTATTCCAGCCTCCTAAGCATTTATGGACTGACTACCGCAACATATGGGGCACCTTCTTCGCTTGTAACTTCTGTCCCATCTTCATCCTTTGCTACATCAGTATCATTAGCTTCATCAGCTCCATTGATTGACTCTTCAACATTACCCTCATCATCTGCATTAGCATATACAACTTCATCTTCATCTGCATTGACTTCGACTTCTGAGTTATCTTCGACACCTTCAGCATTTCCATCCGAGGTAACCAACCCCAGCATAATCTCTACCACTTCTTTCAAAGCTCTGTATCCCGGGGTCTCTACAAAGTTTTGGAAGAGATTTTGGGATTCTACGAAGACAAGTTTCAACACCGATGATCAAATTTGTGGCCTGTCTTTCTCCAGTCCAGTTGTCTGGGATATAGCAGTGTCTGCCAGAGGGGCATTGTTAGTGGATTCGACCAAAGCAGAACAAACACTTGCCAACTTATACATGTATCAAAATAAGGACTTGGGAGCATTTTCTGCAAGTACTGCTGGCGATGAAGATATCTATAATGATGATAATGCACAAATTGCGTGGGCATTTTTAGACGGCTATGACTGCACTGGAAGCGACCAGTACCTCCAAACAGCTGAAGAAATTGTCCAGTTCGTGATGGAACAGGTGGATGATAATGGAGGTGTCATTTGGAAATATAAGAATGATTACATTGCATCTATTTCCACTATCGAAGCAGCACTTGCAGCCATAAGACTTTACGTACACACCAAGGATGAAACGCTCTTGACATTTACAAAAAAATGCTTGTCGTTCATGTACAAGTATTTCCAAGATCCTCAAGATAAACTTTTCTATGATGGTCTTAGTCAACTGGACTATAGTGATGTCAACAAGGGTAAACTTACTTACACTGTTGGATGTACTTTAAGTGTTTTGAGCTACTTATACCAATATGATTCAGCTAACTCAGGTGTTTACGTACTGAAAATAGACGAGTTGGCAAAAGCTACTCTTAACAAGAAAGGCGTCTTTTACAACGGAGATGGGATCTGGAATAATCAAATGAAATATGTTCATTTGCTTTACAACGGATTTAGTGACATATTTCTGTTGGACTATGATTTTGACAGCTACAAGGATGAAGTTACAAGACAGGCAAGTTTCATTGAACAGTACCTCAGAGATAATGACGGGTTATATTTCAATTCTGTAGCGTCTGCAACAAATGATATGGTTACCACCTTTGAGAAAGCATTCAACGAGAAAGTCGACCTGAATTCACCAAGCACTTGCGATGGTGTGGCAACCAAAACATTGATTGACAATGCTTCTGTGTTGCAAATAATGTACCAAATGGCAAGAGTGTTCAACTAGATGAGATAGACAAATTTTAATACAAAAACATCCGTACCCCTGTTCTTCGGTCAGTCATATGGAGAATTGCATCTACAAAGCAAAGAAAATCTTATGAGTAAAGATAGATTCAGCCTAGTCATTCACAACAGAGGTAATGAAATTGGCCACAATGTCCATGGAGGATTTTCCATCAAAGTCCTCGTTCGCCGCCTTAATACTTCCACTGGCTAGATAGTCCAAACTCTCTACGTAGAACAAACCGCCTACATGGATACCACCCTTTTCTATACAGTATTCGATACTTTCTACCTTGTTAACAGTCTTATGGAAGTCTTCAATACCATCCAACAATACTTCCCTATCACCGTAAATCAGTATGGTTCTACCATTGTTAAACAATGAGATCTTTTGAAACTTGTAAGCAGATAATTTAGAAAAGGAGACCCAGTTGGCCAAATCCTAGTCACGTTCGATAGAACCTACATACCAATCTCCCATTACAGCATTTCTAGCACCTAAATCACCGGTATTATTTATAACTGTACGATTCGATGTGACATGCAAAGGCTGGACCCATGGACTCACTAATATGCAAGATTTAGGTTAGGTTTCCATGGTGCTGAACCGCTTGAAATCATACTGATTAAATAGTAGCATGCTTCCTCAGGATAATTCAAGTAACTTGATTAAGGGCAACGCCAAGTTACCACCGGCCGAGTCCCCGAATAGATAGATCTTTGAAAACATCCTTTCCAACAACTTTTGATAGAGGTCCAAAGCCTCAAAAATCTGACATAGGAATTTTCCTCCCTCTTGGAATGTCAAAGTATATCCTAGCACTAAAAAGGAAATGTTCTTACGAACATCTCAAGGCAATGTGTACAAGAGAAAAATGAAACCGGCAAACTGGGAATCGAAACAGTTCAATGCATACCCACCTCTATGATAGTAAACAAGAACATTGTTAGACTTTTCTTTTCTATGGATCTAGCAACTGTTTTTATTAAATTCCTCACCAAAGTGCTTCAATATACCCTGCGATACCATAGGAATAAGTACCTGGAATCTTCCAATCAACTAAGATAAGGGTGATAGACTACCTGGGGAATGTCGTCTAGCAGGAATTGACTGGCCAAGTGGTTCTCGCGAGGTGGAGGTTCTTGTACGATGTATTGAACTGTTTATTGGTACTTGAGTAAAGTGTCCCCGTGGTATAATACTCAACGACAGTCGTTAGAAGCACGAAGGGCATCGTGGCTGGCTAAGCGTGAAATGAGTTTAAGAGGAATCATTTTAAGATAGTAGGATGTAAAGTTTAAAAAAGAAGTCTTATAGAAAATATCGTGGCGACTATTTATTTACCTTTATACGACAAATCAAGCCGAGATTGGCTTTGTTGATGCAAAACTTTAAAGTTTAGATAGGAGGTTGATGTGGTTCAAGCGGACACAAAGTTGTACTCCGGTAATACACGAAGGAGAAAATAATACCTCACTATTCTCATGGTTATTTATTGAGATTCGTATATAATGTTGCTTTACTTCCAACCTGTAAATTAGCAGGTTTACAATGCCCTGGAATGAGATTATGCATTTTTGTTTTCGCCTCGGAATGTGAAATTAAAGTTTAAACTTATTACTACTAATGGTAGACTGTTTCTTAACATTACCTTTAACATCAGTTTTTTGACCAGATTTACTGATAATAGTAAGGTTCTTATTTCCTGATAACGTATCTACGACCGAGTCCTTCTTAGACTTCTTAGCCGCTGACTCTTTATATTGTTTAGCTCTCTTTCTCTTGTTAGCTCTTCTTAACCTTTGCTTATCGTCTCTAGCTAATTCGTCTCTGGAGTATGATAATCCAGATTTTAGAGAAATTTCATTAGCATTCTTTTCATCTTTCTTCAAGACTTCCTGTGGAGCTAACCTAGCTTCATTACTAACAAATTCGGGCTGGGCATCTTCCATAGATATGGTCGAGCTTTTGACTTCAATCATCCTGTTTTCGTATGGTTTAGGAACAAAGTTGAACGAGGTTAAAGAATCTAACCTGTAATTTACTTTGCTGAATAGTTCCTGTATCTCCTGATGATCTTTACTGAGGGCTTCTTCTTTTTGGTTATCTTCCACACCTTTATATTTGTCTTCATATATTTCAGCCAAAGACTTGGACGATTTGGTTTCTGAAACTTCTACTCCTTCTCTTTTAGGTCTTACTACTTCGTTCAAAAACCTCTTTGGCAAATCATTAAACTCATCGTTTTTTATTCTCTTCCTGATTAAGTCCTCAATAGATTCCGTGATTTCCTCTGTTATTATAGGAACAGGCTTTCCTATTCTTTCAAAATCAAAATCTTCTTTGTCGTTCAACAATGAATCTTCCGGTCTTTGATTGGATTTGACTTCACCCTTCATAGTCCACTTTTTCTCGGCTACCAATTCGTCTTCTAGCTCATTTATTTCCTTCTGTAATTTCTCTTGCTGTTTCTCGAATGTTGATTTCTCTTCATATAAATCCTGTCTGATTTCACCTATGGCTTCATTGTACTCTTCGTCATTGAGACTTTCCAAGTCAAATTCACTTCCCTCTACTTCCCCCTCATTCTCTTCATTCCCTTGTTCTAGTTCGTCCACTTTATCGGACTTGGAAGCAGGTTTATTGTAAAAGTCATCATAGTAGTCTATTTCATCATCGTCCATTCCAGCAAACAAATTTATTTGCTCTTCTTCTTCATTATCTTCTTCCATAGCAAGAATTTGTTTATTGAAGGCATCAATATCGAAAAACTCATCGTTTAATCCGAAAGCATCTTTTTTTATGGATGTTTCGTTTCTGTACTCTTCATTATTGACGATATTTTCTTTGTGTTCTTCTTCATCTTGATCTTCAAGATCTTTTCCGGCATCATGGTGGAACTCCTTTTCTTCCTCATCCTGTTCCACTTCCTCTTCTTCATTTTCAATATGGCTCTCAACATTTTGTTCTTCTTCAACATCATCATCGTCCTCACTCTCACTTAACTCTGGATCAGAGCCTCTCAACTCATCCAACTTTTCTAAAACAGCTTGCCCAGCACTTTCTGCCACAAGCTTAGTCTGGCCGAAGACCTGCGATGCATCTAAACCATCAATATAGATCTCGTCTAACTGCGAGAAGCTGGCAATAGGATCAATAAAGTTCTTGACCAACTGCTCAAAGTAGTTGTTCTTTTTGAACTCACTCGAAAAAACCCTTGTAGGATCGTCCACAAGAGACTGCAAAAGGTCCTGGCTCATTAGTAGTACTACTGAAAATTAATTTTTCGAGATGAGGAGAGATGCGAAAAACGATTATGAAGAGAGCTTACTTTGAAATAGTCAGATATAAGTCCGCATCTACATCGTCCAAAAAATGGTTAGAACGACAGGCAAACGACCAATTCACTCGAAAGTCTAAAGAGCTCAAGTACAAGAGTCGTGCAGCTTTCAAACTAATAGAGATCAATGATAGGTTCAGGATCTTCAATATATCCTGCAATAATATCCTAGATTTAGGATATGCACCCGGTAGTTGGTCTCAAATTGCTGTCCAATCGATGAATAGGAAAAATGTAACTCCAAACATTTTGGGGGTGGATTTACTCAGATCGAATCCGCCCAAGGGGGTGTCATTCCTTCAGGGAGATTTTTTTAACTATTATATCCAGAAACAGATAATCAGCCATTTTAATAACGAGCCCATAGATTTAATTCTCAGCGACATGATGACGAATACTACTGGAATAAAAGATGTAGATCATCTAGGCAGCATGGATTTATGTGAAGCCGTCATTGACCTCTCGCAGCAACTCCTACATAGAAATGGTAATCTCGTGATGAAATTTTTCATGGGAAAAGAGCAAGATATGATCGAGGATAGGCTTCGCAAGATGTTCAATAAGGTATACAGATTCAAGCCCCAGAGCTCAAGAGACGAGCTGCGAGAGCAGTTCTTTGTTGCCCTCAAGAAGAAAGAAAACGTAGTCCAAGAGCAATTCGAAGGCGCACAAGCTCAAACAGAGTAATATAAAAACATACCATTGCCTACATGCTGGCTATTTCGAGGATTGTCGCAATGCCTCATTTGCGACGTCCACAACAGCCAGGATTGCCTTCGGACGTTCAATGGCTCTGCCGGCAGAGGATCATAATGACTGCTTAAAGAGGGAAGAAAAATATTTCTTATAAGCAGGGGAAGGGGGTTTATTCGGAAGGGCATTCCTAGTTATATATAGGGGGTTGAATACTATATAGGGTAGGAGTGTTATTATGTGATGATATGTGGTTCTTAGCAGATTAGTACAGAGGACGTTAACGACTTCAGCTTATGGCCCATCAATAGCTTTGCCCCACATCACATAGTTACAACTCCTGTCAACTTTAAACCCCCTGATACTGGCATAACCTTCTGTCATATAATGATCAGATTTGTAACCCTGTCGGCTGCGGATGATGAAATTATTGGCGCTACTGCGTATAGGCTATGGGGTACGAGAATGCACCCAATCAATATTCTATTTTAGGAAGATTTGAGAGGTTTAAGTGGCTGCTAATTTTGTCATTTGGATTCGTTATTAATAGAATTCGTTTCTTTTCTGAAAAGTATATAGACCCCCATGTTGCCCTAATAAGGGAATTTTTTACTCTAGTACTGGCTTTATTTTTTTCAATTTATCCAATGAAAGCTGTCCACTTGTTACCGCTTATCTCAGCCATTATGGCTGCTACCGTGCCTTCCGCTCCATGGACCTCCCTTACTCCAACAACTACATTGGGAGAAGATGCTGGTGCAACTTCTTCTTTGCCAGGTTCTTATGCTTTGTCTTTAAGAACCATCAGCGCAGCATCTGCCGAGTCTTCTGTCAATACTGCGACTGATTTAACAATTGACACTTCTTCTGCTCTTGGCAAGAGGGATGATGTCGTCAGTCAGATCAGCGACGGTCAAATTCAGGCTCAAACAGGTGAGATTGAGGCAACTGAATCAACTGAAGCTCCTTCTCAAACTGAGGATGCTGTTAATCAAATTGGTGATGGACAAGTCCAACAGCAATCTGTAACTAATGCTCCACAGCAAACTGCTGATGCCGTAAACCAGATCGGTGACGGTCAAGTTCAGCAGCAAACCGCTGATGCCGTAAACCAGATCGGTGACGGTCAAGTTCAGCAGCAAACCGCTGATGCCGTAAACCAGATCGGTGACGGTCAAGTTCAGCAGCAAACCGCTGATGCCATAAATCAGATCAGTGACGGTCAAGTTCAACAACAATCCGCTGCTGCTGTGAATCAAATCACTGATGGCCAAATCCAACAGCAGACAGCTACTGCTTCTGCTGCTAACCAAATCACTGATGGCCAAGTTCAACAGCAAACTACTACTGCAGCAGCTGCAAGTCAAGTTACCGATGGCCAAGTGCAAGGAGAAACTGGAACTCCTGAACCCAAAGATTCTTCTAGTGCTAAAGTCTGTGTTGCTTCTGACTCTTTGTTCTTGAAATTGGACGACGGTGTTTTAACAGATGAAGCCGGGAGAATTGGTTCCATAGTTGCAAACAGACAATTCCAATTCGACGGACCTCCTCCTCAAGCTGGTGCTATTTATGCAGCAGGATGGGCTGCTGTTCCAGTTGATTACAAAGAGACAAGCCGTACCGAAGAGAGAAAGAAGAGGGATGAAGTATACAAGTTAGCCTTGGGTGCTCAAACTACCTTCTACAAGTGTTTGTCAGGAACTTTCTATAACTTGTACGATCAAAGCATTGGTGATCAATGCTCTGAAGTTGAATTCGTATTATTGGAAGCTGTACAGTGTTAGCTTCTTTATTGCATGGTAAAAAGTTTATTTATTCTTTAGTTGCATTCCATTTTTCGTATCTATAGCATTCATTATAAAAGTCGATTGTGTCTAACTTTCTAAAATATATGATCATTTTATTCTCATTGGGAATCGGATAGCCGCTTGCATGTTAGATTTCGTATTTCTAGCTGACAGCTCATAGCTCTCAATGAGAAAAGACCTCGTACTTGAGCTATTCAAACACGTTGTTATTCAACATATAAATTTCCAGTCGAATATTCCCTATACAACTTGAACACTCCGTATCTAACATTTATCTCAAACAAGTCTTCTTCCAGGATTGCTCTTCATTGCGAAGCCAGCGATATGATTCTCGATCTGGTTCTTCAATCTGTCTAATGCAACAAATTTTGATGAAAGTAATGCAAGCTCATTAGACATCAATTTGTCAACCCATACTGCATCCCCCTCGAGCTTTGTAGTTTCCCTCAAAAGGTTAACTCTCTTTGCGAGTTGTCCTATCTGATTATTCAAGTCAATAGCCCTCTTTACCTCTAAGCTTGTATGGTCACTTCGACAGTAGTTAACAATTCTTCGAACCTTTAAAGTTAATTGCTCCACCGAATTCATGATGTTCGCTTCGGCTTCATTCAAGTCTACGCTATCCAAAGCACTATCTTGAACATCAACAGAGTCTTGTTGATTTTTCATCAATGTAGATAATGCTATATTTTCCACGTCATCTGAATCCACTATGGTGTTGATAGGTTTTAGATTGTAGTAGGCTTTTGTCAAAATCTCACCCGACTGCAGCGCTAAGTTCACCATTAAGCACACATCTGAATGGGTTTGAGTGGAGTATGTTCTCGTCAACTCAGAGGGTGTCAATGTTTCAGTAATGTGGTATATCCCTATCTTCTCTAGCTTGGTATAAATAGTTAGATTTTGTTGTAATCTTTGATCGTAGAATTCTGTATCAATTTTACCTTGAGTGACAAGTACTTCAAATGCAGTGACAACCTTGATGGTATCTTTATCCTTTTCTCCTAATAAAACTCCAACGGCGCTTTCACTATTAGTCGAATTGTTGATATTGAAGAGCGCCAATGAATGCACAGATACGGATAATGCCATTACAACGATGAAGATAAATGTTAAATTGGCTCTAAATTTGCACGATATTCATTCCCGCACGACGGAATACTGTGTATGAAAAATGCGGCTCATTACAAATTTTTTTGTAGGGAAGAGATAGCACAGCACTTCACTTTTTTTTTGCTACGCCTGATTACTTTCTACATGGAAGAGAATGATTATGTCCATGCACGATCCATTAGCCCGTAAGCGTCCCCTAGAATGCAGCGGAGACGTGGATAATATTGAAGACCAGCCAATAACTAAGAAAATAAGAGAAGATGACTTTAATGATAAAATGTACACCATATATGTGAAGACTGCATTGGAGAAACTAGAAAAAAACGATAGCCTCCAAATAGAGTCATTAGCGACGAAAATTAGTCTCCCTAGTGACAACTCCGAAGCCATCACGCTTGCAAACTTTAAAGTCGTCTTAAGAAGCTTAATGTCCAATGTGTCTAAACTAGATAATGAAATGTGTCACCAATTAATTTTACTGATCATTGGATACAAGTGGATTGACAACACGGATAATGAGTTCAAAGAGGTATACTCACAATTCTTATTGGTTTTGATATCGTCTATTCCAAACTACCTTTTCAAGGTCTTAAACAAAATTGTCTTGGAATTCAAAGATATGAACCACGACAAGAGTGAAAATCTTCATTTTGTGCTAAAACGTATAATAAAATTTAACCCTACTGTTTTAAACAAATTTCCTTCCATTTTCCAAATCAATTTCCCCCATCACTTAGCCTCTGATTCCCTGATATTAAACAACTATGTTTCAAATTTGCTTGAAACGTTAACGTATTGTGAGGAATTGCAATACGACATCTGGTTATTAATTATAGAATGTTGCATAAAGCTAGATGTGGAATTGCAGAATGATTTGGATGGCTTGGATGACGAGGAAATTGATGAGCTAATAAATGGAGTGGAGGAAGAAGAGCGAGAAGCTTCGGACTCAGACCCGGATTCTGATGACGGATCTGACCCGGAAATTGATAGTGATAACGAAAGTGAAGACGGAAATACAGGGGGTGAAGAGTATTTGATAAATCAGATGACAACAGCTAAGGATATAAAGTTTTTGGTCTATAAATTGGACTCTATAATTTATATCTTATTGAAGTCTACATCTGAATTGTTCACTGATGAGAAAATAAGAAACGGTAGTGGCATCTACATTTTCAACACATTGACTTCATTATTCAAGAGTCACATATTACCTACGCATTTCACCAAACTGATTCAATTCATTTTGTTTCATATCACTCAATATCAATTGGAGTTGAGTGATTCTTTTTTGGTTCTATTAATCGATGTGACCTTTAGTCCCAATCAAATTTTGGAAACTAGATTAAAGTCGATGCAATATTTATCTTCATACATAGCCAGAGCGAAAAATCTCACAAAGAATCAGATTACCTTCGTGGTGAGCTATTTGATAGGATGGCTCAATAAGTACATCAGTGAAAGAGAGTTTGAAATCAACGTGTCTTCTAATAACGATAGAGACGTTGGGGGTATGGAAAGATTCAAACTCTTCTATTCCACTTTTCAAGGATTGTTGTACATTTTCTGCTTCAGATACAAAGTATTGCAAGTGCAGATTAAGGGAGACTTTATATGGGAATGTGAAATAGATAAGTTTTTCCAAAGAGTTATCATTACTAAATTCAATCCATTGAAGTTCATTGACGAAACTGTTTGTTTTATCTTTGCCAAGATTGCCACCAAATTGAATGTATGCTACTGTTACTCTATCATAGAGCACAATAAAAGGGAGAGGATGTTGAGCAGTAATATTAATGAGCAGAATTCAGTAATGCCATCAGGAACAGGCAATTTTAAACAAAAGCAGGAGTTTTTGGATTTAGAAGGCTACTTCCCATTTGATCCTTTGGTATTACCCACAAGTAAAAGCATCATCAATCAGAACTACATAGAGTGGTCAGAAGTAAATCCTAACCAGGAAGAAGAAGACGACGAAGATAGTGCGAGTGGTAGTAATGAGCATACTTCGAGCGACGATGAGGAAGACGACGATGAAGATGACGATAGCTCAGGTGATAGTAGTGATGATTATTGACTCATATAGCATAAATACTAATGTATACCGATATATCTAGAGTCAAAAAAATTGTCACTATGTAAAGCTAAGTGCTTTAAAGCTATTCAACATAATAAACTAGAAAAAAAGAATGATTCCATCGAGGATCGAACTCGAGACCTTCTCTGGGTGAGAGAGACGTCATACCGCTAGACCATAGAACCTCTTCTTCTGATTGTAATGAATTGTGGGAAGTGAAGTAGAGGTATAGAAAAGTTAAGTTGCCTTGATGAGACAACTATGATTCTAATAGTGTTACAGTATTGAAATAGCTAAGTGACTACTTCACAGCACATTTCGCACTGGAAAATACCTCATCGGATGGATGGGCCACATTCTGACTTTATAAAACAGCTGTCTGTGGTGCCTTTGTATCAAGATATTTCAGAGGTGGAGTTAGTGGGCTATGTGAGCCTTGAATATGGAACGAAGGCAATCAGATTATTTAAGAGTTGATGCAAGGTGCCTTTTCAGTTCTTTTTTTTTAAATGTACGGAAATCAAATTGAAAGAGGTCAAAAATACAACAGGCTGCTTTAGAAGAATACAAGGAGGGAGATTTCTAGTAACTTCCCTTTCTTGTACTTTGAGACTAAAGACAATAGGTACCAATCGGGTATATATAACAGCAATTCGGCACAATGATGGTTGAATAGAGTCGTGTATACCCAGAATATAACCTCAGCGTTCTCAGTTGTACGACTACATGCGAAACATCAATGAGGAATAAGAGTATACAGCTCACTATAAAAGTACCCTTCATTTACGCCCATCTCCGCAAACCTTTAGCTCCAGTGGCATATACAGTTCCCCACAAAAACTAATCTGCGCGCTCAATTAGGAAAAGCCCGGAGCACAGAGAGCGAGTACTGTAACGTTGTAGAGTACCGAACATGGTTGCTATCTGCCACCTATTGTTATGACAGAGGAATAACGCTATATTTTTTTGTAAGGCTCGATATAAGACCGAGCCTCGACCCCGATTTCACCCGAGAAACTTGGCTCACTCTCGCATCTCGTTTGTCATGACATCACATTCAATGATTAATTTCTTCCTAATTATTCCGATTGAATCATCTCAATCAGAGTCATAGAACTGGCCATAGTCAGCGTGTTTTTTAATTCCGGATTTATAGCATCCCGAGGATTTCACCAATTTGTAAATATCCGGTACTTTAGGAATGAATAACGCACATTCCCATTAATAACCATACTAGTGTGGTTTCTGGCCAAGTGCTTTTTCCGATATAGGAAAGAGTCAAAAGAAACATCTCACCCCATCTTTTCTAAACAAAAGTTTTCAGACTGGAATATCTACATGGGCAAATCACTTCTCTCTTACTTACTATACCTCTACATTGCCTTATCAACTCTCTCCACAACCCAAATTAGTGCTCTCTCTGTAGCCCAAAGTGAATGTTACACAAAAGTCACATCTCACTCGCTCCCGCTCTTTTTTCATTGGAAATGAGAAACACCATCAATCATTTTTTGTCATTCATATCCCCGTTGTTAATTCATTTCCTTTAGTGGCATCTATTATTGTCAATTTTGGTATACAGCAGGTATATACACACATTGAACCAGATACAGACCGGATTCTGAACACAGAAGAAAGTGAACCAATCCTCTAATTAGAGGGTCACTCCACGAGATTCCATTTATTACACTCACCCATATTAAACCCACTCGAGTTTTTCATAGTCTATTTATCTAGATCCATTCCTTGCTTAAATTGACAACACAGAATGTCTGCTCCAAATCCGAACGAAGTTTTCACGGGGGGTGCTACTACGTCTCAGCATGTGGATGCAGAGGATGACGACCATTTTACCAACACCACGTTCAAGTTGAAGAGGACCCGGTCAATGGGACTTTTGGATGAGTTTATTCGCCCACTGGAAGCCGATATATCCCAGGAGACTGAGGATTCAGAGAAGCAGAACAAAATAGAAAAAGATAAGTTGTCGATAGACACCTCGAAAACACAAGATACCTCAGATACACTGAATTCTGTAGCTGCTAACACTTCCGACCAAATGCGTTCGCCTTCGTTCAAGAGTCCCGACTTCACACCCCATGATGATACCGATATTGCCATAGAGCCATCGATACACGTAGATTACTTCAGCCACCAGTGGGACGTTTCAGACATATCCAAGTCTTGGAGATATATAATCCAAAAGAGAAAGGATGTTGCTAATTCTGCCCGACTCGAAAATGCCAGCTGGAGAACATGGGCTCAAAGAAGGCTGAACTTGAAGACCATCAACCCAGAGGAGTTAAATTGGTCTAAGGAAAGCGATATAACCTGGTTATATGGCCCAATCGTGCAAGAGGCTGATACTTCGGATGAAGAAGAAGAAGAGCATCACCATAAGTCAAATACAGCCACCTCCAAGGTCGCGGGTGATATATCCGTGCCGAACAAGCCTCTCAAGCATAAGAGTATTTTGAAAAAGAGGTCAGTTCAGGATATGATGATTAGTCATGCTAATATGGTCAAATTAGAAGCTATAGAGCAGAGAATCAAGGCGAAGAAGGATCAACAAAAGGAACAGTTGAGAAAGTATCACGAACAGCAAAGAGGTCATAGGAGGAACAACTCTAATGAGCCACCCGAGTTTGATGATTATGAGGCAATCTCAGAAAAGTTGAACTCACAGTATAGAGTTAGCTCTAACCAGAGCAGTGTGGTGAACTTGAAGGGACTAAGTCAGCAGGCTCAGGAGAATAGCGACGCCGTCAGTAATAGCAATTTAAATGAGATCTCCAAACAGATTTCCAATCTTGATTTGGGTGATACTATCAGTGTTGAGCCCAATGTAACATCTCAAGATGATAGGATTGAGGAGTTCTCTATTGGTTCATCCAAGAAGGATCGCCACATCCATTTCAGTGATGTAGTCGAACAATGTATCGCGGTTGATGTCATTCATGACAATGTCGATGAGTATGATTCAGAGAATGAGTACGATGATGATGAGTACGATTACTATGATGACGACAAGACCCAGAAAAGCTACGTTTTTACCAGCGATAACAATAATGACTGTTATGATTATGAAGATGAAGATATTGATGGTGATTCAGAGTCAGATGAAGATGGAGGATTCTTTTTACAAGTTAAGTCTCCTCCAGGATCAGCCCAAGCGCCATTGGTGAGCAGAGATAAACTGAACCAAGGTAGACTGCAAGAGGATTTAGTGCACAATCCTTCTACAGAGTCTCAGGACACAGTAGACTCCGAGTCTATCTCCACCACAAGCTCGAAGGTGTATCGTACGATCCAACTTCTTCCCTCTACGACTTTGAATCATGGTACCGATGAAGAATCAAGCGACGAAGAAAATCCTTACACTTCTAGTTTATCACATAACGTGGAAGGCTCCAGTAGGAGAGGTTATGACTATCACTACGACTATAACACTGTGTATACTGTGGACCCTAATCATGGGATCTACAATAATCAAGGACACGTTAACACACCCGATGTTGTGGACTTGCCTGAAGACTTGGTTCCATATTCAAACTTTGAGACAAGTGCAGATAGTCCAAATGATAGTTTCCCTATCATCGACTCACAGGTTATCAGCAACAACAATCTGATTTACACCACGGTGTCGAACACCGACTCTGCTGGTTCTGCTTCTGCTGCATCTTCACCCAATACTTCTGCAAGTCTACCTCGTTCAAACCAAGGTGGTTTCAGCTTCAATGACTCAAACTCAGAATCAGGTTCCGACTCAGAGGATTCTGACGAAGGATTATCGATTTCCACCAGATCTTCAAGTCAATCTCTTGCACAACAAGCCTATCAATCTATGACTCCTGCACGTGAGGGGAATTACAACCCTCTACTTGGAGATCAGAATAACTCGCTGGGATACAACGCAGACCCTGTGTCAGATTTAGTGAGCTCCATTAACCCACGCCATTCATCCACTAGTCTATCCAAGCAATCGACATCTTCGAACTCTTTATCTCATCAGTTTTTTGGTACTACCCCAGTGAATGATAAGGAGACAAACAGTTCTTTGGCTGAGCTGTTTTTAGGTACTGGAACTGGAAGATCATCTCCCCAATCTTCAGATAAGTCTCAGGTTTATCCAAACAAGACCCAATCCAAATCATCTCCATTGCCTCCTCATACTACCTCAGCGAACGCTTTCCTGGGGAACACCACACCACCTCTCGAAAAGCAAACGAACAAACCTCGTGTCAGCAGTGAAACATTTTTGTTTGATACGGACAGCGATTCTGAAGACGAATTTCTTGAGAATAATAGTTCATCCAATTTGGAATCTCCCAGCCCTAATTATGAGTCTTCATACAATTCACTATCACAGGTAGCTGGTAAGAATGGCATCGGGTCACAATCACCTGATATACCCGACAAAAACATTGTGAATCAAGCCAAGGGGTTGGCCACTCATTTATTGGGCAATTGGAAATCGAACGAGAAGAATGACAGGAGCGAGCAGTCTTGATATAAACTATTCGAATTTGAAATCAGAAAACCGATAAAAATGATAAACAATCAAACCAAAATAAGATCACAGGCCACTGCACGTCACACTTACTCATATTGCATTTCTAGTCTATGTCTTTGTATATAATTAATTTCATTTCATTTTCTATCGTTCGTCAAGTTTTCGCAGCCCAAAAAGTTCGCAACTTATCTCACAATCTAATTTAGTATGACTTCATTCGGTCTTGGTGCTAGATTCTTATCGGTGGTTCTATCCGTGTTCATGCACACTGACACCACATCTGAACCGGTGACAGGGAACGAAGGCAACAAGTGTGAATTGGTGGGGACTTTCTCGCTAATGACTCAGGCTTGCTTGGGCCTTCTCTGTCTATCTTCATTGATTGTTAAAAGATCCTATGAATGGCCTGCGAGGCGAACCTGGCCTGTTTGGCTTTTTGACGTGTCTAAGCAACTTCTTGGTGCCTTGGGGGTGCACATTTTCAACGTGACTCTCTCCATAATCAAAACTAGGAAAGAAGACAAAAACGGAGATCTTCTCCTTCTTGAAGATGATGATGGAAACGAAAATGACGACCAATGCAGCTGGTACTTTTTGAATATTGTTTTTGACTGCACGATTGGGGTCTATGTTTTGTATCAGGTCTTTAGAGGCATCAACAAGATATGTCTTGACTGGCTTCATATCACGAACATCAAGTCAGGAGAGTATGGGGATCCCAACAGGCCGAGTATTACGGCGTATTTGAAGCAGTTGGCTATATATTACACGTCATTAATGATCACAAAGATGATACTTTTTTTTGCCATGAACATGTTTGAAAAAGAGCTTCTTTGGATCACTTCTCATATCCTTTTGGTGTGGCTTCACGACTACCCAGATGAGTTTGAGATATTTATGGTAATATTCGTGATTCCAATATTCATGAACTGCTTGCAATTGGTTTTGGTGGATAATTTTATTCAGAATCCTTATTTCAGAATAAGAAATAGAAAGGATAACGAAGGCTACACAACTGATAGTGATGATACCTCTGAGCAATCCAGAGGAGGCAGAGAACCAAGAGATGCTAGAGAGCTTTTGAATGACACTGAAGGAGGAAATTACGGCACCTTGGGTGCCTAATATTTTATGAACCAATAATGTAATACTCGTTTTTATATTAATCAATATTATACAGAATCAGTAGCCTACAAAAGAACAGAGCAAATGATTTTTGTCGAACCTTTTCATGTCCAGTATCTTTCATATAGTTCATTTATTCCTATTTACATCCCCACTATTGAGCGGGTCTATTTACATTGTTTTTGGGGTCTATCTCTTGTTTAAGCGATTTCAAAGCCAAAGCCTTTCATACAGACTTTGTATTGGCCGATTATGGAGTCACATTTTCCACTATCTTGACCATTCTGTAACAAGCATGCATCTCTTTGTTTCTTTTCATCGAGGCATACACAGCATGGCTTTGGTTTCGATTCAGTCTTTGTTTCTTGGGCCATTTTATTAGTAATCTGTAAGGTGGGATTTGAAAAATTGTCGCATCATAGACATATTAACTCTACGGTTAACGCACACATAATTGGATATGCTAGTTTGGCTCACTGCGAAAACGACATAGATTGGTCTGAAGAACAGATAAAGATGACGGAGGAAAGTGAAGCCAATCTCTCTTTACCTATGCATGAGTCCAGTCGATTGTCTATGGATACGACAGTCAATATGAATGATGACTTAGAGAATGAGTCTGACGTTTCGTCTTATGTTTCTCACTCTACCCACAAACGAACTGGCTCGTTAGTCTCCTACAGAAATAGCATTGACGCCGAAAGCAGCTTTCTGTCATCAGTTTACTTAAGCAATTTGACCACTGGTGGATCAGAATCATTTTCTCCCTTGGGGCCTAATTCCATCTATGAATTGACCGTTGCTTCTGATCTAGCGAGAGAACGCCGAAAAGCTGGCAAGATACTGGTTACTTTGAACGGTGGGGCCACCACCGTATACAATTTGAAGGCACCCACAACAAAAGACATCCCCCAGATTCAACTTGAAAAACTCGACAAAAAAGTTACAAACGATGAAATAATAAGTAAATTGATGAAAACTATCGATGAGGAGTATCGGACATTTGATCAGAGTTATAAGTCCTTAACAGCCAACACGCTTCAGAAATTGATGAAAGAAGATCAGAACAACAATAGTGATATCCATCATCACCATAACGACGGGTCGGATACTGTTCCTGCAGTTTTCTCAAATCCAAACTTCAGACTAGACGACCCTAGAATTTTCAGACAAGTAATTGGCGATTGTAACATTTTGCCGGACATAGAGGATTTTGATAGCGGAGGATCTTCTAAGCAAAACTTGGCTAGCAACCACCAGCTACAGGAGAAACTCTCCCACTATTTGGATCTTGTAGAGATCAGCTTGATTGAAGAGATTTCCAAATCTTCAAGCTCTTTTTTCAGTACCATTGAAGATATAAAGGCGGTAAAAGCGCAATCAGATGACTGCGTTAGGGAACTCAATGAAATCAAGACAAGATTGCTGGCATTGGAAGATGACGAGAATGTTTCTGGATTAAGAATTTTAAACAGCGTAGTGGAAAGGAACAACGTTGAATGGTTAGAAAGCTGCATGATACAAATTAAGTACATCACTTCTATATTTGATTTGGCACAAAAGTCTTTCAATGATGGGGCTAATGCCAAGTGCTTGAATGAGATTCTATTGGCGCAATCTCTATTTTTTGGTAATTCACAAGCCGATGTACCTACAGATTCATCGACTACTACCATTCCGGGGTTCAAGTATCCATTGATAGACATCTCGAAGTTACCGGCATTATTCAATCTTCAACATGATTTACAAGACCTCAAGAATCAATGCTCCAAGGGCTATATTACTGATTTCAATGATTTGTTGATCAACGATTTACAAAACCACTACACAAAAGTAGCAAATTCGGATACCCTACACCGGATGTACTCCCCATTCGACAAGTCTGCAAAGCCTCCCGCTACTCATTATAATAACTCGTACCAGAATATGGAAACCGAAACCAGAGCTAAACTCAAAGACTATGTGGAAAACTTAGTGAAATCTGGTCATCTAGCACCAGCATTCCAAGCCTATCAGAATAGAATTATAGTCGAGATTAAGGATATCATCAAGGCTCATCTTCCCAAAACAGGTTTATCTCTGACTGATATGTCAAATGTCCCTTCAAGATCCTCCTCTGCTGCACCCGAATCACAAGGCTCTGAAAGCATTCTGTCTTCGAACTCATTATCCTCAAGCATTAAGAAGCTTGAGACTGGGGAGTTTGAAAATATGTTGGTGAAAATATTCTGTGGCCTATCCGAGTGCCTTCGGCGCTTGACTGTACAACAAAAACTCCTTTTGGACTTGGCATTATCGGCTATTCCTCCCTCTGATCAGGTAGATGTTATGGTATTTGACTTGACTATGGCCATAAACAAAGCTATTGAGTTGACCCAGTTGAGACTTTCTAAGATCATAAATGTTCGGTCTGAACAATTGGGTGACTTGCCTATCATTTCTTACTCACGATACTATTCACTTTGCTCTACGTATTTACAAGAATGTGAGTTGATTAACCCAGGATATGTCGCCAGTGGAGCTGGTAGTTCTTTGAATGATTTTGTGAAGAACCATGTTTCTTATTTCGTCTATAGGTTCCATCTGAATAACCAGAAAGCAATTACAAAGAGAACGGACGAAGAGATATGGAGGGAAGTTAATGATGCAAAAGTCCTTGATGATGCCCAGATCTATTTGGACCGAATTACCGATTACTTCATAGCAGTGGAAAGTGGGACTTCTGATGTTCTCAAGGCTAACAAAAAGAGAGAAGCTCTTGATCTTTTCCATAACGAGGAAGCGGCAATAGAATCTGAGTCCGAAACTAGAATGTTGACCGTAGCAAGTGAACAATTTTTAATTCCAAAGGTTGCTTTGGAGTCTGCTAAACATGTGCATGACTACATTCTTGTATCGATTATTTTCCAGACCAAAGCCGCCACGATTGAGAATTACCTTTTGAGTTATTTCAGGACTCTCAACGTAAGAACAGCATCCTCAGTTTTGAATGCTGGTGCTACAAGAACTGCTGGCTTGAAGCATATAACCACCAGGCACCTAGCATTGTGCATCCAACATTTAAGGTTCGAAACTGCATTAGCAGAGCATACTTCTCTCATATTCAAGAATATTCCGAGAAGTGCTTCTCCCCAGCCACAGCAAAATACTACTGAGGAATTGACATTCACCAAGATCATCAACAACTTCAGAGATCACGAGAATGAACTTTGTACCAAGTTGGTATCCATTATGTATGATCGTACTTCTATTCATTGCCAAGCCATTGTTAAGATCGATTTATCCGAGCCTATCAAGTATCCTCAGCAATGCCACCCGTATATGGAGGTCTTAGTAAGAGAGACCTCTACTGTCGCAAATGTGCTACAGAAATACTTACCTGAAATAAAGTACTCATTGATTTTGCTGCAAATATTTAATAACTACAAAAATACATTGGTAGAGTGTTTTTGCACCCAACTACCTCAACTCAAAGACTTCAATGAGAAGCATTCTTTGTTGAAAGACATTGACTATTTCAGGGTCAAACTATGTGAGTTACCTGGGTACGCAAACTCCGGTCAAGTTATCTGGGAAAATGTTAATTCTTTACCGACAATTGAAGACACAAGGATGGATGAGATTATGAGGAACAATATTGAGGGTGAAAGGAGACAAAATGGAACTACACCCAAGAAAAGTGTCGAAGAGACCCCCAAAAAACCGGTTGAAGTCAATGACGAAATAGAAAATAACGAACAAGAGTTGAGTGTTCCAAAGGTTGAAGAAAATGTTGAAGGAAAGGTTGAAGTCGAGAATCAAACAGACGAGGCAAATGATCCAGACCAGGAGTCTGATGTGTTGTTCGATCAAACGGAAGAGTTAGGTACAAAAGCAACTGTAGTAGAGAAAAAAGATACAGATGAGGAAAAAACTGATATGAATGCCCAGGAGGGGGACATTGAAGAGACCAAAGAGATTGATAAAGGAGATGTAATTGAGAAAGGATTGAAGGAAGGGGTGCAACAGCAAGGTGAGGAACAAGAAAAAGGAGACAATGAGAAGGACTCAAAGAAGAAAGAAAAGGAAGTTATAGTAGAAGAGGCTGGAGATAAAAAGGAAGCTGATCAAGAATCGAAAGAAGCCGAAGAGGAGAAAAACAAAGAGGAAGAAGAGAAGAAAGAACCGGAGGAATTCATGGGCAAAGACAAACAGAACCAGACAGAGGGTAACAAGGATGATACTGAAGAACAGTAGAAACCCAAGACCCATGAAACCGCTAGATATAATCAACACCAGTAAGTTTCTAGCATATACATATTTAGTCATACATCTATACTTTCAATTTGAACTCGCCATTGGTTTTCTCAAACACATTAGGATCTTCCGTAACAATACTATCGATTAACTCATGAGGAGTGACATCAAATGCTGGGTTCCATACGGATATCCCTGGGGTTGCGATACCAACCACACGTTTATCACCAACATTATTACCATCAATTATAGGACCCTTCAAAGTGGTAAGTTCGTTGGCCGGGCGTTCTTCAATAACAATATCATCACCGGTCTTTGTTTTCAAATCGATAGTGGTCTTTGGAGCAGCAACAATGAACTTAATCTTTTGAGCTTCCTGAAGTCCGTTAAAATGGTTAGCAATGGTAGATAGTTGGAAAGTACCAATTTTGTTAGCAGTATCACCATTCTCCACTACTCTATCCGCACCTACAATAATGAATTTTACTGGGGCACTCAGAGTCTTGATTGTTCTAGACTTGTTCAATGAAGATATTAATGCAGAAGTCATGTTATCACATATTAAGGTGAAAGGAATCCGTTCATAATTTAACTCATATGTTGTAAGCTTCGCACCTTGGTTATAAGGCCTTGTCTCACAAGGGTAAACATGTTCCAAGTAAAAATCTCCACCTGACTCTTTCTTCAAAGATGCGTGTGCCGATCTGATAATTCCCAAAGCGGTTCCATGTCCAGAAGTTGCCAAAGAACCGGTGTTGCAAACAGTCACGATAGAAAAAGGACCTTTAAAGTTTTCGGCCTTTAATACC
Organism: Yamadazyma sp. yHMH685; assembly: GCA_030571055.1. Lineage (NCBI taxonomy): Eukaryota > Fungi > Ascomycota > Pichiomycetes > Serinales > Debaryomycetaceae > Yamadazyma > Yamadazyma sp. yHMH685. The sequence continues at coordinate 106,578 of JAJLXC010000004.1, forward strand.
TTCTTGATATAGTTCACACCATTTTCACCGATCTTGTAGTTGTTAGCCAAATCATCATCATATAACTTTGTAGAGTAGTCTAGGACGATCTTGCTGTGCTTATCAGTGATTATTTCGCTAGCATCGAATCCTTTGAGTAATTCCTTGATCTCGATGGCAGCGTTGGAAAGGTTGACAGCAGTTGGTCTGGAGGTAACCAAATAGTCAATCGAGTTCACTAATTCTCCAACTGTTTTATCAGTACCTTTGGATACGTATTGTGAAACTTCAACTGCAATTGCAAATGCTCCAACGATAGCAATTGCAGGAGCACCTCGAACTTGCATCTTCTTAATGGCCTGGAACGCATCTTCAATTGTATGGATAGGAATATACGTGGTGGAGTAGGGTAAAAGCAATTGGTCTAAAATCTGCAAGGAGGCAGTGGTTCTGTCGAACTTGATAGCCTGTAGTGTCTGAGTGGTCATAAATACTGAAGGTAAAGGTATGAGACACAGCGTGGATTGAGAAAAACGTTTCTCGCAGTGTGGCTGCTACCAGCGCATACACAGCCCAAGGTAAATATGACTAATATAGGTCATTTGATGTATATGTAATGTCTGCTACATACTAAAATATGAGTCTCCTTATTCCTTCAATGTCGTACTCCCCTTTTAACTCACTCCACTTACACCCAAGAAGTTTTCTTCCAGTTACTGGACACCTTCCCCCTTTGTTGATGTCGAATGATTCTTTACTAGACTTCCTTTCCTTTACCCCTCTGTCAACCTCAACGTTTCCCTCATTCTCATCGCCGTATTCCTCTTCATTCCCACTCTCGCTCTCACCTACTTGTTCTTTTGTTAGCTGTGACTTTGCAGCCACTATTTTGTGAGAATTGGCCAAGTAATTGTAAATGCAACTGTAACAGAATACGTATCCAGTCTCAATTATAGCAGGATTGGAAATTTCTTCATGGCATAAAGGACATGTGCTACCCGACTTGTAAACGGATTTGGGCTTAACTTGCGAGTTGGTTAATGTGGATGGAGGAGGCAAAACTGAGCCTAAGCTTTCACCCTGGTTCTTCTTCAATCTTTGAGAAAAGTTTGAATTATTCCACCATTCTAGGAACTTAAGGCTGAAAATGGCCACAGGGAAGAATGTACCGAGCACTAACTTGACCAACCTCCAGGACGGTCTGGTGAAATTCTTGGTCAAAAATTTCAAAAGATACTCTACCGTCGTAGGAGGGCTGACCCGGTTTGGTTTTGTACGATCTTTGAGCAGGTGCCCTTCGTTTTTGGTGTAGTCGTACTGGTTGAGCCTGGAATAGTTTATCTTGAACAAATAAGTGACCAAGCTTGGGGACTTAGTGCTTCCACTCAAGTACATCAACACGGCGATGAAATTAGCCGCTTTGAAACCACTCTGAACGAATGGGAAAATCTTCACGAAAAGCTTTTTTAATTCGGTCTTCAATACATCAGCTTTCGAGTTTGGATCATTGGGCACCAACTGGTTAGTGATGAGCTTCGGGTACCATATTTCGTACCAGTAGTTGAATTTTTCATTCATGTAGGAAACACCAGTGATTTCGAATATAGACACAAGGCTCTGAACCCTATTCAAGCCTCTTCTTTCTTCGATCATCGAGGGCACTAGTTGAGTCAAGCGACTACTATTGTACTTGGAGGTGGACAACGGTGTCTGGCTAACCCTTTTCAAGCCGTAGAAATTCTCCGTGAAAGACCCTTGCCAATACTTTATGAAGTACCACTCAATGAAAGAGCGAAGCATTAAGTTTATTTCATCAAAATTATTAACTACTCTCAAGAAGTAGTATGGGTACTTCGATGCATAGTACACGAGAATATACCGGAGTGATGGAGATAGAAGAGACTCCAACTGGTTGGCTGAGATCAACTCAAACAATGTAGGTGTCTCCGAGTCTAGTTGTGAGGCATCCAACGAAGAGTAGTATTCCATTGTAAGTTGCTTGTTCGATTATTCCTTGGAACGAATAATGATACTCCACATTTTCACATTCGCGCGAGGTTGGGTGAGCTGAAGCGCGGCTGCAAAATATGACACATCATATTACGCATCTATTCCATCGCATATGACAGCTGACGGATTGAAGAGTTTTCTTCAAAAAAGCCGGTTAGATATAGCCCTTGCTCTGAATCTAGGGATCCAAAATATAGAAGACTTCGTCGACATAAAACGCATGCCATATATGCCTAAACGTCAATTCCCCATATTAACAGACAAAAATGAGGTGCTACGAGATGTGTCTGACCTGTCGGTTATTCACCAGTCGTCTGATATTGCCAAGCTGAATTCGCTACCCTCAGAAAAAGATATAATCAGACTCTCCAGCAATATTGATGCGGGGGAGTCCAAGAGGTTATTAGAATTGTTTGAAGAATTTAAACCCTCGTCTAAAAGGAAACTCCTTCCTTCTAGCGACGCAATAATATCGAGTGAGCCACCATTGGTTCAGTTTGAGTTGGAACAGACCCAGAATAGGACACAGACCCAACAGCTGACCCAGCTTTTTTCAGACGTATACCCTACGGTTGATTCGAGTGAACTGATTGCTTCGGATATGGACCCTATAATTGGATCCAGCGAGCTACTCCCTTCAGAGGCGACAGATTTCGTACTAGGTTCTAGCGATTAAGAACCCTACAAACATTATTTTATTAGAAGGGATATGGTAATAAAATTAAGCCTTAGATTGAGACCAAAATATTGGCTACAACTATAAACACTAGGCAACTTAAGCAACGACCGATAAAGGGTGGGACTCAGCTAGAGATTTATCTAATCTGAAGCCCAACTTGAGATGTATCTCCCAGGAGCTCAAATCGAAAACCTGAAAGTCACCAAACTCAATTGTCTCATGACTGATTGCCCCGGGTATAATATTTCTCACCCAGTAGTAGTATTTATCAGGATTTAACCCGTCTGGAGATTGTATTTGATTTAACTGGTTTACTGCCTTGATTGAGTATGGCTTCCAACCAAGCTGAAGCAACTTGGATTCAGCTATCAAATTCTCCAAAGGAGTAGTGCCATAGTAAAACCCGTAAAAAAACACCATCATTAATTCATTTATCACCCCCATGTTCAGTGGGGCGGGTGAGTTCAACTGGCTGTCCTGTTGTTGCTGCTCAATTAGAGCATTGACATCATTCACAAGAAAGGCGAACGAGTTGCTAGCTCTGACTTTATTCCAGTAGCTTTGATAGTTCAATAAATGCAACGGTGGTTTGATAAAACTTGTTTGTATTTTGGGCTGATACTGATAAAAAGAGTTCTGTGTAGCTTTGGGCAAGTATGGCTTTCCTATAGGCAGCGTCAATGAGTTTACCGGAATATTATGGAGAATCTTCCCAACATTATAATTTCCCGCGTCATTGTCAGTCCCAATCTCTGGTTTGAGGCTTCTAGTGGCAGTGAAAGATAAAATCATATCCTGAATACCAGGAGGAAGCTTTATCAAGTTCAGGTCTGTGAATAATTTCAATTCGACTTCCGTCAACCCAGAACTACCCAAGACCTTGGCAAATGGATAAATGGAATCTTCCACGTCAATATGGTCGATATCACCTATCGAGGACTTTGTGGTAGTACTTTCATTGTTTGTTGCTTCCGTATTTGAAGTTTCCAACAGCACCGAAGAGTCAAAATTCTTCTTGGTAGTGTTACTAGCGAGACTAGCCTTGTCAGATTCGGCAGGGGACGGAGTGGTTCCTGCTCCTGCCACTGCTGCGTTTACTCCTGCCACAGAAGACCACGCTACTTCCCCAGACACTTTCGAAGGAGTTGCAGCGGGTTTCAATTTCTGGACTATGTCAATATCAGGGGTGGATATACGACTTTTGGCCACGGCTGAATCGGCAGCGCTTTTCTTCGTCGGTGTGCTGGGAGTAGGGGACTTGGATTTACTTTGAGGTTGAGTTTTTTTCTGCGATAGGCTTACAACTGGAACAGTATTGGGTTGATTGTTCACATGACCATTAGCTTCAGCAGGATTATCTACCATCTCCTGAAGAGTGTTTGCATATTCCTTAGGAACGTACGTATAGTTGGATTCTGCTTGTTGAAATACTTCGTCATACAAAGTCTCATCGTCTATGAAATCAGGTTCTTGGTTTGATTCCAAAAAAAATGTTATATCCTCCTTGATCTTCAATACAAGCTCGGGGTCTATTTCCTTTTGCTTCACATATTCGATTATCTTTTCAAAGCTTTCCAAGTGAAATCTGTCCTTGCTTAAAAGCTGTTCAATCTCTTGCTTCTCCGACTCTACAGTTGAGTTTTTCTTGGTTTTTCGACTTGATATCCTCTCATAATCAGATTCCAACGACTCCATTTGCTGGGTCAACTCTTCAACACTCTCCTCGAGAAACGCTATCACTTCAATAGCCTCCTTGAACAAATTCAGTGATTCTTCCAAAGAAGCAAGCATTATAGACTGATTTGAGAATGATTTCATCTTGGATGACTTCTCTACCACCTTATACTTTTCCATTGCTTCTTCAACAAGCTTTCGGTACTCTTGGAGCTTATTTCTTGTCACCACCACTTCTACTGTATCATTCAGCTGCCAATTTTTGATTAATTCTCGATTCTTCTGTAACTTTTTTATCTCTCGTTTCAAGTCCGTTTCTAGTTTCTCCTTTTGACTTTCCAAGTTTCTGTCTAGTACTTGGCCATTTAAATCTTGGTGACGTTCATAGTGGTAGTTGAAAGATTCCAATCCTTCGTTTATCTTTTTAAAAGTATTCTCAATTTCTCTAGACGATGTTAGTATCGATGCAAGACTGATAATCATGAACCGATTCCGGTCATTTCAACAAACACGGGGATCTGAACATACTTTTGAAGCTTTCTTGAACTCATAGCGTGAAAACTCTTCTAAACTGCACTACGATTCAACCTGAAACCGGTTTAATTTTTTTTTCGTTCAAAAATTTTTGTGCTGGTAGTCGTGAATGCGTAGAATTTTCAAACGTTGATGTCATCGAGACAGACAATGTAACATTGTGGAGAAACACCATACATGAAATACAATATTTAAATGGCATTTATATTACAGAACCTTATTATGATCTATGAAGATTAATTTTGTATATATAAGTAGAGCGATTACAATTCATCGTGATCAAAGTCATCGTCAGAATCGTCATCACCAAATTGAGCATCTCCAGCACCAGCACCAGCACCCGCACCAGCATATAACTTGGAGGTGATAGGAGAAGCAATTTCAATCAACTTCTGCTTCTGCTCTTCAAACTCGTCAGAAGTGGCAGTATCATAGTTGTCTTCAATGAATTCCAACGCTTCCTTAACAGCATCATCCAAGGCTTCCTTGTCATCGTCGTCCAACTTGTCAGCCAAACCAGTTTCAGAAGAATCCTTCAATTGGTTCTTCAACATGTGGGCGTAGTTCTCAAACGAGTTTCTGGTCTCGATTCTTTCTTTTACTTCCTTATCTTGTTCAGCATACTTTTCAGCTTCCTGGACCATTCTATCAATTTCGTCCTTAGACAATCTACCCTTATCATTGGTGATAGTGATAGATTCAGACTTACCAGTACCCTTGTCAGCAGCTTCAACCTTCAAGATACCATTGGCATCCAAGGAGAATGTCACTTCAATTTGTGGGACTCCTCTTGGGGCCGGTGGAATACCGGTCAACTCGAACTTACCCAACAAGTTATTATCCTTGACCAAAGATCTTTCACCTTCATAAACTTGGATCAACACAGTAGGCTGGTTGTCAGCAGCGGTAGAGTAAATTTGAGATTTCTTTGTTGGAATAGCGGTGTTTCTGTTGATTAATGTAGACATGACCCCACCACTAGTTTCAATACCTAAAGTGATAGGATTGACATCCAACAAGACGATATCATCTACACCTTCTTCACCACTCAAAACACCAGCTTGAACAGCAGCACCATATGCGACAGCCTCATCTGGGTTGATACCCTTGGAAGCTTTCTTTCCGTCAAAAAAGTTTTCCAATAATTCTTGAACCTTTGGGATTCTGGTAGAACCTCCAACTAAGACAATATCGTCAATATCTGACTTCTTCACTCCTTTGTCATCCAAGACTTGTTGAACAGGCTTCAAAGTCTTTCTGAACGAGTCCAAGTTCAATTCCTCAAACTTCGCCCTAGAAATAGTCTCAGAAAAGTCAATACCGTCAACAAAGGAGTCGATTTCAACTCTGACACTCATTTGAGAAGACAAAGTTCTCTTGGCCTTTTCAGCTTCTCTCTTCAACTTGGAATGAGCCTTCTTATTAGAAGAGATATCGATATCGTGTTTCTTCTTGAATACCTTGGCTAAATATTTGACAACCTTGTTATCGAAATCTTCACCACCCAAATGGGTATCACCGGAAGTAGCTAAGACCTCGAAAACACCACCTTCAATAGACAACAAAGAGACATCGAAGGTACCTCCACCTAAATCATACACAATAATTTGCTTTTCCTCGTCGGACTTGTCCAAACCGTAGGCAATGGCGGCAGCGGTGGGCTCGTTCACAATTCTCAAAACGTTTAAACCAGCAATAACACCAGCGTCCTTGGTGGCTTGTCTTTGAGCATCGTTAAAGTATGCAGGGACGGTGACAACGGCGTGGGTTACCTTGTTTCCTAAGTAATCTTCAGCAATGGACTTCATCTTGGACAAAATCATACCACTGATTTCTTCAGGGCTAAAAGTTTTTTCTTCACCGTTGAATTCAACCAGAACAACAGGCTTACCATTCTTCTTTTGGATGCTGTAAGGTAAAGACTTGATTTCTTTTTGCACAGACTTGTCGTCGTACTTTAAACCAATCAATCTCTTGATATCGTAGACGGTATTTTGCACGTTGGAAGGAGCTTGATTCTTGGCAGAGTCACCAATCAATCTTTCATCTGGAGTGAAAGCCACGTATGAAGGAGTGATTCTGTTACCTTGATCGTTGGCTAAAATTTCAACTTTTCCATTCTTCATGACACCCACACACGAGTAAGTGGTACCCAAATCGATACCAATGACAGTACCATAACTTTCCGTGTCGTTTTCAGAAGCCATAACCCCTCCATTATTATTGGAGAAGAAAGGCAAGACTACCAAAAAAATGAGGTAGAATACCGTCAAGGCCGAAAGACCCAACAGTTTATTAGATTTGAAAATCATTTTGATATTCAACGCTAAAAAGTTGAAAAATTTTCTGGGTATGCCCCCATATTTATGCGCTCTTGGATAATGTTGACGTGTACATTTGGAAAATCACAGAATTCTATAAGCGGCGTGCGCGTGCTCGCTAACCGGAGCGAAGAAGCATGGGCCTTGACTGATAAAGCTCGTGCTTACGAGGAATGATTGATTTGGCTGGAGTTGGATCCGTCGTTTGTGGCTGTTGATCCTGGTGGCCATTTACTGGTATCTATTGGTGTTACTTTTGGTGGACAGACTTGGCTGCACACACTGGTAACATTTAATTTGTGCAGGCTCTGTAATCTGAACCTAATTTTAACTATAATTGCAGTTGTGGAAAAATTAGACGTTCATCCATTTTCTAGTGTATATATGGTCACGTATACTATAAACATAACTGTCTACAGCCATACTCTCTTCACCTAATGTTCTCCAGTTTAATGGCTCGCTGACATTCTCTTATCGACTTTGAAACATCTTCTGGCAAGTGGAGCAAGAGACAGCACAGTCCAAGCTCGAGCGTAGGACGAGTATCATTTCATGCCAGTTCGTGTACTTCTAACATTGGTAGATACTAACTACGTGCATGGAATTGACTAGGACAAGTCCCTGTATCGCCTTTCGCCTGCGCTTATCGCGGTCGCTTATTCTGTTGACTGGTTCCGTCATCTCGCACGAGAATTACTCTGAGCCCCCGATCCCAAGCCATGAAGGTTCCCTTAGCTCTCTAGAGAAAATTTTAACATGCTGATGATTTTTGTATGAATTGTGGAGTCCAATTGATTAGTGGTATTCTTGCTTTCCTGTTGTGCAGGGGTTTCGATACCTTGAACAGCTTCAATAGAAGTTGCTAAAATCTATACCTATCGAACAGTCTGGATACAAACGGGACCAAATGCGAGTATCTTGAGTGTTGTCGATACTAATACTTGTTGATGTGCTTCCGTCTCGTCTCTCGCAAGGCGGAAGCCGTGCATCACGTGTTACACAGATAAATCTACATAGAATCTATAATTTCGCCCAGAGTTCTGTTGCCCTGTTTACTGTTACCAAATACTTCAGACTAGGGCAAGAGCTATAGTAATGTGAGAACAGAAATTCTGGAAGTAAGTGGTCTATAGATCTATATAAGGGGTATCGAAAGCAAACATTAAAGCTGAGGCATACCTCGTTACAATTCACCTACATCAATCAAGACGGGTAGTTATCAGTGGAGCCCTAATACCATATAAACCATCGTCCTGTAACTCCTCGTTCCACCCCACAAGAATTTCTCCATTTCGACCTCTCCTCCCCCGTCGTGGAACTATCCCAATTTCAACCGCGAGGGTGAAAGTCGCAGTGAAACATAAAAAAGGATTATTGAACCCCCATTCCAGCGGACAGTTTCATACTCAGTAAAACGAACCATGAACAATCAACAATTCAGCACTGATGAATTGAACCAGTTGCAAAAGGAAATTATTTCCAAAAACCCTGTTGATATATTGCAATTCTGTGCCAACTATTTCAATTCGAAATTGGAGTTGCAGCGTTCTCACTCATGGCAGCAGAAGGCCAAGGCTAAAGCTGCCGGTATCAGCTTGTTCCCCAACATCGATAACGTCAACTTGATGAGCAACAGCCATGTCAATACCAGACAGCCAAGTTTCAAATCCCCATTCACCAATGAAAATGACCCTCATCAGTTATTCAAGGACGATTACAGCACAAGCCACCCTACAAATGAAAAGCCGTTACCGGAATTAGACCCTAATGACCCTTCCCCCTCTTCGGCTAGTACATTTGCATCTGGCGTTCCGGCTGATTCAGATGATCCTAGTGCCCCTGCTAATATTCTGGAAAGCAGAGACGTACCAAGACCTTTGACCATCACAAAGATCCCTGTCAATTTTAACATTAACAGAAGAACATCTGTGTCAGCTGAAGCACTCAACCCAGACAAGTTCAAGTCCGACAGTTGGAAACCACCCACCAACATTTTGACAGACTCCCAAAGATCAGAATTAAGCAGGACGTTACTGGCCAACTTTTTGTTTCAAAGGTTAGATGGCAACTCCAAAAGGACCGTGTTATCCGCATTAACAAAAAAGTCTTATAATAAAGGAGATGAAATCATCAAACAGGGAGACGAGGGTGACTACTTCTACATAATTGAAAGTGGTACTGTTGAATTCTACGTCGACAATATTGAAAGAGGTAGCAGTAAGGAAGGATCTTCTTTTGGTGAATTGGCATTGATGCATAACTCTCCAAGAGCTGCTACTGTTATCGCTGCTAGTGAAGTTGTCACGTGTTGGGCCTTGGATCGTTTGACCTTCAGAAGAATCTTATTAGAAGGTACTTTCAATAAGAGATTGATGTATGAAAACTTCTTAAAAGAAGTTAAAATCTTGTCTACTTTATCAAACCAAGAAATTTCCAAGTTAGCCGATGCCTTGACAACTGAAATTTATCACAAAGGTGATAAGATTGTCACTGAAGGTGAAAGTGGTGAAAACTTCTACTTCATTGAGAGCGGGAACTGTAATGTTAGTAAGAATAGCGAAGGTGTGGTGACTAAATTGTCCAAGGGAGACTATTTTGGGGAAATTGCGTTGTTGAACAACTTACCCAGACAAGCTACTGTAGAAGCTGCGGATACTGTGATAGTTGCCACCTTGGATAAGTCCGGATTCCAAAGACTATTGGGTCCAGCAGTTGACGTTTTGAAGAGCAACGAGCCTGTCCACCAGTAAATTTTTCAACTAATTGCTGATATTTTTGTCATAATAAATAACATAAACAGTAACATTAGCAGTTTTTCGAGCTTTGAATACATTACCTCTTAATTCTTTTCACCCTCTATTATTCACTGTTGTCTTTCATTCCCGCTTTCTACATTATTATAGTTACACGATCATTACACCGAATCCCATATTTTGCAAATACAAAACCTAGTTGCTTATATAGATAATCCGGAGTTTGAAAAAGAATTGGATTAAACTTAATAGATCAGATATGATAAATCGTCTCACATAGGTTGCAAAATTGTTGGTGATACCTAAAAAGTTGATTCACCGCGACAATAACAAAACTTTTCGCTTAAAGCTTTGCAATGACAATCGGTCTCCAGTCTTTTCTTCCTGTAACAACTGCAAACGGGGGGTATTTGCCCCATTGGTTGTTTTTCGTTGCAATTGCCTCCATTTTCAATTCTGTTCAGACTTACTTCTCTACTGATTTGAGTAAAAAAGTCTACTCAAATGCTCTGCCTTCTGAGATCACCCCATTGGGAGTCCGAACATTCGGGACCTGGACTTTCATCACCTCGATTGTCAGATTGTATGGCTCTTGGTATTTGGTGGGTAACAAGCAAATGTACGAGTTGTGTTTTTGGAGTTTTTTTGTCGCTTTCACACACTTTAATCTTGAATGGTTGGTGTACAAGAACTGTAAATTCGACAAAGGTTTAGCCGGCCCTTTCTTTGTAAGCACCATTAGTATGATTTGGATGTTGTCGCAAAAAGACTTCTACTTGAATGTTTAATGTGCATGTAATCTATAATCCTATAGTAGTATACGAGACAATACAGAACACCGTGAATCCTGACTTAAACAAGCTCAATATAACACCCTAAACAATATTAGGTTAAGCTCAAAGAGAAACAATGCAGCTGTGAACAGAATGATTTTTATTCAATTGATCTCCCGTTGGTGTCTCCGCGGAGCACCCGCAGCTTGCTCACTTTAACGTACTGCCATGTAGTACTACTTACTTGCAGTATCGGAGCACCCGCGGCATTTTGCAGCAATATTAAATGTGTTCCTTCGGAGGGTCCGAACTCTTATCACTATATAAAAGAACCTTGATTGTCCAAAAATTTAAGTTCCCTAATTTTCCAATCTTTGTTGATCGGAGCTTACCCATATTCATAATGCACAAGACTGACTCCCTCGTAATCACCCCTTTGGCTACTCATAAGTTCGGCTGCAATATTCAGTTGCCGGACTACAGTAACAATGACCCACAAAACTTGAACGAAGAAGATTTCAACGCTCTTTATGATGCTGTACACCGTTACTTGGTGGTTATAATTCCAGGTTTAGCTGATTTGGCTCCTAAATCTCAATACTTGTTGACCAAGAGATTCGACCCTACTATTCCAGAACCAAAGGAAGAAGGTTTAGCCTCTTACGGTCACGGTAAAGAGTTCCGTCATGAACAATCTGTTTTGCGTAAAGATGGTACTTCTGTGAAATCTCAACCACAAGTCCAGATTCTTGGACAGGGGACTTTCCAAGCTGATGAACCAGGTAATGAAAATGGAGAAGCTATATCTTTGACCCATCCTTCCCACACCTCTTTCCACAAAGACGTCTTGACGGAAGACGAAATCAAGAAGGGACGTAAGACCCGGTTCTACCGTTGGCACATTGACTCGGCCTTGTATGAGTTATCCCCACCAAGAGTTACCACCCTTTTGGGCATCAAAGTACCACCTGCTACCCAAACTAGCACTATTTCCTATGGCCGCGATCAAGAAGACAGCTTGGAAGTTGCCCAAGGTGCTACTTGTTTTGTCAGTGGTGCCGAATCTTTCCGTTTGTTGTCTGAAGAGGACAAGAAGTATGCATTAAGTACTACCATTGAGTACGCCCCACACCCATACATCTTCATTTCCCCAGCTAAGGCTACTAGTGATGGTTTGACTATGGTGAGTGAGGGTAAAGAATTACCCTTTGACAAATTGCCTCCATGGGAAGACCAGAAGGTTAAGTGTTTGCCTATGGTCTGGACCAACCCGGTCACCGGCGAACATCACCTTCAGATCCACGGATGTTGTCTTTTCAAGTTACATACTACGTTACCTGACGGTTCTGTCAGTGTGCTTGGTTTAGGGGATTCTCGTAAGCGTGTGTACGGTTTGATGCGTCCAGCGATCGCTCCAAAGAACGTTTTGGCACATGCTTGGAAAGAGGGTGATTTGGTAATTTTCTATAACAGAGGTGTCTGGCATTCAGTAACTGGTGAATTCAAAGGTGTCAATGGGGGTAAAGACGAGCGTAGATTGATGCACCAATGTAATATTGCCAGTGGAGAGGATCCAGTTACCGTAGCTTGATATGTATTTGTGATATAATTTTGTAATAGGAATTCAGGTTATTATGCGATATGAATAAGTCTTTATATTATTAGAACAAGGTATTGTATGCGGATAAAATTCGCAGCCCAACGATACTCTCAGATTTTGGAGATATCAATTTGACTCATCATGGGACATTACATTACCATATCCACTTGTAATCTCAACCAATGGGCATTGGATTTTGAGGGAAACAGAGATAGAATCCTTGAGAGTATTAAACAGGCCAAAAATGACGGATCCAGCTTACGTGTAGGTCCGGAATTAGAAGTGTCCGGTTACGGATGCTTGGATCACTTTTCAGAAAATGATTTGTACGACCACTGCTGGGAAATGTATGGAGAAATCTTGACCAACCCAGATACTTTTGGTATCTTGCTTGATATTGGTATGCCGATTATCCACAAGTCGGTCAAATACAACTGTAGAATCATTTCACATAATGGAAAGATCTTGCTTATCAAACCCAAACTCAGCTTAGCCAACGATGGAAATTATAGGGAAATGCGTTACTTCACTTCCTGGGCCCGTCCTAAATATTATGAAGACTATATTTTGCCAAAACCTATCCAACGACTCACTAACCAAGTAAGAGTCACTATTGGTGACTGCGTAGTTGAAACTGCAGAGACTAGAATTGGGGCTGAAACCTGCGAGGAATTATTCACGCCACAAGCTCCTCACATTGCTATGGCTTTGGATGGAGTTGAAATCTTCACAAACGCTTCGGGATCTCATCATGAATTGAGAAAGTTAGATACCAGACTTGAGTTGATTATGGCTGCCACTAAAAAGTGTGGGGGGGTTTACCTTTATGCCAATCAAAGGGGTTGTGATGGTGATAGGCTATACTATGATGGGTGTGCTTCGATTGTGGTAAACGGTCAAATGATTGCGCAAGGATCACAGTTCTCTCTTCAAGACGTTGAAGTAATCACTGCAACTATTGATTTGGATGATATCAGATCTTACAGAAACCAGATGCTGTCTGGTTTTCAGTCTGCTTCTATCACTGAACCTTTCAAAGCTATTGATTCGGGTATTGAATTAAGCCCAGAAAGTGGTGTTTTCAATCCCTTAATTAGACCTTCTACCCCAATTGATGTCAAATACCACCTCCCCGAAGAAGAAATCGCTTTAGGCCCGGCCTGCTGGTTGTGGGACTACTTGAGGAGGTCGAAATGCTCTGGGTTTTTCTTACCGTTGAGTGGTGGTATTGATTCTTGTGCCACTGCTACCATTGTCCACCTGATGTGTAGGTTGGTGGTCCAAGCTTGTGAGGATGGAAACGAGCAAGTCATAGCAGACATTCGTACTTTGACCAAACGATTTGAATGGGTGCCAAAGAAACCTTCTGATGTAGCTGAATGCTTGTTCTACACAAGTTATATGGGTACTAAGAATTCCTCCCAGGAAACTAGATCCAGAGCTAAAGAATTGGCAGAGAGAGTAGGCTCCTACCATGTGGATATGAACATGGATACTTTGGTTACAGCTGTCGTTTCTGTTTTTGAAATAGCAACGGGCCGTAGACCAATTTTTAAAATTTTTGGTGGATCAACCACTGAAAACTTGGCCTTGCAAAATATCCAGGCCAGATTACGTATGGTGTTGGCCTACTTATTTGCTCAGTTATTGCCTTGGACTAGAGACATCGCAGGGGGTCTTCTTGTTTTGGGTAGTGCCAATGTCGATGAATGCTTAAGAGGCTATTTGACAAAGTATGACTGTTCAAGTGCTGACATTAACCCTATTGGGGGTATTTCCAAGACGGACCTAAAGAGATTCATTGCTTGGTCTAGTAAAGAATTTGAGCTTCCAATCTTGAAAGAGTTTTTGGATGCCACCCCAACTGCTGAATTAGAACCAATTACTGAAAACTATGTTCAAAGTGATGAGATTGATATGGGCATGACTTATGATGAATTATCCAGGTTCGGTAGATTGCGTAAGGTTGACAAGTGTGGTCCACTTGCTATGTTTGTCAAATTGTACCATGAATGGTCTCAACCACCCTTCAACTTGAACGCTGAACAAGTAGCTGAGAAGGTCAAGCGGTTCTGGTTCTTCTATGCCATAAACAGACACAAGATGACAACTATGACACCAGCCTATCATGCTGAGCAATACTCTCCAGACGATAATAGGTTTGATTTGAGACCGTTCTTGATAAACCCCAGATTCCCATTGGCCAGCAAGAATATTGACAAGTTGGTTGAGTCAATTAAACACAGAGAAGAGGAAATCAAGAGATCCAATCTTAGTGTTGATTAGTTAAAAACAAGGCCTGAAAGATTAATGCATATACCTTTATAATAAACACCTAATAATTTTACCTAACTATTAATCTTTCCTCCCCACTTAGGAACGAATCCTAGCTCCTTTTTCATATATTCGTCAGGAGAGTCGTTACGCTTTGCGAAGTCGATGAGCAGCGCACCCACACTTGATGGTATATCTTCATGGAGGAAGTGGCCAGCACTGGGGTTGTTGAACACAGTCAATTGGTACTTGCCTTGCATTTGTCCAATGATTAAACTCGTATCCAATGTTTCATGGCCAGCGAGAATCAAGAGCTTAGCTACATGCTGTTTTTGCCCGCATGTCACAAAATTGGCAGATAATCCCTTAAACCAAGTATTCCAAAAAGGTTCGGTCGACTTTAAGTCTGTTATCCATGTGAGTTCCTCTTCATTGTCTTCGAATAAGTCGGGAACACTCACAACAGCGGATTCTTCATTTTTAAGTAATGCAGTACTTCTGATGTGCCAATCTAGTGCTTGTTTATATGTGTGGAATATCTTTGGTATACGCTCTAAAAATGCAGGCATAGCACTCAACGACGTAACAGCTGTTTCCTCGACTATGTCAAGCATTATTAACCCCTTAATACTATATTCGTTATCAGGGTTTGTTTCGAGATAATTTGTTAGGACCGAGCCACCTAATGAGTGGCCCACTAAGTATAGTGAGGATTCTATTTTATGCCTTTGATGGAACTCTTGGATTATGAAGGAGAAGTCGCTTGTTAAAGCAGACAAAGAGAAGTCTGCTGGTTCCACCATTCCTGAACTTCCATGGCCCCTCATATCAAACACCAAAACCCCGCAGGCGCCTTCTTCATATCCAGTAGTTAAGCTTTGAGAAAGCTGACAGAAAGTCATTGAAGACGATCCAGCACCGTGGCCGAATACAAATAATGGAACCTTGCTGGATGCTGGAGGGCGGTAGTATACTTGGAATGTTATGTCAGTTTGTGGATCTTTGTATTTTTCAACGATTGGGAATGTATTCTTCTTAGCCTCCTCATAACGCTTGTGGATGTTGAAGTGATTAGCATCCGTTCTTTCGAATCTGCTACGAGCACGCACTTTGCTCAAGGGAGGTGCCATAAAACTTTCATCCTCAATCTCAGTACCTTCGGATAACAGAGCAAGACCAAAAGCTTGCTCCTGTTGTTTGATTCTTTTCAAAAACTGCTTGTGAAGATCAGACATGGCTAGATATTTCGCATCGCGATATAAAACTTATCTATGGACGGGCAAGCTACGGACTTTGCAAGAATGGCTTTGGCCCTCTTTGTTGCGTATCGTGCACTTCGGAACATCGAAACGCCCGTGGCGTGTATTATGGTAGATGGTACTACTGGGAAAATCCTCAGTGTGGGATACAATGGTACCAATGACACCTTGAACGGTACAAGACACGCAGAGTTCATTGCCATAGACAGCATATTGGAAGAGTATATCCCTGAAGATAAACACGGTGACCTAGAGTACATTCACCAGTTCTTCCTGAATGTTATTTTGTATGTCACGGTAGAACCATGTGTGATGTGTGCTTCTGCATTGAAACAGTTGGGTATTCAGAGAGTAGTTTATGGGTGTGGTAACGACAGATTCGGGGGCAATGGAACAGTATTAACTATCAACCAAGACACTATAAATGAAGGTAGAGGGAACTACAAGAGCTATGGGGGGATACTAAGAAGTGAAGCAGTTCAACTTTTGAGAAACTTTTATATCCAAGAAAACGAAACGGCACCCAATCCCAAAGTCAAGCTGAACAAACAAATTGCTGAAAAGGAGTATACTCCCAATATAAAGTTTCACATCTTATACACAAGAGAGGAGTTTGAACAATTCTACATCAACTGTGATCCAGAAATATTTCATGTAGAGGGCGAGACTTTCCATGAGATATCACCCAACGGCAAATCCTACTCATTGTCTGACTTTATCACTGTAAATAATGTGACAGAAATACCTCACGTTTATGACCTTTATCCCGAGCCCAGTGACGGAATACTTGCTGATGACCTTGAACTCTTTCATAGTTTATTCTACAACATCAAAAACCAGCAGGTGGACTTTTCAAGACCCATCGCAACAATTCAGGACCTCAACCGTAATGAATTAAAAAAGCGCAAGCTCGACAAGACTGCGTAGT
Source organism: Yamadazyma sp. yHMH685 (assembly GCA_030571055.1). Lineage (NCBI taxonomy): Eukaryota > Fungi > Ascomycota > Pichiomycetes > Serinales > Debaryomycetaceae > Yamadazyma > Yamadazyma sp. yHMH685. The sequence goes on from JAJLXC010000004.1 coordinate 123,362, forward strand.
CTGTAATTAGACACTAGACTAATAAATACTTTGCATCCATTGCTTGTTTTCTTGCACCCAATTCTATTTCGCGATTCAATTTTTCACTAGATAAGCATGGACTCTGACGATGAATACAAAGGATCGGAGCCCTCGTCAAGAGGTTCATTCAGTGATAGCGATGGCGGAGGTGCACGCAGAGGAATAAAGAATGCCAAGCAGGCATCGCGTAATGGGAGCGATAAAAAGGGTGCAAATGGGGGGTATGCGTGGGAAGATGAGTACCAGAGAACATGGGATATAGTTAAAGATGATGACAGTGGACAGTCCTTGGAAAGCGTGATTCAAAATATGATAGAGAACAGGAAGAAGAAAATCATGAAGAACCCCACTGCTCCTTATCAAAGAGGAATTATACGGACATTAGTTGTAGTGATAGACGGGTCACTGATAATGCTGGAAAAAGATTTACGTCCCAATAGATTCTCCATGATGTTGTCTCTACTACAGGAATTTGTGGTGGAGTTTTTCGACCAGAATCCTATTTCCCAGTTAGGTATAGTGCTAATGAGAAACGGGATCTCTCACGTGGTGAGTGAAGTAAATGGCTCCCCCCAATTCCATCTCGATAAAATAAGGCAATTAAGAGCAAAACAGCACAATAGATTCGAACCAAAAGGTGATCCTTCATTACAAAACTCGTTGGAGCTAGCCAGTTCATTGCTCAGATATAACTTTGGTAATAATATTAACGATACCAAAAACTCTAAGGAAATCTTGGTTATATTCGGTGCCTTGTTTACGAGTGATCCCGGTGATATTCACAAGACTATCGAAAGCTTGGTAAGAGACCAAATCAAGGTCAAAGTTATTGGTTTATCAGCACAAGTGGCAATTTGTCAAGAAATTGTTAATAAGACAAATCGTACTAGTAATAATTTCAATAATCCGAATTATGGAGTCATCATGAATGAAAGTCACTTTAAAGAGCTACTCATGGACTGTGTGGTTCCATTACCGATTACTGTAGAACAGCAGAAAGAAATTGGAACTTCTAAAGCTGTACCGCTACTTAAAATGGGGTTCCCTACAAAAATACAACCTTCTCTTTCATCCTCCAGTGGTGGTCTTTCACTTGATTTCATTCAAGTTTGTGCATGTCATTCTGGCTCGAACACAGACAACAGTGGCCTTGATATAGCAGCTGCGAATAAAAGCTCGAGTTTAATAGGCTACAGATGCCCTCAATGTTCAAGTAAGGTTTGCAGTTTACCGACTGTTTGTCCAATTTGTGGTTTAATGTTGATTCTTTCCACACATTTGGCGAGGTCGTATCATCACTTAGTTCCATTGGTGGACTTCGAAGAAGTAGCGGTATCTGAAACATACCACAGCACTTTCTGCTTTGGGTGCCTGTTGAAGTTTCCTGAAGGTCTAAAAGATACAGATCAAACTAAAGAAGACATTTTGAGTACAATGGCAAGTTCAAGATACAGGTGTAAAAAATGCAAAAACGATTTCTGCATAGACTGTGATGTTTTTGTCCATGAAACTCTACACAACTGCCCTGGTTGCGAAAATGATTAGTGAGTCTATTTGTTATATATATTGTACACTTGCATTATCTTATTTTTACAAAATATTAATCTGTACAAGTATCTTCTCGTTCTTAAATACATTCGTGCTTTAATTACTGCCCCATGTAGATCCAGATCCCCATGAACTCTTATTACCTTTATTATTGTTTCCCCAGGTAGATGAGCCACCGTTGGATCCCCAGGTAGAATTGTTTCCTCCAGCACCCGAGTTGTTCCAAGAAGAAGTGCCACCACTTTTGGAACTTCCCCAAGTGGATGCTGAACCTGGACCAGCGCCAGTACCCCAGGAAGATGTACCGCCTCCACTACTGCCTCCAGAACCTTCCCAAGTAGATCCACCACCCTGCTTCTTCCAAGAAGAAGCATTGCCACCCCATGACGAGGACCCACCAGCCACACCATTATTTCCCCACGAAGAAGCAGCACCATACGCAGGTGTTTTTCCACCTCCCCAAGCTGAAGTGCCTCCTGTGCCTGCAGAACCTGCAGGCGTCGTGCCACCAGCGCCCCAAGCTGATCTTGCTCCTGAGGAAAAGGCAGGACCGGATGCTCTCGTCTGACCCTGGCCCTGGGGTTCCAGACCACCGATAAATCTCAAGTAAGGAATAGATTGTCCTCTGATTAAGACGCTTAATTGATTCTTATTGACTTTGATCTTCTTTGATTTGGTGTGTAATTCAATTCTGGCATACACATCGTCAGCATCAGTGACTTTACCCATCAAACCCTTGTGATTACCACCGGTGACAACAACATCTTTGTAGATCAACTTATCTCTACCACCAGCTCTCGTCTTCAAGCCAGCAGTGGCAAGTGGGTTCGGAGTTTTGAAGTTAGGGTTCATCTTAGTCAAATCGGGACCCAATGACTTAGATACCATGGAGTCTTTCGATGACACAGCGGATACGTTCATGCAATTAGTAACAAAAATACCCAAGTTTTCAATAATTTCGTTAGACTTGATGAATACGGTGTTTTTGTATACATGAAGAATAGCACCTTCTCTCTTCTTGTCGTTGTTTAACTCTTTCACAGTGTCACCCACTTTGATGGTGAACCCCTGCCTGTCGGTAGCAACTTGTTCAAGACGACTAAGTTTCAACTTAGAAGCAATACCAGAAGGCCTTACATTTATAATCCTTCCATCTGAAGTAAGAACTTGAAATAAGTCTTTTTCTGTTTTGAGAATAACCCCTACAGTAGAAGCACTCAACTCCACTAAATCCTTAATTTCATACTTGCTTTCATTGGATGCCACGTTCAGTGAAGTATCAGTAGCCTTGATTAAGTAGTTGGCAAAAACTTTTATATCTTCTTGGGTTTGATCACTTAACAATACTACAGCATCATTTTCAACCTTTATAACCAAACCTGTCTCTACAGAATGCTTACCTTCAATAACCTTGACGTGATCACCGGGAGAAAAGACTTTTCTCAAATCACTAGCAGGAATAGTCAACTTTTGATTAATGAAACCCTTGTCCTCACTCTCTGTTATGGAGATGGTAACCTCGTTCATAGAAGAAGTGACAACCTTACCGATGGTCTTGGCTTGCTCACCTCTACGGATCTCGACCTTATCTCCAGCCTGGAAAGTAGAACTTTGGCCTCCATTTTTCTTCTTCAAAGAGGCAGCAACTGCAGCAATGTCCATTCCGTCTTCTTCTGGGTCTCCAGACTGGAAACGATCCAACTCCTCCAAACTCGGATGCACATCTTGAGTCTGAACAAATTGAAGTTTGAAATCCTTAAATAAGAAACCATCAATATATTCTTCGCCTTTGTAAATGAAGGACCTTGGTCCTCTTCCAGGCTGTAAACTTTCGCTGTCATACATTCTAGCTTCGCTTTCGCTGAATAACCTTGGTATTGGTACAACCTTAGATTTAATCCTTCTTCCCTCCTTGTCAAACTCATCATTCTTACCATAGTCCAATCTTGGTACTAATTTACATCTGACATCCAATCCGTTTTCAGATAAGTTATCAACGATGGCCAAATCACCTTTGTACTTACCTCTGGTAATCCTAATATAAATACCAGGCACAAGCTCCACATCAGAAGACTTTACTTGTTTCAATAAATCAGGGTATTCACGAACAGGAACCAAAAGCTTTTGTCTAGCATAAACATTGACCATACCAGTTAAAGCTCTTTCGATTGCTTCTGGTTTCTTGGCTTCAATATAGATATAACCCCTGAAAGAGTCCCTTTCAAAAACAGTCAAGATTTCTAAAGGTTTGCTCAGCCTTGCCAACGTCTTCTTCTTCTCATATAATTTACGAACCAAATCTTTTTCACGACCATGAGAGCATCTTATAGCATAGATAGCAGGGTCATTGATAGAAGGCATTAACAACTTTTGCGAAACAGTACCACTGGTGGTCGTGTCACCTCTATAGACTCCATGGGTTCTACGGTAACGTTGCTTCAAAGTTTCAGCTAATTTTTCTGCATCTTGATCTTCGGCCTCTTGTCTACGACGGTCAAATTGTCTGTGGAGTCTGTCATCCTGGGATTCCTCAACGTCTCCCTTTTCACGATCATGATCATCGGAAATGAATTGTTCTCTTAATAATTCGGCTTCCTCATCGTCTTCATCCAATTCATCTTCTTCTTCGTCATCCACCTCAGCTTCAATATCAAGAAATTGGTTGGCTCTCTTTCTCTTCTTTCTCTTATTGGAAACAGCCTCCACTTCTTCATCAGAATTGTCCTCTTCATCATCTTCATCTTCGTCTCCTTCATTTTCAACAATTTCTTCTTCTTCCTCTAAAGGTCTTTTATCTCCCGCTTGATGCTCAGCTTTTACAGCTTCTTGTTCAAGTTCCAAGTCTTCTCGATCTTGATCAATCTCATCCTGATTTCTACTATCAACATCGTATCCAGATTCCACCACTGTTCCAGATCCTTCCTGTTTTATTCCAGGTTGCGCAATAGCTTCTTCAGACATGACTGTGTTCAACTATCGAAAAGGTTGAAATATTTTGTCGCTCATTATTGAGAATTTTCGTGGGTATGCACGACTTTTGATATTGAATTGCAAAATTCTTGTATATGTACCGGGGTTATTCATCACTCTATCAAAGAGAGTTCAAACATAATCCCCACAGCAGATAAAAGTACAATGCGACTATTATAAACAACTTGATTTTTTTTGAACATCGAATGGAATATTTACCTTCCATTTATTTTTTTGGATAATGTTTGAAGGTGCAGAAAGAATACTTAAGTTATGCTGTGTTTTTAATAAATGCTTACTCTTTTGTAAATACTAAAAAAGGTGTACTATTCGATTGAGGTTTATATTTTTTTACTGTACAACTACCCTCAAGAAATTCCAACTTCATTCGTTTAGCCTATATCGTGATATTTACTTGAAAGAGATGAAAATTTCATTATTATACTTTTCTGTGTATCTTCAAACAGTTATTTCATCCCTAAAAAATGATGAGCTTACAACCACAATTTCAGGGAAAGTTTATAAGAGCCTACATGAAGAGGGAAAGATCCCAATAATTCGTGAATACACCTCACCAGAAGACATTCCTCAAAAGAGCTTGAGGGACTGGAACCAATTATTTGTATTTTCAGAATCCCACGTATTCATCCATAGAACAAGGTGGTTGGGCGAGCATTTAGTGGACCCTGAAAAGGTGTATGGTACAGATTTGGATTCGTGGATGGAGTTGCTAGCTCAAAAAACTGGCAAGTTCTACGGGGAGCCTATTGCTCATAGTGTTTTGAGAGCTAAGAGCGGTGGAGCGGCAACCGTTTCACGTCAAAAAAACTTGGGAATTTCAACACTACTAACCCCATCTCTTTCCTTCTCCTACGGTTTCTGGAGAATTTTTTCTGCAACAATCGGTACTGGTGTCACATTCACCATAACTGGAGGTATCGACTATACTGTAGAGGTATCTTGTGATATTCCTGAGGACGGATATGGGGGGATATTTGTCTTTGAGCCAAGAGAAACTTTGCAAGCAACTTACAGAGAGTGGAAGCACAGAAGAAACGGTTGGTTAAAAAAGGATAAGTACGTGCCAGGGGATTGGGAGAGGCAGACATTTGCAGCCAGAACATTTGATAATCCTATATTTGTTTGTACTTTAGATGCTGACTACGTAGACGATCTATTGGGTAGAATGCGGGATTTGAACAGTACATCATTGACAGACTACTCAGGTTACCTCCCTTCGAGTTTAAATCCTTCTATCTGAGTATATATTTCATATAATACAAAACATAGTTTGAACAGTTCGCAGCGACACTCATCGCAAAGTAAGGAAAAACGTTTTCCCTGATCATCACCCAAAATGTCCCAAATATCTGATATTGCCAAAGAGTTGAAGGCCAACTTAAAGCAGTTCCCAAACTTTCCATCCGAAGGTATCCTCTTTGAAGACTTCCTTCCAATTTTCACCAAACCAGACTTGTTCAACAAGTTAGTGGAAGCTTTCAAGTTACACCTTGGAGACAAGAAAATCGACTACATTGTCGGTTTAGAAAGCAGAGGATTCTTATTTGGCCCAACCTTGGCTTTAGCCTTGAATGCCGGCTTCGTTCCTGTTAGAAAACCAGGTAAGTTGCCAGGTCCAACCTATCAAGCTGAATTCAAGAAGGAATACGGCAGCGACAAGTTTGAGATCCAGAAAGATGTTATTCCAGAAGGGGCTAGTGTTGTCATAGTTGACGATATTTTGGCTACTGGAGGTAGTGCCAGTGCCGCTGGACAATTAGTCGAAGAGGCTAAAGGTGAGATTGTCGAGTATCTTTTCGTTATGGAATTGGACTTCTTGAAGGGTAGAGAAAAATTGGGCAAGCCTGTTTTCACCTTGTTGAGTGGACAACCTGAAAAGTCGTCTTCCTAAAGCTCGAAAGCGGAGACAAGTTGTAGCACATACTTGCATTCAATTGTTATTTAGCCTGACCATCGGATTAGATGCGTTTATTAGATTATTCAACATAATATATACATAAGATGAAGTGCAGGGCTAAAGTTCAAAGCGAATGAAAGCATCCCACTCGGAGATGATTTATCCACTCTTGAACACTAGAAATGCAAGCTCTCCAATGTAAAAATAACTGAAATAACCCTGCTCATGAGTAACATAAGAGCCGAAGCTTTCACCGACAATCACGTGCCAAGTGGGACCGTATAACTGGTCCATTTCCTTCTTTAAGTATGCGGCGATTTCCTTTTCGACTTTATAGTTGTCAATAGCATCCTGCGCAAGCTCGAACAACTTAGTTTGGACTTCATCATCCAAGTCAGCAGCCCTTAAAACAGCTAGTTTGTTAGTAGTCTTGCATGACCGGTATCAGCGTAAATTAATACATACGAGTTTTTCTTTCAGACATGTTGATTTTGCTTGATTGTGAGTTTGATGTTCCGCGCAACTTAAAAAAGTATCGCTGGAAGAATGCATAGTAGCGTGAAGGTAGGACACATCACAATGTATAGGAGAGCGCAGAACCAAAGATGCCAATGTACTCCAGTAATTGATTGAACTGGGGGGGGGGGCGATTTTCTCCAAGTAGTTATGTAGACTTATGAGAGCTACAGCCGTTATGAACATTGAGCCACATAGTCGAGTAGACCCCAATTTGCCACTAGCATTTATCATTTTTCCCCATTTTACTCATTATAACATGTCAAAATACGGATTCGTTAAAGTTCCAAGGGATATTAAGGCAGCAATTGCAAACCCCAGCAACCCAACATCACAAGGATTAGCTCCTCTTCCGGATTCTCCGTTGGCTAGGTTCGTGTTTGATTACGTAAAGAAAGAATTACCCCAGAAAGTTTTGCTTCACTCTTTGAGAGTCTACCAATACAGCACCGCAATTCTTAAAGATCAGTTCCCTAAATGGGACCTAGATCACGAGGTACTATTTGTGACTTGTCTCCTCCACGATATTGCCACGACCGATAAGAACATGGCTGCTACTAAGATGTCTTTCGAGTTCTACGGTGGTCTCATCTCGCACGATTTGATATCGAAACAAACTGCTGGTGATACAGAGTATGCCGAAGCAGTTTGTGAGGCAATTATCAGACATCAGGATTTGGGTCATCTGGGTTTTATCACATCCTTAGGACTTATTCTTCAAATCTCTACCATTTTGGATAATGTAGGTTTGAATACTGAGTACATCCACCAAGACACTGTTGATGCTGTCAATAAGGAGTACCCACGTGAGGGATGGCTCAAGTGTTTTGCTGCTGCCATTGACAATGAGAACAAGCAGAAACCTTGGGGACACACCAGCGCTTTGGGTGTCGACAAGTTCAGGGACGATGTGTTGGCGAACTCCCAGTCTTATGAAAAATTATAGTCTCAAACAGCCCAGTCCAGGATGTCTGTAGGTGCTAGGAATACTGGCTATCAGAATTAAATACGTTACGAAATGCTAAATATGATCTCAATTTAATCTCAATGACCTTTGTCTCGACCTCTAAATCTTTTCATTTTCTCATTCAGTACTAGAACACTATATTTAACACTTTTCATCATGGACGCTTCAAGTGCGTCGAAGGTTGACACAAACTACTACAAATTCGGCCACATTACAGGTATGAAGTATTGCCTATTTCAATTGGAATCCAGTAATGACCAGGCGTTACTTGAGCTCGAGTTGTCTATTCGTTACAAGCACCCCAACATTCTTATGACTTATTACAACAAGGGTTTGTATTGTTTTCAATTCAATCACAACCCTGACCCGATAGACCTTTCCAGGGAATATCCGGAGCTTGTACTAAAGACTTCCAAGTCGATAACCATGGAGCATCTTTGCAATTCACAGAGAGCGAGCACCGTCAATGCTAATCCAGGTTCTAACTCGAATACTGCAAATGGCAACTCTGTGTCACCTGATCCTGATACGGCTGCTTCATCGACTAGCGAGCATGCTCCCTATATAGGCGTCAGCTTACTAAAGGCAATCAAAAAGTTGGTCCTATATAGACTTTCCAAAAATGGGTCTGTTAAAATGTTCGGGAATTACGTTGTCATAAGCGTTAATGATGTTACCAATCATGTGATATTTATTGAACCCACTATGCTAGCGAATGGTGATCTATTGCTCTGTGTGATAGAGAAGATAGACTTGCAATTATACAACTCTTCTGTGATATCAATAGATGCACCCGACAACGAGCAAACTTCCAATTTCATTATATACCTTACACCGTCAGGTGTTCGAGGGCATTTATATGACAGCTTGAAGATATTGAACAGCTTCACGTACACACCGCCTAAAAACCATAAAAACTTATTGGACCTTCTAAAATTGGCCACTGGTGTGGATTTATCGGAGGAGAAAAACCTTTTATGGGTAAAGTTGATTCCTAACTTGCAGCATTTAAACAACCAGACATCTAAAATATCGAAATTTATCCATACTGTCGATAATAAAAAGTTCATTGTATGGCCATGGAGACTTTGCCTTTTGCAATTTGGAAGGTTCGAAAGGTCTATTAATACCGACTCTGTTATTCCAAATAACAGCTATTCTCTGCCGAAGAATAATTCAGACCCTTTGAACTTAATTTCTGAATTCATCGACTTTAGTATAACTGTGAAACAGCAAATACACCAAAACAACCAGCATCTTCACCTTGCTCAAAACTCAGGCTCGACTCATAATATACCTACATTTAACGCTCATAGCGTTCTATCTACTGGCATAAACTCTACCGAGCATAAAAATGACTTACCAATGGACATAGATGAAATGCAAATGATGCCAGACTTGTTCGATGATATGCCTCATCCTGTTGGTTCAGACTTTTTTGATGATAGTGTGAAGATAATCGGAGATATGAATGAGCTTGGTGCCCATACTTCAAAAAATGAGGTAGAAAGCCTACATAAGGGTGAAATAAAGTCCCCAGACAACCTAAATGACGAAATGGATGACTTGTTTGGAGGTTATAGTGAGGAATCTGAAAAAGAAGAGGAGATTGAATTAAAGGAGGAAGGTAAAGAGATCGAAGGCATTCAAACAGATAAAGTCGAAGAGTTGTTCGAAGAGAATAGCCATAACTTACTGTTTCAAAATACAAGCCAGATTTTTGACAGTAAAAGTACCAAGGACTTCATGAGCGAATCTAATTCCTTTGATATCCCGAAGGACCAAATGGCTATTTCAAATAAAGGCCCTACACCATATGACGATCCTGGAGCTCCCTTACCTATGATTCCAACTCCCTTTATACCTTCAACTGCTGATAGATCAAAATCCACTGGCGAGCCAGATTCGGAAATCGGAAGCAGCAAATCTGCATTTTCACCAATTTTATTCAATCCTTTGATCAAGAGCAATGTGGATGACAAATACGGCAAGGGTGGCAAGTTTTATTTTGATAAGGATGCCAAAAACACTGATGCTTTTTTCCATAAACTCAGAGCAACGAGTGTGACTGGAGTTGAACCCAGAAGGAGTGGAACATACGAACCGCCAGATAGAAAAGGGTTGGGAATTGAATTTCTCTCTGACAACAAGGTTTTTTTGGATAGCGAGGAAGACGACAAGTTACAAGGATTAGATGATGACGAAGATATTGACGATGATGACATGAATTTCAACAACGGTGTGAACATCACCATGGGAATTGATGACGAAGGGGTAATGGGCGAAGATGAAGAAGCAGAAAGTGATGAAGATGCAGACATAAACTTAGGCAAGGACTCACCTTTGCGATTGAATACTCAAGCTGAATCTTTCATTTTCCACAACCCAACAGGCATTATTCCGGCTAGTGAATCTGTAGCAACTGTAAGGACCCAGCATTTAGTTAATCATAGCACTTTCAATTCTGGTGGGTTTTCTTCTCCACTATCTGGCAACACCATGGTTCACTCCACCAAACTCAACACATTTCCCAAGTTTGATTCACCTTTTGCTATTCACGATTCACCTCTTGATGATAAAAATAAATACAGTTCACCATTGGCATTGGAGAATGACGACTATAAAAGACAGTCTTCTTTAATTGTCCCAGTAACCACAGGTGTGTCTGAAAATCCATCCAACTCTGAAACTGTGTCCAGTACAGGAGGTGGTAAGACGGGTCAAATTTCAGAGTCTTCAAACTGTCTCCCATTGATCCTAAGGGGTGTTAATATTGCTACTATACCCAATGAGTTCCTCCTAAACAATATTCCTGGAGCCATCAAAATGTCGGCATCAGCCTCAGATTTCAAAATGGATGTCGACCAAGATGATGTAGATACAGATGTGAACAAGAAGAACGAAATGACTATAAAGGCGGACTATCTTAATGAGTTCTTGAATTGGTTGGGCCCTAACTTGATTTTCGATTTGGGATTGAATGATTTCCGAAATAACTTAACCTCAAACATCCCAGTAGATTACAAAAAGTATGATTATAGCGAAAAGCGTAGTCATGTCCAGTACGACTCAATATCTGCGCACTTTGAAGAGATATTATTGGGAGACTTCCCTCTTACTTATAAACTCAAGCTTGAAGAGCTTTTGAGCGACCTTCTGGAAGTGAAGTCAAATGAGCTTTATACGATGGACAACCAGTTAAGTTTCTTGGATGAGATTACCGACGATGAAATTTTGAACCCAAAGTCAAAATTGAAAAAGTTGGACTCGATTGAATGGGATTCTTTATTTTTGAAAAACCTGAAGAACGAAGAAGCATTCAAGGAGTACGTCGAGGTTTTAGATGGTATTAGAAATGACTCATTGTTCGATGTCAGTGACTCAATTAACAGTCTCCGAGAGAGTAAGATCAGGGTTCTCAAAAACAATTCCGATATAATAAACTTGAACTCTATTTCAACAAGATTCTGGAAATATTTGGGGTTCGACCCAATACTCGGACCGAAAACATTTCAAATACTATTGATATCGGAGACGTCTAACAATAATCTAATGGGTACTTACAACCAAGATTTCCTTGACTCATTGATCTATAATTACAAAGAATGCAATTTCGGAAACGTTTCCAAGATATCTTTGCAGACATCTGAAACAAGGCCTGATCTTGAAAGCATCAATAATGGATTGATCCTGATAAATAGGAACGGGGACAATTACAGCCAAATTTACAGACAGATCAACAGGAAGTTGAACTCTCTTGTGGAATTGATTAGGTTGGATCTCATCAACAAAACAAACAGATTCGAGTACGACAGACCATTGCTTTTGATGTTCTTGAACTTCAACAAGAATTTCAACTCGTTATTGGAAATATCCAAGATTTGTCGTAACTTCAAAACTTTTTTGAAGAGACATCAATTACCTTTGGTACAAGTATTCAGTAAGATTATACCAGCGGACCATATCATCAAAGAGTACGACAACCAAAGATGTATGAAATACTTGTCGAATCACAAGCTAACGATGTTGTCCATGAATTTGTACAACCTTTGTCCGACACCCATAAAGACAGTCAACCCCTATACTTTCGTTGACTCTTGCCTGCATCTTTTTACGAATATCGTTAAAGAGCCTACTGCAAAATTCGACTTTAAGTTTTTTAACAACAGCGCTTCCAACAAGGATACGTATTCTAACGATGATGCGTTCTTGCATTTAGCATATGAAAGATCTATCGATAAGAATTGGGTTTCGGCAGCGTGGTCCGACCCTCTTGGTATTGTCTCACACACGAAATCTTGGTGCAATTCTGCTAGTTTGATAAAGTCGATTAATAGCAGAAGCTCGGGTAATACGAGTGCACATAGCGAAAATGGAATCAATAGGAATGTTTACGATTTGCATACCATCAGTGATCAAATCTTAGAGATTTCGAATGAGTTATTCAAGAAATTGAATGAGGAACTTATCAAGAGAACCAGTGGATTGAGCGGAAAGAAGTTCCTAGTCCTAACGAGAGTCAATAGCATCATACCCGATGACGAATTAATACACTGGAAGAGATTGAGTATGAAATACAAAGATATATCCTTGATTGTTCTTTCAGTGAACAGCAGTCCCAAGTCTTCCTTCAAGGAGGTTGGCGATGTGGATAGTGTATCCGCTTCTCTCAATGCCCCAAATAGCTCAACCAATGCTGTGGTCAATATAGATCTGGCAGATATGACAAGAGACTTGACCAATGATGAACACATATTAAGACAAACCGTCAAGGCTGATAGCCAGGATCAAACGAACGACTTCTTCAAGAACTTCAATAATCTAGGTTCCAATAATCCTTCACCCAACTTCAATTTTGGCATCCATTCCACTTCAAGTTTCCTTTCTCCTGATGGCTCAGGTGCTTTATCCGGTCAGATCCAAAGCGGCAACAGCACTGCGAAGGAGGTTGCCATCGATAATAATATAAATCTTAGAGATGTGATCCTTCAAGACCCAGCTGATTTGGTGATTGGGGTGATTCCAAGTATATCGGTACCTTCACTTAGTACACCTTCGAGACCAGCCATGAAAGTAGGGTATCTCATGAAGAAACTCAATCCCAGCAAACCCAATTATCTTGTATTGGAAGTTCATTTGTTGAGCTGTTCAAATTACTGGGACTTGCTGTCGTTAATGAAGATAATTTTGAACCATTATAAAAAGTTGATCACTTTGAACGACATAATGTGCACAAGAAACATTGAAAGTGCTCTAGGGGAGGAATATGAGAGAGAGAATTTCGTAATATCGGGTCTCATTCCCTGGCACATAGCCGCAATTACCAAGTCGCTCAATTATTTAGTGCATATAGATGTTGAAGAATAAATGCCTTTCACGTCTGTATTTAAGCTGCGAAAACTGATTGGGAAATGGGTCAAAAAAGAAGGTGCGCGTAATCTGTACTTTGTAAACATTTATTCCACTCGTACCATTAGATGGAAGAGACTACTCAGGAGCTACTTCAGCAGTATGGAGGCACATTCAATGATAATGACCAATACATCAACGAAGACATATCATTGTATTCCGATGATTCTATTTTCAAGGGGAATTTTCTGAAGACTTCGTCACCATTGAAGTCAGATAAAAAAGTACCTAGAACAATATTCACTCCAAGAATACCCAGAAACAGTGGGTTTTATTCGCCAGAAAAGTCGAGGGTCCCCAAAGGGGTCATCAGCTCATCTCTCGGTGGGAGCCCGTTGAAACATAATATGACAAGTGTGAGCGATATGTCTATGAACCAGGATATCCAGAATTTCATAAATAAGTCGATTCTTCCTGAGACAAGACCAGAGGAAAAGTTACTCGATAATGAGCAAGATAAAACGGATTTGCTACTAAGGGAAACGCACAAGTTGATCAATGAAGTGCCCAAATCTGTAGGAAACAAAGAAATCGATGATTATCAAAAACTATTGACAAACTCTATCCAAAAGTTGATCCAGAAATGTGACGCGTTGTGCATAGAGAATGAAAGTTTGAAGAACAATAACGAGAAGGTAGTGATCAGCCAGTTGAATAATAAAATCAATAGTTTGACCAAGTCGAACGACATGTACAAGCGAGAAGTTGCCAAACAGAGCGACGAGTTCATGAGCATGCTCAATGATAATAACGAACTTAAAAGAGAGAACGAGTTGTTGAGAGCGAAGCTCGTGAAATATAAGAACTTGTACGAAGCCAAAGAGAGGATGAAAAAGCGGTCAGATCAAGAAAGTGTACCAGACAGGAGAGAAAAGCACTTGTCCAAGAATAACAAGGGCACGAAGACTAGTAAGAACAATAACAATAACTCCGTGAAGCAGAAATTGGTACAGTTGTACAACGAGATGGCAGATATCCTTAATAAAGAGAAAAAGGCCAGACCAGAAATTTACAAGTATGAGGAGGTTGAATGCATGTCAGACAATGACGACTCTGATACAGATCTCATTAGGCCAGAACTCTTGAAGCAGTTTGAAAAGGTAGTGAGCGAGCAAAAGGAAGAAAGTAAACCACATAAGTTTGAGCACCTGGTAGAAAAGCTACTTTCCGACAATAATAAACTTTACGGTAGGTTGATAAGCGTTTTAGAAAGTAACCGTGAAGAAGATAAACAGGGCAAAAATAATAAACAAGGAAAAGAGGATAAACGGACAACTGAGTCGGAAGCCTTGATAAACTTGTTAATCTCACATCTTCTGCAGACGCAAGCACAAGTACAGGCGCCCAAAAGCCAAAGTCAGAGTCCTATCAAAACACAACTGGAGGCGGAAACACCACCTGAATCTGTAAAACCTATTGAGAACAGAGCCGAAGCGAATTTCGCGTCTGCTCAACCGCCAGCCGCACCCAAGCCTGCATCTACCACGACCACACCCAAATCAAAAGAAGCCCAAGACGTGATCTTGCAGTGCTACTTATGCTGCGAAAATCTCCACCACGGCCATGATAAGGAATTCGATAATAGTAATAACAATAACAATAGCAACGTTGCAAAGAAAGTCAGAAGAAAGTGTCAGAGGTGCTCTACGGTGGCTAGCGAATCTGGGTCTAACGGAGACGAGGATGGCATCAATTATAAATCAGCCTCCGAATGGATCGGCAACAATAAAAAATCAGGAAATTATAACATCGACTTGATGGGTGAATACAAGTGGAGTCTATAAAACAATATTTGTTATTAAAAATTGGAGTACTCCGCGAGCTTTAAGGATGCATTTTTAATGTGTAGATATGAAATTTTAGATTAGGATTGCCCGTAAAAGTATCCAGTAATGCACCCTATGCTCGGTGAACAAAGGAATTTCACAACATGAAGAAATACATGATATGAAATCAACCCGTGCTCTAGCCCATATGTCTCTAAATGCTTAGCAATTCTCCTTTGTAGACTAGGTGTTTGTTTACCTCGATTCCCAAAAAGTCCAAACGCGATGGTTACCAAAAACCGAAACAAAGAAAACAAAAAAGACATCAATTTCATCAAATTTTTTTTGTGTTTGGCAGAATATAATCCTCCAGAAATTTAAACAACACTTCACAGAACAGTCACACATCTCCAAGCATTGTAGCTGTACTATCAAATTCCTCGAAATAGCTATCCCAGTCCTCTCCTAATACCTACTGGAGTTATTCACATACTCGTTTCTACCACAGTTCCTCAATTAAACCGAAATCTTAGGACTAGGATTACCAAAGGGTCAGAACAGGCAATTTCTCATAAAGCCAGTGTCAGAGTTGAATCTTCGTCAATACCAATATACCCGTCGCTTAACTCATTGTCAGCACTTCCTTCTTTCTTTCCTGGTACAAAAACAACACTTGTAACCTCCTTATATTACACACCTTTGATCGACATCATGGTTCAGGTTCTTAATGATGAGAACCAACACAAATTGGCCAAAGGAAAAATCGCCCCTGCCACGGAAGAAAACTCTGCCTTGCAGCCCAACCACTCCCAGATACAACACCAGTCGCAAATCGATTCGAGTATCAATAAGTTGAACCAAATTCATGAAGATAATGACAATAAAAAGAAGCAACGCGATAGGGCCTACTTGGGTGATATCTCTGGCCAATACGGCATAAAACCTGGCCACAATCAACTCCCTATTGATTTACAAAACAAGAGAAAGCCTCTTGGTGGTGATAATGCTCCTTTACAGCAAAGGAAAACCAATTTAATCTCCAACGATTTATCCATTCCTTCCAGGCTTCCACAGAAGAGACAAGCAACCGAATCATCCACCAACTTGGTGGAGAAGCTATACATAAACGATTACAAGAAATCCAAAGTTATAGATTATGAGTGGGATGATTTGGACGAAGAAGACATGGATGATCCATTAATGGTCAGCGAATACGTCAACGATATATATCCGTACTTGCACGAGTTGGAGTACAAGACGTTACCCGACTCCCAATATATCTTCAAGCAAAGACATCTCAAGCCAAAAATGAGGTCCATTTTAGTGGATTGGTTGGTTGAAATGCATTCAAGATTCAGACTATTACCTGAGACATTGTACCTTGCCATAAATATCATGGACAGATTTATGTCCCTAGAAATTGTTCAAATCGACAAGTTACAATTGTTGGCAACTGGATCATTGTTTATTGCCGCAAAGTATGAGGAAGTTTTCAGTCCTTCGGTGAAGAATTACTCGTATTTTACTGATGGATCCTTCACTGAAGAAGAAATCTTGCAAGCTGAGAAGTATATCTTAACTATACTTAGCTTCGAATTAAACTATCCAAACCCAATGAACTTCTTGAGAAGAATTTCTAAAGCGGACGACTACGATGTTCAAACCAGAACTTTAGGAAAATATCTTCTTGAAGTTACCATTATTGACTACAAATTTATTGGTACTTTGCCCTCTTTATGTGCAGCGAGTGCCATGTACATAGCGAGATCAATAATGGGCAAAACGCCAGTTTGGAATGGAAACTTGATCCACTATTCAGGTGGTTATAAAGTCGAAGAAATGAAAGACTGTGTGAATTCGATCATTCAATATTTGATTTCCCCGGTGGAACACGATGAGTTTTTCAAGAAATACTCCACCAAAAAGTTTATGAAAGCAAGTATATTATGCAGAAGCTGGGCCAAAAAAATAGTAGCGGACAAGAAGAACATCTTCGAAGAGTGACCGAAGCATTATGCATAACGGAGTTCGATTAATACCATCTCAAAGTTCCAAAGCGCATCTATCTGTTTTACGAGTTCCATTCAATTACATTGCATAGAACATTCTTAAGTTTGTCGAAATTACTTACTTCCTAACAAGAATGTACCAACTGGTTTTTTTACGAAAAGGATTCTTTTCTTATGTTTAATTCACTGCATTGATCGTTTATAAATACACTTACATACCATTCAATAAAAAGTATCTCGATTCTTGGTGCAGACTTTGCAGCTAGCCGAAATACTGATCGTGAAACCACGTGCGGCGAGCTCTCTGTCCTGATCCCTTCCAGCGCTTTGCCAGTGAGTCTCGTAATACGATATCGCACCCCTTGGCTCATGCAATGTCTTTGGTTATCGACGTAAGAAACAGTTTATTTCATATATACAAGCACAAAAATTAGGATACTATTAACTCACTTAGCAGTCGTATGTACCCCTGGTAGCTAAATAGACCTTTCAAATAGGGAATCAAAATGTCAACAGCAAGGTGGTCAAATCATTTCATGTCGTGAGTAGATATTATAGATTCAGTCTTATGAACAGCACAGCTTCGCCCAAGATATCGTATTGCTACTGAAGCAAGTTACTACGTCACAAGAGTACCGGTGTAACTTGTGGCCCTCAAGGCAAGAGTCCTTAGTGTCTGTATGTGTGAGCCACACGCCAACGCGATGAGAAACGCGTATAGTAAACAACTCGCTACTAGAGATAGCATGTTTGATGACATCTCTTTCTTGATTGTCAGACTGGACGAGTTCCAGGATGACAAGGAACTATATAAAGTACAGTTATCCATTGAGAATGATGGCGGGAAAACATACATCAAGGATAGCCACGACAATGATGTGAATCATTTGGAGAAATACGAGATTGATCATATAATAACCAAGACCATAGAGTTCATTGAGTATGAACCGGCCAAGTCAGGAATGATCCCTATAGTTAACCCCGAGTGGGTGTTTGATAGCATCAAGGCTGGGAAATTGGTTCACGTATCGAAATATAATCCTGATACAAAGTCTTTTTTGAAGGATTGCTTCGTGTGTATTGGAGATGACTTACCCACCAATGATAAGGAGATAATCTACGCGGGAGTTAAAGCGTTCGGTGGGATGTATTTGGATATGTTAACTAGCTACACCACTCATTTGATAACTTACGATCACAGCAGCGATAAGTCTATCTTGGCCCGAAGCAGTGAGCTTGATATAAAAATTGTCACTCCGAACTGGATCGATGATTCCTTCAAAATGGGCAGAAAGTTGCAGGAGAAGAATTATTTGTTGGTCAGGGAGGAGGAAGGTCAGCCGGAAGATATGACCCTTACAGACTTTGCTGACGTGAGTGGTATGTTGAAGTTTAATACCCTGTTTTTCAAAGATAAAAAAGTCTTCATTTCCAACGATTATAGATTACCCAAGACTTTGAGAAGCTCTATCAATGCCTTGGTGATGAAGAATGGTGGAAAGTTGGCTTCGAAATACTCAGACAAGATTGATTTATACATTGGGAAATATCGGCACGGCAAGGACTTCAAAGCTTGTTTCAAGAGTAACAGAATCATCATTGGAAACCTACAATGGCTATATTCCATCTTCTTGCGTAACAAGTGGGTGCTTCCGACAAACTCTCTGATTCTCCATTACCCCATTCCATTGAAGCCTTTGACAGCGTTCAAGAACTTGAAGATCTCGGTTACAAATTATAGCCATGATGCAAGATATTACTTGTCCAGGTTGATTGTCATTCTTGGTGGTACATTCACCAAGAACTTGACCAAGGAAAACAACTACTTGATTGTTGGAAAGCCTACTGGTAATAAGTATCTCGCTGCCAATGAGAAATGGATCGTTGATGGAGAGCCGATCGTGAAGGTAGTCAACCATTTATGGCTTGAGGAATGTTACTCCAACTGGAAGTTATTGGACCATAACATCTCTAAATATACTCACTTGGGGTACATTAATGGCAACGGAATCACACACCTCGTGAATAGAACTAAGTTGATACCAGAAGTTTTGAGGAACTGGATTGATTTCGATGTGGAAGACAGTATGGATGACGATATACTTGCAGCATCTGTGAGTCAGGAAACCGACTATTCCAGTGACGAAGATATGGAAAAGGGAAATGAGGAAGAGATCATACAGGAATTCAATGGTAGTAAGAAAGATCTGGAAGAGGATGAGAAAGAAGTGGTAGCAGACGAAGAACAAGGTGAGGAAGTTGATCCATCATTGAGCACACCTTTTACTAATGGACCAACTCAAGTACCACAGAACACTCCTGGACAGTCTCTGGCAGCAGAGGTTACATCTTCTGCGTCGAGAGGTAGAAGTGCTAAAGCCAAGGCTGCAATGAAGTTGCATGACAATATGGAAGACTTAATCAAACACAAGGAACTTCTCAAGAGTTCAAGGAAGATGACTAGCTATATGAACGAGTTAGAAAATACTCCAGTAAAGAGATCCAAGCCCATGGACAAAGAGAACGTGACGCCGCCCAGTAAGAAAGCCAAAGCCGAGATTATCAGCACCCCAACTCCATCACTTGATATTGTTGCTCTCATGACTGGTTGCGAGAGCGAAGTGTCTTTGAGTAGAGATGATACAATTAATTTAAAGAGTTTTGGTGTTAAAATTTCAACAGGTGGAGGAAAGGTAAATTGTTTGGTTGCACCCAAAATTTTAAGAACAGAGAAATTCTTGACCAGCTTGAGCAAGGTCCATTGGATCTTACATCCTGACTTTCTTAATGAATTGAAGGGTAAATTGGTGGAAGACTCGAGCCCAGAGATCAACGTGGAAGACTACAGTTTGGATAAGGTCATGTCTACTCGGGAAATCAATAAGCAGTTAGGATACTCACTGGACCAATTTGATACGGTGAATGGGATTGAAAAGATCCTCAGCAGCCCCAAGGGAAAGTTGTTCAATGAATATAGACTCAATTTATCGAGCAATTTGAACGGAGGGTATGAGGTGCTAACCAGGATCCTTCTGAGCCATGGTGTGGAAGAATTGAAGTTGGTCAATAAGAATGCGTCTAGTCTGAAAGGATTATTGAAAACAGATGATAATACAATAGTGATCGTTAATGCGAAGAAGGATGCAAAACTCATCAAGACATTGGTTGACTGTATTCTCGTAGAGTGGGACTGGTGTGTGAAGTCCATTTTCAAACAAGAGATTGAAGAGTTTGATGAGTACATAGTGAGCTGACCGACAACCACATAGAATCTCGCGTGTCATGTATAAAGTAATAATACTAACAAAGTGTAGAAAGTAGATCTCTCAACTTTTAAACTTAAATATCTATTAAGCTAGGGCCATCAGTTCTTTGGGCTGTTGTGTTGGATGCACCGGCATTCCCAAAACCATAACCGGTATAAACAGGCTGTTGTCTTTGGACCAGAGAAGTCTGCTGAGACTGAGCGTGGGCTTGAGCAGTCTGTTGGGGCACAAATGGGTTACCCGTATTGTTGTACAAAGCTTTATCAGTCTGCTGAATGCCAGTACCACTAGAGGTAAGGAAGGATGGTCCCTTGGTGTAGTGGTGTGCAACTCTGGTATCACCAGTGTTACCAAAAGTGTCGACACCAGTGCCTTGAGCCAAAAGGTTGTTTAAGTCTGAGTGAGTGTGATCACCGAACTTGGAGGAAGATGTGTTTTGCAGCTTTAATGGTTGATTCTCAGCTGGCTGAGTGAAGAATTGAGGCTGTTGTTGCGTTTGCTGGCTGGCCAAATCGTTCAATGTTTGGGAAGGTTGAGGATGAGATTGGGATTGAGGTTGAGATTGAGGTTGAGATTGAGGTTGAGACAGACCTAAAGCGAAAGGGTTATTCGATCCAGTCTTCAAAGGCTGTAATTGTTCCTGGGGCTGTTGTTGTTGCTGATAGTTGAAACCGGTAAACTGAGGCTGTTGTGGTTGAACATACTGCTGAGTGAGTTGAGGTTGCTGTTGCTGATAGTAGCCAGTCACCATAGGATTCTGTATAGGGTTACCAAACATATCGTATTGTTGGCCCAATTGAGGCTGCTGCTGCTGATAGTAGCCTGTGGCCATATAATACTGGGGCTGTTGTACATAAGATGGGCCGTCATCCAAATCCAACAAATTATCGCTCTGCTGATTCTTGAGCTTTCTCATTTCCTCTTCCTCTAAGGATAATTTGAGGGCTGCCTCCAAATCTGGATCAGCGGTGTCTTGAGTTCTAGACCGCTTCTCCTGGTCGGCAGTCAATCTAGATAACTCCAAGGCTTGCTGCAAGTCGTCGTCATAAGGCTCTTCCCTGACATCCCTCTGGTTCAGTCTTCCTTCTCTTCTATCTCTTCTACCGTTACCTTTTGCAGCAGCAGACTCTCTGGCTTGCTTCAAACGATCGTCATTCCTCAAAAGATCTACCAATTCCTTCGCCTTGACTCTTATTATAGCTCCCTGGTCGACATTACCCTCGTCAAAATGAACGAATTCTCTCAATGTCTTGACGATATACAAGTTGTCCCTGGCCCACATTACACACTTCTCGGACCCAAATCTGACGAGGTAGTCTAAGACTGTCAATGATTTGGCAACATGTCTCCAATTTTTGCCCTTGTCGTTCAATCTGCGGTCCAAGATGTCCATAATCTCCAAAAAGTCAGTTTGAGATTGGAAGGTGTAAGAACATATTTCCTCCAAGTCATAAGTGGCAGGCAGAGTATTGTCATTGGAAGTAGCCTTTCTGACCAAGACCTGCACGGACGAGAAGCCTTTGGCCACATTTTTGATTGACCGGACGAAAGATTTCGACATGCTATTTGGCCTATCTTTTATTTTATCTGGAAAGTGAGCGGGTGTGCGAAGTCAGACAATCCCGATAGGGGCGTAGTGAAGAGGGTAAAGGTATGACAAGAGGTGAAGAGCTAGAGAAAGAGCATACTCAGATGTAACGTGTAGAGGGACCTGGGTGTATTCCCATGAGTGGGCAACTCTCGGATCATCCCCCATATTTGTGAGCTATAATACTAAGCCAAGATATGAAACTCACTGATCAGCTACACTCAATAATTTAAGGAGCAATTGCGACATTCGTACGAAGGAGATTTTGTCTAGTACAATTTGCTTAGTCATTGTGCACGGAAAAAGGAAAAAGGAGAAAAGAAAAGAAGGTGCTAGAATAGAGTACATAGTATATAGAGCTATAAATTTCTTTAGTCATGCTCTAGTTCGTTTAACTATTGTTGCTATACGACCCTTTGGTGCATCCTCAGGGTATTGCAACTGCAATGTCGCTCCTCACTGTCGCATCTAACTCGCTCTTCAATAAAATTGAGAATATATAGAGACCTGGTGTATGCAGCATATGGCACACGGTCAGGTATTAATAAGAAAAAGTCTCCGGAGCCCCCGGCCTCCAAAGTTTGCCACACGTCACACTTTTAGCAGACCTCTTCACGACGTACTGAAATTGCACAAGCATATATAAAAACCCGACCCATTGGAAATAATAGTGAAGTAAATTTTTCTCCCGTTTTGTGTCACCAAACCAGTTGTTGTTTTGATGTCGAGACTTTTCAAATTTCTCACTTTTGTTTAACTTAGATATATACGCACGTCAGCGCTACTTAGGCCTTGCTAGCGAATACATCACATCTCTGTTCACAGAGCCTAAACATAGACCCTAATCACAGAACCTACGCACAGACCTTTCTATCATGGCTGAAGTCAGAAGATGCCGTCGTTGCAAAAGAAAGAGAATGGATGACGAACCTCCAGAAGTCAAGCAGTATAAGACATGTGCCAAGTGTAGAATCATTGAAAGGCAAAAAAAGAAGCTGAGAAAACCATTAGCGGAAGAGACCATGATCTATGGTATGAAGCAGTTCCAACAACAAAGTACCAACCTGAATTTCACCCACGATGATATTTTTATGGATGATGAGTTGTTTTCTAAAAAGAAGTACGACAATAATACCAACTTGAACTTAAATAGTAACCAGTACCTGTACCAATATCAGTACTCGTACCTGAATGGCAGTGGAGGTGCCAACCCGGCTAACATCGGTGTCAACGGTGTAGCCGGTGCGGGCGTCTCTGCTGACAATTATGGCTACGGTAATATTGATGCCGGTCGCTTGACAGGTAACGCCACCGCCATGTCAATACCTCAGTCCATGCCCTTGACCACCAACAACTACCACTTGCAAAATTTGAACTACCAGCAGATCGCCCAGAGAGCCTTACCGGTGCAGTCCACGAACTTACCTAAAAACCACGATGGGAACCCCGTGTTCTGTGACATTTGTAATGAGCAGTTGGACTTGAATGACGAAATGTCAAAGAAATATAAGTTGTGTCTCAACTGCTGTGCAAATCCATTCAAGTTGTACAACGCCTTTGACGATTACAATGAATACTTGAAAAAGGTTAGTGAAAACGGGGCAAAGAATATTAAGAACCACATCTTTTTGAAAGAAATCGATAAGAACTTTGTGGATAACTTAAATTCCATGAACAAGGTGATAAATAATGAATCCCAATTCAGAGAGTTCATCTTGGATAATTTGAAGAAAATTTACATCGAGCCAATCATTGCTTCGGTGGGCTACGAGTTTACTCTAGTTTCATCTAACTTGAATGACTTGAGTAGCAACCCACCAACCATGAATGAGTTGAATCAGTACCAGTATAAAAACACTTCACCAATCAAGGCTTACTACAAGTGCGTTAAAGAGATTAATAACAAGATCAGTTGTGAGTCCAACTTATTTTTGGACTATAACTTGTTTAATAACTTCTTGAAGATCAAGTTTAATCATAAGGTCCACAACTTTTTCCTCACATACCCCTTGAGGTTCATTAATGTGCTATTCGAGATATACAATACTTTCAGGAGCCCAGATAGCGCCGAGATCGACATCTCCAGGTTAGGCTTCAACGCCTACACCGGAGAACTTGTATATGACGAGCTAATCAAGAACCTCGACAGGTACGAGGACGAGTTTAAAACGATAATCAATGGTATCAATAAGGATGATTTTACTAGCGAGTTTCATCATTTGGAAGATATTTTTGAGAATCACAAGGATAAGTTACTCAGTAAGGAATTAGGAGAACCTACTAAAGATGAGCAAGACGCTAAAGAGGAGCTCGATAAGGTGACGAATGGTGACATTAACGGCCACGAACTCGACGATACTAATGGGTTGGCACACGACAAGGAGCCAAGCACGGACCTTGGACAAGATATAACTCTTGGAGGACAGGGGGAAGTTCTTGATAAAATTCTTGATCCGGCCTTTGAAGGCTAGTGCTTTGTATAGTATGGAATTGTACACATAAACTCTATAGCGTATAGCTGATTAAATAAACTGAATAAAGCTATAGTAGAGGGCAGATATGGATTGGGAGTGGTAACGTTAATACCACCGATACAGTCTGCGTCGCGGTAGTTGTGTCACTATAAATAAACAAGTTGCCTACCGCAGCGCGTTAAACGGTGCGAAAATTTTTTTAAAAGGAAACTGATTCGAACTTGCCCGATTACTAGATCCCAAACAACGGTTGAGATGTTATCTAGATTCTCTCGTTTGTGTAGCATCACACTCATAATATGCGCTTCCATCGCTAAAGCAATAGATTTGGACCCGGATGACCCCGATAGCATCAAAGCGGCCACCGTCCTCATTACTGAAGGGATCATGGACTACTACGACGGTGATCGTGATGGTGGTACTATTGGTATGTTTGAGTGGCCGTACTATTGGTGGGAAGCCGGTGGAGTGTGGGGTGGTTTGATTGACTATACGCACTTTACTGGGAATGACTCTTATGTTCCGTTGATTAAACAGTCTATGCTTTATCAGACTGGTGATGATAACAATTATATCCCATTGAATCAGTCCACCACTGAGGGTAATGATGATCAAGGGTTTTGGGGGATTGCAGCCATGAACGCTGCTGAGAGAAACTTTTCGAACCCTGACGATCCGGCAAAAGCCTGGTTGACCTTAGCCCAGGCTGTGTTTAACACCATGTCTTCCAGATGGGATGCTTCATCGTGCGGAGGTGGCTTAAGATGGCAGATTTTCCAGTGGAATTCAGGTTACGATTATAAGAATT
Organism: Yamadazyma sp. yHMH685; assembly: GCA_030571055.1. Taxonomy (NCBI): domain Eukaryota; kingdom Fungi; phylum Ascomycota; class Pichiomycetes; order Serinales; family Debaryomycetaceae; genus Yamadazyma; species Yamadazyma sp. yHMH685. Next base: position 148,622 of record JAJLXC010000004.1, read on the forward strand.
CGGTTTCCAATGGGTGTCTTTTCCACATAGGTGCTCGGTTGGCTAGATTCACCAGTAATGACTCTTACGTTGAATGGTCCGAAAAGGTCTGGGAATGGATGTTTGGGGCCGGGTTCTTGACCGAGGGCGACTGGTGGTTAGTATACGATGGTGCCAAAACTGATGATAACTGTTCTATCATTACCAAATTGGTGTGGTCATACAACCAAGGTTTGATGTTATCTGGATGCGCTTACTTGTACAACTACACCGAAGACCCTAAATGGTTAGAAAGAACCGAATACTTATTGAAGGGAGCCACGATTTTCTTTGATCAAAATGATATTATGTACGAAAGAGCCTGTCAAGGTTCTAACAACTGTAATCAGGATCAAAAATCGTTCAAGGCTTACTTTTCTCGTTTCTTGGGCCAAACAGCTGTCATGGCTCCTACCACGCACGACGTAATCATGCGTTATTTGAGAGCTTCTGCAGTCGCTGCTGCTGAGTCATGTAATGGTGGTAGCGATGGTCACACCTGTGGTATCGCTTGGAATAACCGCACCTGGGATGGATCCTGGGGTTTGGGAGAACAATTATCTGCCTTGGAAGTTATAACTAATTTGAGAATTGATGATGTTGACCCTCCATACACTGCAGACTCAGGTGGTTCATCGACTGGCAATCCTGCTGCTGGCTACGGTGCTACGAAAACGAATGCGAGCCCATTGACGTTGGGCACCAAGGACAAGGCAGGTGCGGGAATTATCACTGCCATCATTGGTGTTTCTATAGTTGCATCGTGTGTATGGTTAGTTCTTTGAACATAGATGTGATTTAAGACGAAACGATATATAGGTACACTAATGAGGTTAAAATGTAAATTAAATGCACGCAATATGAATAGTTAAGGTACCTCCGCAACTCCAGATTTCTTACTCGCGTTTATCAGCAATAAGCAGAATTCTAGCGACCAATATTTGGATATGACAGAAGACCAATTTACTTCCGTTCAATTAGACAGAGGCGAAGAAAGCAAAATAGATACAAAGGACACAATCGAAGAAGTGGAGGAAGGCACCGACTCTAAGAGTATTTCCAACACTTCGATTGGAGTATACGATAATGATTATGTGACACCCACTAATGATGCTTTGAAAAACGATGATGACAAAAAAAACGATAAATCTGACGGACCAAGCGATCTGTTGATTCTCTCCCAAGTCGATGACCGGCCAAACCCGGAAAGTGATGACCATGAGCATGCAAGAAGCAGTGAGTGTGAAATGGACGCCACCGCCTCTGGAGACCCCGAAGACAGGATTGGGGACGACGCAGAGCAGGAACAAAGAATGAATGAATTGTTCGAAAAGCACTTCATCAAGGCCTTAATCAGCGAACCTATAAAGGATGTGGACCCTACGTCGAAAGCATACATATCCTATTTGATAACTACTGAAACCGATAACCCGGCCTTGATCAAGTTGTCGACTAAAACGGGCGACAAGGTCCTGTTTCACGTGAGGAGGAGGTATGGTGATTTCAGGAACTTGTACCATTGCTTGAACAACGACTTCCCATATTTATTGATCCCCCCATTGCCTTCTAAGCTGAACTTGAAGTACTTGACTGGTGATACCTTCAGTCAGGAATTTGTTCACAAGAGACTCAATTCGTTGAACAGGTTTATCAAATTTATCAATAGCCACAAGACACTCTCTCAGCTGTCGGTGTACCACTTGTTTTTGAGTGACTCGAATGACTGGTTGAGCTTCAGCAAGAATGTAAAGATCAGTAATCTCAGTGAGGTGGAAAGGGAACAGTCCTTCACCTCCAACATGGTGAACAGAGTGGTGAATGAGGAGTTGATAACAGAAACAGTTATGAATTTCTTGACCCCTTCGAAGCATAAGAAGGAAACCAATAAGGAGATCTTGGAAATTAGTGACAAATTGAAGAGAATGTATGAGAACCTTATCAAATTGGACAAGATCTTTGCCAGATTGAGCAAGAAGAGTAGTGATTTGAGCGTGGACTATAGTCTTTTTCTGCAGCTGATTGAAAAATTGTCTTCCATTAATGAAAACCCCAATACTGACTTGGTGTCTGTGAATGATAACTTCAAATTCTTTGCCCAGTGCTTGGACAATTACCTGAAAAACTGGTCCAAGTCATTCACATTTATGAACGAGTCTTTTCTTACGTCGTTAAAGGATTGCAGCAAATACATTGTAAATTTGACCAATTTGATAGAGCTTCAGCACAATAAGCGCATCGACTTGGAAGTGTTACAGGACTACTTGGACAAGGCCAAGAGCGAGTTGAACGCATTGCCATCTACTGTGGGCGGTACAGGGAATCACCAGCTACCTCCATCACCGATCAAAAACAGATCAGGCGGAATAGTGAACAATACCACCCAGTTGATCAAGGATACATTATCTACATCGGCTAGCGGGAACATCGGATCCTCCAATACTGAGGGCAAAAGAGCCAAGTTGGAGAATAAGATCCACCAATTGGAAGAGGAAGTGGAGACTCAAAGCCGTTTGGTACAAGTGTTAATCACTAAAATAACGAATGAAGAGTACCCTAACTGGGATAAGTTTAACAAGACTGAATTGAAAAGCAGTATGCTAGCATTGTGTGACAACCAAATCGACTTTTACAAAGGGTTGGTGGACAATTGGAATGACACCGAGTCCAAGCTCATGAAGAGAATTAACGAGCTTAGCTAGATATTGAATTTTAATATTAACGTATTTGTAGCTCATTTTTAAACCTTAATTCTCCGATAGATCAATTTTTCTTGACCTGCGGCCAAGTCGCAGTGAATAATTCATCACTTATATTAAGCACCAGTAATGAAAGTGTCAATACCGATAGTATTGTTCTGTCAATTTCTTGTCGGATGTATAGCCAACAGGGCCTTGATTGATCAGGGGCTCAACTCCCAAGTCTGTGCGGGATTGTACTCCAAACACGATTGGGGTGGAAGCTATAAGCCTCACATTGGCTTGAAGTTGTTAAGCTATGGAAAAGATAAGTACCAAAAGAACAAGAAAGTCTCTGAACAACCACACACAGAGAACATTGCTTTGTCATATATCATTTTCGAATACAAGGATTTTGATAGCATCGGTTACCGTTTTGACGATGGCCAGACTAAGTATATTTGTGACGACGCTTCCGTCGATCTGGGCATTTGTGATGAAAAGCAAAAGGGTAAATTCATCATCAATACCAATAGCACCAATAACACCATTTTAACTAACCAGATGACTCACTTGGGACAGGCAAACATCTCGTATCCAATTAACGAAACTGGCTACTACTGTATATCCACGTTTGTTGAAGATGAAAAGTTGAAGTACAAAGGTTTCGTCAACTTCCAGAACGCTTTTGGTCAATTAAACGCCACTGAAATTCCAAAGTTGCCTGCTTATGGTATCCTCACCTTGTTGTATGCCATTGCCATTGGTTTATTCGGATTCCAGTTCTATAAAAAGAGAAAAGAAAATCAAATCTTGCCATTGCAACGGTACCTCCTAGCCATGTTGGGCTTGTTGACTTTCGACACTTTAGTAGTATGGTCGTATTATGACTTGTTGAATAGGTCCAAGAATCCTTCTTCTGGGTTTGTTGTGTTTTACATGGTCTTCTTGTCGGTGTTGAATTCATGCAAATTGACCTTTTCCTTTTTCCTCTTGCTTTGTATCGCATTAGGATACGGTGTGGTGGTGGTCAAGCTAGATAAAAAGGTCATGTTCAGATGTAAAATTTTAGCTGGTTTCCATTTCTGTGCATCTTTGTTGTATTTGTTATCCAGTTACTACTTTGGTTCTTACCAAGCTGTCAACTATACCTCTACCTTGGAAGATAACGGTGCTAACGAGTTTATGGTTTTGTTCCCGTTGATTCCAGTCACTATTTCATTGTGTATTTACTATGGGTTGATTTTGACCTCCATCAAAAAGACCACTACCAACTTAAACAAACAAAGACAAGTAATCAAATTGAAGTTATACGACAATTTATTCAGAATTATTTTCTTGTCCTTTTTGTTAACTTTTGGTGGTATTTTCTTTGCAAGTTTTATTTTCTTCAGTATGTCTAGTACTCAAATTGTTGAACAGAGTTGGAAGGCCACTTTCTTCATCTTTGAGTTTTCCCCAAGCATTGTCTACTTCATTATTTTCATGGGTATTGCATGGTTATGGCGACCAACTGAGACGAGCTATATGTTAGCTGTCAGTCAACAGGTGAGTACAGAAGAAACAGGTGAGAATAATCAAGGAACTGAATTCGAATTGGACGATTTATCTTTGTTGAGTCACAGCGACAATGAAGATGGAAGGCAAGCGGAGAGAGATAGCTTTGAATTGAGAGATGACGGGGAAGATGTACCACCAAGCTATGATAGCGCAGAGGCTTACGATCATCGCAAACCCCTTGAAAGAACTGATAGTAATACGTTATTTGAATTAGGAGATGAAAGTGATGATGAAGCAAACAAAAGCGATGACAGATTAAATAGCAAAAACGCTGAGTAGTATAGAACATTATATCTCAAATATTATTAGTTTACATATATCACATGACTGAAGATTCGTTTACTATATGTATTTATTACCTATGTCCATGCTCTATACACCAGCCCACACAGATCCTCCGCTGGAGTAGACTTGTTTGGACAACGACTCGACTTGATTATCCCAGTTGTTTAAGTGATCAGCTAAAGTTTTAATTTGATTCAAGTTGAGAATTCTTGGTTGCAACCAGGTTATAGTTAAGACTTCATCGATCTGGTTGATGTAACCCTTGGTCAAGTTCAAAGAGAAACACTTGATTATCAAATGTTCAATATCATTGATATCAACACCCGTGAACTCACTAATCTCTTTAAAGCTTATCTGTTTGTTCAAAGTGGATTTGACTGAGATCAACTCTACCAAACTCATTATGATAATTTTTTGCTTCAAAAACACTTCATCGGATTTTAATTTTGGAAACTTTTTAGCACTGATAGCAAAGTACTTGTTAAATTCCTTGAGATCACCAGCATTTAAGTTTACAATTAACTTATACAACCAGTCATAATCCGAATCCTTTAAGGTGGTCAAGATGTCGTGCAATATCAACTCTCCAAAGTTGTAGATCTTGTCACCCAACAAAGCGCTGATAGATAAGTCAAAGCCAAATTCTAACTTGTTGATGTCGTCCAAGCTTTCCAAAGTGGACAAATATAACAATCCGTTAGAGTAAAACAAGTTGTAGTTTTCCAGGTACTTGTAATATTGGCACTTTGTTAAAAAAAAGGCAGAATTTATCTTGGAGCTAAATTCATTGTTGATGGAGTTAAACTTATCTTCCAACTCATCCAACAACTTTGTGCTTTCATCCACTTGATTGATCAATATATAGTATCTTGCAATTTGTAAATCAATGTACACTAAGCTTTCGTAATCTTCATCAATCTTGGACTTTAAATCTAACAAGTTGTCGAGGCAAGCCTGTTTATCATCGGCAAACGCTTGTAACAACAAGTCGGTCAATCTGATGGCGTTCAACTTCTTTGTAAATCTACTAATAAACTGGTTGAACAACTGAACTTTTAAGTCAATGGAACAGATGCTGTAAAAGTCTTCCAAACTGGTGGTCAATTGATGCCATAATCTTCTTTCAGAGAAATCTTCCAATTGGTAGGTCAAGTTGACCAAGTCTTCAACATCCGTGTCTTGTCTTATGTTGCCCAACACGGTGGAGATATCTGTGTCAATATTCATCGCCGACATATTGCCACTGAATGTTATAGTCCGCGAAATTTTAAATGCAATTTTGACTGCGAAAGTGTGAATAATGATTGAATTAAATATGCTAATTATCAAAGGTTTGCTTGAATTCTTGCCAGCTGTTCAAGTTTTCGTTGAAGAGCTGCTGAGTTGACTGAATAAACTTTAGGAATATACCTGACCATTTCTTCTCTATTAATCTAGTGAACTCACTCAAGTTTGTCTTTATCTCATCCGTCAATGCCACCAAGTCGTTGTTCATAAGGTCAATCAAGTGATTTAATTTCGTCAACTCTTGCTCCATGCTTTCAATCTTTGCTTTCATATTGGGAGTCTCTGTGGATTGTTGATCATGTCCAGCACCTTGTGAAGCTTGGTCTACCGACTGAATGGGAACATTATTACCACCAAACAATCTGAACCAAGACTTTTTGGACTTTAGTTTCGAATTAGATTGTTGGTAATTTTTGACTAATTTGTGGATGGAAGGGGAATTCAATTCGTTCAAATGACTCAAGTTTGTCAAATGCAACGAACTACTGAAGTTAGTCAACTGAGTAAACAATGCAAATTTCGTGCTAAACAAAATTTTGAACTGAAATATCTTGAACTTGTAGAAGTTAAGTAAGTTTAGTGCAATGTTGAAATACTGATATAATTGACTTATGGTTTCATGCCAATAGGGTACGAAATCGTTTTGGAGGAAGTTTTCCAAGTTTAAATAATTTAGATCAATTATAGACCCAAATCTTTCCACCAAGTTACTTAGATGCGTATTCAACTCGTAGATTTCCAATGAAAAGTTGTTGAGGTTCCCACCCAAATTGATCAATATTGAAAGCAAGCCTTTGGAGTTTTTGATGTGCCCGATATTATGCTTGTTCAAGGCTCGTATCACTTTAAGGTTGTTTATAATGTACGATTCAAAGTTCACTATAGACTCAGGAATTGTTACAAATTTATTGGCCGGAAGTTGGGTGAATATGACCTGGTTATTCAACTTCAACAACCCGTCATTCATATGGGCGAGGGTCTCCAAATTGAGCTTATATAATTCCAGGATTTGTTCGTTATGGAAACTGTTGATCTTAGGGAGTAGCAAGTAGAGACCGTTTTGGTCTGTTGGATTTAAAGGATTCGATAATAATAGGTTTTTGGGCAATGAAATTATAGGTGGCTCGTTCAATGCATTGTTCCAACACAACTCATAATTTGGGTCCAAAAATTTTTGAAAGAAAGGGTTTGTATTTAAGATCTTCATGGCTACTAAATCCTCTAAGAACTTTCCAAAGAACCTTTTCCTGAACTCAATTAATTCAACCTCATCATTGCTGTTTATCGAGTTCCATACATACGATAGTAATGAATGCTTCTCGGGAATGGGGGGAATTAACTTTGTGGGGAAAAGCTTCAAAAGGTTCTCTCTCAAAGACTTGAATTCACTGTAACGGCGCTTTACAAGAATATTCTCATTGGTCTTCGTATCTACTAGGTTGATTAAGTAGACAATTATTGAAGAATTTATGAGCTTCTCAGTTTGGTTGATTTCAATTTTTAAGCTGGAAGATGTCAACAAGCTGTTGAGAGTGGACTGAATTGTAAGCGAGTTATTGAAGTACGGGTCGGCATGGAAGACGTTTCCGTACAATGATGGGTTGTTATCCTGTTCTATATCAAAAGGATGCTCCATTATATACGAAGCAAGATAAACAAAATGACTTTGCGACAAAGTCGCGATACCCTAAAGATGAATTTCACGAGACGATAAACCTTAGTTATTGGTTGGGGAGACGAGCAATATGGATTCAAAGTTTCAACCTTGATGGCTATCGCAGAGGTCGAAAAGAATACTATTTCGTAACCACATTATACCTAAAAATGGCAGAGTCTCAGGACGCTGTAGGGGGAGGAGATGGAGTAGTACATTTTGCAACCAAAAATTTATATACCGTTTCATGTTAGATACGGGAGTGTTCCTGGTACCCTACTACACAAATATAAGTAATTTACAGTTAACAGAATACGCTTGATTAAAAACTAATCCGATAACTCCACTTTTTGACAAACTGTATATCTATGTTGAGCTCAAGCTAGCCTTCCAAGATCCTAAACTATGAAATGGAGGCAGGAAAGGAAGACACGACCGTATGACAGCACTTAGATTTCTATTCATGCTTGAAGTTTCGAAGTGTGTTAGCTTGAATCACTTACGGACATCGGCCTTATCTTATACGAAAGCTCTACAAAAGCTCTATCCTGGATAAGAACCGAAGTATGAGAGCTTTCAAATAACTGTTCTCAACAGACCGCTTGATAGCCTAAACGGACCTGCTCATAGTATACCAAAAAAGGAGAATTGCCCATTTTTGAACATCAAATTGGTGGTCCAGCCAAAGCTGAAGCCAGATACAGAAGATGATAGACCTCAAAGTCTGGAAATGTTCTTCGAATACATTCACAAGCGGCCTTAAGTTCGATAATGTTTTCTTCAGTTTGGGGCAACAGGTTTTGCAACTGTCTGCACTATTTAGCATATCCTGCACGACACCGATAAAAGAGTACGAAAGACAAGAAGTCACTTGACCGCTTAAACCTTCTGGAACAGCCGATCGGTCAGATCGGTCAATGGCCCTTGTTCTAAACACTGAACTGTTACAGATAAGGTATCTCTGTGACGCGGGTATTCTGTACTTCCATGAGTACAATCAACAATCAAGGAGTATCAGGAGGATTGTCGATCAACTGTGTGATATGTATGTTCCCAATAAAACGCGTTGATCTCCGAATACGCTTCGTTTTAGACTAATCTGCACCTGTGATACCAGAAGAATTTTCTCATGTATAACAATGGGGGATAGAACGAGGCAACTCAGTAAAACAATAGATGCCGCGTAGCTCGAGTCATTGACTATAGTATATATGCTGCTGTTTGTTCGTGCTACAACTATCTCTGCTTACAGAAGACTGATGTTGCAAGAGGCCCTAACCTTTCGCAACGTGCTAACGGCTAAAATACAGTACCTCTCCCAAAACGATATCGCGGTGGAACAGTCAGTTATGGGCGGCTATATACACATTGACTTCACAGTGTGATAAACGGACTGTGATATAGGGGGTAAGGCAGTATCCTTCAAGTGTTCAGAAATGGAAACAGAGTTTGTTTTTCCGGCTAGATTTAAGGAAAACATAAGTCTCCAGTATAGCAACTTTAAATGACAATTTCAAACATAACTAATAGAGCAGCTTACACAAGGACGAAACGTTGGGTGTATCAAATTTACGTTTCTGAAATATTACCAGTGAGCTGGAAGTTATCTACATAGATGTCATAAAGTCCAAACACCTGGCTCTTCTTTATGGGCGTTAACATATCGACTACTTCGAGTGGATGACTGTATGTAATCAAGCGAATAATAGCTACACCAACAGAAATAATATGTATTCTGATAGGGAATCGCTCTTGCTTCAGGACATGCTCTAATACAGGAATATGTGTCTCCTATATAACCACTCATGAATTAATTGTTATTTGCTTTGACCTGCAGGGAGACATAAGTTGTTTTTGTTTGTCTGATAACAAATCTCGCTTTGCTTGTATTTAAATTTGTACCTTATACACGATAAAGCTTTGAACTTCATCCAATCGAAAAATTTTATCGGTGCTTTTCGAGTGATATGATAAAGCTAGAGCTCACAAGGCAGCTCAGAAGGGCGTTATTTCTATGTGTACTAATAATCATTGCAAACTTAACATTCTTCATCACAAAGTCTGGGAACTACATCGGGAGCTCCATCAACATCGTGGGCGTTCCACAGTCTTGGCTGGCAAGGGTTTACCATAAAGATGACATCGCTAAATTAGCTGTATTACAAAGGCTGTCTCTTCGGCCTGCTAAGTCAGCAGCATCTTCTGATTTTCAGCTACATAAGGTTAATCCGTTGATCGATCCTAAGTTATTAGAGTTGGAGGGCTTTAATATTGTCTACATCGACGAGTACGATTATACCAATCTCACCGCAGACCGACTCAATCAGCTCAAGCTCAAAAGTGACAATAACCTTATGGTGGAACTCGATTTTGAAGACAAGTTCAAAACTGCCTTTGGGAAGTTTTTCCAAGAACTCTTTGGTCTTATTGAAAAATGCAAACCAACAGTTCCAGGTATGAACAATGATGATCACTACAGGTTGTCCAAAGAGGCTGACAAGTATCCTAACAGAGACGGAAGGATCCCTACGTATGGTGGTCATTTACGCGAGAACTACTTGAATGAACCAGTGAGAACCATGGAGGTATTGGCAAGTTATTTCCGTTTGGATGAGGGGGAAATTGAAAGTTTGAGGAACAGTCATCACCAGTTCCTCACTGAAATGATGCATCAATTCCCGAAAGACCTCTTCAAATACAACGAGTTCAATGATTTCATGAAGGGCGACGGGATCGTCTACTTGGGTGGAGACGACTATAACCAATTGGCATTACTATCGATTAAGATGTTGAGGTCGTCGGGTTCGAAGTTGCCAGTTGAATTAATAATTCCCAAAGAGAGCGACTACGACATCGACTTGTGTAACAATATTCTTCCTACTCTTAATGCCCGTTGTAAGCTCATGTCCCGTTATTTACCTTCGAAGTATGTCAACAGCATTAAGGGCTACCAGATGAAGAATGTTGCATTATTAATTTCATCATTTAAAAATGTGCTCTACTTGGATGCGGACAACATTCCCATTAAGAATCCAGACTCTTTGTTTGTGAATGCACCATTCACAAACCATGAATTTGTGCTCTGGCCAGACATGTGGAGGAGATCTACTTCTCCAGACTTTTACACGATCGCTGATATTCCAACATATCCTGAACATAGAGCAAGGAATAGTTATTTCAACCAGGATATGAGAGGACTGGCTGATCAGATTTCATACCATGACTGTAAGGGAACCATTCCCGAAGCGCTGTCTGAAACTGGTCAACTCTTGATTAATAAAGAAGTTCATTTTAAGACATTGATTTTATCCATGTACTATAACTATTACGGCCCAGATTATTTTTATCCTTTATTAAGTCAGGGTGCAGCCGGCGAAGGTGATAAAGAAACCTTCATCGCTGCTGCCCACAAGTTGGAGCTACCATACTATCAAGTTAAGGAGTTCAATAGAGAATTTGGACCAGTCAATAACAAAAAGAAGCACGAGTTCCATGGCATGGGTCAGTACGACCCATTAATCGATCACATTCAGGACACTCACAGGGATTCATTATTGACCTCCGATTTCGAGCCCGACTATCCTGTCAACTCGGACGATGGGGAGCACCTGAATTATGACTACCACTACTTTAGGTCATCTAGCGTGATGTTTTTGCATGCCAACTGGCCAAAGTATAAATTACATGAAATGTTTTTATCCAATTCCTTTGGTAGGGGTCCTAAAGATGGGGATAAAAGAAGACGGTTGTACGACTGGAATATCATTACTGAGGTATATGGCTTCGATGTGGAGTTGGCAATAATGACAAGTCTTCAGTGGTTATATTGTGAGTTAAACATCAACTTAGCAAAGGTACCTCAAGTTTTTCTGGATGATAGAGTCAAGATCTGCCTAGAGATCAATAATCATATATACTTCTTGATATCGGCTGTATGAAGTTCTAGCGGGTAATGAGCATGTATCCCGCAGAAAAGATCCATTTTATATTGTAACATTATCGTCATTATCTGTTATTAGTTTGTTTAGTTGAAATTATAGATTTTAGGACATCGTTGATAGTACATTTTGAACGCGAAACATTTATTTACTTTAATGATAAAAGACATAAATATAACGAGAGCCCTAGTTGCTTCAAGTGCCAGTGACCCAGGACAATGGTCTGATAACATGCAGCTCGCTATAAACAATGGGAATCAATTGGTAATTTTAGATCCCAAACTCCCCAATTTGCACAAGGCAGTAGTCTCGCAGATTGAATATAACCATACCATCGAAGATCATACTATTGACAATGCTTTATCCTCAATAGAGCTTTTCCACCAGTCAGTGATTCTCCATACTGAGGCGGCAAACCAACTCGATGTAGGGAAATTCAACAAAGTGACGATCCTGACTCTGACCCCGTGTTTCAGATTTACCAGAATCACAGAACCCTTGATTGTCCAACACCAATGGTCGAAACCGTCTGCTACTACCAAAGACTGCCATTTGGGGGTGCTATTCAATACAGGCGAGCTTCTAGTGCTCAAGCGAGCAAACAAGTTATTGGACCAATATGAAATTGTCCATAGATTTTTCGATATCTCATTGGAAGAACTAAACGTTGCTGATGGGGATGAAATACTGGTGGAGCTCGACCAGTTTCTTCAGTTGAAGATTCAAGACTTTAACTTTGTACACTCCGATGACAAATCGGCGATAGGAGTATTGAATGAAAAGAGCGAAATTAAATTTTACGAGAATGGTGTTGTTACATTGTCAGTACAAGCCCCGGATATCATTTCATTCAAGCCACATTACTGGAATGGACTACTACACATTGCTTGCCTTACGTGGAATAATCAGGTCTTGGTATATAATACTGCTGGAGCACAGTTTACTCCCGTAGTTGGACCTTCCAGATTCAAAGTGAGTAAATACTTGTGGCATAACGATTGCTTACTCGTAGGGTACCCCAGCAAGATTTTTATCTACAACCTGGATGGTAGCTTAAGACTGATACCCATAAGATACGGCAACATCGCTAGTCTTGTGCCCGTGGATGACCAAGTAATCATCAACTATGAGCACGGAAACTTTGATTTACTTCACCTAGCCACAAATGCTGTACTGCCTTGCGAAATGTTGAACAAACTCAATCTGGCCTCCTTGTTAAGACACCAATTGAGTAGTAACTTAAATGAGGACAATAAGACCTTTAGTCCGGATGGGTATATGGTGAATTTCAATACAAGCTTGAACAGCAACGGAATTCTATCTGTTGTCAACAAGATTGCCTTCAAAAACAATCTCAATTATAGGATCCTAAGTAAGAGCGACTTCAATATCAGGTTCATTGCAGTAAATGAAGTGATTCACCACCAACCTAGTGCTATCCTCCAGACATCCTTGAGCGCATTGTGTGGACTCTTGTTCAGCAAGTACAACCAAATACTTGTGTTCCCCAAGAATTTTCAAATCTCTTTATCCATGGAATTCATAGATAGGGTGTTGGAGAACTTGGAGAAATTCCGGGAAACACTTCCCAAAATAGAGACCATTTCACTAGATGTTACGCTAGATCACGATTTCAGAAAATATCTTTTGCATAACTATACGTTGAATAATCAGGTAGCACAGCTTCAAAACTTATACAATTTCAATATTGTTCTTATCAACGCCAACGAGAGTTTGATTTGCAAAATGAGAACCATTGATATTGTCAAAGCCGCAGCTCCAATAGAGAGATTGGAGGACATCAACAAAAGGATCTTACAAGACCAGGAGTCTATCGAGTTCATACTCTTCCAATATTTAATAAAGTTAGTGGTTTCCTTTGATTGCCCCATTGATAACGATGTTGACAAGTTCATCATTCTCAACTACTACGTGGTGCTCAGCAAGTCATTTGAGTTACCATTCCCAGAGGAAACAGTTACTATTTCCCTAGAGAATAGATTTGTCGACGAATCCTTCACGGTATCCAAAACAGACAAATTTTCAAAGCTTATACACTCTAATTCTGGTCATTTATGGCTGAGATGTACACTCACTTTATTGCCATTAATAGAAGAGGAAAATCTTTCAGACGAGCTCAACAAATTCAATTATAGAACCAGAAGTCCCCACAGTAGTGGATTGGCGTCTGATCTATTGCAAACTTTAAACTACTGTATTATAACGGGCAATAAAATATATAGGAGCTGAGTTTCCTCTACAGAAGCAAAAGTTTCCCCGAAAATAAATAAGAACGTAAAAATTAATGATGGTTCTCCACTCCCAACATAGTAAAATGCCTTATATGTAAGTTTATTGCATACTAGGACTTATTTATCCTTTCATAACCGAGACATTTTTCTCAGATGCTGACCGCTTTCCTTCGGAGTCAGACTCTGTTTCGCAACGAGTCATTATGGCTGCAATTCTAGATAAGGAGTAAGGGTGCCATTATGATAGAAATACACTTTCCCTCTTTTCAAAACAATTGAAAGAAGTCTGTATTCGATATGTCTTTGAGCGAATTTGAACAGCCAGGATCCCCCTTTGTCAGAACTTCTCTTCGTGAAGTCACCCACAAGTTGCCTTTTAAACCTCCTTGTAGGATTTACTTTAAGAACGAATACGAACAGCCCTCTGGTAGTTTCAAATTAAGAGGCATAGGCCATTTGATTACAACATCAATAGCTAAGGCCAAGGCCAAAAACCCCAATGCAAGAATTCACATTTTTGCGTCGAGTGGAGGAAACGCTGGTCTTGCTGCAGCGTATCTGGCTCAGTTTAACAACGTAAAGAGCACGGTGGCAGTTCCTGTAACTACTAAGAAAGTCATCAAGGATAAGCTCAAACTGTATGGGGCCGAGATAATTGTTTTCGGGGACTCAATCAATGAAGCTGATAAGTATTTACAAACAAAAATGGCATTGATTGACAGCTCTATTGAAAAGATTTACTGCCACCCTTTCGAAAATGAGAAAATTTGGGAGGGCCATTCTAGTCTAGTTGACGAGCTCTGCGATGAACTTCCTAAAGACAGGATCAAGGGGGTCGTTTGCTCCATTGGAGGTGGGGGGTTGTACAACGGGATATTACAGGGGCTACAAAAGAATAACGTCAGATCGGATGTATTATTGATAGAAACCAACCAAGCACCAACTTTCAGAGAGACAATCAAGAGAAAACAAGTCTTTACCTTGAACTCTGTCAAGTCATTGGCTACATCTCTTGCATGCTCCTACTTATCCAAACAAAGTTTGCACAACTACTTGAACCAAGATGAGAAAAATCTTACCAAATTCGAGAGCATTGATGATCTAGAAGCTGTCAGGGCCACAGTTGAATTCTATAGCATGTTCAATCTCTTGATTGAGCCTGCATGTGGTGCTGCTGTTTCGGTGGTTTTTAATAGAATGGATTTGTTACTAAAAAGCTTCCCTAATATGCAACAAGATGATGCTATTGTCATAGTAGTTTGTGGAGGGTCCTGTACAGATGAGAAGGGAATGGAAGAATTGAAGAATATAGTCTATAGAAATAAGTTGTGATCAGTACAACTGGTGGTTTTGGCTGATTTTTGTATGAGATTTCAATATATACACGTATTTACAGCCAACTGAGTAGAAGAGAAAAAGGTAATATTTGTCGTTCACCACAACTGTTCACACCAATAATGACCTGTAATTTAGTGGTAGGCTATGTCGATAGCCATTTCAAAGCCAAATCTTCTATGGTAAGGACCCAACTAGACTTGGCAAATCAAAAGAATCAGCCACAAATCTGGCCGTCATCTCAATATTTATATCTCGTTCGGAGGTTCTGTGTAGTGCAAGACTAATGATTAACATCGATTCTATATCTTTAAAGCCATTCGAACTTCAGATAGTAGTGTTGGTTCAGTGATACCTTAGGGATTTAAATACCCAGTCTGAAGCCGATTTAACAACTAAATTTTTAGTAGCTCGATCGATTTTGCAGTCAAAGTAGTGAAAAAAACGCGTGATGGTGACAAGGAATGGTGATACGTATGATCATCCCTATGAGCCCTACGACATCCAGCTACAGCTCATGCGAGAGATCTACGATACTATAGAGGGGGGGTATAAAGTGGGGCTATTTGAAAGCCCGACCGGTACCGGAAAGACTCTCTCATTGATATGCTCTACGATGACTTGGTTGAGGAATCAGAAGAAAACTACAGGCAATGGAAAGGCAGGAAAAGATGCTGATCCCGATTCAGACTCTGATTCTGATCCAGAGTGGGTCAAATCGGCATATGAGAAGACCGTAGTCTCAAGGCATACGCAGGTACTTAAAGAATACGAAGTTCATCTCGATGAGGCTGCAAATGAGTATGAAAAGAAGATGAGCAAAGTGCATGAATTACCACCAAAAAGAAAGAAAATTGCAAATGAAGACAACTTTTTACCAGATGATTATGTTAGTGATACAGAAGTCGCTGATCGTAACAATCAGTTGAAAAGTGAAATCTCCAGATTATTGAATAAAGTCCATAATGCAGGCTCCAATAAATTGAACTTGGAATCATTACATGAAAGTTCCACCAGAATATTCTATTCATCAAGGACCCACACCCAGATCAGCCAGTTTGCTGGTCAATTGACTTTGACGAACTTTGAGTCTTCGTTCGGTGACATGACTGAGAGAACTAAGTACTTACCTATGGGCTCTAGAAAACAACTCTGCATCCACCCCAAAGTTTCAAAGCTTTCCAACACCGAATCTATAAACGACGGATGTGCGGATCTCAACAATAAAGGAGATGGCTGTGAATACTTACATAACACTCGAATGGACAGCATACAAGAACAATTCAATGACTACAGTTTCACCAAAGTCCATGACGTTCTGGGGTTGAAAGAATTGGGCGAATACTTGAAAGTTTGTCCATACTACTCGGTCCGTGGTAACCTTAAGATTGCAGAAGTGATTTCTTTGCCGTATCAGATGCTCTTGGAAGAAAATGCAAGGGAAGGGATGAACTTGAATATCAAAGACTCGATCATAATCGTCGACGAAGCACACAACTTGCTCGATACCATAACCGCTATGAATTCGACTTCCATATCTCTAAGTGAACTAAAGAATTTGGAGCTGTCTTTAAAACTATACATGAATAAATTCATAAAGAGGCTAAACGCTGGGAACAGAATCAACTTAATGAAATTGGTCAAAATCTGCAAGCTTTTAGGTCAATTCATTGAGTCATCTCAGCAAAAGAATACTATAAAGTCAGGAGAAAGAATAGATGTTAGTGATGTTTTTCTTGGTAATACGGGTGACTTGTTCAATGTCAATAAATTAACTAGTTATTTAAAAAAAACCAAAATAGCCTTCAAGATTGAGAACTACCTTGAAAAGACATCTGAATCACATCACTCCTCGTCAAATCCTTTATTGTTCAGGTTTGTAAAGTTTTTGAAATCGTTAAGTAATCCCTCAAATGAAGGAAAGTTCTTTTGGGACTTGAGCAACCCTTCAGACCCTTCTATAAAGTACATGCTTCTTGACCCATCGGAGATTTTCAAGCCAATCGTCGAAGAATGTAGGTGTTTATTGCTTGCAGGTGGTACAATGGAACCTATGAATGACTACCCTAATTATTTATTTCCTTACATGCAAGCAGACAAGATAAAAAAATTCTCCTGTGATCATATTATACCAGATGCAAATTTAGCTGCAATACCTATACGAGCCTATAAAGGTCAGATGTTAGATTTCCTGTTTAAGAACAGACACGACACGAATTTAATAAGTTCTCTTGGAAACTGTTTGATTGATATAATCAAACGTGTTCCAGATGGTGTAGTCGTTTTCTTTCCAAGTTACAAGTACTTGGGACATGTATTGAAAGAATGGAAGGAGTCACCAACGTTCAAAGAAATGGAATCATGCAAGCCGGTGTTCGTAGAACCAAATTCTTCGGCCGAAGTTGATGCTGTCCTAAGGCTGTACTCCCTGTCAATCAAAAACGGTAGAGCAGCTCTTTTGTTTTCGGTTGTCGGTGGAAAACTTTCAGAGGGTATCAACTTCCTGGACGAGCTCGCTCGAGCTGTTATAATGATAGGGCTCCCATATCCAAACTTAATGTCAGGTGAACTAATAGCCAAAAAACAATTCCTTGAAGAGACAATCTTCCGCAAAACCGGTTCGAAAGAAATGTGTCTAGAAAGCAGTCGGCAGTTTATTGAAAATATCTGTATGCGGTCGGTCAATCAAAGTATAGGAAGAAGTATCAGGCACATTAATGACTTTTCGATGATCTATTTAGTGGATCAGCGCTATAATCAGTCATCGATCCAAAAAAAATTGAGCGGCTGGATTAAACGCCGAATCATCAATAACTTACAATTCAACGAGGTGTTGCAACAAAGTAGTGAATTTTTCATGACCAAATCAGTTAAGAAGTTAACATAAAGTCTTGTGTAGATCAATAAACTACGTCACTTCTCAATACCCATTTAACTCCGCTCTTTACAAGTTCCGCTTCATGCATCAAGCAGTCATCGCCATGTTTATGAAGTAGAGCCATGCCCTTAGAAGGGTGGAAGTTGAGAGGTCTCCCACCATCAAGATAAAATATCGTACCACCCCCCACAAACTCTTCATCGCCTGTTAAATATATCAAAAGTGTCCACTTCGTCTTACCGTTTGCAACCTTCACGGACTCATCATAATGCTTCCCGAAATAGTGACCCTTCTGGTATCTGTAAATTCTCAATTGGGGATTCAATCCTCTGGCTTCTCCAAACATCTTTTGAACCATATTATCATCATAGTCGTCTTGCATCAAAACCTGATATAAATACGACCATAGTTTCTGAGTAGTATTCATATCCTCTATTAACGTCCTGTCATTCACTCTTGCTGCATAATCTTTACTTTTAATTAAAGGTGTAGTGTCCAACTGCAATGAAGTAAAAGATCTGATCAACTCATCGCACAAGTCGGTATTGAAGAACTTGTTAATAACCACTATCTGATCTTCAATTATAGATTCGGCAATGGGCTTAAAATACAGTTTCTCGAACTCTGTCCCGAGATTCAATAGGTTCTTAGGAAACTCATACTTATTAATTTCCTTCTTCCTAACCATTTCATCAATACCCCGTACATTATTCGCACTAAATTGCACCATGTAGACGTAAAAGGTACGAGCTAAAATTGACGCTAGGTGTTAGATGACCAATTAAAAGAGATACATTCAATACGCATGTTAGCATATAATGTTGTCTAGTACAACTGAGGAGGCTGTGTTTAAAATGTAGTGGTTTTGTAAGGTATGCATCTATATTAAATTACTTAAAGTTGACTTTCTAGTTGAATCAAAAGACTATAAGTCTCTCTAGGCATTTTATACTGAATAATACCAGCAAAAATCATGCAGTTCTTAGCCATGGTCTTCAATCTAGAAATCTCACCACTTTCATTGGCCAAACTCTTGAATGTCTTGGTTAAAATTTGATAGTTGATTTGTGAAATAGAAGTCATAGTGATCATCAACAAAGAAGGAATAACCTTCAAAATGCTGTTATCCAAGGAATTCTGAACGTAGTCTGCTAGTTTTCTGATCTCTATCAACCTAGTATTGGTCTTTATTGGGATCAAATTCAAGCCGTCGATATCCAACAACACCTGGTTGAAGTTCTTCCCGAGGAAAGCCTCTCTAACAGCTACTATTGATAACAATAAGTCAGAAGTGTTTTTGAAAGATTTGTTTACCTTACTCAATATATTGCTGTTATTGTTGAATGTGCTGATGACATGTTTACTCAATAACACAATATTGTTATCGATGGTATCCTTCTCATTGGCGCTCTCGTAGTTTCCTGATTTGATTAATGATCGGTCTAATTCAGTGGTGGCTATGAGCTCACTCAATATCCTGTTGATGATGACCAAAACAGTATCATGTTCCTGGCACAATTGATACAATAACAACGAGTCGAAGACTCTCCCTTCCTCCTCGCACTTTTTAGCACTTACTTCAATGATTTGATTATAGAAATCTTGTATGTCACTCAACTTGATCAACGATCTTTGAATTTCCAACAACCCACTGATTTTTTCTGCATTGTTGACGTCCAATTGCCCAAGCAATAGATTGAACTCTCTTGAGACCAAAATTAATTCGATCAAAGCTTCGTGGCAATGTGAGATTTCTTCCTTGGAATCACCACCGTTAGATATACCTATTAAAATCAAGTACTGGCATGCGACCTTCGGGTCACTTATTTTAAACTTTCTTGTAAATGAACCGATTAATCTTGAAAAATTGATTTGGTAGTCATTCAAAGTAGTGTTCAAGTATATCAACTCATCCTTCACGATACTACTTGAAACTTTCAATAACCCATAGTAGTTCAACCCTATGGCCAAATGGACCGAATCGATTTCATTCAAAAACTCGAAAGTGTACTGAACAGCCAATTCATATAGACCTACCATCACCAAACATTTCAAGTACATTGGATTGTTTGAGGAGGAGTTCAACTTTCTTGGACCCATTTGTATGATTTGCTTTTGTAGGTTCTCCAAAGAATAGTTTTCATAGATCAAGTCTGAAGCGCTGTTGTTCTCATTGACTATGGACAAATGGAACCATAACCAATCTTCGATACTCAAGTTGAGCAATGATGGTAACGTCTTTTTCGATAAGTCACACTTACCAATAATTTTATACACCGAGTACTTGTAAGGATCATACAAGTTTTTGAGGTCATCGATAAAGCCGAACTGCTGGTTGAATTCGGACACTAACCTTTCGCTCAAGTCGTTCGGTAAAGAAAACTTGTCATTTTCGAGGTATTTCTTCAAGTATGATGGGAAGTTTCTATCAAACTTGTCAAAAAATTCCCTGTTCGTCAAGACAAACTCCAAAGTATCTGAGTATAAACCAGATCTTAATAAGTAATAGATCAATGCCCATATTGGAGTACCGTTAATCTTCGATGTCTTGTCATTGAAGCTTTGATTATTCTTCGTAATAATCTTGTTGATGAAGAACTTGACCTTATTAGTATTCGAAGGTGGAAGAAAACTTTGTTTATCGTTATCTTTATTGTAGATTTCGTCCATGTATTGGTAGAATTGCTCTTCCAAGTATTGCTTACTCTTCTTGATGATCAACTCATTCAATGGGACACCATCTTGAAGCTTTTTGTTCTGGTAGCTTTCAAAGAATTTTTGTTCTAAGTTGACTTTAGTCCTACTTTCCTCGCTCAACTCAATCAATATCTTGTACACATCGGTGATTTGTCTTGATTTGAGATCGTTACTTACTTTATTCAACTTCTCAAAACCTGAAAGTAGCGGGAAATAATGGCCCAGTATTCTTGATTCGTTAAGCTGGTAGATAATAGTTGCATATTGTTCAAACTTATCCCTGGTATATTGTCTAGAAGACAGTTTTGTGGTTGGGGATGAATAGGGATGGGTCAATGGAGCCAAAATGCTATAATTTCCTGGAACTGACTTATTCCATGTAACGGATTTGGTGGAACTATCAATTGCGGCAGGCTTGTTGAAAGCTTGGTTCATTATGGACTTTCTAAGTTCGTTTCTTTTGACTTTCCAATCGATGGATATAGTTTTGCTGATGTAGTCGTCGAAATCTCTAGAGGCAGCGCTCAAAGAATGTTCGATAGTAGCCAAGATATTTTCTTCTTTCTTATTATTCAAGAACTGGTCAATTCCTACAGGTCTTGGTTTGATAATCTTAGTCAAAGATTGAGACACATTGGTGACCGGGCCAGAGGTTTGGCCAATACCGTGGCGATCTACAGGAAAATCAATGGCACTCAAGTCCGTTTCTATTTCTTCGGCACTGATACCACTTGATGCTAACAAATAATGGGCTTTGGTAAAGTTTGGAGAGTCATCTTTATGTTTTCTCATCTCATTAGACTTTCTCTGTAATTCGTTCAAAGTTAAGTGAATCGATCCTAAGTCGTGATTGTTTGACTTTGGTAAGTTGTTAGCAGAGTCAATCAAGTCTTTCAATAACCTAGAGGTCGAGTTTGTGGAAAGCGCCACCTTTGATTTGGGGATTCCGTTGTTAGCATTGATGGTTGAAGTGGACGAAGGTTCAGGCTTGGAAGCAGGGTTCGAAGAGGCTGAGTTTGCCCCTATCAATGAATTTGTGGGATTTTGACCATATATGGTATTTGAAGTCTGCTGCTGCTGCTGTGGCTGCTGTGATGGCTGATTTGTTTGGGATGTTCCAAATGAAAAGGAAGGCACGCTCAAGGCTGGGCCATTGCTTAAATTACTTGGAGTATTATTGGAAGACACAGGGTTGGGCCCAAAACTTCCAGTTCCTGTACCTCCAGGAGCTTGACTAGTCCCCAGAGAACTCGATAGATGTTGGCCAAATAATGACATTACAAGATCACTCAGCTTGTTTACTTGGAAATTTTTTGACTAGTATTTGATTTTTGAGTGCGAAGCGAGTAACTTTTGGTCTCTGGTGCACGACTCACCCATCTATAAATTTTCTGATATATGAGAAAAAATTTTCTTCTATATTAACTTTGTCCAAAAGTATCCATTGCTCAGACAGTGCATTACTATGGTTCCTAGTCCCACCCGTTTGGGCTGTATCAGTTCTTGATACACCCGGGCACTTTGTGGGACGAAGAGCAACCGATCATAAGATGATGCGATATGTGATGGAAAGAGTAACTTGGGTCTTTTAAGAACTTGTCTGGAAAATGATGAAAGAGAGGTGTCAGAAGGTCCATATATTCTAAATCTTGTAATACTTGCATCTGCATGTAATATTTACATTTTTCTCTGTAACAAAAAAGCTCAAGATTGTTTGTCTAACTTGTTTGTAAAATCCAAATTTAATTTAATCTATTATTAATACACTCTATTACTAAATCACATTGAGAATCAAATTTCTGATACTATATAGTGTACTTGCAAACATCAGGGAATTCTTCCTCCTCGTCGTTTCCTCTACCACCAGCGAACACTTCCCTACAGGAATATTTCTTGATAGGGAAGAACCAGTACAGTAAAACCAAAATGAAAAAAATGGCATACACTACCGAGATATAGTTCATGGTACCTGCAGTTACAGGCATGAAACTAGGAAACGAGAAGAAGACAACTGCAAAAACCGTCCATAAAATGGTTATGATGTTGGCAAATAAACCAAGCTTGCCCAACCAAAAAGGCCCATGCTTAATGTTGTTTCTACCTCTATATAATAAGCATAAGGTGGGAACCGTATAGCTTAACAACAAGAAAGTAATACAACCAACGACCATGGAGTTGAAAGCAGTGTCAGACACCAAGTACAAACATCCCAACACCGCAACAATAACAGAAGAGAAGAGATGGGCGTTTAATGGTATACCCAACTTTCTGTCAACGATAGAGAGATGCTTGGAGAAGGGAAGTCCATTATCTCTAGCAAATGACCAGCACAATCTTGCTTGCCAAGTATGAGAAGCAATAGTACAACCACATGCAGTAAACAATACCAATACACCCAAACATAAAGCACCAGGTTTGGAGCTCAAAGCCTGGTAGTAGATATCCAAAATAGGCATACCAGTGGTGGAGTTAAAGATTGCTTGTAAGTTACGAACCGAGAAGAACATGGCGATAGAATAGGTGAAGGAGGTGAACATTCCAATGGTGACGGTACCAATCACAGCAATTGGAATAACCCTTTCTGGTTGTAAGACCTCTTCAGCCAAGTGGGTAGCACAGTCCAAACATGAGAATGACCAGTTGGGGTTGATAAGCCCAACAATAAAGGCAATACCAGCAGAGCTCCAGCCAGTGTTGTTTTGGAATTCGGTGAACACGAAATCAGGAGTCTGGTAGTGGCCTCTCGCGCATACCAAGACAGTGATAAGAATGGTGGTGTACGAGAACAAAGAAACGTACAAGGCACCGTTTGCAATCATGGGTAAAATTCTTCCGTAACAGTTGAACAAGACCAAAATCAAGTTCACAGCCTGGTAGACTAAAAACAACTGCCATTTCTGGGTGATATGATCTGGGTGAGTCAAATTCCAGAAAGCCATGATATTATTGGCAACTGATAAAGCCATTGACGCAGAGGTGAAAAGGGCCCCAGCCCATCCAAGTGCCCCATCTAAGTAAGCCAAAAAGCTTGAGTATTTTCTTGGAGCTAACACCCTGGTCCACACGTACTGGCCGCCTGCACTAGGGATGGCAGACGACAACTCAGATAAGGTAATACCTACGTTGTAGGAGATGAAAGCAATGATCAATATACCGTAAACAATCAACAAAGGACCTCCTGATTGGATACCAGTGATCAAGGAGGTCGAGATCCCAAACCAGGAATTGGTTAAACCAAATCCAACACCCAAAACAGACCATACAGAAAACGTCCTCTTTAATTCCCCATGCTTCTGAACACTAACGACTGACTCGACGAAGTTCGCTGAATTCGATAAAGACTTCTTTAACTCTAGGTTGCTGTCTTCTTTCAGGTTATTTGTCATTTCCAAAGCACTCATGATAGCAATTAAAAAACAACTGGACTTTAATAGAATTTAAAGAAAAAAATTTTTCGTAGACTCAAGGAAGGTGTAACCGTATATGGAAATGTTGTGAGATATTGATAGTGATATCAAAACCTGTGTCAAAGGGATGTCGTGCGCGAATATGGGGAATAGGAGGAGTTGCAGTAAAGTATCCGTCTGAGTGGT
The DNA here is from genome assembly GCA_030571055.1 of Yamadazyma sp. yHMH685. NCBI lineage: Eukaryota > Fungi > Ascomycota > Pichiomycetes > Serinales > Debaryomycetaceae > Yamadazyma > Yamadazyma sp. yHMH685. Next base: position 172,794 of record JAJLXC010000004.1, read on the forward strand.
GAAGTGTAAGTTTTGTCATACTTACTTGGGTTTTCAAATCGAGGTTGTGGATGAGAGTAAAGCACGTAATTCAATCGGGCATTGCACTTAATCTTCAGTCATCCTTAAGAACAAGCCTATGAGCATTTGCTCTTGTTATAGAATATAATGAATGTTCATTGTTATGTAAGTTTTGTGAGAATTGCAATCTGATCTTTATATTTTAAGTTATATACGAATTGCAATCTGATTGTCGGTTTTAAGTAATTTTCATATTGTATGATTATGTATGTGTTATCTTGCGTTCTGGGGTAAGCATGGAGCCGCAAGGCTTCGTCCAGATATCCCTTGATAATGGAATACCTATTAGTGGGTACATACGTACGCATACGTATGTTCTGTGACATGTAGTACCGTCACCATCGGTGATGACCGTGAAATGCAATACTATCTGATCTAATATGAGATTGGTAGATGCGAAATATACTTTTAACTCGCAACCTCAGATTTGCAGCGTTGTTGTAACCATTAAGAGAGGTGTATCGTATCTATCGTACTAATTCAGCTATCTCTTCACTGCGCCCTAAATGTAAGAATAGTCAACCACAAACATTATGATCGGAACCACACAGCAGGAAGCAGCTAGGAACATCGATAAGAACCTTGAAGTGTCACAGGGGATGAGGCCGTCAGTTTTCGCGTTTGATTCTCGTTCACTATTCAAATTGTTTGCATGTGTTTTTTCACGCGATTCTGATTTCCAGATCCATGCTGCTTCTTGCTCGGCTCCTGCTGCTTGTTTCGGATTTTTTTCGCGACGGTTAAGGTTAAGCCTGGTCTCGATTTCATCGTACTGTAACAGTAGAATATTGATGTTTCTGCTGAAGGCCCTCAACCTCTCCAGCATCAAGTCATACTTTTGTTCTACAGCAGCTGCAATACTCTCTAGCTCAGCTTGAACCGCCGCTAATGTCAATTTTTTTCCCAATGGAGGACTGCTGTGTATTTGTAGACCTGGGCTTAATAAGCCAGTTCCACGGCTTGATGTCCGCGTTTGAGCATGGGTGTTCGAGCTTGTGGTGCTGGTGCTTGAGATACTCGGATTCAAACTACCTCTAACAGTTTGTGGCCTGATGTTGAAACATGGATTGTTCCTCACGGCATTGTAGTACAATATCAGGCTAGACTCGCGACGAGGAGTGTCAATGTAATCGTAGGGACTATTCTCTATAGATCTTCCATGAGTCTCATGAACGGTTTTTTTTGGTGTAACAGGTTCTGTCGATTCTTTGGTGTGGTGTAACATACCTGACTGTACATGGCTAGTGCATGCATCTTATATATTTGCAGCCAGTTTCATAATTGTTCCAGAAATGTAACATGCTGTTTCAAAATTTCGAACTGTGCATACAGTTAAATGAATCCGGTAATTAGTGCGGTATTGGCTTGGACCCTCTTTATATTATGTTCACCAGCACCTCTCGCTTCCATACCTCTACGCCTCTATGTCTCAAACGCCTACTACCCTCAGCAAGTCACAATTCGCAGTCGCATTTTCTGGTGATGAAACACTTGTTACTCCTCTCTTAAAATATCCAACAATGCAGTACGTTGGCAAAGTCGGAGGTTACATGTATAACCAATGGACGTCATTAAACCCAGCTACACTTCTGGGGGCAATTGATATCATTGTCATCGAACAGCATGACGGCAGTCTCCATTGTTCGCCCTTCCATATAAGGTTTGGCAAGTTCCAAATCATTAAACCACTGCAGAAAAAAATTGATTTCTACGTGAATGACATTAAAACGGATCTTCCCATGAAACTCGGAGATGGGGGTGAAGCGTTTTTCGTCCTTGAAACCACAAACGATGGGCTCATTTCAAGAAGTGCCATTACGTCCCCTGTCATATCGCCTGCATCTTCACCCGAGGTTTCACCTGATTTAACGCCTGCGCAATCCAATGATCCCGACATGAATGATTTCGAAGGATTTTATTTGAACCTGACCGACCCCGGCAAGACTTCCGGCTCCTCGATTGGTGGGACAGACGAAATCGAGTCCAAGATTAGTCTATCGAATTCATCGCCCGACTTGTCGTCCGAAAGGGGTGCCACCCCTTCCCCAAGTATAACGTCAAAAATAGCCTTTGAGAAGGCTAGAAAAGTCACACAGAAGTTAAATATTCCTTCTAAAATTGATAACAATGGCGACTTGGTCTTGGACATGGATGGATATAAACCTAACTCGCAAAAGAACATTGATAGTTCTGATGAAATGCTAAAGAAGATATTTATTGAAGAGTTGGAAAAATTGGGTTACAAAGAGGATGACGAAAGTCAGGTTAACCTATGGGATCAGATCATTAAGATGGATAAAGATGGGAATATAAGGATTACGAGTGAAATCGACAGTACCGAGGAGCTTTCTTTGGCAGTGAGTGAGCAGTTTGCCCAAGCAATTGCAGAGCAGCAGCAAGATTTAACTAACAGTAATTTGAATCTTGACGATGAAAAGACTTACTTCAAAACTTTAAGATTGACCTCGGATCAATTGAAGAGGATGAATTTGAATTACGGTGAAAACAAGTTATTATTCAAGTTGAACCTGGGTAATTCGCAGGTAACATCTAATTTATACTTGTGGAAACATTCGACCCCAATTGTGATCTCCGATATTGATGGCACAATTACCAAATCTGATGCTTTGGGTCATGTGATGAATCTCATTGGCAAGGATTGGACACATGCAGGTGTGGCCCAATTGTTTCAGGACATTGCCAATAATGGTTACAATATCGTGTATTTGACTGCTAGATCGGTCGGTCAAGCAGATTCGACCAGGGCATATCTTCGAAGCATAGTACAGGAAAATAACGTCAAGCTACCTCCAGGACCGGTGATTTTGAGTCCCGATAGAACCATTGCCGCTTTGAGAAGAGAAGTCATTTTGAAAAAGCCAGAGGTCTTCAAAATGTCCTGCTTAAATGACATTCGGAGTCTCTACTATAATTTCAGCGACCGGAAAGAAAGTAGTGGAGATGGAAACAGTACTGGAAACAGTGAAGACTTGGGAGATAAAGATAAGACACCCTTCTATGCTGGGTTTGGTAACAGGATTACCGATGCTATCAGCTATCGGTCTGTTCATATCCCGAGTCATCGAATCTTCACCATCAATCCGGACGGGGAAGTGCATTTAGAGTTATTGGAGCTTACAGGAGTCAAATCCTCGTATTTGGGTATTGGTGAATTGGTCGATCAGTATTTCCCACCCATTGCACAATTGGGTAACTATTCCAGCCTTTCGAACCCTAACCAGTCTGGTTTTGCCTCTAAGACAGCAGAGGAACGGTTTAATGATGTCAATTATTGGAGGGAACCAATTAATTTGAGTGATTTAAGTGATATAGAAGATGATCTCCCTTCGCCTGAACCAAGGTCTCCTAGTTTATTATCGATTAGATCGTTCACAAGTGATCCAGGCATCAGCGAAAAGAAGGAAAATAAGGAAAAGAAAGAAAGACCAAGCTCGATCTCCTCCATTACATCCCCATTGAAAGGTTTCATGCGTTTCAACAGATCTAACCCAGACGATTCCTTTGGTTATGGCGATGACGGTGATGTGGAAGATCTCGACATCACGACAGGAAAAGATGAGGAAGATGATTACACTGACGAAGAAGATTACGAAAATGAAGGGGAAGAAGAGGACGACGACTACATCGATGATGACTACGATGAAGAAGACGACGACTACCTTGATGATGAGGACGACGACGAGGATAATGATTACGTTGATGACGAGGATGGAGAAGATTATGAGGATGAAGACCTCGACCGTGGTTCAGGTCTTCCAGAGCCAGCACCCTCTCAAGTACCGACGTCTAGTCCTCAAATGCCAGCACCCAGTACTCCGGACCAACAGACTCCGCAACACTCGGAGGAACCATCTGAGCCTTTGGTTACCACCGCTAGTCAGATGGTCAAAAATATGCGCATTTAAAGAAAATACCTGTTACTCGTCTTACATAGCCCGATACATAGGAGTAAAAGGATATCACGTCTCAAGGAGTTCCCTTATACATTTTGAAGTTTTTGACACTCTCCTTCACCCCATTTGTAATCATCCGTTATAGGCGCCATATAAGAGAAAGAAAACCATTCCGTTTTCTCTTCGACTCTTACTAGGTAGAATTCAGGTCTATAAGCCATTCCCCACGTGATAAACAAATAACGATCTATCAAAATGTGTCAATCCTGCATGTGAAAAAAGTCGTGTAGCGGCTTACCTTAGGTTATGAACAGGCGAACTCCAGAAATAGCACACTCCTCTGCCTCAACGGAAATCCTGAAATTGCAATATTCTCTCAAAGTATCTGCTTATTCTTCCCAATTGGTTGTGCTTTCAAATACCTAAGTGATTTGAATTACTATCATCCGCTAGCTGGCTCTCAATGCTTTTCAAACAGTTCGACAACCGAAAACTTCTTGTGGTAGGCTTAGCAATCGTGGCTGTAGCTTTGACAAGTTTGTCGTACCTTACATATGGCGATATTTTGATTGATACTAAAAAAACTTTCAAAGAACAAGTCGACAACTCAAATCCTCCCGACAACTCAAATCCTCCCCCGAAGCAAGACTCATCTAACCTGTTATGGGACTCTTGGTTACCCCAATCATTGAACTCAGAAGAGGTCAATCCTGTTGATGAACCTGATGTACCAGCAGATTTAGAAAATGCTCCAAAGCTCAAGGTCACAAAAGTTTCGGACTATAATCCAAACACCAATATCCTCTTATTCCCAAAGAATTTTGCTCTTGCAGAAGACAAATTAACAAAATTTGCTTATGAGAAGCTTAAGGTACCAAATTCATTACTTCATCTGCCATATATAGTCAAGTTTAACAACGGAGATGATTCCTCTGGAAGTCTTAGATCTTCGGCTATTGACTCTGCGGATAATGATGCAGATTTCCACAAACATGAGTTTCACATTTTTGATTCTCTGAGGAATATTGGGGATGATACCTCAAAGTGTTCTGATATCCAAAAGGATATGTCAATCGATGTATCTGCACCCCAATCGTATGGCCAAGATCTCACTTCTATACTCATAGAGTTTAGGAAGGGGAATTCTCCTCTCTACCAGGAAATGGAGCCTTACTTTAAAGAAGAGATAGATAAGCAAATTAAGGAGAAGACTGTCAACGACCATTGGTACAGGCTAGCCGGAACATCTGTGTGGTTGGCTCAGTATGGTGTCCATCTTATGATTTCTAGAGTAATTTACAGTTCTAACGGGGCTAGAAATCAGCCCCATTTCAGTTTGACATATGCTCAAATATTTAATGAGCATTGGGTAGAAATGACTAATATTGAGTTGGTGATCCCAACAAACAATCCCGATTCCATTTACGACCAAGTTAACCTTGAAGGTTCCTTTTTCACCAAAATGAAATATCCCCTGTTCTTGCCTATACCAACTTACCAAAATCCGGATTTTATGGAGGATAGATACTATGGCCCTGAGGATCCTAGACTCTTGATCATTGTTAACGAACAAGGATTTGAAGAACCGTTAATGGTTTACAACTCATACCATCGTAAGATCAAAGATGCTACTTTGCTTAACGAAGATGAAGAGGCATTGAAGTACAATTTTTATAGATCGATGTTTATGAGTTACTTGTGGCAATTTCAAAGAGGTAAGAAAAATGTTGATGAGTTGCCAAATAAAACTTGGTCCAACACGATATACACGAGGGCTGTTGAATTGAGAAGGAATGGGTTGAGGAGAGAAAAGACACAAAAGAATTGGACTCCTTTCATCGATTTTAGTGAGAGGACCGAGTACAGCCATGACAGATACATATATTTTGTTTACAGATGGTCTAGTTTAGAGATCCTCAAATGTGAACTTTCATATACAATAGGAGGTACGTCTAAGTGTGAGTTTGTTTATCGAATGAATGAAGACTTGAGCGGGGAACAAGTTGGTCCGTTGAGAGGGGGCACTGAATTGATCAACATTAACGCCATGGTTAACGAATACGGTTTGAGTGAGAGTGTTATTATCCCCCAAAACACTGAGGTATTGATAGGTTTTGCGAGGGCTCATCTTAAGGATTGTGGTTGTGGAATGGATATGTACAGACCCAACTTGGTTCTTCTCACAAAAAATTCCCAAAACAAATACAAAATTGACATTATTAGTTCATTTGTATCTCTAGGCATACAACCTCTTGGATGGGATTTGCACAATCCTGAAGAGATTTGTAAAGAAGGGGATCCTAGTGTATTCATTCCAAATGGTATTAGTTCTTGGTCAATCAAACCTGAAAACGATGGCTCCTTCGAAGATTATATGACTTTATCGTATTCTTTATCAGACGCTACGGTGGACATCGTTCACATGAAGAACGTTCTCAAGCTATTAATGGAACACTTTGACGGAAATAGTAGAGGTTTCAACGATGAGAATGTTAACTGTGCTCTTGAAGGCTCAGTTGGATTCTGTAGAGAAGTTGGAATTCTGTACAAGAAGCATAAAAACGAGAGAACAGAAGAGGAAGACACCGGTTGAATACCTCTGGATAGCTCAATAATAACTATAACATTTTGTAAGCTGTGCAATCTTTCATTTACCTAGGTTTGATTATATAGACTAATTGACTAATTTACCAAGAAAAAACTCGCGCGAGCTTCAATTTTTCAAACGTAGAGGGATCAAATTTTTAGTTACAGGAAGAGTAGCGTACGGCGACAGGGAAATGTGGATCAAACGAAGAAATAATGCATTACTTGTGGCAGCTGCTTTGATAACCACTATCATTGTGCTACAATTAACGAGTTATGATAATGATAAAATCTTCCTAGACTTCAAGAGTGCCTATCATCAAGGAACAGGAAGCTTAGCCAGACTCTTGAAAAAAAGAATCAGCAGAAACCAGTTGATCTTCCCCCATACATTTCCTCTTGAGAGCAAGGAGCTATCTTCCTTTGTAAGGCTGAGTAAGACCTTCAACCTCAAAGAGTTGAGTAATCCAAAGATTTTCAAGCATAAAGAAGTCCAGTCTCCCTTGACTCCTGGAATAGTCCATTCAAAGTATCAAGACCATCAGATTGATCTCTTTAATGACATGGAAGCTATAAATTTAAAATTGGAAGACTGTGGCCGGATTCAAGCCACTGCAACCATAGAAATCGATTCGCCCGTGAGTGTAGATGCTTCGTTATATGAAATTTTGACCAAATTCTTAGATGAGGTTAAAACCAACCCATACTATAAAGAAATGTCTCAGTTCTTTGTTGACGAACTCAAATTGCAGTTGAAGCATAAAGTAGTCGACCATTATTGGTATAGATTGGCAGGCTCCTCGGTCTGGTTGGAACAATACCAGGCCCATTTCATGATTTCTCGTATTTTATATACACCAAAAGGTCAGAGGAACCAGCCTACTGTCAGTTTGACTTATGGGCAGCTCTTTGATAAGAACTGGAACGAGTTGACCAATACTAAAATCGTCGTGCCCACGAACAACCTTAGTAAGAAAAAAACTGAAGCTGCTGCCGCTCCCGGAGCATCAGTTAATAAGGAGCAAAAGATAGGTAAAGATAAAGATGAGAAAGAGGAAAAACATTACAAGGTGATAAAATTCCCTTACTTCTTGCCTGTTCCTTTCTGGCACGACATTGATGACATGGACGGGAAGTACTACGGACCAGAAGACCCCAGGTTGATTTTGGTTAAAAACAGGGATGGATATGAGGAGCCCCTCATGGTGTTCAATGCACATCATCGTAAGTTAACTCATTTCGATGACGATGTGGACGATAAAATTTTGTTGAAGGCAGATTTCTACAGAAGCATATTCGTTTGTTGGCCATGGCAGTTTCAGAAAGGTAAAAAGAACACTGATGGCTTTTCTGACAGGGTCTTTGATAGAAATTACTATAATCGAGTAATGGAACTTCGACTTAAAAACTTGCCCAGAAGGAGTAAACAGAAGAATTGGACACCTTTCATTAGCGACGTGGATAGACAGAACAATGGGTACGATAAGAATGTCAATTTTGTATATAGGTGGGCCAACTTTGAAGTTATACAATGTGATATCGCTTATGGTACCGGAATTTGCTCGTTCACATATAGGCTCAATCCGAACTTGATGACTAATGAGCAAGTGGGACCTTTGAGAGGAGGTACAGAATTGATAAATGTCAACGCTTTGTTGAAGGGAGATAAGCTGAAATACATTCCGACTAACAGGGAAATATGGGTGGGATTCGCGAGAGCTCATATTGATGATTGTGGATGTGGCAGCAACATGTATAGGCCAAACTTGGTGGCAGTCACGAGAGACGTTGTACATGAAAACGAGAGATTCACCAATGAGTATGGTGACATTGAGTACCGTGAAATTGATAGGAGCTTTTACAAAATTAGCCATATCAGCTCGTCAATTTCCTTCAATGTTCCAATTATTGGTTGGGATCTTTCAAAGCCTCAAGACCTTTGTGTTGGACCCAATATATTCATTCCTAATGGAGTTTCCAATTGGGATGTTTCCCCTTCAGAAGAAGGATTCAATGATTATATGACGCTTTCGTTTTCAATTTCTGACTTCACTGTTCACAAGATCAACATCAAGGGATTGCTCAGGGAACTCTATCGTGTCAATGATAATCACATATTTAACGAGATAGTTGAAGGAGATAACATGGAAGGCTTTAATAACGATAATGTCATATGTGCTTTACAAAAGTCCGCCGATTTCTGCCACGAATACGGTTTGGAACATAGTGAAGCAACGGACAATAATCCAGAGGAGATGCACAAGATATTTGACTCGGAAACATTTGCAACCGAAGAGCAAGAGGAAGATTTCAATATTGACCAGGTGCATGAGTTTCAACAGGAGGATACAGACGTTGACGCATACGAAAAAGATCTATACCTTCAAAAAATACACCAGATGTATGACAATCATCCAAAAGAACAGACACCGCATAGACAAACCGTACCTGATAATTTGAAACCACAAGAAGATGCAGCAAACTCAAGTAAAAAGACGAAAAATAAAACGAGTAGCAAGAATGAGTCACCAAAAACAACTGGTGAGAAAACGACTAATAAAAGTAAGGAACTGGATGAGTTGAAAAAAGATGCCAAGGCTCAAACGGCTGGCAAGAAGAAACAAGGTAGTGAGAAACCAGATGGTAAGGATCTTACTGTGAAAGATCCTAAGACCAAAATGCCTTCCAAAACCCCGATCAAGGAAAATACCAAAAGTCCTACTGATAAGTCTACAAAGAATACGGATGCGGCTGCTAAATTGACTACCAAGAAGTCCACCCCTAACGGAAAGCCCAAAGTATCTTCCAAAGGTGGATCTGAGCCCATAAAGAACACTAAGGAAAATGCCAAGACTGGCTTAAAAGACCTGAAGGTTGCCTCTGAAAGCAAGCCTGGAGAGAAGAAATCGAAAGCTTCTGCCAACACTGTCGCAAAAAAACAAGAGCAGAATAAGGGAAGAAATAAAGACCAAGATGAAGAACAAATGGGTACTTTGCAATCCTGATGAATATGTTTGTTACACGTGTGACGAGTTTGTTTGATAGATCAATGAGCTCTTAATGTATATTATGAAGATATAGTAGCTAATTACGAAACAAATGTATTGGCGTTGGCAAACTGGGATGACTCATTAATCGGTAATAATCTGCCTCTGAATATATGTCGAACATAGTCATTCACGCGTTAAAAGTCCGACAACTTTGTCTAACACTCAAAGCATCACTTCAATGACAAGTATTGAGCGGCTGATACGTAAATCTTAGGAGGTGTTGTGGTATTCGTCTCTTTGTGAGCTTCCTTGCGCGTCTTAGCCGTGCTATTACTGTCAATAGAGTGAGTCGCAGTAACGGTAGAATCTCTCGTTAATTTTTTCTTTAGATTGGACAACATGGTTGATTATGTGAATGAATTGTGTGGTATTGATAGAATTGGTGGAATTCTAGCTCATTTTATGCTATTCCATTTTTTCGTAATGGTTGTGAAAGATTATCAATCAAGAATTCAAATCCTGCATTTGTACCCCGTATGTGGCTTATATAAGCGAGTTATGAGTAATCAGATTTTCGTAAGTGAGATACAGTCCGTGCGGAACTCGAACCGATCAGCTGTACCAGTCTCCCATGGCACACGGACCTCAGAACCGGTGCATACTGAGAAGTATTCCGAGATCGAAGATACACTGAGGAGTATTTCGAAGCCGAGCACCGGCGATCAAAAAGGTGGAATAGGAAGTAGTTAATTGGAGAACGGAATTTAAAGGTAGGCCATATAGGCCCTCGGGGATCGTTTTAAGTATTCCACTAAATATAGATATCCACTCTGGATCAATATGACAGTTATATTGATAGAGGCGAGTGAGGTCACCCTTGAAGTAGGAGCAACAAGTTCTAGCGGCACTAATTACTTGACAAATATCTACTTGTACGATATGCAGATCAGCTGAGCTCGATTTGTCCTATTTTGCTGTACATTAAGATGCTGTGGCACCTGTTCCCTCTTATATGTGGAATCTGTTCTTGCGGACGGGTTGACAATTACGGAATTCGCTTTCTTGTCTCTTGTTATAAGTAGAGCCGCTAACACAGACACACCCTACTCTCCTGTAGCCTCCGGCCTGATGTACCCCTCCTCTCGATACCGCCACATCATGCATATATCTCAAAAGAGTGCTACATGTGGTTCTGGAAAAAAATTCGGGAAAGAAATCTCTGTCGGCCATTGTCTGGAGCAACATCAGGTAAGACCAGCTTTCTTATAATCTTATCCTATATCTAGGGACATCTTCTGCTTTGAGATCAACTAGAACTACTCGAAGTCTAGGAAATACGCGAAGCCCTAATACTGTATGTTCGGTAGACAAATTAAAGCTCACCTCACAGTGAACCTACTGTTGCAGTCTTTTTGCCCCGTCATCGACTACATTTTTGAATACACCACTAGTCTCTGTAGAATACAGGAATGTTCAAGAACTAGGCACTATTAGTATGAGTCAGATGCAAGTACTGCATATCACGGGGAACGGCTCTTATAAATCAATCGCACCATCCAGAAAATCGAACTCCTATCCCACTTTAATTCATTCACAACATGGCTGTTGAATTCGACAGAAAAGACCTCTTCATCTCTGGCATGCCAGTCAAGGTGTTCAATACTGCGCCCTTGAAGGATTACTTGACTCAGTTCAATGTGGCAAAAGAGACGACCAATATTACTGAGATTCCTCTTCACGTTCTCTACTTGGCTCACGGCAGACAGCTTAATAGTGATGAGTCAGATAGAATAGGTAAGCACATAGTGGCAAGATACTACGAACAAAAACGGAAAGTAGATATCCCTTTGATTTTTGTCTCTCTTGACTTAGCCAATCACGGAGTTAGAGAATTGGAACCTAAAGCTAACAAAGGCTGGAAAGAGGGAAATGTTACACATGCATTGGATATGCTTTCATTAGTGGATGGATCTGTTGAATCTTTGAGATTTTTAATGGACTATTTACCATTCTACTTGGATTTAGATCTGTATGTTCCAAAGTTGAGCAAGTATAAATTTAAATTCCATAATATTGTGAGTGGCGTCTCATTGGGTGGACATATTTCCCTCAGATTTGCCAGCAAGTACCCAGAATTTGTTGATATAATTGCTCCCATTATTGGGTCTCCTGATTTGTCATCGTTAATGATCGACAGACTTTTGGGCGCCAAACATAATGGTGCTAAAAGATATTTACAAGACTATGAAGAGCTCGGATTGAACGAAGAGCAAAAGTTGCTTTATCCTAGAGTCTTTCATGAATACCAAAGTAGAATGGATCAGGATGTTGCGGACAATTTCCCATTTGGTAAAGTCAAAATGTTTGCTGCCTTTGGTGAGGATGATCCACTAGTCCCACCAGTTTACAGTAAGTTGTTCTGTCTGTTGGCCCAAGTTGAAGACCCGGATGCTGAGATTTTTATCCAGCCAGGAAAAAAACACGAAGTGTCCCCGGAAATGCTCAATAAGCTTGCTACATGGTTGGTCAAATTTATTTAGTTTATTTATTTGATCCTTTTGCAGAGATCGCTCATTCACATTATCTATCAAAATAAATACTTGTGATTGAGAGTAGTACGTGGCGTAGTCAACTCACCCTTATAGGGCCACATGAAAGAAGTTCGGATACCAGAAATCTAATACTGTCTACATTTAAAGCAAGAGCCAGGGAGGCGGGTCTTGTACAGGTAACATCAAGTATCTAGGTCAGGAAAGTTAATAGTATGATTTGTCTACATCAAGGCAGTGAAGGTAATTCATGCAGAGCTGTATGGCTGACTGGAAGGTTTAAAGATCTGATTCACAAAATTCAAAGACCTCGTTTCACATACTTGAATTAACAGAACGAGAGGAAACCCTCCCTAGAAGCCCAAACTTTTTAGGAATTAGTTGGCATTTCGGATAAAGGGGCTTCTTTTGTTAGCTTACATGTCAATGTGACATCTCTCCATTCGTTCCTCTGATGCGGAAATACGAGTATCTAGTCTGATAAGTAATCGTTGCGCGCAACTCATATTTTTCCTAACCTCTCAGGCGATACAACAAGATGATGAAAAATTCACTAAGTACTGGACTACACCCACCGATATATGGTACCTATCCCAGCTATGTGGATGATGGGACTTCTTCCGTGGCAAGCTCCAGCAAGTTTAGCAATCATGTCAGAGAGGGTCATGACCAGGTCAACTACATAACATTCAACCAAGACCACACGTTTGTGGCAATAGGACTTAATTCGGGCTACAAGGTATTCAATTGTGTGCCCTCAATCAAGCGATGCTATCAGTATGTTAAAAACGAACCTGTGGGCCTCATTGAGATGCTATACAGCACCAGCTTGGTGGCTTTGATTGGATTAGGAGAGGAGTTGGGATCGTCTCCACGAAAATTGAAGATTGTCAATTTCAAAAAGAACTCCACCATCTGTGATTTGATATTCCCCTCTACTATATTGAATGTCAAGTTGAGCAAGCAGAGATTGATCGTGTTATTGGAAACTCAGATATATGTGTACGACATTTCTACTATGAAACTATTACACACTATCGAGACAAGCTCCAATCCCAACGGTCTATGTGCATTCGCAAACACCGAGTTGACAGATAGTACCAACACATTTTTGGCCTATCCATCTCCACCCAAAACTATTACTCATGATACGTTGTTAGTGAATGGCCTAAACACTAATGGGGGTAATAATTCGATTCAGAATAATATTCAGTCAGTGAGTAACACGCCAAATAGAGTTGGAGATGTGATCGTGTTTAATACTATGACCTTACAACCGCTATCGGTGATTGAGGCTCACAAATCAAGCTTGGCTGCTTTGACGTTGTCTAACGACGGAACGCTTCTTGCCACAGCTTCCGATAAAGGTACGATTATTAGAGTTTTCGATGTTCTTAGTGGAGTCAAATTGTTCCAGTTCAGAAGAGGCTCGTACTCCACAAAGATATTTTCTTTGAAGTTCAGCAGTGACAACCACTATATAATTGTGACGAGCTCAAGTGGCACAGTTCATATATTCAGGCTTGGTGAAGAAGAAGCGTTACACAACAAGCATAAAAAGAAGAAAAAGAAGGTCCCTGTTATCAATGAGAACACGATTGAAGAAGAAACAGAAGAAGACGTGAAAGAGAGTAACCCAATTAAAAGAACTGATAGCACAAAGACCAATGATATCACCTACCAGGATAACGAAAATGACTACGACAACGACGATGATGGGATCATAAGAGATGATGGCGACGATAGTGATGCCGAAGATGTTGAAGGGTTAGAGGAAGTAGAGGAGGAACTCGATACTGATATTGGGTCAATAAGTAACAAACGGAAATTGTCTCAAGGTTCTACAGGGTCATTTGCAAGCATCCATAGTGGTCTGTCAAATGAAGACATTCCGTCTATAAATAATGGGAGTAACAGTAAAACAGAGCCTTTAATAGATCAAACCAGATTATCTGTTGCAAGAATCATCAGGAGATCTTCCCAGACCTTGGGTAGAAAAGCTGCTCAAAAAATGGGTGACTTTTTACCATCGAGGTTTTCCTCAATACTTGAGCCTACTCGTCACTTTGCCTCAATCAAGATCAATAGTGTTGGAAGGGATGTCAAATCAATAGCGGCTATTAATAGTGAACTTTCTGATGAATTGGTACCGCAGCAATATCTCACAAAGGATAAGGATAGAGATGTTGTTGTAGAGCTCGACAAATCAAAAGATTTGCTTAATATGAAGTTGTTGCATATAAACGTCATCACTTCCGAAGGGACTTCTTATACTTATGGGTTGGATCCAGAAAGGGGAGGTGATTGTATCTTGTTACATCAGTACTCGTTGTTAGATTAGGTAGGTTCATAATTTGGAATGGGAAATTATTCAGTAAACTTTTGTGATGTGCTTAGTTGCCCTTCGTTAGTAAAGAACAGCTTGTTGTATCAATTAGGTGGGATCAGCAATGCTATATTCTCCTGATTTTCTTCTCCTTCTTTCATGCCTACCGAAGCGGGGAATTCCTATTCCCTAGCAAGATGAAGAAATTAGGCATCACACTTGTGAATTATGTATTAAGAAATGCTTCACACCTGAACCACCAAAGTGTGCCGAAATCACTCAAAAGCTTGAATGTTATGCTCATCATCCTGATTAATATATGGATTATATATGGTGAAGTTTGAGATGTTTAGTAACGAGTTATTGAAGATTCAATTCTTCTTATATTGCTGTTTTTAAAAAGTTGTAACCACAAATAGGTATCAAAAGTCCGATATAGTGTAATGGCTATCACATGGCACTCTCCATGCCGGGATCGGGGTTCAATTCCCCGTATCGGAGTATTTAATTTTTTTATACAATGTATCCTGCGAAAACTTCTGACTGGCTTGGCTGCTTCTTGTAACTAAGGTTCTTGTAAGTGGGGGTGTATGAAGAAGTATTTGCGGGAGACAATTCGCTCATTAAAGTATATACTACTTTCAAACCCTCACTGGCGCTTGGTTGACCGTTCGACGTTCACTTATTTAAACTGTTGAGTACTTTGGTTTCAGCTAGAAGGGGTTTGAATGCTCTATGTCAGGAAATAGGCGCCTTTTGAAACTGGGACTGAAAATCTTGCTTTCATCTCACTAATAGGAAACATGTACTAGTTTATTTGACAAAATAGCCCCACATTTTTTTTGGCTGCGAAAAACATTGATTTACGAAGTTCGATCGTTCCTTTAAATCTACCTATTGCATTCCTGTTGTATAACTGTCTAAACTATTCATACGGTTTAAGAGTTGGGATAATTATTAGAAACAATTACAAGCTCTTTTTTGCAACTCCTGTTGAGAATACAGCAAAACGTGCCCTCAGCTCTTGATAGAAAAATGTACCTACGTTTTCGAGCCAAGCAGTCACAATGTCTTCCCCATTAATAATCTTTGTGGAGTAAATTATATATACCTTACTCTCAAAGTATAAACCAAATGCCCGCCATGATGTCCATCGACGATAAAGTAGAAGCTCTTTCCAGTAGAATTACCATGTTGACTAAAGTGTTCGTCTCCCAATACTCATTTGAAGGCGCTAAGGAGTTTGTTGAGAAACATATTGAACGGTTAATCTACGAAAAAGCCATTAGTGGCGACGGATCAGAGGCCCTTGAGGTAATCACCGCAAGAGCCGGTTTGAAGGGTTATCAGCACACCGTTGGCAGAATTTCCCTCTACAAACACATAAGGAGAGATGAATATAGCTCCGAAGATCTGGAAGACGACTGTAATAACGGGGAAAGTAATGAAGATGATGCTGGCGCTAAAGCCGTATTTGGCAAATGGCATAAAGACAGTGTTAATATTCCCTTCAACTTCTCAGACAAAGATTTTGAAGAGGACAGAACCTTTGAGGAAATATTCACTGATTCTGAAGGAGATCTGTTCAACCTGGCGAATGCTCTGTTTGCTCAGAATGATCTGTTTATCCAAAATGAGCTGTTTACTCGAAGCGAGCTGTTTGGAAAAAGGGATTGCCTACAGATTATCTCTTGAGGACCTATATTACGTAATTGTTCCAGGTAATGTACACATAGAAATCAAATACGGAGTCTGTATAACGTAACACGGCTCTCCCAAAGCTTGGAGCTAGTAGAGCATGCAATTATCAAGGATTGGCAGTTTACTATTACTACATCTCTTGTATATCTAAATTCGCCAGAAATAAAACGTATTTGTTCGTCTTGCTTTAGGTCCTCAAGTAAGCCCAATATCGATACCTCATGACTGTTCTTTCTCTAGTGTGAATAAACAAATTTTGCTGCAAACTAATATTTTTCGCATTTTCATTCTCTTTTCTGTGCAGACGAGAAGCATGCTCAACTAATGGAGTAAATAAGTGGCGTAGAAACAATAGAATGCCGAGTTAAGACAGTTACCTTATGGACCTTTCGGATTTTCATATTGCAAAGAGAAAAGAGGGAATTTCCACGAATGGCTTACCACAACCGTTGTCCACGACATAGTCGTCCGTTCTCCTTTATGTTTACCATTAGCGCAGCAAAATATAATTACAAACAACAGCTTCAATATCATTCAACAGGACATATGCTCCAGTCTCTACCCGATTTTTGGTCAAATAGACCCAATCTTTTTCCAAAATGAAAATATCGCATCTCTTCGAACCTTTAACTAAGATCAGTTATTGATTTTGCACATTATAACTTATAATAACATCCGATATGGTGTAACGGCTAACATTTGCGCCTTTCACGCGCAGGCCCCGGGTTCGACTCCCGGTATCGGAATTTTTTTTTATTCTTTTTAGTACGTGCATTGGGCAAAGCATCTTGATTGCAACACTTTTTCACCGAGAGATATTGGCCATTGAAACTTAGAAAATCTGTATCAGCGGGAAATAGTTTTTTGAAAAAGAATTGGAACACAGTACAAGTATATAGGACACAGATGTAGCTTAAATAAAGAGATCCTAGAAATGAGGTAATTTGTTCGACGGTAAAAGTCCTCTATTACTCAATGCGTACCCATTTTTCGCTCGCAGAAATTCGCGAACACTGGAGACTCAGCTCAATTTTATTAAGGTGAAGATGTCGAGGTGGAACAACAATAATCAGCTACCTCCCACTCCTTGGAATGGTAATAACAACAATAACAGCAATACCAAGCTAGCCCCCAATTCCAGGTCCACGGTTCTTTACATAGGCCTGATCCCCTTTGAATGGGATGAAAATAATTTACGTTCCGTGGTGTGTGGAACCGGGAACGTCGTAGATGTTAGATTAGGATTCGACTATAATGGTAAGAACAAAGGCTACTGTTTTGTTGAATACCAAACCCCAGAGGAAGCCGTTAAAGGGTTGCGTCTTGTAAGTCAGATCCTGATTCGCCAAGGAAACAAAACCAAGACCTTAAGAGTAGAGTTGTCAAAAGAAGGTCTTAGGATAGGCTCTCAAAATAAAAGTTTACTACAATTGAACAGAAACTATCTCCCATCCAATGTTCAGCTCCCGCAAGAAATGTTAGATAATGGTCCTGCTCCAACGTACTATAATTCACAAGGAAGTCGTCATAGTAATATCAATAACCAAGTCCTAAATCCTAATGTCAGTAGTCTCAATGCCAAGTCTCAATTGAACTCACCTATGCCATCACGTAATCTCCCACAGCCAGCAGTTTTGCCCTTTCAGACCCCTGATAAAATTAGTGAAAACTTGAGCCATATACCCCCATCACAGTTGATTGAGCTTGTTGGGAATTTAAAGACTGTTTTGAATAGCTCGAATGCTGGAAGGGCGCCAGATGTTTTCCAGCTATCTCCACACTTGGCAACTTCCGCTGCACAAGCTTTATTATTAATGGGTTTTATAGACACGGATGTAATTAACGATGCAATCAAGGCCCCTCAGTTCGACTCGACCCCTCAATTGGCTTCACTGCAACCAGCACCAGTTCCTCCACAAAGCTTTCCTCCGAATGGTCAAGACCATGCACACGGTTATAACGGACCACCGCCTATGCCGAATCCGCCAATGAATACGCCTCCATCCAAGTGGCCGTTCTTGCCGGTTCCAACGCAGCAGAAGCTTGCAATGATGCCACCAGATCAAGCCAATTTGATAGCACAGGTTTTAACTATACCACCCGAGCATATTCCTGGCTTGGATCAAGAGAAGCGGGCAATGGTGACAAGTCTTCGGTCTCAGTACTTGTGAGAAAATAGAACAGAACCCGATTAGAGAAGAAGGGAAGTTCGAGAGACTGGACAAGGTTAATTGGGTGTATTTTACCAGTATATAAATGATAGTGTATAATACATGACATTGAATGTAAAACTCGCTAGCACGCGATTGCAACTTACAAATACTCAAATTGCGATTATCAACTTACCATTACACTATGGACCCAGGGAATTTTTTTGGAGCTACTACTTTCAATATCAACATAGATGCCGCCCAGGATCCATCTACAGATTTACCTAACTGGCTCAGAGGTGTTCTAGATAGAGCTTTGGATGCCTCTGGAATCCGAAACAAAAAAAAAGTGGCCTCTGAGGAGGCTATAGCATCTTTAGAGGATGTGGAGTTTGAAACCCTTGATGATAAGGATTGTCCTATCTGCTATGATAAGTACGAGAGAAGAGAGAGCTATCCAAGAAAACGTACGTCATTAGTCTCGACTGAGAAGTCGAACGATGTGGTAAAACTGAAGGTGTCTGTGAAGCTGGATAACCAAGAGATCATTGAAGAGCTTAAGTCTCAATGCAACTTAAATTTTCAATCCATGAACGAATCGAGCACTTTCAACGACCCTTCAATATTCTTTCCCGCAGATCAAGGAGGAATCAGTTACAGCAAGTTTCCCCAAAGAAACCTACATACATTGGATGAAGTCACCATTGAAGATATATTGCCAGGATACGATAGCATACTCAAGGAAGAGATGAAAAAAGAAACCCAGGAGAACTTGGTAAAAGATGCAGGCCACACCCCAGTTAGAATGCCTCATTGTAAGCATGTGTTCGGCAAGAGCTGTATTGTTGAATGGCTCTCCAACAATGTGAGTTGTCCTCTTTGCAGAAAGGAAGTTGAGGAGTTGAAGGAAAAAGATCCCAAGGAGTCAAGATTTGAAAGATTAAGCAGATCCGTGCTATCAAATTATAACGATCATGATGAGACGATGGATCATTTGATTAACCACTCCACAGATGTATTCAACCCTTTCAGAAGGCCGTTTAATCCTACTATAACTCCATTGACTGACTCGTATATGAATCAGAACTTAGCCACTCCAACGTATACCTTACCCGGTAACTCCTGTGACCCTGTTTCAATAAGAGAGCCAAATTTGGTGCTACCTGGAAAATTCCCTCTTCCAGATTTTCCCACGGGGAGCACAAGAGCATTCACTTTCAGAAGAACTAGACCAAGTGATATCCTCCATCATCCCAGAGAGACTGGTACGAACGGAGCCCCCAATAGGAGCAGATCGGGGTCAACGGCCTTTTCGTCTAGTGCCTCTTCTGCCAGTGAATCTGAAAACAGCTCTGTAATGAATTCAGAAGATTCAGATGGAAACTCGACGGGAGAGGTCCTGGTGACTGCTAGTGACGGAGTCAACAGTGATGCCAGAACCAGATCAAGAACCCGTACTTCTCGCCGGTGGTTACCATTCTTGAGGGGAAGTTCTGAGAGATCGAGGAGGTCCCCAAATAGAAGAACACATCCCTACTCAAGAGACTAAGTTTTCAAAATGAAATTTAGAAGAAGAGAGTAAGTTATGTAATTATTTATATATCATTAAGAACTGAATATAGAGTCAGATTAGATCTCAGATTCAAGACGGATCGCGCAGAGAAGAGAGCACAGACTAAAAAATTCTCCACATTAACTCTCCTACAAGTCCATGGTGTACCTTTGAGCGAACACCGGAGTATATCATACGAGTTCAACAGCCCCATAACTAGTTTCTTTTTGGAAGCGCTATGCCTACAAAATCGAAAGATGGGGTAACACCATCTGCTTTGAGATTCCCCTTAGACCAATGTAACCTCCTGTCGCTAAGGAACACAAAGAAATCAGTTAGTGTTGCCATGCGACAAGTTATCCAACATTCAAGAGACTCGTCCAACAAAAGACTCAGCATTAAGACTTGCAAAGAATGGAGTGAACAAAGGGATTCACAGGAAAATGAAGAGAAGGTTAGCACTCAAGAGACCGAACCAAACCAAGACGTGGATTTTAAAGACACGGAAAATGACGAGTACTCTATAATAGATGAGAGTAATGATAATAAACTGTGCAGTAGTCTGGTATCTTCGATAAAGTCAGCTACTAAATCAGTCCTTAAGGCTACAGTACAAAGCGAACATGCAGCTCGAATCAGACAAAAGGTCAGAGAATTGGTCCAGGGGTGTGTGCATGTCACAACAGAGGATGAAGGAATTCTTACAGATACTATCAATGCCGTTTTAACCGATCGGCTATATTGCAAAATCAACTTCCTTGAGCAACTGTCCATAAAGAAAGAGACAAAGGCATCTCTTAGACGCTTTATTTCCGACACATTTGTTGATCTGTATGTCACATCTAACGTGGAAGATTTCTATGATAATATGGTCATGTCACTTAGCTGTCCCGATAGTCCTTCTTCCTTAGATACGCTTGAAAGACCTGGATGGTACAAAGCTTACGTTAACATCTGGAAGTTTGACCACGAAGAGCAGAAACTTTACAATAGGGAAGCTTTTGAGAATTTTCGAGTCCCAGATGAGTACACCCTTGATCTCGCAGCGCAGTACATGTTGTATTGCTTTAATTTAAATCTCGAGATGTTTTGGAACTATTACGCACATATGAACAAGAGCCCACCATTATATCAGTACAATCGGGAGGAGAGTGATACAATTGAGGACGTGGATACCATAAACAGTCGAGAAAGATGCCAATTCATCCCACCCCGTAAATCACAAGTAGCAGTCAAGTTCTCGGATGAGCTTGATATTGAGGCCTTCGACGTATCTGAGCCACCTTTATATATCACCCCCTCCCAGCAATAAACGTGTATACTAGACTATATAAGATACGGCAGAATAGGCAAACCAATGTAGTTGGTAAGTTTACTTTCACTAATCTTGAGTGTCAACAAGGCTCTCCTGTACCGGAAAGATCTTTTGTCACTCAAGATTTTTTGGTGGGGAAGTCGCAAGAATTCAATCTGAGAAGTCGAAGAGTCAGACTACCATATATTGGTGATTCCTGAAATGTCCAGCATTGAGAATTTGTCACCCACCATGGGTGATGAGTCGGATTTGGAACACAAGAAAAAAAAGAGAAACTTGGGGCAATTCCCCTGTCCTGACTGTGACAAAATCTTTACTAGAACCGATCACTTGGCCAGGCACCATTTAAACCACCGGCCAAAGGAAACTTTCGAGTGTGACTTCATGTTGGAGGTGATAGGTGGAGGCAAGAGAAAGTGTGGTAAAACGTTTGTGAGGCGTGACTTGAAAGATAGACACTTGAAAAGGCACCTCTCTTCTAGTCATAATTCCAGAGTTAACTGGTCTAGTGTGTCTTCAATGTCACCACATGAGTCGCTTCCAGATAACTCTCCTGAGCCGAAGCTCGGGAGGTCTTCTGCAAGCTCAAGCACCCCACACTACTTAGCTAACTCTCTTGTTGGCTCTTCCCACAGCCTCGACCCTTCGCTTACTAGTGGACATACTAAGGGCCAGGCTAATGGGCATGCTAATGGCTCTAGTGAGTCCCCTTTGCAAATATCAAACTTGATACATTCCGTTGAGTCTGCTGAAGGGCCGTTTGTGCGGCAAGGTATCCCACCAGATGAACCAGACAGCTCACAAATAATGATTGAAGTCCCTGCTACTGCATATCCCGAGTCGTATCTTGAAGGAAACCATGTTGCAAATCTAAATCAAACTCGTAGGTTGGACTTTAAGCAAGGCTTTAACACTAATGGTAATGTCATGCAAAGTCAAAATGAGCTTATCTCATGGCTATTCAACGACTCGTCCCCTGTAAATATCGTTTCACCCTTGAACGAAACCATGAAGCAAGAGTCTACGATAGATGGCCGGGTTTCAGTAGGCCCTCTATCTCCCGGCATGCCCAATCCCACTAGTATGGAAGTTTATACCCTGGCATCAGGATTGCCATATCTCAATGGGGGAGGTTTCAAAGATTATAACTTGGTGGAGAGCGATGTGTTCCATAGCGAGATAAATCCGTTGGATGAAGTGATTCTTAGAAGTTATAACCAAAGCGTGCTACAGGCAGACCATCAAATGATGAATCCCAGTGGTTCTATGGCAGACAATAGTAGGAGCATGAACTTACTTCGTCGAGAGGAAGAGCGACTCGCCACGTTCAACCTTAGCCTACCATCAACTGTGTCAATAACATCACCAACAAACACCAATGAATCCAACATCACACCGACACCTTCAACATTTGTTTTCAGTCCTTCTTCTATTAACACACAAAAGAATATTCACGAATATGGATCCAAATTCAACGTGGCCACCAATAAGAATATCTACATTGACAAGACTGTCTTACACCAAATGTTTGTTGCGTTGCCTGTACTACAAAGGAACTTCGTGGAACTGATATTCAATGATAAGATTTTGATTGAAGACAGGTTTTCCTATTATTTATCTATCTATTGGCTAGTCTTCCATCCACAATTCAACGTGATACACAAATACTCCTTTGATACTACAGAAGCAGAGCCTCTTTTGTTATTATCGATGATATTGATTGGATGTAATTACTCAACTTCTCCTGATAGGCCCGAACATCTAAGCCAGCCAAGATCTAAATCACCTGAGTACAAGTTAGCCTTGGCAATTGCCGTGCCTTTAAGATTTTCGATTTTCCAGAACGACGGCTTCAAGTCTCCAGTGAAGCTATGGGTACTTCAAAGCTTGAATTTGTTGGAGTGGAGTGAAAAGAATTTTCTTTCAAGGGCTATGCATGAAAGAGCCCACATTCATCATGGTACTACCGTCCAATTATTGAGAAGGTCGCCAGCCTTGGGTGGCAACCCGGCACCGACAACGAAACATATTAGTTCAGCAACTGATGATGAATCTGATACTAATAATATCAAGAAATACCAAGATAAGAATGACTTGGGGTTGTTTAGAAAATGGGTGGAATCTGAGTCCATGAAGCGTATTACCTTTATGACATTTTATCTTGACATCGCTGATTATGTGAAGTTCCGTCATAACCCTGTCATGACATTCCATCAATTACAGTTGTTGAAACTTCCATGTGATGACGAACTTTGGGAAGCAAGTGATGTAAACGGGTCATTCTATAAGATTATGAAAAAGCAGAAGAGATTATCCAACGTGAAGACTTCAGGATTCTCAATGCCTAATGAATCTTTTATGAATGTTTTAAAGAAATTGTTGAAACCTAACTACAAATTGGAGTTAAAACCTTCACCTTTTGTCAAAGGGATTCTTTTCGGTGGTTTGATGTCTATTATGTATCAGATGCAGCAGTCCGAATTACAAAATTCCTCATCTTTGATAGCATTACCCAATAGTGGCATTCAGCATGATTGGAAAGAATTGCTTAGTTCTGCAGTTGACGATTTTAGTAGGGCTGTTCAACAGACTTGCAAATGCATGATTTTGAGCGGAGAATCTCAAAGGTTCGTGGATAGTGGGGTTTCTACTTGCAAATTTTCGATATATCACTTAGGTCACATTACTGGATTGTCTGATTTAAACACGTATGATATTTCAATCTTTTGTGGGTCACCTGCTAACCAAAACGTCGATATTAGTATGAAGGACAGAATGATAGTCGAAAGGAAGTTACGGAGCATATGGTTAAAAGACTTCACTAAATCAAAGACCAAAACTGATGTTATTAACCTCAAGGGCATTATTCATTGTTACTTATTTCTCTGGGAAACCTTGTTGGATAAAGACCAAGGAACACCAAAGCGGGAGCTATGGAATCCAGATAAAGATTACTTTGAAGGAATGTTCACCATGAGTATGGTTATGGAGACACTATGGAGTTATTGCTTCTTGTCTACCGGAGTAGAATCAACTAGGTACAGTGAGATTGAAGATAATATTTACCTGCTCACATACGAGAAACTAGTTGATTTGAGTGCAGAAGACGCATATGAGTATTTACAAAGAGTGAGACAAGAATTTGTGATGCACTTGAGAAGAGATAATCTTCATAATAAACACAGTATCGAAAGTCTTTACCAGCTAGACAGTGAAGCTTTACCCCATGACACATTGACAAAATACTGTTCTATTTTATCAAGGATCAGCAATAAACAAAATATAAGTGGTTTATGTTTTCTTGTGGGAACGAGGCTTTACAACAGTCAATGGGAATTAGTTAGAGAAAATGGTAGATTAATCATCAACTGTGGATTCAGGTCCATTGGTAAAAAAGAGGTACTTTGTCCAGATGTGTTCGATGTGGAATTACTCGACTAACGAATTTATGATATAGAAAAATGTAATTTATGTATAATTGTATATTAATAAATGCCAAAATATCCTAAAAAATCTTCAAAAATCTCATTAACCATACTAAACTAACAAAACGGCGTTAACACAGCCATCTCTATCTGGCTCATTAGTGACTTGAGCGTATTTACCCCAAACAACTTTACCACCAGCTGTGACCAAACCCAATTCGGAAACATTTACTTCAATAATGGTACCTTTGGTTAAAACTCCTAACTGAGTGTACATTGGGGATTGTGGGTTCTTTTTAACTGCCAAGATAGGCAAGAAAACTGTCACTCCCAACTCTGGGTGAGTCACATTGGCCTTCTTCTGTCTTAAAGCAGAGGGTCTTATAATTCTTTCCATCTTCACTGGTCTTCTAGTGAAACCCTCACCAACAAATGTGTGTTTCGTTATCATTCTCTTCCAAGCCTTGTTGTTCTTCTTACCAGTCTTGATAACCTTGAAAGTTTCCTCTTCAGAAATACCTCTAACCTTTGGCAATGGCACGCTAAACTTATCAGCCTTTTCCAATCTCTTCTGCTTAATGGAAGAAGAGATAGCCTTAGCAGTATTGTCATTTTGACGGTCCAACAAATAAGTAGGTAAAGCTTCACCGGTTTCCTCAGCAGGAGCAGAAGGACCCTTGACCTTGGATTCTTGGTGAGCCTTGATCTTCTTTTTCATAGCCACCTTTTCGCTATAACGTTTCTTAGCAAACTGCTTAGCCTTCCATCCCTTCAAGGTCTGAGCATCCTTAGCAATTCTATGACCTTCTCTGGCCTCCTTTTTTCTCTTTCTTTCTTCGTGATCTAATCTTCTACCATATTTCTTTATGTGTTGTTCAATATATTCGTTTTGAGGCATATTGAATTTTGTGATGGGGTTGATTAGTATCAAAAAATTTTTGAATTAAAAATGAGATGAGACTCGCGATCGATGAGCTCCAAAAAATTACATAGTATAATTAATATTTGATATATTCAAAGTTTTAACCCATGTCTTTGAATCTAGATGACATTTTAACTAGCATACTTCCGTCTTTAGAAAGTAGCACTGAGAGTATAGTCAAGAGCCTCAAAAGTGTTAATGAAAACGAGTTGCCGGAACTTATTTCACAGTTATTAGAGGACGATGAAAACAAGTTGGAAGATATTTCCCTACTTAACTTGAAGAATAATGTTATGTTATCGTACATTCATAACTTGGTGCTTATAATTTTGAGCCATGTTGAAAGAGCAAATGAAGAAGATACTGAAAATATCGAAGAAAAGCGACAAAGGGCAATAGAAAGCACCATAACTCAAAGAGTTACGTTGGAAAAGGGTATAAAACCACTTGAAAAGAAATTGAATTACCAGTTCGATAAAATGACGAGATCCTACAACAAAATGTTATCTGACTTTGAGAACAAAGATAGAAACGCTAATGACAACGATAGTAATGAAAAAGGTGAAGATGAGGACGACTCCAGTGAAGAGGAAAGCGAAGATGTGTTATCATATAGACCAGATCCGTCTGCGCTTATGAAGAACTCTAGTAGGGGTATGTCTACTAAAGCATCAGCTGCAACTTCGTCTACACAAGAAGCATATAAACCTCCTAAGATATCTGCAGTTGCTCCACCTAGTGCTGTTGTTACGGATGCTAAGGGCAAACCAAGCAAGAAGTTACAAAGTATGGAAGAATACTTGAGAGAAAGCAGTGATCTCCCAATGGAAGAGAAATCGATTGGTGTCAACATTGTCAATCATGGAAGAGGCGGCGTTAAAACTGATTTTGAGAGAAAGAAAGAAAGAGAAATCCAAACATATGAAGAACAAAACTTTATTAGATTGCCCACTACAATGACAAAAAAGGACAAGAGCCAAAAGCGTAAGGAGTTGCAAAATAATTTCGGTGGTGAGGATTGGTCGATGTTTAATAATTCCAGAAATTTGAATGAGAGCACAAGCAGAAAGAGAAAGAATAACAGTGTTTGGGATAAAGTCAAGAGACAAAAGTGATCTTATTCATTTGTTTAAAAAATATACATTTCATTTGAATATTTATATATAACACATAACATTACAAAACTCTTAAAATCTATTTATATTTGTTGGAAAACAATTCTTGGAAACCGGACCGTAAAAATATAAGAAATAAAGGGGAAGCCTAAAATAAATGATTGGACAGCAGGGCTTATCCATAGTAGTTGATATTTTGGTTGGAATCATGAATAAAATCATTAACGGGGGCATTAGAAAATATTTGTGGAGTCTTCAAATAATTCTGGTTCAAGCTGTTCATGTTCGTTTTACCCAAGTTGTTGTTCGAATAACCACCAATCACCTGGTTCATACCAGCAGTATTTGGGAAGCTGAGGTTCGATTCGGGAGTATAGCTGCTGTTAACCTGTACATTCATGGGACTTGCGCCCTTTTGGACACCTTGGTTAACAAAATACAGACCCTGTCCATTAATTTGATTCGGAGTTCCAACTGGTCCAGCACTAGGAGTGGATTGTTGACTAACTGGGGCCGAAACATTATAAAAGTTGTTCGATAATTTTAAATTGTTGAAGTTATTAGACAACCGATTATCAAGGACATAATTGGAGCTGAACTGAGGGTTCATCTGCAAGGAGTTAGATCTGGAATAAATACCTGGTAACGAGTTTGATCTTGAACTTAATGAGCTGGAATGGGAATGATGAACAACGTTTGTGTCAGGAATGGGACCTGAGACGGAGTTCAAACTATTTGGAGAAACATGTGTAGTCATGATCGGTGGGACATTAGTATTAGAAATATTAACATTGACATGAAGATTACTGTTGTCAGCGTTATTTGGATAATATCCAGAGGCAGGAGTGCTGGCCTCTGATTGATTAGTCCTTGATGCGAAGTGAATGTTTGAAACATTATGATTGTTTAAAATCAAGCCAACCTTCAGCTGAATTCTTTTGCCGAAGGAACTGATGATCTTACAATTTTGGAAGTAGATACTGATGATCTCGAATTTGATCAACTCGTTAGTTTGTGGTAACAGGTTGACTAAGAGACCAATGTTCTTTGGTTTTACAGTAGCATAATCAATTTTTTGGTTTACCAAATTATCAATCAAAGTCTGGATCACGTAGTTACCGAATGGGTCATTAATCAACTTGTTCAAACCGCTTGAGTTCTTCAAAATGTGAAAAACTAGTTCAAACTTCAAGTTGATGAAATTTACGTTGACCTCTTTGTTCAGTGTTTCATTGTTATAACAATTCTTTATGAACTTTTCAATAACATTGGATGAAAACTTCAAGTTACAGAAATTAACCAAATCGAACTTAACCAAATTTGAGAAGAACTTGTAATGAATTTGGTAATTGTTGATGGTTATCAAGTACTGCAAGACGTAGTTCCCAAACTGATCATTTATCAATCTGTTGAAATTAGTATCACACAAGATCTCATGAACAAACTGGTTTAATTGCTTGTTGGTAACATGGTTAAGGCATTTCTGTAATACGCAACAGCCATGTTTGTGGGTTGCTACCGTAATCAAGTCGCCCAAGATGGAGTCATAGATGAATTGGCATTGCAAAGGTTTGAACTTGTTCAAGATCTTTTGGATAACATGATTTCCGTTTAAATCCTTGATTAACTCAATGATAAAAGGCTTCAAGCCAGTTACCAATAAGTCCAACTGGTAGGAAGAATTCAAGCTTTCAATTATTTTTTGTAAAGCCCGGGTACCATGTTGATTAATTGAAATCTGAAATAAATTCGATTGCAAGATTTCCAACATCAAGTTCAAGCTCTCATTTGAACAGTACTTGATTAATTTCTGAATCAAATAATTTCCAAAGGGGTCAATAATCAACTCATACAAGTTGAGGTGGATTTCATGGAATATGATCTCAAAGTTGGAATATCTAAGTGAATAGTTGGAGACCAAATTTTCATCAATTTTTTTCTGGAGAAAACGACAGCCATATTGATCTTTTGATAATCTCAAGATTTCATGTCTCAACTGAGATAACGGGATTTTATTGGCATAAGACAAGTAGTCCTTATCGATCTCAGAGCCTAGAGAAGAGAGGGAGATTTTGGGAAGATGGCCGTGAGAATTCAAATTTGTGGCAGAATTAGTATTCGAAGGAGGCGTAATGGGCTCGATAATGGAGTTGACTGAATTAATGGAATTAATTGATAATTTAGGTTGATGATTTGAGGGTTTCAACTGGCCCCGGACAGGAGTAGAAGTCCCTGGACCCGGAGTCCATGCCAGGGAGTTGCCGCTCTGTTGGTTTTGTACCGCATAATCGAAATGATTCGAGTTCGAAAAGTTAGAAAGATTCGAATTGGTAGAGCTAGTTCTTTGGTGTATTTTAGTGGTTGAATCATTCATAAAAGTTGGATTGCTGATAATGGTGGAAAAATCCAGTCCTTCAGTTTGAATGTGATCAATCATACTAAAATATTTGCCATTGGACTCCTCGTTTTACAAGAGAGAAAAAAATGTTGGATAGTAAAGTTTATAAATAGTGGGATCAAATTAAGAAGGGTTTACTACTTACACGAGTTTATCTCAATACCAATCAAAATAGTGTAAAAATAATTTTTTGATGGCTCATAGAAATTCTAGATTCCCTACTAAAAAGGGCCACCTCTATTAAACTGAGGTTCTTTTACTGGAGTACAAGAAATTTGTTTTGAAGTATACAAAAGTTGAATATATACAGACTTTAATCCATCTACTGTTATGTCCGTGACATCTACGCCTACTTCCTAGTACATAACAGTCGAGGAGTTGAGAGTATCCTGATTTAGTGAGACTCTTGTTAGCGGGTGTGCAATTTGCCTGGGCTCGTATAGTAAGAAAAAGCAGGTTGGGATATAACATTGCCATCTCCTAATTCCTTCATAGAAGCGTTTTACACTACCCGGTTATAGTATTTACTTGTTAGGAGCTTTTGTGTGCTTTTGCTTTTCATGATTCATGTTAAGGCATCAGAAGACCTCTCCGCTCGTTTCATCTATTTATGTTGCTTGATTCCGTGCCTGAATTTTTGCTCTAAATACATCACAGGCCTGTGGTATTCTCTGCCGCAAATAGAAAAGTACAAAAACTTATATAGGCTATTGTAATTGTGTGCCAAACCACTCATTAATATTACAGGAAACAATAGCATAGCATTTACATTGTGAATCGCTTGGCTCAAACATCCATCTACCAGCTTGCCTGAACTAGCCAATATTGTAATCGTATCAGCATGCTACCTACTCTTACATACATAAGCTTTCCCACCTGTTCCTCAGAGGTTGAAAAAGAAAAGTGTCAATATTCCGGAGGTTAATTTTTGCAGTTTCGAATTTTTCGCTTGGGCGTATGCCTCGATCCGGCAATAAGCATATGCCCCAAATCAACGTGATGATTTGCGTTTGCTCCGGAAGTACCTGCCTGTCTCACCGCGTTTGCCTGCCCGACAACACACTACCCAAAGCGTAATGAACAAGCAACCAAAAATACCACGGATTTGCCTAAGCGTACCGTTACCAAATACTTTGCCCATTTCGCCGGAATTCGCCCGTCTCCTATTGCCTCACCTTACGATTCTTTGCCATTACCTTGCATTTGCCTCCTTCCGCATTCTTTGTCGCGGTAGCTTCACGACCGTGTCATTCCATCGGCTGGGCCTCCTATGTACGCCTCCGCCCCTCGGGTTGCGATATCGTACATGCGGGATATGATAGCAGGAAATGGCTTTTGCTAGTAGTGTCTTGAATATGCACCGCATTGTTTAGAAGGAAAGGTAGGGAGGGTTTTCTTCTTGGTTTTTGCAAGGGTGTACCATTTGCGAAGGTGTAGTATGGGTTTGGATCACATTGTTGGGTTTTATCCTGGTTGAGTGAGATCATTTAACCCGAAAAGACCCCACGATTACACTGCACTATTAGCGATAGTAAAAGTGAAGTCGTGTGTTAGTTCAAATAGAAGCAATTACTACAATAAATAATTCATCTAGCTGTATTTCTTCCACAGGCTGACATTGTATAAGTCAGACTAGCTTCTATGTGTGATCATCTAAGATATATAGAACGCTATGTCGAGTGTATTAGTGCGAACCAGGACTGTCATACTTAAAAGTTACCGTCTAAGAGAAATGGTTAAATCAGTTAGCATTACAAGAATTGTCTCTGGCCCCAAAGCAGTCTCACCGACCTTCATTTTGCATCTATAGCAATACCGTAAGCAATAATTCCCGAATTACTAAGTGGCGGAAGGTAGGTATCAAACACTTTTTTCACAAATAGCCTTGGAGATATCAGGTGCATAAGCGCACCTTGAAGCGTCTTTTTAACTTAGGTGCATATCTGTGAATTGTGCATCGTTCATTCAGTATGCTGCACCACTCTGCTTCCTAGCTATTCATTGTCCAAACTAGTCTTTCCCTCAATCCCTTACCCATGCTCAATGATATACCGGTTGGATTTTACGAATTTATTTAATATCTCGCAAGTAAATCTGTTAGACCCCTCAAGGCACTGGCGGAAACACTTATCAATTAGGGCTTTCTGATTCTCAAGGTACTTTTCATGCTTGACTCTATCTTCTTGAGAAGTGTTGTCTTTAATAAACATGTAGGGCGGCGTATCGTCGCCTGCATCTACTGTTCGAAAGTCATTTACTACCCATTCCTTACGCGTGATGGGGTTTTGGACCAAATTAACCCGAAACATCCGGTCATTGTAGTATTTGTTAGTATAGTAATTGCCGAGCCATTCTTTTTGCTGCAAGGGTGTGAGGTTGTCTACAATGTTAAATCCCTTCTCTGCTTCTGTGTCTATTTCTTGTACAACAATTGGCTGCGACACTTCTGAGTCCGAAGAGTATTGTGTGGAGAGTGCTTCAAAATCTGATCTGATTCTGGTCCCCTCTTTCACGGGGCTTGACAGTATAATGGGACGTGCCGCTTTCTTAGGGGGCTGGAGCCTAGAGGGGGGCGCTAATTCTAAGTTCGAATTTTTTGCATCCATTAGGAGAATATCATTCAAGCTCTCTACTTTATAATGATAGCCAGCTGTGCCACCATTGGATTTTTGCATTTTAATATTTGGGACTTCATTCTCTTTGAAACTCAGACTTCGAAGGTTACTCTGTAATCTGGAAGTAAGATCTCGGATTTTTATCTCATACTGTTTGACGTGTTTCCTGTACTGAATTTTATAAGATCTTTTGGTCTGAATCATAATCCTTTCAAAATCTTTTTCCTGATCCCTTAACTGTTTGTTTAAGGCTATGTTCTCCTGCTTTAACTCCTCATATTCCAGTACGAATCTGTCAAACTGCTCCCTGTACGACATGAGCTCTCCTGCGTTTTGAGAATCGAAAACAACAGTCTTCGCACAAATTTTTTTCTTCGTTGATAGCTTCATTATGTTTGGTGCTACAGCTAATAACACCAACTCAGGTGGGTTGTTCGGGAATTCCAATTCCACTGCATCAAATCCAGGTGGATTATTCGGTAGCAAGCCTGCAACGAGTGGATTGTTTGGTAATAACAATAATACAGCTGCAAATTCCAATACCTCTGGGGGTTTGTTTGGAGGAAACAATACCAATACCACAAACACCAATACTGCTCCTGGAGGGCTGTTTGGGAACAACAACACAAGCTCAAATACATCCGGAGGTTTATTCGGAAATAATATCAACAATACAAATCAGTCTGGAGCAATTTTTGGAGGTAATAATAATGGCTCCAACTCTACTACTGGAGGATTATTTGGCAATAATGCTTCAAACACTAACAACAACTCAAACCCAAATCCAAATGCTTCTTCTGGTACAGGAGGTTTATTTGGAAATAAGCCTGCAAATTCTGGTATGTTTGGGGGCAACACTATAAATTCAAATTCTGGAGGGTTGTTTGGAAGTAACCCCACAAGACCTGATGTCAATTCAACCACCTCAGGTGGACTTTTCGGTAATAACTCTGCATCAGGTGGCTTATTTGGAGGCTCTTCAGGCACCTCCAACACCGGTGGATTATTTGGGGGTAACAAGGCCCCTGCTCAAGGAGGACTTTTTGGTGGAAACAACCAAAACCAATCCCAGGGTCTCTTCAGTAACAATAACAATAATTTGACTCTAAACAATCAGAGTTCAGTCTTCAATCCTAACAGCCAAATACAATTGAACGCTATGACAAGGGTAGGCGACCTTCCTGAGCCCATCAAAAGAGAATTGCAAGAGTTTGATAAATACATCAACCAGCAACACCTAATAGCGAAAAACCGACAAAACAACTTGAAGTCGCATGATTCATTGATAAAGAGTTTGCCTAAAGACATTAATTATTTATACATAAAATTGAAGTCCACCAAACAAGCGTTGCAGTTTGACTCTAATCACTTGGCTGATTTGAAAAACTTGAATAATGAATTGACTGAGGATATAAACAAGATGTTACAGTTAATATTGCAGTTGTCGGTTCCAGGTACCAAGTTGTCCTCCTCTTTCCAACTTAATGAATTCTTTATAAAGAAAATAAAAGAGTATCAGGAAATTATCAACAATTATGAACTGTTGATCCAGGAATTCAACGTGATATTACAGAATTTGGAAGCCAATTGCAACCAAGGGTTTGGAAATTTTCTCACCGTCTTGGAGACTATCAAGATTCAGTTTAATTTGTTCATGGAGCTCTGTAATAATTTGGCTCAAATTCATAATCAATTGAATAAGCATGCTTGATGAGCTTTAGTGTAGGATAGATTAATAAAAATCGCGATGATTATTTTTATAAATATGGGTAAACTCGATTATCTACTGAAGTATACGGGGAAACCAAAAAAGAACAAGAAGACATCTGCAAACATAGTGACCAATGATGATAATATTTCCGGGGATGTCCCTCCTAATGATATTCCTATGATTGAAAGTGAGTTCAAGGGATTCAAGAGAATTGATAACCAAGAGTTGCAATCAGAATCCAACTCCACAAAAGATGGTACTCCAAAAAGGTCCAAAAACACCATAGACAACAAGATTGAACAGCCTGCTACCATCTACAGAGACTTAACCGGTAAAATAATCGATATATCAAAAGCCAAAGCAACACCCAAACCTACGAGTCGCATCGTTCTAGACGAAGCTGAGAAAGTACAGGAATCTACCAAGTCATTCACGGTAGGTAAATCGGATAAAGAGTACAACAATTATCTCAAATCAAGGAGCAACTTTGAGGACCCAGTTAAACACAGAGCTGAAAAGAATAGATTGTCTTACAACAATGGTGTCAACATACCGAATCGATTTGGCATCAAGTCGGGTGTTTTATGGGATGGTATAGATAGATCCAATGGGTTTGAGAAGATTCTAATGAGGAAGCGCAACGAACAAAAGGCTGGTACCAAGACAGAGGTCAATGAGTACGAGATGGACTATGATATATGAAATTCGATGATAAAGTTTGGTTATGGGGCTTCCGAGATGAACTATGGTAAATAAAGAGCCATCATACTAGTACTTGAAACTTTGATAAGCGGTAAATGGGGCCAATTTCAAGCATTATTTTATGTTTCTTATGCATCCGTGCATGTTCATGTAAGGTGAATGGAGTTGGTCCAACAAGCACAGAGTTCTGACCTGTTTTTTTCTGCCCTGTCGATATGGCACGGGTCTAATACTGGTAATTGTATATATATAGTGTGTAGAAGGATATGCAAAAATGTAAGAGAAATATTTTGCAGCCTAAAAGTATTGTCGCTATCCCTAAAGTCTGAGTCTGAACGCGAATTAAATGTGCTCGAGAATGAACTTGCCTGGTTACTACTACGATGAGGAGAGAAAAAGATACTTCAAGATAACAAATGGGGCAGTTAGAAATGCATACCATAATAGTGAGATACAAAGAGAGAAACGTGCCAGAGAAAATCAGGAGAAAGAGGCGAAGTTGAAGAAGATATCCGTCAATGAAACGTCTAAGTTCATACAGCTCTACAAAGGCTGTTCTTTGAATAATATCAAATTAGGATTAACACGAACGAACCCTACCTTGATAGAGTTTGACAGACTAAAAAGTTTAGAGGCATTAAGCTGGATTTATTGTGATGGGTTAGAATGCAGAATATGGGACAACTTAAAGGCAGATGGTGAGCAGTTTATAGTCCTCACGAACCAAGCCAGAAGCTTTATGTTACTCAACGCATCCAAAGTACTTCGAAATTTGCATAATGAAAAGATAAAGTCGGGGGATGTGATACATGTGTTTGAAGATAATTTGAGCTTGAACCACAATTTGAATGAACTAATAAAAATGTTGAATCTTCTCCCCTATGAATATTTAACCATTACAAGCCATAAAAACCTCGTGTTCTACAATTTCATAAGTGAAAGTGATTTGGATAATCCACAAATCTATCAGAACTTTATCCGTTTGAGCGTGGTAGAGAAGTTTCAAGGGACCTACATCAAACTAAACAAGGTAAACATACTTTATAACTTCATAAACAATTTACCTGAAGGAGAAATAAAGAAAGATTTCTTTCATTTATTCGGGATGAATATCATTAGCTTTCATGAGGACGATGAAAGCTTTGACTATAAAGTCCAGCATCTAAAAAACTTTAAAAGGTTCTTCATCACATTTTCCAAATTCATTGATAATTATTTAATATTAGGTACAAACCTGGGCATCATTTATCTCATCAAATTCCAATATAATGAAACTACAAAGGAATTGCGCTTTTCACAAGACATAATCAAATTCAAATTCGAAAGATCAATCAAACTAGATAAGATCAACAAGATCGATAAAATCAGCGATTATTTATTCATCAGTAGTTTCAAAAATTTTATTGTGTTAAACTTGGCCACCAATCAGAGATTCACTTATCTGATAAATGAATTGATAAAAAATTTCAGAGTATTTAAGATATTGGACTCATTCAGGATTACCTTGATCACCTATAAAAGATTAGAGAATTTGAATTTTTCAATGAATGAAAAATCATTTGAGACTATAAACAGTCTTGAATTGCTCCACGATAACTTGATAAACCAATTTTCAATAATCACTTTAAAAAATAACGTCATACTCAACCAGTCAAACGACAGTTTATTCATAGTTAACTTGAACACTTTGAACTTCATAAAGGCGCCATTGAATGGAGTGAACCAAAAAATTAACGGCTTAATGAGATTAAACGAAAACTTCCTAGTGATCAACTTCAAGAATCCTGATAATACTAGCTATTTTAACTTTTATCAGATTTAGAAGAATGAGTATACTATATTAAAGGGAGCTGTACGGTATAGAGTAATTCGGTAAACGCATAATTTACATGTCCTTCGTCTCTTTCCTAGCATACCAAATATAAACCAACCCGCGCAAACTATTCAAAAAAGGGAACTCGTAAACTTTCTCCACAAAGCTAGGCACAATTGGATTATGCGACTTTATGTTCAGTCAATAAATTTGCAGCTTTTAGTTGTTCCCAACAGGAAGTGGGATAATAGATCATACAAAAATAATTGTCTTTTTTTTCACTTTTTATCAATGGCGCTTATCTTAATATTTATCTAGGATTTTTAGTCAACTTTAAGATACAGCGTTGAGCTAAGGATAACGTGATACCATATTCTTGACCTCTAAATATTGCTTATTATTCAAATCTACTGCACGTTTCTGTGACAAATTCGAAAAAGAACATTCTCTTTGCAAAACCATACTGTTGATTCTTGGAGAAGAATGTGCTGAAAAAAAATGTGGAAGGTGATGCCTTCTATTTATTATTTGTTCTCGGGCTTGTTCTACATTTGTGGTGATAGACTTATGCGATTGCTTTTTAGTTCTTGTATGACTGATAGACTTATGCTGTGAATTTTGCAGATAAATAAATTGAACTAAAAAACTAGAAGCCAAAAGTTGTTTTAATTAAACCCCATAAACACGGAATAGTAATCAACATAATAAATATTTGAAGACTATATTTAACGCAGATGACAGAGAATTACTTTACTTGACTTTAATGTGGTAACATTTGTCCCTTGTTAAATTGGTCGTGGCTAATCAAAAACATTGGGTTCTGAGACAGAGTTCTAAAAAAGGTTGAAATAAAATTTGTATAGGATCTATTAAAGATTGTAAGTACATATAATGTATGGATTAATTTATCTTAAGTGGCTGGAGACTCGGCACTCACTTACCGATAAAGTTTAAATAACTTTGGTAGTTGAAGCTGCCGAATTTATAGTCAACGTCCAACAAAATCTTGATGGCATCTTGGGATTTATATACATAGTCAGTCGGTAACTTGACTAAATTGTTATTGTAATCTTCATTGGTTTCATTAATTAATCCATTGGACTTTAACAAAGTACCCTGGTTGATGTATATAATTCTACCAGTTTGGTTGTTGTACACTTGGTCATTGCTTAAGTTATAAACACCTGGGTAACCAGTGATAGTCTTGAAGTTGGAAGACTTGGTGTTTGGCGGGTTCAATGGAAACATTTTTTGCAAGAGTTCGTAAGAAGCTAAAGTGAAACCGAACTGTGGAGAAGATCTGAATACTCTGGCCAAAGAGCCCTTGAAGAAAGCAGCCAAACCCTCTTCCTTCATAATATTGGAGAAAGCATGAGCAATACCATTATACTTGATGTCACCAGTCTTTCTTTCCATTTGTAATCTGGTCTTGATGACATCGGCTGGGGTGGTGAAGAAAGCGGCTGGAGCACCAGCCATGGCACCACTAATCAACAACTCGAAAGTATTCAAGTTCTGTTTCTTGTTCACATCTTCAGGGTCAAAATTAAACACGTACTTTTTAATGTTGGCATAAGTTGGGAAATAAATAGCAGAAAATGGGACATCTCTTAAGAGACAAGCAGAGGCGCCCTTATATAAACCCTTGACACCCAATTGCTTAATGATTTGGCCAGCGCTCAATTGCTTGTGTGGTATTTCACCTGGGTTTAGCACCTTGTTTTTTTGGCCACCTTGCATTTGTAACCTGATCTTGACGATCTCCAAAGGATTGGTGAAAATCACTTGACAGGCACCTGCAGAAGAACCAGCGAGGATTTCCCAACCCATGGTGATCTTACCTTTATCATTAGTACCGATACCTCTCACTAAATCGTTAACGGTTAACTTGATCGCCTTTTCTGGAGCAACTCCGACCAATTGAGCAGCCAAACCAGAGTACAATCCTTTAAAACCTTCATTTTTGAGAATCTTCTTGAAACAATCAAGGGAATTGTCATACAAGGCCTTATGTTTTTGAGCTTGCATTCTGGTTTTAACCAAATCAATTGGATAAACAACAGTGGCACCAATACATCCGGCGATGGAACCCAAGAAGAAAGAGTACAAGGAATCAAAAATAGGCCACAAGGAGAAGTTATCTTTCTGGACTGGAACCGAAGCCGGGTGTTCGAAGATTGAGTATAATGTGTTAATGTTATTAGCATAGTTTGGGTTCAAAAAATTGATCAAATCTCTCCTAGGGACAGTCTCTTCATTCTTATTGATCAAGAAAAATAGCAAGTCCAATTCGTTGATGGAAACAGGTTTGAAGTTAGAAGACTTCAACAAAGGATCCTTCAAATGAATGTGCAAATCTTTTTTGTTGATCAAAATGTCGTTCTTTTCTTTGGTGCTGTTTGCAGGGGTGTTTGCAATTACCTCATTAATCAAGTCAATTTTACTGAAACAATTGTAAACGAACATGACATCAGCGAAAGTGAAAGATTCTTTATTGAAAAACTCCGGTAAGTTGTTCAAATTTTGTTTCAAATCTGGAGATAATTTATGGTTCAAATTTTGAGTTAACAAAGTAATTAGATCATGACTTGTCACAGTACCGCTTTTAGCCACTAAAGCATAAGAACCAATTAATTTGGTCAACGGTAAACTGTTTATCAAAGTGATAAACTCCTGGTATTGAATTTTACCATCAGGTTCAAAAAACATGCTGAAATAAGACCAGTTGATCTTGAACTTCTTCTGGTGGTAGGAAGGATCAATAGCCGTGTTCAATTTGTTCAAGACATCTAAACATTGATTATATTCGATGGAGTTCTTGCTGTCAGCTAATAACTTGTAAATCAACTTGAACTCACCATCATCTTCGTTCAAAGTAGAGATGAAGTTGACGAAATCGTTTTCTGTCACGTAACCTTTTTTGTTTGCGTCGGCAATAAGATATAACACAGCGAAGGATTGTTTCGGGACATCGGATGGAAATGGAGAGAGGATAGTGGTGAACTGAGGCAACGACAAGTATTTTTCCTTAGTGTCAGCATTAGCTGAGGCGAATTGGTTAAAGATTTCTCTCGCCTTAAGATCAGACACGGACATGATTTTCAATTACTGTATTGGAGGAAATTGACAAAGCTAATAATATGGAAAATAGATTCAATTAGATGGACATTGGACACCAACTTACAACTTTATCAAGTTAATATCTATGGAAAGAACAACAAGAGTTTTCAAAACAAAAACAAAAACCAGTTAATTTTTTCAAAAAAAGTGGGACTCAAAATTTATTTATACTATTTCCTTTTATATATTTGTTGTTTCGTCGCTCTCGTTTTTCGAAATTCTCACCAATAGAGAGTGGAAAAAATCTTGAGAGCGACAGCGTGAAAAGCTGCAGGAACATACCCGAGCGAGGGTGACTGAATATAATCGAACTAAGGGACCAAGTAGGCAGTTGAAAGAGTTACGTCTTAGCGGGTTCGGCAAGTTAATGCTAGAAACAGTAGACTGGACATAAGCGACTGAAATCAGAGGCAGAAACACCGAGAGAATCAACGTCCATTCGACCGAAGGTCGAGGCAGCACACTCTCTTGTGACTGCAAACATTGACTATGAATCATTCAAATTTCTCCAGATTTCACCCATATTTGTATCGCGCCGGGGAAAAACGAATACTCCGGTGCTCAAATTCACACGGCAGCATCGGGTGAGCGGACCGAAAGAAACTACCTAACTTTATGTAGAGTACAAACTCAAAGGATCACTTGTGGTCTTTCAACCTAGTTTACAGGCATGCTAAGCCGAGCAAGAAATTATCGGAGAATTGCAAAATTTCGAATCTATTTTGAGTAATTTATGAGGGGTAGACATCGGTTGATTCAGGAATTTGCGCCAGGCGTTAGGATTTAGGACCCCAAACTGGGGTACACAAGGCCGTGTTGTCATAATCTACACATAAGAAAGTACCGGTCCCAAACACCGAAATAAGCTGTAACCAATAGGATTGCCTTTTCCCCCAACGGTAAATCCCAGGTTTTATTAATATTTTCTGTGCATATGAAATCTGATTTCTAACGGCTCAACTTCGGCCTCTGGCATATGCACGTTGGGCGAAACACGACTCATAATTTATGCCGCGAATTTTTCACGTCGTACCACACACATAAGAATCATTACGCAATGGCTACTGGAGCACCAGGTGGAAATTTTAAACCTTGGACCCCCACACCACCGGAAAGGGGCTCATTCCCTCTTGACCACTTCGGTGAATGTACAGAGCAGATGACCAAGTATTTGCAGTGTCTCAAGTTCACCAATAACCAAAACTCACCGAACTGCAGAGTTCTTGCGAAGTCCTACTTAAGGTGTAGGATGGATAATAAATTAATGGACGAGTCCGACTGGGAATCCCTAGGTTTGACAAATCTACCGGACAATAGAAAAAAGTCCGAAAAGAATAACAAAAAGAACCAACAAAATGATACATAAGAAAGGGTAGCCTTACCTGAAAACTTCTTGTATATAGATAGAGCATGTAAATAGTCATGAGTAAACATTTATCATTTTATGTACACTACGTAAAATACAAAAGGCATCTGATCTGCATAAATGACATCAAGAACGAATCGAGACTAGTTAGAGGAAGCTGGCTTACCTCTACCTCCACCTCTACCTCTTCCATTCGAATCTCCTCTATGGTTTCCTCTACCACGTCCCCTGCCTCTGCCTCTGCCCTTTTGGCCGTTGGCATTTTGTTCGCTGACATCGGCAGAAGCTGGCTGGTTGAGCAAATGTGGAGGTATAGGAACTCCTGGTACGACTGGTATAGCACTTGATACCGGAACAGATGCAGAAGCCGGGTTAGGATACGGCACTGTTACAACTACTTGACTTTGACCTGCACCTGGAACACCAGTAACAGGAACGTTTGGGAACTGCGTCTGGCCATCATTCATGATATTGTTATAAATCTGTCCATAAATCTGCTTGATAGCTTGAGTGTTGGAGTCACCGTTCTCTTCAATCTCAGAAGGCTTGGCCTTGGTCTTGATCAAATTCAATATTTCCTTTGATTGTTTGTTGTTGATTTGTTTGGACTCATTCAATTTAGTGGCTTGTTGCTTCATCTTTTCTTCCTTAACCTGCTTAACTTTCTTTGGGCTAACTAAAGGTTTCAGCTTAGAGGCCTTGGAGTGAAAGATAAAGTGCTTATTGGTCAAATTCAATACAAACGAAGATTCAATGACCAAACCTCTATTTGTCTTTAGTTTACCGTTCATATCATTTCCACTAATGATTGGGAAATCAAAAATAATACCCAATTCTACCTTGGTGCCAATTGGATTGACGGAAGCAACAGTACCCTTAGATAAGTATGGAACCTTACCGAAATCCTGAATGTAAACAACTCTATCACCCAACTCGAAATGCTGAGTGTCTAACAATTGATAAGATTCATTTGGTCTCAAGATGGCTTCCTTTGGAACACCCTTGATATCCTTATTGCTGAATTTGTTAAACTTACCGGCATTCACGGATTCAATTAATTGTTTTTCAATAGCAGCAAAACTGAATTTGGTCAATGATTGAGATTCCAAACTTACTTGGATCAAAGAACTCTTAATCTCTTTTAACCACTTGTTCAACTCATTGATCTCTTGATTAGTGATCCCCAACTGGCTTAGCTTTGGAATATCTCTGCCTTGAGTTTGACTCAACTTGGTGAAGATCTTACCGAACTTAGCCTTATAGTCTTGGAGCACTTTGATGGCCCATGGGCTGAATTTCCAAAAGTTTCCTGCTTTTTCGGTGTATCCGAGAACCTTCAATCTACGAGCTTCGAACTTTAATTCCAAACCAACATTGACCTTACGACGTTGTTTAGTAGTATCATCTTCAACCATAAATCCACTGGTCAATCTGCTTAAAAATAACGGAGAAACACCGATGGTCTTACAGACCTCGAAACTGGGGTAATACTTGATCTCACGCTTTTCGACATCTCTTCTTTCAGCTCCGATCAGAATCTCGTCTTCAACAGCTATTTTATGGACCTTGATACTCAACTTCATTTGATCTGCTGAGTATCCAACAACCAAACTAGGAGAACCGTATCCAAAAGCTCCCAAAAAGATAACTTGAGAGTTGACAGGAAATTCTTCTTCAATCGGTCTGGGAGGTCTTGGAATGTATCTTTCATCCTTATTGGTCACCTCTTCCACAAGCAATTCAATAGGGTAGGCCTCTTCAACCTTGCTGAAAGTCTTGACATAAGCACCCTTGGAATCACGGATCAACCCATTAACAGCTACAACCTTGACAAAAACGGTGCTATTAATTTGAACTGCCTTGTTCTTCATGTAGAAGAAGTTCAAGTTAGAAATGGTGTTTCTGTAGTCCTTAAAATCATTAGGATTTAATTCATGAGCAACGGTTCTCACCGATCCCGATAAGGCATTTTCAACTAACTGATATACAGTCTCCCCGTCGTTGATCTCAACAGCCTTACATTCCCTCAAGTAAGGCCATCTGCTATAGACCAATTTCCCTAAAAATTTGTCTGAAAACTGCTTGGTAGAGAACTCCCTCCAAATGTTATTCAATTTCAATACTAGGGATTCGGATCTGCTTCCAGACTGAAAAACCTTTGTTTCATTTAACTCCAAATGGGACTCAAATGGTAGAGTCAACAAGGTTGGGAAACCAGCCAAGACATCTTTGCCGGTTTTTGCACCTTCAAATAAACCTGTCTGAATTTCACCCTTTGATTTCGGTAAAACAAAGCTTTCTTCTATACATCTGTCGTGTTCAAGATCTTCAAAAAATCCTGGTAATGGAGATGGGTAGATCAGGTCAAACTGAGGATTGTAGATAAAATGGATATCATTACCAAAACTGTTTCTGTTCTTCTCTTCTGGGGACAACCTGGCCTCATAAGGTTCTAAAGTCTCAACCAACTTGTTTTCATCCACAAAACTCAATAACACAACCGCTTCCCAGCTAGCAGTTTTACCGTTCAAATCAATATCAACTTCATCAGGATAAAAATCAATGATCGGGGAAGTGGGGTCAGTCATTAAGGTTCTATAAATGACGGGCATCAAGTTCTTCGATCTAGCGGGTAAGACTGCCATTAATTGCTCGAAAGGTTTGAAAGGTTTCGACATCTCAAACTCAATGCTTTCATCCTTTGCTAAGTAGTCATCAATACCAATTATAACATCAGAAATTCTTGGAGAATAATGGTATCTGTAGTACCAGTTCCAAGACTGACATCCCTTGTAATAATAAAACAAAACCCATTGTAAACCTTCAACATAATGCTTGGTCAAATCAACCATGTCCTTCTTATCGTAGATGGAGAAGCCCAACTTGTCTTTATAATAACCATCCTTCCAGTCCATGAATTTTTTGTCGTAAATGCCTTTGGACGCATCAACAAATTCATCATTTTCGAACAAGTTAGCAGATTGGTATTTCTTGAAAATTTTCTTTGAGGAGTTGACTCTTTCTTCACGGTCATTGTCGGTCTCATTAGGATCAATACCGTCCACGTCAATTCTTATAGTATATGTATCAGCCGTTCTGGAGTGGATGATCAACAATCCTAACTCCTGACAGATGGTCTTCAAGAATTCTAAATTCTTTACTGTAAACTCTGGGTCATAGTTCAACTTTAAAGGCTTCAAGTTTTCTTGACTTTCCAAATCCAACAATTGCTTAACTGGAGTGTTGATTAATTCCATAAACCAAGGCTTGATGAAACCAACAACCTTCTTTTCATCTTTGGAGATGATCAACTTTCCAATTTTTTCTCTCTTCTTTTCACCACTAATAGAGATATCTTCCAACTTTTTGTTGAACCATTCGATATCAACATCTTCCTTTTCAAAGTTTTCCAATTCGAAATCAGATAAACGCTGCAACCAAATCTTTAATCTTCTCAAATTTATCACACCGTTCTCATTCAAGTAGCCGTCCATTTCCAACAAACTCTGCTTGAAAGTTTCAATCAACAATGGAAAGGCGCCTTTATTTATGAACAAATCGGGCAAGTTGGGTAAGAAATCGTTACCTATGACGTACATGATCAAGATGAAATCATCCAAGATCCTCTCGAAATTGTATTCAAAGTTTAAGTTATTGTCCAAATTTTGAAACTCCAACGCCAAGTATTCCCGTAATAAGGATATGTGTAA
The DNA here is from genome assembly GCA_030571055.1 of Yamadazyma sp. yHMH685. Classification (NCBI taxonomy): domain Eukaryota; kingdom Fungi; phylum Ascomycota; class Pichiomycetes; order Serinales; family Debaryomycetaceae; genus Yamadazyma; species Yamadazyma sp. yHMH685. The sequence continues at coordinate 216,834 of JAJLXC010000004.1, forward strand.
GAGAAAAAATTTTTGATCGTTCAAATCATTAGACTTGGTCTTTGATCTTGGACCAAAAGTCACTTCCTCTCTCAACAAAGCAAAGTGGGGGTCATGGGCTACCAAACCCAACATGATTAAATCGGCATCTAAACCATAGATGCAGTGTCTGGTGTTTGGATCATAGTTGCCTTGGTTTTTCATGGATCTGATATACTCCATAATCTTATGTTCACCCTCTCCAGGCACTTCGTGGCCGCTTAAGACGATTCTAATGTTGCTCCAGTTGGAGTCCTGGGTGATTTTCTTATGAATAAAGTACTTCAAGTTTTCAGTCAACTTGGCCATAAACTCAGTACCCGGGGTGATACAGTTCGAGTCGAACGGATCCTCCTTAGGGATTTCAAGACCTTGGTCAATGGCCTTTTTCATATTTTCTTCAGCTTCGTATGCTGACCTGAATCTTCTAGCTCTTTGTTGATTCATTTTTGCTCTTGGAGCAACACCATCAATAGCCATATAGAAAGTTCCCTTTGGTTTGATAAGTTCAAACAAATGCTCAATATATTTAAAAATGGCAGCATACATCTGGTCATCCGTCGATATGGTGAACGTGTCGCTATTAGCATGGGTACATGTGTGTAAGATGGAGTTCATGTCCAAATAAAGATTATCAAATTCTGGTATTTGGTTACCGTCAATCAATTGAGAGATCAACGGCCATCTCTCAGAAATAAATCTAAAAAACTTGGGGATACCTAGAGAACGACGTTAGTATTGATGTTTGAATGGTCTTCCGTTGATACATACCCATTTTGGTTATTGCAAATCTTTCAGTGTGTCGAATATGAAAAACTTCTCGCGCAGTATAGAAATGTTCAAGATGTAGAAAGTGCTGCGACAACATTAGTAGAGTGCAGGATATTATATCATTTAACTACACAAACATACATAAACTACCGTTACCATGGGATCATATCGAACCCATACCACGATAAACCCAAAACCTTAAACCTTACACCTAGCCAGACCCGGTTGAATAAACCATTAATTCCATAATTGAACTACCCTTAGCTCGTCCCAAACCCGTTTGACATTCAAAGTCTTTGCTGCTTCGACTACTGCCCTTGACCTGAGAGCCACAGATAGGTTGGCTATTATCTCACCGGCTGAGTCGCTTGATACTTTAATCAACTGTGACAAGTCGTGAGTGATCTTGGAAGTAGCAACATGGTCTACAACGCCATTTCCAGCATTCCACAAGCGAGTACTTGCGTCGCAGTTTGCAATGTGGGCTGCTTCGTTCTTGCAAAGCTCGAAGAATTCTCTAGAAATTGTAGCAGAATCGTTGACCTTGACAAGAATTTGCTTCAGGCTTATCCTCACCGAAGTAGCAAGCTCCTTGGACAAATAACCGAAGTCTTCGGCCAACCGACCAGAGGTGGCCATCAACAGAGACGACCAATGGCAAACGGTGTTTTGGGCTAAAAAGACCCAATCAGCCACACCGGCTTCCTTCAAGTAACGGGAAAAGCGTAACCGCTTCAGGGTCTTTTGGAATAACCAATTTCTAGATATTTGCTCCTCATATACCAACAGGTCAAGTTGTTTCCACATGGATTGGCGTAACGACTGTTGTTCTTCTTCGTATGTGGCATAGTCGTACACCTTGTATGATGAGAACAACAGAACCACGGTCAACAAGATGAAGTAGATTAAGTATTCTGAGTTATCTTCGAACCAAGCGCGGACAGGATGTGTAGCCACAGCAGGGGCCGAGCTGATCGACACCAACTCTCCTTCTTCGCGGGTCACCATTTCATCTCCGAGCACCGCCTGCTTCGTGAGCTGGTGGTAGAGCTTGTCGCTTTGCTGCTTGATTGACTCATGCAACTTGTAGGTATTTGAAGTCAAGCTTTCATAAAAGTCGATGATTTTTTTGATCGGCTTTTCGGGGGAAACGGAAGTAGGGGAAAGATGAGAGGTAGGCACAGAGGCGGGAGTGGAAGGACCGGAAGCAGTTTCTCCCGAGACGAGCTCAGTCGAAACTTCGTTCAATCTTTTCGGGATTTGAAGGGTCTGGATGCTTGAATCAGCAAGATTTGGATTGATCAACTGGGTGTCATTAAGGTCGTTGGAAACCACTGGATCAGAAGTAGCGACTTCTCCTCTATGTTCTTCAGAGGATGCATCACTTCTAGTGGCATCATTCTTGTCTGTGATCAGCGGAGTGTCAAGATCATCATTGCTAGACCGGTCTTCCTCAAAGTCTGAGGAGGAAGATATGATGGACCAATCTTCGTCGCTGTTTCTAATCATTGGATTCTGAATTTCACGGGAACTACTATAAAAATTTCGGCCACACTCGAACAGATTGAAAATGGTGTTGAATGTGTCAGTAATTTAATTTATAAAATTTGCCCCTTACTTGTAATTTCCTTATCGTGATACCCAGCGTGCGCGCACCTTTTTAATAACTTAAACTACCTCATTCTGCTTCTTCTAGTGGTTACGTTAATATATTACAAGGAACAATCTATAAAACTGAAGCAGACTATTTATCTTTTGGTGGCACTTCTGCCCTGAACACCTTGAAACTGGGTTCAGCTTCCAGCTTACCACCTCTGTGGTGTCTCTTTCTCTTGTGCCGTGTATCGTGGGCTTGTATAGACCATTCTTTCTTGATTTTATTATCGGCACTCTCGTCATCTCGGAACTGAATCCGGTTGTTAATTTTGTTCAAACTCTCCTCTAATGACTGCGTATACGCTACCAAGTCCTGATATCGGGAACGACTTATAAACTCTTCGTTGGGGTACTGGTATAGCGACAGGTCCCGTAATTGATTGTAGTAGTGTGGCTGGTCTCCTTGATGCATGCGGTAATGATTCTCGTTATCGCTGGTTAAAGATTCTGCGATGTTGAATTCAGACCCTTCGTGGGAGTGAGGAGGCTTAGACACCTGTTGCTGTGTCAGATACTTACCGCTCTGAGGAAAATATGAACCCGTAGACCCTATAGCATGTGAGTTGGGGTGGATAAAAGGAGAGTTAGAAGAGCCCGAAGTCAACTGTTTATCTTTAGAGCATATCGACCCCATGTTGATCACATTCACTTTATCCTTGACCTGATGAGACTGTAAGTCCTGTATTGACCTTTCTGATTTGTATGGCTGTTGCAAAGGTTGAGTTTTAGGCCGCTGGAAAGCTTGCACAGGTGAAGGGCGAGGAGGAACCAGAGTTTGTCCATGGGGAACTAGGGCACGAGAGGCCTGGTGATAACGCTGAGGCTGCACCTGGTGTTGTAGTGGATGGGGGCTTAGTAGAGGTGGGGGCTGGAACTGCTGCTCCTTTGCTTGGGGGGAATACACACTAGACAGTTGCGATGTTCGGGACTGAGACTTGAACGAAGAGACTTGTTCATTTGACAGTACAGGTGTACTCTCAGAAAGCTCATTCTCCTCGGGCTTAATTTCATACAGTACATCTTCATGGGGCCTATTTTCAAAACTTTTCTGCTCATCCTCGTTATCTATTTGTTTCAGTTGTCCATCTTGAAAGGTACGAATGGCTTGTTGATGCCCTCTGTCATGATTAAACAGGTCTTGCTGATTCAGTTCGTCTTCATGGTTATATTTCAGTTCGTCTTCATGGTCATATTTCAGTCCCTCTCCATGGTGATGCGTTGTAGTTATGGTTGTAGTAGTGATATATGACCTGTAAGCATCATTGTTGCTAGTGGCCTCATTTTGGGGCTCTGTCTCTGGTTTCTTTGAACGATTCTCTTCTGGAATCGCAATTCGCCTTTCCAGAAGGTGGTATGTTGGAGGATTGGGCCGGAAAACAACGAGGGTTTGTGAACGTGATTCATCTTGTTGAGGACGCTTTAGCTCATACGGATACGCCCCTAAGTCACGTATGGAAGGTAATTCTGGGCGTGAGTATGGGTTCCGCTGGGCACCCTCTACCGATGAATTGGCATCAGTGTTCATCCCTGACCCAGACTGTAGGCGCAACGACTTTATAAGACCAGGGCATGCGCTCGGGCTATTTTGGTGACGAACAAGGGAGTCAGGACGAGCAAAACTACGGGGACAGTAATTACATTTATACGGCCTTGCCCCACTGTGCAACTTTTCATGCCGCTTCAAGTCATGGATCCGGCGAAATGTGAGACTGCAAACAGAGCACATATGGGGTTTCGCCTGGGAGTGAATTAATTCATGAGACACCATATTGTGTTTCCTGGTGAACCCTTTATTACAAGTTGGGCAATGGTATTTTTTAACCTTATTGTCCCCCCCCTCAAGGTTGTTCTCGAGGGTGGAATAGTCATCGTTTTCTTCATCACCTTCGTCATTTTCGTGGGTCGGGAACTGCTTTCTGGTAGAAGATCTATTTGGATCGGCAGATGATTCGATATTCAGCAAGTTTTGTTTATTCAAATCTGGTAAGCTTCCATTGATTGAAGTCGTCGTTGTATTGGACCCAGAAGACTTTGGCTCCACCAGGCTGTCAACGGTAGTGCTACTGGGGGTATTCTTGCTGTCACTCGTTGAATCACTTGGGGCATTTCGGTAATTTCGGTCATTTTTGACATACTTAGCATCGCTCAAGTGGGAGCTACTGGGCGAGACGACCAGATTGGCCCTGCCAGGTGTGCGTTGTGTTGGTTTGGAAGGGTCGCTTTTGTGATTTGGCAGCGACATTATTATCCTGAGCTGGTGCTTGCTGTGCGCAAGCCGACAATGAGGAGGATATCACGTATATGGGAAGATGGGGAGCAAAGTTATGTCAAAGGACACGAAGGAAAAACTCAAGGTAGATATAGCTTACCAAGATGGGCAAATTAATTGCAGATGACGAAGAAATGACAATTAATCAAACAAGTCAGCTAATTTATGTGAGAAAGACGAGCCAAAGCAAGAGAAAATCGGTTGGTCTCGTGCATTACGTAAGAAAAAGAAGAGGAGGGCGGGAATCGGACAGCGCGAGCTAGTTCATTTTTCTAGTGTGAAGAGTACGCGCAAGATAACACCCTCTGCGCTTGACCTGTATAGGTCCCAATTGGGGATCATGTCTCCTCTCATCAGGAGTGATCATACCTAATTGAATGAGATGCACGTAATTGTTTAAATACGTAGAGGCGTCAAACGCGAGCACTGTATTTATTGATCGATTTGCTCAGTTCGGTCTTAAGCAGATAAGATGAGGTATTCGAACCCTTATTGAGTCCAGCTAGAGCATGATCTCAGGGTGTTATGTACAATTTCTTGCTCGGATGGGCAACATCATGTGCAAGTCGTGGCATATCGCATGAACATATACAATGTCCTTGTCACAACACCACGCGCTTGTAAGTACTGCGGTTAAAAGTTTGCTGTTGCTAATCTGTGGGGGACATATTGTTGTGGAAACCCATGAAAATTTTTTGGCATTGCTATCTGTCTAGACAACCATACAAGTTTGTTCAAGGAATGAAAGAGGAAATATACATAGAGTAGAACTGTAGTCCGGTACCGAAGTTTGATCAAACTAATGGTTGCAAAAAGTGGGGGTAGTATTTCATCTTCTTTAAGTAAAGATTTGCCCTATTTTAAGCGCAGAAGGCTTTTGTTACCCTGAGCACACGTTCAATCATCCGTTGAGGTTCCATATCGATTCGTCTACACCACCACAATATCCATATACTTTATACACCACTCGAGAAATCGCACCTCCAATACTATGGCGCGAGAATTTGGATTCAATCATGACTCAATCACTAATCATAGAAAGGCCGCTCAGTCTCTATGAGCACTTTTTCCGGTGCCGTAGCGCAAATCGGTACTTCAACACCTTTGTGGTGACCAGTACTTACTCGAAGCCACTCACTAGGTCTAATTTGGCCCGAGCCCTCAGACAACTCTTCCTCGATTATCATATTCTCATTTGTAATGTTTTTAAAGAAGATGGGGAATATGTCATGAGACCTGTGTCCGAGGCTAAATTAGGTGATATTCTTATCGACAAGACAGAAGAAGCTAAAAAGTTTTTGTCCAATGGAGTACTCACAGAGACGGGTATGAAGTGGTTGAACCATTTTAAGTTTGATCTCTATGTCAATCAGCCAACCATAAAACTTGTTCTAGTCGATGAACGTACTTTATCTGCTGTTTTTGATCACACATTATTTGATGGAGTTGTTGCAAGTAACTTCCATGAACTTTTGTTAAGTTACTTGGATTTGTTTGATTCAGTAAATGAGCCAATTGATGAAAACCCGATGCTCTTCAATTACGCAGCAGACAAATCAAAGATCACCCACTCGTTACCTCCCCCAATTGATGATTACATGCCAAGCTGGGATCTTGACTATGCTGGCGGTGATCCTAACTTTTTTGATAAGGTGACTCCGACCGGATTGACCAAGTTTCCAGGAAGGTTCCCTAACCAGAGAGGATTGAGTTTGGCTTTTAAACTTACTCATTTCTCAGCAGATGAGTTGAAAATAATCCTCAAGAAGTGTAAGGCTGAAGGAGTCACTCTCACTTCTTATCTTCAATACGTGCACATAATGTGCTTTCGCCCATTATTTGGGAATCATTATACCTCGAATCGCGTAGCCATTGCTTTAAGAAGACACTTCAACAAGGAAAAGGCCCCAGAACAATACAAGCACTTTTTTGATGATCCAGAGTATAAGAATATGGGATGTCTGCCATCTCTTGGTCTCTCTCAGAATTACCCCCCACTAATCGAGTTTAGCTGGGATGTTGTCAGGGAGTCTAACAAAAACCTCCTTAGCGCTACAAAGAATGAAAGACTTCTTAACCTTTCAATCGGATTCAAAAATGCCTACAACCCGAATACCGATAATACAGAATTCTTTAGTAAGAGTATAGGTGGAAACAAAGCTGAAACATCCAAGCTTTCCAATTTGGGGCTTATCAGGTTTCCCAACTATGAGAGTGGCTGGACCATCAGGAATATGATTTTCTCGCAGGATCTTAGTCCCACCACCAGTGATACCATGGTAGGGGCTATATCTACTTTAGAAGGGGGATTGAACATTGTCACCACCTACTATGACCATTATTTCGGTGATACCGAACTTGATAACTTCGACTCCTTATTAGAGAATTTCAGAGAAAAGATGCTTCAATACTGTATAATTGAATAGTCACCACTTATGGCACATACTATATAAACCGACTAATTTATCGAGCTGATGTTACAAAATTTAATAATACAGCAACTTAAAATAAAATCTTAGTGCATAGATGAGTCCTCCTTATAACTTAAATTCTTATATTTTCCCTTTGTCTTTCTACCTTTTCCCGCTCGTGTTCCGGTCTTTAATGAGGTTTGTGAAAAATTGCGACTATAAGCGTTTACATGGACCACGAAGACGTTTACTTGAGAGATCGAGCAACAGGTCAATGGAAAAACCAAGAGAGTGTTAGCCAGGTCACACGGTTCGACGATTTTACAACTATAGACTGGGTCGAAGATGATCTTATCAATCATAGAAATCTTTTGTTAAAAACTAAAGACGATAAAGCATTATCTTCGCTTGGTCGTAGGATACTTTCTTTTGCACAGAACTGGCTTGTGCTAACAGCAATGGGAGTCATAGTAGGCCTTATTGCTGCATCTTTGAACGTGATTACTGCCTGGTTAGCAAGCATGCGTATAGGGCGCTGTTCGACCGGACTATACTTAAGTAAATCCTCATGTTGTTGGGGTCAGGAAGAAGACAAATGTACCACATGGAAAAATTGGTCTGAGTACGAATTTTTTAACTACCTAGTATACATATTGATTTCACTAATGTTTTCCCTTACTTCTGCTCTTTTGGTGAAATTTTATGCACCTTCTGCAGCAGGTTCTGGGATCTCTGAAATAAAGTGCATCGTATCTGGGTTTGCTATGAAGGGATTTCTTGGATGGCGGACTCTTTTGATAAAGAGTACTGGCCTTCCTCTAGCAATTGCCTCAGGCTTGAGTTTAGGAAAAGAGGGACCAAGTGTCCACTATGCTGTTTGTGTGGGAAACTCGGTTGCAAAATTGTTTACGAAGTATAAGAAAAGTGCCAGTAAGGCCAGAGAATTTTTGACCGCAACTTCGGCTGCTGGTGTAGCAGTTGCCTTCGGATCTCCAATGGGTGGAGTACTTTTCGCCATGGAAGAGATATCAAGTGTTTTTCAACTTTCAACTATTATGAAGTCGTATTTTTGTGCCTTGATAGGCGTGGGGACATTAGCTATGGTCAATCCTTTCAGAACAGGGCAATTGGTCATTTTCGAAGTGTCTTATGATACTAGTTGGCATTATTTTGAAATTCCCATTTACATCATCTTGGGCTTGTTTGGAGGATTTTATGGGATCTTAGTTTCTAAAATTAATATCAGAGTTGTGTCTTTCAGAAAGAGGTACTTGAGCAATTTTGCTGTCAGAGAAGTATTTATATTGACTCTAGTGACGGCAATAATAGCATACTTCAATGAATTTCTTAAACTTGATATGACCGAGTCTATGGAAATTCTCTTCCATGAATGTGACTCCACGTTCGAACATCCGATTTGTTCTTCCAATACTAGAAAAACAGAATTGGTTCTATCTTTATTGTTTGCCACTGTCATGAGGATGATATTCACTATCATCACTTATGGATGCAAAGTTCCTGCTGGTATATTTGTTCCCTCAATGGCTGCTGGTGCTACGTTTGGAAGAGCATTGGGTGTCATCATGGATTCCTTGTATCAAAACCATAAGGACTCGGCTATCTTTTCCACCTGTGGCGAGGGAAAATGTATCATTCCTGGCACTTATGCGTTTTTGGGAGCAGCAGCTGCATTGAGTGGAATCACACATATGACAGTAACCGTAGTTGTGATAATGTTTGAGTTGACGGGTGCTTTGCGATACATTATCCCTACAATGATTGTTGTTGCAATCACTAAGCTGATAAATGATAAATGGGGAAATGGTGGTATTGCTGATCAAATGATCCAGTTCAACGGCTTACCCATGATTGATCCAAAAGAAGAATTTTTTTTCAACACAAATGTAACCAGTGCTATGTCTGTTGCCACAATCACAATACCGATGAAGAGCGATACTCCTTTCACTTTGGGTACTTTAAAGATGATACTAGAAAAGGACTCCTTTAGGGGTATTCCACTCGTTGAGTCTGAAGTCAACCCTAAAATTGCAGGATATGTAGCTGTGCTGGATATAAGGTGCATGTTAGATAGCTGCAAAGATTATCCCGACACATCGGTTTGTAATTTCGACAAGAACACACGAAACGTGTCTCAGGTTGACCTTTCATCAGTCACTAATCCCTGTCCTTTAGTTGTCAGCTCTTCCACAACCTTGGAGTATGTGTTAGATGTTTTTGTAAAGCTAGGTCCAAGGTATATGTTGATAGAGGAAAACGGGCTATTGGCAGGAATAATAACAAGAAAGGACGTTTTGAGATATGAGTACACCTTACATTCGTTACATTCTTCTGATGAAGCAAAGCTAAAGAACGAAGAGCTTGAGGCTAAAGTATGGAATGCTTTGATGCTTTTTGGAACCAATATTAGAAAGAATATTGGTAAATTATTGACCAATGATCTGACTAGATTTTTATGAAACTTTAAATGTATATTAATGAATTATTGATCCTTCCATTTACCGAAATCCTTGTAGCCACCATATAAGGTTTTGTAGAACATTACACCTTGTGTGTCTAGATAAGAATTAGTAGTCTCCAATTCACGTTGGGACAAAACATCAAAAATATTGAATATTCCTAAGGTGAGTTCATCATTATTTCCTCGAGAAAAGTTTTGGCTCAACGATAAAGTGATATAGTTGACAAGTAATATAGGAAGATAGTTCCTCAAATGCTTTTTGATAAGGTTTGATGCTGTTGTCAATTGGTTGCTCACAAGGTTCCTTGAGTTAGAGGATGGTTCACACAAATTACTCAATAACCTTGCATATGCTCTAGAGCACTCAGGTGAGTTCTTGAGGCTTTTCTTTATCGTCAAAGGGGATAATAGCGCAACAAAAACAGATATTGTCAAATGGTGACGTGAGGTGAGTCGGTATCTATGGACCATTAAAATATGTCCCATGATTTGCGTGGACAAAATGTATATATCCTCGATCTCATCGTTGACATTCATACCACCTGTCATATAACCCATTTTTGTGACGATGTTCAATACCAGTTCGATGGAGTGCTGGGTAAAGCACCATGGTATATCAACTAAGTATGATTTGAGAGCTCTCAAAAACGATAATGTTGCCTTCGTGGAAATTGAAATGATTGAAAACTTGTTCAAAGCAATAGATAGAATAACACCAAGTCTTATTTCACAACCCTGGTTTTTTTTGAATGTCCTAACTATGACATCACACAAACTGATGAACATATGAGCATTAGAAGCATGAATTTCATGAGACATAATCTCAAGAATGTGTAAAGTAAGTTCACCATACTCTATGCTCAGATTCGAGATCTTTGAGAGAAAGGCCCCGAGAGCTTTAACTATCCTATCGTCATCCAGTCTGAACAAGACTGAGAATAAAGCTAAAATCCTATCATGCTCCTTTATACTAGATACCTTGGTTGAAAGTTCAAATAACAAAACCTGAAGATCGTAATCTTCAGATACCCCAAACATTTGTATTAGCCTTTGAACCAATCTCGTAGATATCAAACTGTCCTCCAGTTCTGCAATATTGTTCAACAAGGTCAAGTAATTCTTGATGTTAGACAGGGAAGAGCTCTGTTCTAATTCAATTTCTAGTAAAAGCTTGAGCCCTTCAATATACTTAACTTTGAGTTTTTTAAACTTTTTCCTTTGGTCTTCAGGAAGCAGTAATAGAGGCGTACTTTCAAACACTAATCCTTGGGCCACTATCTCATTTGAAAGACTTTTTGGAGCGGTCTTTAAATATTTTGAAAAAGTTTTCAATGCATCAGATGTAAAACGATTGTCAGACTTGGACTGTTTCAAGTTATTTGTCCAGACAAGTTTGAACACTTCATTTTGATCGGATCCAAAAGAAAGAAGTTTTATGAGTTCTTGTAAATCTGTTTCGATCTTTGATTTGAACGTGGGGAGGGATAACAAATGTATCAATGGTTCTACGGAATTGAGCTCACATAACTTGTTGATAATAGTCACTTTTGAAGCTTTGTCAATACACTGAATAGGCACTAAAGCGATTAATTCTAACACCCTAGCGTTTCCACTAGCCGCTATGTGCTTGACTGTGGCAGTGATTAAGCCGCTTTGTTCAAAGAAAGCGTCGGAAGAATTGAGTAGAAAGTCCGCCCAATAACCGAACCCCAATCTATCAAAACAAAGTTTTACAAAAATCACCATGTAATTGTAATCAAAGAAACGGTTTATGACAACACACCATCTTTTTAACAAGACACAGAGAATTTGTGGATCCTGAGTCTTGATGAGTTCAAAAAAAGCCGCCACCAATTTGTCGTTCATGTGGTTCATGCCGGTCAACTCCATGTAACGGAATAAGAAAAGGTAGAAATGAAGATCTTGAAGGTCTCTGTTACCATCATCGACAATTTTACTAAAAGAAGCTGCTCTACCAGGGTAACAGATCAATATATAGAACTTGAGTTCCCAGTAGCCGTTACTTGTCCAGTATTTATCATCTTTCCATAATGAATCTTCTGTGGAATCAACTTTCGTAGAAGAACAGTTTATCAAGCCTTTCACCAAAGCAAGCAAAAGCGGGTACGCATGATGATCATTTTCATATATATATACCACGACCTTTGGTATTTGACTGCTGGATAACTCATTAACATGTAGTGAGACTGCCTTGATGATTGTATCAGAACTCCACAATTCTTTTCTACGGATGTTAGAAATCCAAACCTCAGTACAGAACACAAAGAGATCCCTTGCTTTTACGTAAGCATTGATTAAGTTTGGAATAAAGTGCAAGCTGACATCATCATTCTCCTCGTTCAATAGGTCTATAATAGTCTTTGATTTGTCCATGGCCAAAGAAACATCCAAGTTTATGATATAGCTGATTAACTTCCAGTTGATGGGCTTTTCCTCAATAACTTTAGTGAACACAGATTCGAAGAACGTAGTGGATAGAGGTTTGTTAGTGGATGATAGTATTTCCATCAAAGTTTCTGACATATCCTTGTATTGTTTCTGGCATGTAATAGAAAGATATATTTCTTCACAAAGCTTAACATCGCTGTTACCAATGTTTTGGATGATGATTCTGTAAAGCAAAAGGATAGATGGTTTCGGAACTTTTTTCTTCAAGAGGCTCTGAAGATTGGTATGCAAACCACTAGTTTGAGTTCTCCCAAATATATTCTGTTGTATGAGGCCAATCAAGATTCTTTTGCAAGGTTCTAATATGTCATCTAGGTTTTGAATGCTTGATAGAATGTTCGCTAGGCACTCATGAAAGAACTTGGTGGAATTTTTTTTCGATCTGACATAGTCTATTTCGTTCATTGATAATTCGAATAACTTTTCAGCCATTCTAGTCCATTCGATCAACAACTCATCTTCGACATCTGTCTGGTAGATATTCAAGAAAGCTGTCAAGAATCTAAAACATGAAGATTCATCTGCCTGCAAGTCGAATTGTTTGCTCACTATCAGAGTAGCTGCAAGAAGATGGTTATAGAAATTGTCACCTTCAGCCTCGAAAAACAGCTTGAAGACTTTGGTTAAAGTGTCTATGTAGTTGACTCTTCTGAAAATTTTGTCTCTGGAGACATGATCCTTAATTTCAGACCACACTCTGTGGAACAAGTTCCATACTCCGGCGTTGAACTTCCAGTGTTTGAACTTTGAATTATCATTGATTCTGTCACACACCAATTCAAGAATAAACAAGTGGCTGTTGGGTAAAGTTACTTTAAATTTGTCATCGAGCAGCAAACTAGCTACCCGAAGGATCTCCTTTAGCTCAGAATCCTTAGACCGTAGGAATTTGGTCAATGTTTGAGTGTTTCGTATGGAATCCATTGGCCAGATCTTAACACAAAAATGCGAAGAGATGAGATGGAGGTCAGAAGAAGAGCAAAAAAGATAAACAATGGGAACAGAGGAGGGTATATATCATAAGAGATAGACAACGCAACATTTAGAAATTCTTATACATAGCGAGCTTACTACCTAATTGTTGTCCTTGCCTTTAACAAACCAATAGAGAATAAAATCAAAGGACTAACAGTTTCAGCTAAAGTTGGCATCTATTTTAATATACACATTTAAATCAACAAAGTCTCAATCTTGTCCTTGATGGAGTAGATTTGGTTCTTGATAGCAGAAGCATCGTTAGTGGTGACAGAAGCAGCGATCACTGGTCTAGAAACACCACAAGCTCTACCTAAAGCAGCCTTGGATGGGACAAAAACGTATGGGACATTCTTATCTTCACACAACAATGGCAAATGCAACAAAATTTCAATAGGCTCCGTGTCAGCAGCCATGATGATGAATTCAGAGATACCTCTGTTCAAGGTTTTGGTAGCTTCATTGGCACCTTTCTTTAATTGTCTCAAGTTTTGAGCTTGTTGAGCAACATCCAAGATTTGTTGGGTCAAAGCAGAGTCGGCTAATGGGAAGGCCTTTGGGTTTGGGGCAGACATGGTTGATATTATTGGGTTCCTTGCAAAAAGCTCGCCTAGTGAAAAATTTAGATTAATCTCATCTCAAAAAAGAAGCGCCTGCGAAACTACAAATCATAGTACTGAAATTAACGCTGCGCACAGAGTTGACATGGTCCCGCAGCCTGCATATTCGCGGGTTAGCGAAATTTATCATTTTCTTCCAACTTGTATCCCTTTTCTCAGCTAGATAATCTTCCAGTTGCCAAACATCCGTGTTGTAAAATTCATCTCGAAAGGTCAATTAATTCATAGTCTATAATGTCTGATTTATGGTATGTATCATATACGATGACCTGCCACTTGGGCTAGTCGCCTTGAGTCGTCATTGATTGTGGTTATGTCTTATCATTTTCCTCGCCTCATAGCCATCAACTAAACTGTCAAACGTGATACAGCGTTACAAATTGCACTTATGTCACCTGCTTTCATTACAGTACTTTCGACCATCATCCACACCGAGTTGGAGGTGTTCATTTGATTGATTACCCAACCAACCGATAGAGACGAGGCCCATTATTGTTCAACAATATACTAACATTCTTTAGCCCAGTTTATGCTCCATTCTTTGGCTCCATCGGATGCGCCGCTGCCATCGTATTCACCTGTTTTGGTGCCTCTTATGGTACTGCTAAGTCTGGTGTTGGTATCTGTGCCACTTGTGTCTTGAGACCAGACTTGTTGGTCAGAAACATTGTTCCAGTTATTATGGCCGGTATTATCGCCATTTACGGATTGGTTGTTTCCGTCTTAGTTTCGGACTCCTTGAGTCAAAAGCAGGCCTTGTACACCGGTTTCATCCAATTGGGTGCCGGTTTGTCGGTCGGTTTGTCAGGTTTGGCTGCCGGTTTCGCCATTGGTATTGTTGGTGATGCGGGCGTTAGAGGTACTGCCCAACAGCCAAGATTGTTTGTTGGTATGATTTTGATTTTGATTTTCGCAGAAGTCTTGGGTTTGTATGGTTTGATTGTCGCCTTGTTGTTAAACTCTAGAGCCAAGCAAGACGTTGTCTGTTAAAGAAATGAATTGAATTAAAGGCCCAACATTTTGTAGGCATTCGAACATTCTTTCCTTTGGGAATCAAAATAGAATCTTCACTTCTTAAAAACAATTTTCACTCATATATACAGATATTAATATATCATTTCTAAACGAGTTTTCTACTTACTACAAATTACCTCTATAAACCTTGCCAGTTTTGTTGATAATCTCGTTTCTTAGGTACCTTATCAACTCCTCTATTGTGCTGGGAATTTCGTGGTCTTTCTTCTTCATTATCACTCTCCAATCGTACACTCTGGGGTCTTCGATATTGTCGATTGAATACTTGTATAATTCTTGGGTCTTTTTGAAGTCTTCTTCATTTGTTTGAGACTCAAAATTGTCGAGTAATTCAATCATCATAATCAAATCAGGCATTTGAAACTGGTAAATATCGTTCAAGAAAAACGGTATGAATTGTGCAAATAATAATGGGTGGAATCTCTTTGGTAAATGGATAAACTCTAACAAGTGAATAAGCCTGGAAATCTTGGTTTTCGCTAGTATAGTGTCATAACCCACTTCAGATACAGAATCGTAGAACTCAACCATTACAGCATACGGGGACAAGCATTGCTTGATTACCGGGTGAACATTAAAAGAAGAATCGATTTTGTGCTTGACTATATTATTGATCAATTCATCGTTCACTGGCTTATTATTGACTAAACTGTACAGAAAAATCAAGTCCCATACTATGTGATGTACTTCCTTCATACCCTTCTCATTGGCCTCCATATCACCATCGGAATTGTAGCAGTTCACCAACATATTTAGAGCTTCATAAAGGTATCCTTCCTTAAGAGACTTGCTCCCATAAATTCTGTACAACTCACTAGCAGTTGAAACGGAGCCTAGCTTGGCACATATGGTCAAACACCACTCGAGGTCATCATTCGATTTGCATTGGTATTTGGGTAAGTACTCTTCTATGATCTTTTTGTTTGCTAAAGATGCGCTAGTGGTGGCTATACCTTTATTCAAGAGAATACCAATACCCACAGGTACCACCTGGTGATTATTGAGACACTGAAATGCAAATTTTGTCAAGAGATACTCAGAAATATTCTTGTTATGCATAATGTGGTTGAAGCTTTCAAGTTCAGTTCCATAGTAAGTCAGGAACAAACCTTTTAACTCCAAAAGCCTAGATATAACTGCGGAAGTTGCACTATCAACCTCATCAATTCTAGTCAAGACATGCAATAAACTTCCTTCGAAAATATTCACAAACGCCTTCTCTGTGGTTTTAATCATATCATCACTTTCAAACAAAAGCGGAGGTTTTTCTTTAAGGGCAACGTCCATATACTGCGAGTACATAGACTCATCATCTCTGATCTGGTATAGAGACAAACAAGTCACGACTTCATACCAAGTGTCACAGTGGTTCGCGATGGTCTTTGGTAATCCAGTCAAGACATATGTTAAATCATGAATTTGTTCAAACAAAATTAAGTGGTCAGCAGAGCCAATATTTTGTTTAAGCTTGGGGGACAAGTCTCTGAACTCACAACATGAATATTTCCATTGCGGAAATTGGCCCTTCAAGGACATGCTATTGTAACTTTCCAACAAGTTTACGAAATCTTCAATGACATTGAATAATCCCAAGTCATAATCTTTAAGTTCATCAAACCCTGAACTTCTGATGGCATTTCCTGCTTGATCCAACAAACCCCTCACTATCAAGTCACTTATCAACTTGTTCCAAAATAAGGCATGACTGTAAGGTTTGGCAGTATTTATCATTATTTCTTCTACAAGATCCTGCTCCGGTTTTGGGTCGAATCTGTTAATCCATTTACTCAAAAAAGTTGGTCTCATATTAACATCCGAACAAAATAAATTTGCCTGCAAACAATCCAAAATAGTCAGGATACATTCGTAGTTTTCAATATCATCAGCTTCAAGCTCTCTTAAGGCTTCAATGAATTCATCCAATCTCTCGTTTATTCGAGAGAAAGAATCATTTATCCTGGTCTCTCTACCCTTGATCGAAGTTTCCCTCCATGTAGTGCTGTCACTTGTGATCAAACCGATTGGCTCGGTAAACTCATCGTCAGCTTCTAAACATATATCATCTAAACCTTCTAGAATTTTATAGAGAGAATTCACATAAGAGGTGTAAGACTTGGAGAATTCATCCTCATTATAAACACTGGCTTTGTACTCGCTCGAGTTGAAGTGGAACTTCAAAGTTTGGTCTGAATTCAACCATTCTTTTAAAACCACTGGCTCCGAATCTTCGCTTCCCATTGTAGATGGAATAGAAGACTTGGAAATCGACTCCACATCCGAAGAAGTTTCACCGATATCCAACATCTCTATGTCGTCGAATCCCTTGTTCGAAAACGGTTCCCTGGTTGTTGCCATCTCAATAAATCAAGCAAAGTTAATGAATAGAGTTGTTTAGAAAAAAATAAATCTTCGAGTCGCATTTTTCATTAAGCTATAAAGATTGGACTTCAAATACCAACTTTTGGAGTATGCTCTTGTGCTTATAGCAATTCTTCAATGACCTGTGCATATCAGCTAACTCTGCCTCACTATCTGGGCCGCGTTGGTCGTACCTACTTAAAATCGCATCTCTATTTAACCAGTAATGAATAAAGATCAAATCAAGTATTCCATGCCCCTCTTTCTTTTCAAACTGACCAGTTTCATCTTGCTGTAAAAGCTTTCTGTGTCTTTTGTTTACCCACCTATTAAACTTGTCTCTCTTGTTAGAATGTTGTATGTCAGTAAGTGTGTGCTTGTATAATACAAGTTCCTTGTAGCATTCCCTAAGCACTTCTTGAATCTCTTCGTCATTGTCTGTTAGTTCACTTAACATATAAATGGCACCGTTGGCGGTTCCTATTATTGCCTTTCCTGTAACCAAAGACTCCCCTTGCTCAAAACGGTCAAAGTTGGAAGTAAAATCAGGCTCCTTAGAGTACTCAGGAAGTACGGAAATAACATTAATAGGGTCTCCGATATTATAGGATACAACTTCACTAAAGTCTTCTGAACCTTTAGGCTCTTCAGTACCATCTTCTTCTGCGCGTTCTTTGAGACCTAGCAAGTTACCAAAGGAATCAGCAATCAATAGAATAGGTCCATCTGTTGTGTTGAACATGGCTGAATCCGTCGTTAAGGCTGTTTGAATGTATGATTTGATTGACTTCTTATCGAACACAAACGAGGTTCCATCGCTGATGAGTTTAACAAGAGATGATCCTTTAATGACATCATTAAATGCAATTGAGCTATCGTAATGGGAAGCCGACACTGAGAACACTGGCGCTTTTTGTAGACACCCGGGAAGAACGACCCATTCATGCAAGTTCTTGGGTCGGATAATGTAGTTGATTACACCAGAAACCAAGTAGAGGTTATTCACTTCATCAACAAGTTGGATGGATTGAGCAGTAAGTTTGGAAACATCACTGAAACCGTGTAGTTTGACTTTTGGCAACTCGATGATCTTGTTGTTCTTAATCTGGAACAACTTCATTACTTCGTACAGATTCTGTGAATTGCAAACGGCCATAATGCATCTCCCTGAAGACGGCAAATCGAAGTCAGTGTTATGCGTCGAAAGGACACATATATCAACAATCTCTACAGGTTGATTATCTGAAAATTCTAGTGTTGAAATAACCTCCATACTATTCGTATCAACCAAACGCAAGGAAGTGTTTCTGGAGTATTCATCAAGACTATCAACAAATACATTTTGAGATGATAGTAGAACTGACTGTCCCTTATTGAGCTTTAGTGATTTGACATTGAAATGGTTGAAAAATAAAGCATCCTTGGTAGCATCAGAAGGGCGAATAGAGTAAATCATAATATCATTGGTATTCGCTGAAACAGCTATATTTTCATCACCAACAAAGGTAACATCATTAATGTCTAGATTAGAACCAAAATCTAACACAAAAATATGGTTGAAGTTCATAGCCTCGTCGTTGTATAATCCATAAATTTTCTTCTTATTGAACATTATCATATTACTGAATTGATTCTTTATCAACTTGAATGGCGTTCCACCAAAACGGGTAACCTTAATTCTATTATCGTCAACCTCGTTCGATCTGAAATTGACAAACTTTTGAACCAAATCATTATTGGATGTCAATGCCAATATCCAGACAGAGCTCGGATCCTGTTGAGTGTTGTACATCAAACCACAGGAGGAGATAGGGATATCATTAGGCACCAAGCTCTCTTGTCTCACGAGATCATGCTCAGAATCTGAAACCAGGTACAACTCATAAGACCCATCCCAGAATGACGCCAATAAAATATATTCCAGTTGGAAAACATGCACCAAATCTATATCGGACACCTCAGACAGTGATTTGAGTTTGATACTCTGCAAGAGAACTTCGGAGTAAAGATGGAAGGTATTGGTATTATCCAATACTACGAATTGTAAAGCAGTCAAGGATTTAGCATTGAGGATAGGCAATTCATTCACAATCGAACCATTGATTGAAATTGATTCGTGGTTGATTTCTAGTACAGTGTTATCATCCTTTCGTGAAACTATTGATCTGGAAGTCTTGGTCTCTAAATGTTGGTAATAGTACAGAGAGCTGTCTATGCTGAAATATTGGAGTTGGTTTTCGTGACGGTCATACAACCTCAAGATTGATTCATCTTTATCTTTGGAGAATTCTGAAACTCCACATTGATTTAATTTACACTGGAAGCCCTTTTTGAACTCCAAATAATTTGTTCTATTGGAGATTCTTCTGAACTCACCACTATCATAACCCCCTTGGCAAGTGAAAAGCTCTAAGGAATTATCTCTTTGATGAGCTTGAATATCCAAAACTGGTGGAGATGATGATACAAATTGACATATGTCTATGAATGGTTCTTTAGGAAGAATTTTGAACAAGATCGATTGAGAAAGTTTGGAAGCAGCAAAGAATACGTTCTCAGTGATGTGATGTATTTCAATTGGAACCGTCGTAAGACCGAGCTTTATGAAAGAAATAGTGCTCACTTGAAATACAGAAGTAGATTTCTTGGTCGAGTCAAAGAAAAGGATGAACGTTTCACCTCTGTTATTGATCAATAGAATTCTCTTTTCATCAATAACAGTGTGACAAGTAAATGCAGATGCATTATGGACATCAAGGCCTATTTGTTTACTGATGATCAATTCAGTTGAGTTGCACGAAATGTTCAGGTCACTTTCATCCGATAATTCGAGGTAATCTATATCTGGGTTTGGGAAGTAAAATATATTGTTGTCCGAAAGAACCAAAAACCCTCCATTTTGTGGGTTTATCAACGTGGTTGGAGCCTCTTCGAACTCTTCGAACTGCTTTAATAATTGAAGGTGCTTTTTATTTGGGTCGAGTTGATACGTCCTCGAAGAGTAGTTATAGTTGTAATCTCGGTAGAGAATAACAATATTTTTATCACTACTCCCTTGAAGAATTTTTATATCTTGGACAACAATTCCTCCTATCGAAATTGTGAAGTATTCGACTAGTTCATGCTGACTCAATTTACGTTTCGATCTATTAGGCGTTTTGCTTCCAGAAGGAAGCACCCACTGGTGGTCAATAGTGAACACTTGCAAGAAACCTTCAAAGAAATATACCAAAAAGAAGTCGGGATCCTCTGAAGGGTCAACTACAATTTTTGGTAGAACATCGGAGGGAAGTTGCTGATTGCTAGCGTCAAACACAATGGTATGGATGACGTTGAATTTGTTCAAATCTGCGTCAAAAAGAAGGAAAAGGAGCTGGTAAGACTCAGTAAGAAGAAGCAAGCAATCAGAGTTCAAATTTTGGTGTTTCAATTTGCCCAATGCAAGGATAGGATCATCCACGTAGATAGAGTCGACAAGCTGCAAGTACGGGGAAGCGGAGTCTATGACATAGTAGAACTGCAATTGGTTGGATTTATTAACTACAAGGCAAGGCTTTGATTCTGGAAACACTTTTGCATATATGGAGTTCCTCGTGCAATTGGGCAGTCTTGTTTCCGATAGAACGTACACCATAGTGAAGCCCAACCAAGTCGCATAAAGTCGCTTACATCGCGGATTTATGTCGTAGATCGGGTTCTAGAGATTGAGAATTGGTTGCAAGCACAAACAAATCCAGGCTATAACTCCAAGGAAATTTAGGAAACCCTTTAAACACACTTTTACTTGATTGTTGATTGATCCTTTGATTAGCATAAAATGGAAGAGAGTAGATCTATGGACAATCCCCGGCGATTGTCTATTCATGCTCCTCCCCCCCGAAGAATTCCCGATAACCAAAATCAGGAAGCCTCAAGCCCCGATATTCCGCAATCAACTTCACAATGGCGGCTATTCGACTTGCTTAAAATCACTTCGACGACCACGAAATTAAAGTCAAAGGCAGCATCCCCTGCCAAAGATTCTGATGATGGCATCACCATCTCCAATTGTACGTGCTGTGGTACAGTGATGTCGTATCCTCAGGGATATTTGAAGTTCAAGTGTTCGGTATGCCACACTACTAATATACTAGAGGATTACCAGGCTTATTTCAAGGACTTTTCCGATGCTACATGTCGTGTCCACTTGATATCTTACAAATATGTGAAGAAGATTATTGACACTTGTCTAGTTAGCGCACACGACAATAAGAACAAAACTCTACATCAAGTCTTTGAGCCCCTTTCCAGTTTCTTATTCAGGGCATTTCAGAATTATCACTGTCTAATCAACTCTTTCAAAGTGAAGAAAACAAGCTCCAAGATTCATTATTCTACTGCAAACATAGATTATGAAGATGTAAGGGCTACCTTTGAGATCTTGACAAAGTTGCCCACAAAGCGGCCATTGTTCAATGCATTACAGGGGATATTGTCGTTTCTCAAGAGGATACCAATAAGTTTTGGTGATGATGCTAGGAACTACTCTTTTTTATTAATATTCTTTGAGATCCCCTTCTTATCTCATGCTTTGACTCACTACGAGACAAATACGAACCAAAGCATACGCATGATAGACGTACAAGAGGTCAAAGCATTATCGTACGATATAATCAAGAGGGTTTTGGGTATATTGTCCAACATCCCATCGATCACCGTGAAGAACTATGTTACTAGTTGGTTTTCAAAATACCTGTCTGACGGGTTCACTTGTAAAGTCGATTTGATTAACGTGTACATAACTTTCCATTTGAAGAAGTATTTCTACATAGCCAATAACCCCGATTATCGAAGAAGGAATGTCAGCTTGAGTGTACAGGCTTCCAACTCATACATTGATCCTGAATATTTGGAAAACTCGTTATTTAAAGAAGAAATCGAGCAAATGAATATGGCTTCTCCCCCATCGTTGCCTCTTTCTTCAGTTAATTTCGGCAGATCAAGGTCAAAGAAATCCAAGGACCTGACCTCTAAGATCAAGATCTATCAATATGGTAACGACTGGCACTTGAAAACATCTTCCGTGGTACTTCAATATTTCACAGAAGCTTACAACATCAGGGCCGATACTTTGCAGGTATCAATTTTCTATAACTCTTTGGTCGATTATGTGAATCTTAAGATGGATTTCGACTCCTGGGTAAGTAATAAAAAGTTCAAAGAGCAGAAACCCGGAGATAACACCCCTGAAATTCTGACAGTCATTGATTATATTACGGGCAAGCAAAATTCGTTCTCTGCTGCTGCTACGTTCTTCTTTTGCAAGTACCCTTTTGTGATAACGTTGGGAAACAAAATTAGTATACTAGAGTATGAAGCCAAAAGAATCATGGAGAGGAAAGCAGAAGAAGCATTCATCAACTCATTAGACAAGCGAGTGCCAATTGACATTTATTTCAGAGTGAGAGTAAGAAGGTCACATGTGATGCAGGATTCTTTAAACTGTATACACTTGAATCCACAAAATTTGAAGAAAAGTTTAAAAGTTCAGTTCATCGGGGAGCCTGGTATTGATGCTGGTGGATTGAGAAAGGAATGGTTTTTATTGCTCACCAAGGCGATATTGGACCCTCAAGCAGGGATGGTTACCAATGTGGAAGAATCCAATTATTATTGGTTTAATTTGATTCCAATTAATGGTTTAGAGAATTACTATCTATTTGGTGCAATATTGGGATTGGCGGTGTACAATTCCACGATCTTGGACTTAAACTTCCCCATTGCGTTTTATAAGACATTGATGAAGATTCCTCTCGGATTCAGTGACTTTCAGCAATTATATCCCGTACTATCTAGGAATTTGTTCCAGCTCAAGGGTTTGGGACAAGGAGAACTCGAAGGCTTGGACCTAACCTTTGAGATATCCATTACAGATGTGTTTGGGAAAGTTGTAACAAAGGAGATCATTCCAGATGGCAAGAATGTCAAAGTCACCGTCCAAAATCGTGATTTCTACATCGAGAGGTACGCCAAGTTTCATTTGATCGATGGGATTTCCGAACAAACAGATGCGTTTTTGAAAGGTTTCTACATTGTCACTAGTGGTAATGCTCTTACCTTATTCTCACCAGAGGAAATACACTTGCTTCTCTGTGGGAACGAAGAGGGCAAGTTGGATCTCGAAATCTTGAGATCAATCACGAGGTATATAGGATGGAAAGAGAGCGAGGAAGCAAAAGGGTGCGACCAGATTAAATGGTTTTGGGATTATTTGTACCAGATCAGTTACAAACAGCAAAAGAGGTTTTTATCATTCGTTACCGGCAGCGATAGGGTCCCGGCAACAGGTGTACAGAACCTCAATTTCACCATTAGAAGGGCTGGGAACGATTCATCTAGACTTCCCACCGCTCATACATGTTTTAATGAGCTAGAGCTCTACATGTACTCAACTAAGGAAAAGCTACATGAGAAATTGGATTTGGCCATTGGAGGTGCCAGTGGGTTCGGAATCAAGTAGGTATGGATATATAAGGTAATAATTTACGGTATGGTAGTGAACACAGATGCGACATCTATTCTGGACGTAGTCATGTAATTGAATGTTCAAATACTAGAGTTTGTATTCATTGATTTAGAGTTTATTTTAATTTTTATGATGATAGTCGATTAGGCTATTATTTGCAGTATAAATATGAGCGCGGCACGCTTTAGACATTCTGGAAAAGGACCAATGAGAGGATATCAAAAAACAATTTTTCTCAAAATTTCCACTAGCTAACAGAAATCGAAAGTTTTCAATACTCTCTAAACAACGGGAAAATGTTATCTAGATCATTTAAAGCTGGCTTAAGAGCAAAGAATTCAATCAGGAGCTTGTCGTCTACCTCCAAGATGTTGTCTTCTTATGACCAACCTGACTTCTCTAATTACTTGCACAACAGAAACGAGAACACCAACAGGAACTTTACCTACTTTATGGTTGGTTCTATGGGTTTGTTATCTGCTGCTGGGGCCAAGTCTACCGTGGAATCTTTCTTACACTCCATGGCTGCATCTGCGGATGTGTTGGCTATGGCCAAGGTCGAAGTCAAGTTGGGTGCTATTCCGGAAGGTAAGAATGTCATTGTCAAATGGCAAGGTAAGCCTGTTTTCATCAGACATAGAACTGCTGATGAAATCGATGAAGCCAACACTGTTGAGATCAACGGCTTGAGAGACCCACAAACTGATGCTGACCGTGTCAAAAAGCCTGAGTGGTTGGTTATGTTGGGTATCTGTACCCACTTGGGTTGTGTTCCAATTGGTGAATCTGGTGACTTTGGTGGATGGTTCTGTCCATGTCACGGTTCTCACTACGATATATCCGGTAGAATCAGAAAGGGGCCAGCTCCTTTGAATTTGGAAATTCCTCAATATGATTTCAGTGACGAAGAGACCTTGCTTGTTGGTTAAGCTATGAAAGAGCCTTCAATTTAATGAATCCCCAACCAGAAAAAGTTTTCGTAACAGTGCATCATTAGAATAATCCTTATTTATATATAGCTTGATGCCTCTATAATGGTCAAGCTCTAATCAAAAAAAGAAGAAAACTGTTAAATAGTAAATTTATAATGCATTATCTGGTGTAGTGAGAGGAGTGTGGGGCGGAAAAGGGGTAATTATATAATGTAATGCACTGTTCGATTATATCGGAAACAGAGGCATATACGGGAGAAATTTGCAACCTTCTGCTTCTTCATTGCGCACTATCCGATTCCCCTTCCACAAGTCTAACCTCCGAAGGTTCCTTGCGTGCCCAGGCGAAATGATTACTTGAGCTTCCATATGTTCCACAATGTGTGGCTCAAATTTCTGCCCTCGCACTATTTTGTCCGTCTGGAATTGTCACCAGCGTCTAGAAGTCCCCATTAGGTAAGTTAATTAGTAATTTATTTTAACTTGCTCTAACTCCCGTGACAAGATCGAGTGTGTTTGAAAGCCACCACAGTTCATATGCTTTTAATATAAAAGAATGTCAGAATCCCTAGTGCTTCCCCACAAGTAAAGGAAACCAATTAGTAATGGCACCAGTTCAAGTTAAACATCAAGATGATGTCGAGACCGTTTTAGACAAAACCATCAATCAGCTCTCCAAGACTTATGTCGCTGGATACGGTCGTCCCACGCCTAATGGAGGAGGGAAACCTGTTAACTGGGTGAAGAAGTTGCCCGAGGGCACCCAAAAAAGATTTGACAAGTACGGAATTGACTTGTCCAGTGGCTACCCGGTCTTTCCAAAGATTGAGGCCATTCCTAAGTTTTTAGATGAGGCATACGCCATCAGAAGCGAAGACTATCCTTACATAGAAAGAGGAAAGAATGCTGATCCTGAGAAGAAGGCTTTGTTTGGTGCTGCTGAGAAAGTTATCCACTTGACTAAACACGTAGGTACTGAAATTGTTGGTTTGCAATTGTCTGAATTGACAAACCAACAAAGGGATGAATTAGCTCTTTTGATCGCTGAAAGAGTCGTTGTGTTTTTTAAGAATCAAGACTTGTCTCCACAGAAACAATTGGAGTTGGGTAAATACTACGGTCAAATTGAGATCCACCCTCAAGCCCAACGTGTTCCTAATGCCATTGATGGTGAAGACTTGGATGGTATCACCACAATCTGGCAAGACTACCAGGTTGCAAACTTGGGCATACCTTTAACTTTCAAGAAGGCTGCTTATAACGGTAACTCTGTGTGGCACACAGACTTGGTTCACGAACACCAACCGGCTGGAATTACTCATTTACATCTTGACAGTATCCCAGAAGTAGGTGGTGACACTTTGTGGTCTTCTGGATATGCGGCATATGACAAGTTGTCACCAGCATTCCAACAGTTCTTGGACGGCAAGAAGGGTATATTCCGTTCAGCTCACAAGTACTTGGACAGAGAAAATCCATTGGGGGGACCACAATTTGTTGAAAGAGAACACCCACTTGTCAGAACACACCCTGCCACTGGATGGAAGGCTTTGTTCGTAAACAGAAGTATGACTGTGAGGATAGTTGGTTTAGAACCAGCTGAATCTGACACTATCCTTCAGTTCCTTTTCAACGTCTACGAGAAAAACCATGATATCCAAGTTAGGTGGAACTGGAAATCAGAAAGCGGCTTGGGAACTTCTGCCTTGTGGGACAACAGAATCAGTCAGCACAATGCTGTTTGGGATCACGAAGGTGGTGAGCCAAGACACGGTACCAGGGTAACTTCATTGGCTGAGATTCCGTTTTTTGATGAGAACTCCAAGTCTCAAAGAGAAACATTGGGACTCCCATTGAACTAGTTACTGCCATTTGCAGCTTATAAAATAATATATGATTGTATTACCAAATCAAATAATTCTTTCGGGGAGGAAAAAAACAAAGTCTATACAACCTTTTGTATTTAGTCTACAAATACATAAAAACGTAACACATGATGGATCATATTTTTGATCAGTACTCATTTCCCCTATAGGTATTCTTAGTGTCTCTGAAAGGGTCATTGTTGGAATGGCTATCAACGACCTGGTATCCTGCTGGTGAATACAGCAGTTGGCCATTATAAGAGCTTTCGGGTCTAGCAGTGTGCAGTGGAGGAGAGTAGCTTTGCTGATACATAGGTTGTTGTGGAGGAGCATACATGTTGGGGTTAGCATACGCAGGAACTTCCTTTTGACGGTAGTCTCTATTAGCAGACCTGCAACAACAACAGCACAAGGCTTCGAGGCATGTGAAGCCCATACACATACATCTGACAATAGTTGATATGATCCAAAAAGCAACAAGAACGGCTAAAACAATTCCAACAATTGCAATCACTTTGCATGCAGTGTTATCCATGCAAGTGTCCCAAGATTTGAAAGCTTGAGCAGTAGATTTGACCTCACCAGTGAATTCTCTTTTCAAAATAGCTGAAGGGCATAGTTTGATATCTGTTGGAATGAACATCGTACAATTTTTATAAAAAACGTAATGTGCTTATTATTTGAGGAACGGACCTATTTAAGTGTAGAAATCTGTTCGATCTGCAAATGTAAAGGCAGGAGGCAATGCCTCGAAACAGCATCGCACCTCTCTGAAGCGAATGTCATTTGCGACATTTATATCTCCACTTCCCCCTCCTGCCAGTCACACTTGGCTTTATTATTAGGTTCTCTTTTCAAAACTATACAGTGGTTGACTGTTTCTATTTTAACCTGAATATGTATGCTTTTCTGTCTGTGCCCTAAATCTCGTTGTTTATTATACAAATTAAGCAGTTGATAAATAATGTCGTGGATTTGAAAGAAATGGTCTTGTTTGCAATAAATCATTGTGGTCCTTGATCTTGAATACTCAAGGGTGCTCAAACTGTCAACCTGTTACCTAAAAAGTTGTTAGATGAATGATTACTGAAAGCGAATGTCCAAAAGGAACCTCTGATTCGTGGGAAAATGATCTTGTTCGATTAGACCGCTCTACGATCTAGCGAAAATCAGCCTCGTACCGGGGCACTTGCATTAAGGGGGAATGCGACATCCTTTTTCCACAGGTGCGGGTTCAAGCTGCGTCAGCAGTTTACGCGTCGCAACGGCTAGATGTTTCTATATTTAGGCGAGCACAATGAAAGAATGATTAAAACGGGTCAGCCGTGCATTTTGACTCACGTTATATACAAGAGCGCCAGGCTATACAAGATCGAAAAGGGTGCTCACGCATGCCCAATAAGACCGGGCCACAGCACTTGGCGATTCGGCTGAGAAGCTATTTGCAGCAATGACCCGCTTGGTCATGGTCACAGGGATAGTAGTGCTACGATTGAGGACGTCCTTTAGCTTTGAGAGAATCTGAAAGTAGCCATCGTAGAGATCCTCTTCTTCTTTTATTCCAAGAAATTGGCATATTTCTTGCTGGCTTGGGAATTCGAGTTCAATGTAGTTAGAGTTGACGCTTCGAAGTTCTTCTAGAAAATACAACTTCAAGTTCGAGACCTTGATCGTACGACCGTATGGCTTTATTATAAATTGTTCGATCGGGGTTAGCAGGCGAAGATACCCTCGAACTTGGAATGTGTTTTTCTTTCTGATTTCATCCTTCGTATCTGGTAGCAGTTTGAGCTGGCGAATGCTTACTTTATTCACGAGGAAGTCGTCATAATTATCCAAAACTCCATCCTGAAGGCGAGATAGAACGTCTTGTGAGGATGACCTGAGTGAAGGAACTTCAATTTCGGACTTCGATTGATTCGAAACTAGCAGCTTGTTTCCATTGCTATTACTGTGGGAATTTGTATTGGTGTTGGAAGTAAGTATCATCTCGGTGACAGCAGGTCTTTGCGTAAATTGCAATTCAGCAAGAGTGGTTTCGGATATCATAGAGGTGTTGGGAACCTGAGGTTCGGGTTGGCTGATCATGGTATCGGAGACACTAGCCTTACTTATATTTGCAACACCTGGATCATATATTTGTTCATACTTTTGTGTGTCTGTATACTTGGGGTGCTGCTGAAACACAAGAGCGGAACCTGAAGGATTCTTGGAGGAGAGAAGGACTTCTGGTAAGGAACCATTGAATTTCCTTCTCTTTGCTGCCAACTCCTGACTGCTGGAGATTTGAGACTCTATCCGGGCCTTGTTTTGGATATCGCCTTTAACATCTTTTTTCAATCTTTCAATTAACCCTTTGAAGGCAGTTGAATTCGGATGTGACGTAATGCCTTCTTCTAAGTAAAAGTTTTCATCAACGGTGTTGTCAATTTTGGCACTAAACTCTTTTCCATCAAATGTATACAAAAACGATGCCCTCAAAAGAATGCCCTTCTTGCAAATATGCCTTGTTTGCTTACCGTATTTTTCAAGTATTTGAGTGAAAGTCTCTCTGTCACATAGAATAGGGAATACCTCTGATTGGGGAAGCAACCCTGTATTATAGATGTCAAACAGAGTATTCCAGAACTGAGATAGTGACGCGTATGGCTTTGTAAAGTCGGTCACAAAAATGTATCCTTCACCTGCATTAATTTTCTGGACTCCAAGAAGGTAAACTGGCACATCCACATGTAGAGGGTATTCAGAGAGTCGTTCACTCAGTGCCCCCGAGAGCTCAGCGAGATTGTCAAGCTGAAGGGGTGCCATATTCAAGTGAATAATTCGCGATAACCAACTATGAAGAGTAAGTAAGCATAAAGTGCCCAATATATTGTGTATACTAACATTGCAGAAACAGGCAGACTTAGACTTCCCCATAAGGTTCTCTCAAACCAGAAGACCGACGAAAAGTTGGAAACAGGTGATGACTATTTGGAGAAAGGTGCTCTAGATGAGGAATCCGGAGATAGATGGCTAGGCTCAGACCTCTCTAAAGCATTGCGCTTCTACCAGCGGTCGTACGATAGTTATATGTCGGCCCTTTCAATTCCCATAGATAATGCCAGCGTAAAGTTGGATATTTACTACAACACTTCCAGACTACTTTTTCATGTTTACAACCAGTATTACCAAACCGACGGTGTTCACATAAACGAGTTGAATAACGTGGATGAAGTTGTATATGGCCACAAATCTGTGATTCAGAGCTTGCTGAGTATAGTAGAATATCACGAAAGAGCAATTTCCTTAACTGAAGAATTAGGGGTACGATTAATCGATCTTTTGTATAATACCGGTGTGGTATACATCCAAGTCATCGAGGAACAAAAAGTTAATGATGATACCAAATTTGATGACGTATGTGAAATGGGGAGGAAAACTCAAGCGTTGCTCGAGAATTTGTTGTCTTTGCAAGTGTCAGGTCTCCAAAAGTTTGTTGGTGAGCTTGAACATATAGGTAGTGAAGCCACCCAACCGGTACAAATTGAGGGCGTGGAGCCGAACCAGAATGTAGTCGGTGAGGAGGTTTTACAGCCCCCAGATATTCTAGAAACTGTGCTTCTTGGCTACAATATGGCACATGCTTTACTTGAAAATATCAGTGATCCAGTTACTGAAATCCCGAAGTTGAGCGATTTGATTAATCCCTTCTTGTTCCATTGTGATAGAGTTGCTCAGGAGCTTTTCAGTACGTTTAGTCAATCAAACAATTCCAAGCAGGAATACTTGTCCTGTATCACCCCCAAACAGATTGACGAGTATAAGGTTGCAAGAGCATACAGCAGTGGGCTATTGCTCAATAACCTTGAAGAGATTCTCAACTTCTGGGATAGAGAGTTGCTGAGTATTACAGACATACCCGAGAAATATTTAGCTCTTTGTGATAACGTACAAGAGTTCTTAGACAGAAACAACATCAGCTTGGAAACATGCAATACTCGGAATGACCAGCAGATGATCGAACTTTTTTGGAATGGGTTGACGGTCATGAACAATAATATGAAGAAAGCACAAGATCTCTTGACGGCTCTGAAGCTGCAGCTTCAAAAATCTGGTGGAGATGGTTTAGGTACCGTCATATCACAGATCAGTAATACTGTGATTACAAGAAGCGATATTGATCTTCAGAGATGCCAGCTCAATATTGAACAGGCAATCAAGAACAAAGACGTTTTGCTCAGCAACTGCAAGGTTTTCTTGAAGAATGCTATGAATCTCAGCAACTTGTCTGGAGGGTTGAGGGAGCGTGCTACAGAGAAATTACTAAGGAAGCAAAGGCAGTCAGAAGCAGTTATTCGATTGTGTATTTTGGAAAACAAAAAGAGTATAGAGGAATTGGACAACATATTAGGAAGGGACAAGTGGACAAGGGAACTACCACACATTGCTAGGCTAGACTACTTTCAGGCATTTGGGGTGAACATTCAGGCTCCGTAGATATATGATAGAATGTGTGTCCAAGTTCAGATACGCTGTTTTATGGCGAGTATATTCTAGCTTGCATCCAAAGAGAGTTACTATCATTACAGAGGATATGTAGCCAATCGTGCAGTTACCCTTATTTCCTCTGCATAATCTACTAACTTTGCTTCAAATACTTTTATTAATAATACACTAATATATAACTATAAATACAATATCTTTATACCAAAATATCCCCGTACAGAAAGTCTTCGTTCTCCGCAACTTCGTCCGTCACTTCAGTTATATTGTTTAGCACCGAAACATCGATTTCGTCATCTGTTGGCCGGCATGATGTAGCATCAAATAGAGAGCTTTGAATATATTGTAAGTTCAAACTCTGCGATCGGGAATTGTCCATTATGACTGAAAATAAGTTTGCTTTGAGCACGTAAACAAAGTACATTAGTTTCATACTGAGAGTGTATGAAAGTGCAATCGTCTGTCTGTTATATGGCCATGAATGATAAGATGAACGCAGAATAGATTTAATTAATGACTAACAATGAGCGCTAATGAGACTAATCAACATGTGCGATGGTTGCGGACACGCACAAATAGATAGCGAGGATACAAACTGTGAAGAATACTCTATATTAGCTATGTACAGAAGAAATAAAAGATCAGTTGATCAACTTGTCGAAGGCTGGAATCAAAGATTGAGCCAAGGCAAAAGAGAAGACTAATTTAGGGCCGGTAGTTAATAATTTAGGAGTCAAGCCTTTGAAGAAAGAAGAAAGACCTTCATTCTTAGCCATGTTTTTCAAAATAGTGAAACCAGACTCAGGGTTCTCGAAGCTCTTGTTTTGAATCCTGGTCTTGATGACGTCTAATGGAGCAGAAACAATCAATGAAGCAGAAGCACCGAAAATAGAAGTAATAAAGTTTTGGAACCAAGTTGCTCTGGAGTGATCAGTTAAACCAAAAATGTACTCTTTGGCGAATGAGTTAGCACCAAACAAAGCGAAAGATCCAGGACAGTTTCTGGCAGCAGTCCAGCCCCAACCACGGTACAAGCCAAACCCTTCGTCTTGGATGATTTTCAAAAATCCTCTACCCTTGAAAGCTTCTGGGTTAGTTTGACGTTTAATCTTCAACACATCCAAAGGCAACAATACAACTTCACCAATACCAATAAGAGAACCAGCAGTGGCTGACAACAATGCCTTACCGTTCTTCTTACCAAACAACAGCTCGTATGTGTCTCTGAAATTGGCAGATAAGAACTCGTTCACAAATGGTTGTCCACCGTATTTGTAGACTCTTTGTAAGATCTTGTAGGCAGCAGCGTAGCCCAATCCCGGGAAAAGGGTGAGAGCACGCTTTGGAAGAGCTTTTTCAGCGTGTTCTCTAAAAATGACTGAGTTTAATTGACTAGCACTGGCGATTTTACCGTGGTTTGACATTAATCTCTTGGAAATGGTATCAACGGGGTGGAAAACACCGATTTCACAAATACCTGCGGATGCAGAACCTAAGACTCTGGCGAGGGCTGACTCCCTCTTGTTGCTAATGATAGCTGAAGACATTAAAAGTTGAATATAGTGGTTAAGCAGAAAATTTTTCACTCTACCGCGCTAAAAATCATTACCAATCTGAGTCAATGTTGGTCAATGTGCGGTCTTTTGGGTAGCTGATAGGACAGGAGATACTATCAAAACATTGGATTGTGCTTGTCTGTGAGTGGGCAATACTGTAGAATGGATAAGAAGTTCATAATTTTGCCTATAGAAAGGTACTTAAAAATGCTAGTAAAAGTGTGGTCAAACTGGTCGTCCCAGTGGCTGCAAAATTTTCCAATTTTGTAGTGTGCACTTGACTAGTCCCCAGAGACGTTTTCAAATAATCACAACCATTTTTTCCCCTACACGCATCAAATGAGGGATCGGGGTAGTATCCACTGGCAATTACTGATCCTCCATCAGTGAGGTGAGCTCTTAAATTAGGCTCAACGTATGATATGTATAGACCGTCACCGTCGGCACATCGAGTATCCGGCGATAAGCAAAGCATATTGAATGGAATACACCTATCCAGAACATCATCGTTAAATTGGTTGTATCTTACTTGCTTGTCGTCACAGTTGCCAATATAAAAGTCGTAGAAGTTGTAGTCCTTCTCGCTCTTACCGTTTCTATCTAAGTCAGCGAATATAAATTGGTACTGAAGCAAACCTGTTAAAAGACAGCTATCTTGCTGGGAACATGAATATGTATGGTTCATTGTTCCTTCAAGTTTGTTGAATGCATTTTCGTTGATTTGGTAATATGCGCTAAATGGTTGGTTAGGTGCAAAAATTTTGTAGATGCCTGTGAACGGAGAATTGAGTACTTTGAAATGAAAGGTGTGGAATATATTTGCCGGTTGTCCTTTTAGACGGTAAACGTAGTTGTCAATTGCAAGAGTCAAGGGGATTTCTTCTGCATCCGTTGGGGTGAATGTTACCGGGTAGGTAGTCTGAGTATGATATATTTCGTTCAAGGCCAGGTAATCTGCTGCGTTTTCTAAACCACAAAGGTATTGACTCCTATATGGTAGAGAGGAGTCAGAGATGGGAACAACTGGTCCAAGTGTGGTAATGGTTCCCATGGGGGTGTAGTATGCACTTGTTTGCGTAGTTGTTTCCGGAACCCATGCAGCGACAGTCGTAGAGGGAGCTACATTGGGATCAAGAGTGTGAAATGTAGCTACCACAAGGGGTAGGAGTAATAGCAAAAGCATGAGACCGACTTAATATATGATAAACAGTACAAGAGGTCGAGGTACCTAGAGGTTTTATATTACAGATCAAGCAATTTGAGTGTAGGGTTTGAATATGGCGCACCCATTGTATTACATTCCGCTAGGGCTAGACGATATCTTTTAAAGAAACAGTTGGCTGGTTGAAAGACAAAAGAAAATCCATGCACATACACACGCTACAGCTCTTTGTATACTAGACAACTATGAACTGGAGACTCCAGCTTATAAATAATTAATAGTGCCTTGCTCCTATGCTGAGCATCAAGGTACTCGATGAAGACTTCTGCATCCGACCAGCCTAACCCATTCATCGACCGCGCGAAAAATCTGAAACTACAATCAGCTCAGCGATGTCAGAGATCATCCAGGACTACAGCCAAAGCTTGAACGAGTTGACTTTCAACTCCAGGCCCATTATAGATACGCTAACCACAATCGCAGGGGAGAATATCAGCGTTGCTGAAGGGATCGTTGAAGCCATTATTGCTCGAATTTACAAATGTTCACCTGAACAAAAATTATTCACTCTTTACCTTCTAGATTCCATCTGCAAGAATGTGGGTCGTCCATACAACGAGATAGTGGGCAGACAACTATTCAAGGTGTTTAGTCACGTCTATGTTCTCGTTGATACTGGACTTAGGAGAAAATTGCTGAATTTATATGGGACTTGGAAAACAACCAAAACTAAAGGAACAAACTTGCCGTTATTCCCCAACGAAGAACTTGATAAAGTAGGCATTTTTCTTGAAAAGGCTATACCTAGACCAGCACAGGCTGCGCAACCCGAGCTAAGCAGCGCTAGCTTAATCAGGGGTATTAACGAGTTATTACCCATATTTCAAAATAAGCTAAATAGCCACTCTAATGATACAAAACTCCAGGAAAGATTCAATGCGTTGAATCAATTAAAATACTTATTACAAAACCAGAAAATGCAAGAAAAAGATTTGATCGCCGTACAAAACCAATTGAATACTATTAAGCAACAAGAGTTGAATAGGTCGTCTGCAAGTGCTACCCCCACTTCTACACCACCTGCTGACCACCTGGTACCCCTAGCTCCACAGTATTTACCTAACGTTCCTTTCAATAACGGAAAGATCAAAAGCTCAAAAGTCTTTGATCTCTTGATCAATACGGGAATCATTACGTTCGAACAGGAATTGAATGGCCCCAGAATCTACGAGATTAACTATCCTGCAAACGTTGGCAACAACCAATCGAGTAATTTGTTCAGTCAACTATTGGGTAATCAGATGACTCGGTCCGGATATGAACAACTCAAATTTGATGAACTTAATAAGCTTAAAATCAATGATTCTGTGCAGTCATTCGTCTCCAACAGTAGCATATCCATCCAGTGCAAGGAATTGTTATATGAGAGTAAGGGGTTGAAATGTTCTATATGTGGTAAAAGATTCAATGACGATAAAACAGGACAAACAAGGAAAAGATTGCATTTGGACTGGCATTTCCGTATCAACCAGAAACACAAGAGCTCCAGTAATGTTCAGTCGAGAAGCTGGTACTTGGACGACATTGAGTGGGTGAAGTTCCGTGATGAGGACTTACTTGAGTTCCAGGTCAATACCTCCACCTCACACATGGCTAAACCTGAAGAACAAGAGAAGAAAGAAATACCATATGTGATTATTCCAGCAGGTGAAACTAACATGAATAACAAATGTCTTATCTGTAGAGAGCAGGTAAAGGGAACGTTTAATGAAGATTTAGGTGAATGGTACTGGTATAACTGTATTGTACAACAAGGAGAGCCAAAGGGCAGCAGAAAGATTGTACATGACAGCTGTTATAATGAAACCCGCAAGAGACACGCCCAGGATGAATTGAACAACAACTTCAAAAGAGAAAGAGTGTGAAGTATCAAGTGAAAGACTTTTATACATGTATGTATATACAAACGAATAAATATATAAAACTTTGGGCTTACTTTTGTCCCAAACATTTTAAAATATCATCCCAAACAGTGGCTGGTTTTTGAGAAGCATCGATACCAGACCAGATTCCGGTCTTTTTGTAGTAGTCCACAATAGGTTCGGTTTGCTTGTGGTAAGTGACCAATCTCTTCTTCAAAGCATCCTCGTTATCGTCAGATCTTTGGACCAATGGTTCACCGGTGACATCATCGGTCATTTCTCTCTTTGGAGGGTTAAAGAGCTTGTGGTAAGATCTACCAGAGGCCGGGTGTACCAACCTACCGGTAATTCTAGCCACCAATAATTCATCGTCGATTTTCAATTCAACAGCATTTTGCAATGGAGTCTTTCTGACACTCAACATAGAGTCTAATTTTTCAGCTTGAGGGATAGTTCTTGGGAAACCGTCCAAAATGAAACCGTTCTGACATTCCTTGTTGGATTCCAATTCGGATTTGATCATGTTAACCATGATTTCGTCGCTGACCAAACCACCTTGATCCATGATCTTCTTAGCCTCAACTCCCAAAGCAGTCTTGGCAGCAACTTGAGCTCTCAACATGTCACCAGTAGCTAAGTGACAAGCACAAAACTTTTCCTTCAAGTTAGGTGCTTGGGTTCCTTTACCGGCACCAGGAGGTCCGATCAAGACCATTCTGATGGACTTTGGAATATCAGGAATGATACCGGCCTTTCTTTCCAATTGCTGGATTCTTTCTTGCAACTTACTAACAGTGTCTTTTAAATCTTCGACAGTCATGTGGTGAGGAATATCAAAAATGTACAGATTTATTTTTCACTTTCGTTGGGTGAGAATTCTTCCAATCATTTGTCTTCCCCAGAAATCGGATGAAAGGTGGTGTGCTTGGCACAATTAATTGTTACAGATTGATCAAGTCTAACACTGTAATGTTAAAGAGTAGTAGCTTATAGTGTATGGTTATAGGATCGGAAACTCAAAATGAAGAAGATACGATGGAAGGATGATACTAAGGCTCGATACCTTTGGTCAAAGTTAAAGGAGGAAGCCCGCAGGTCTTAGAAAAGGATTATAACGAACTTCAAAACAATATCTTCCAACTAGATTGCAGTACTAAATTACAATATCTGATAAGAATTACAGCTATAGTATTATAAAATCCATTGCACCTTTTCACGGATCCATGCTTCCTTTAAACCATGCACAATATAGAGATGGCTGCGAAAGAAGTTTGAATACCCTACAGTATCCATTCAAACACAACCTCGAGAACAGGCACATGTCATAGGTATGCAAAATGGAAACCTTGACCAAGCACGCGTCTTATGGTTGTAGAATCAAGTGTTTTGGCCCTCATTTCATCCACTACCTCTCGGCACAAAAGCAGCAAAACTTTGCCTGTCTTTCTTAAAAGCCACTTGAGCTCACAAGATGAAAGGGGGATTCATAGGGAGACGGTTCATCGCAATCACCTTCCCTTCCTACAGCCAGTATACACACCAGAATATACTCGTATACCCCGGAACGAGTCCTCGCAGTCGCATCTTCCCCATATTTTCAAATTATCACAAGAAAATGGGTCGGCAACACATGAAAATTATATTCCATATGAAACTTCGAAATAAACACATCAATTATACTCAATGATTTCGTTACAGGGTCTCATACGTCTTCTACAAATACCACTCGACTTACTACTTGTCATCATCAAGTACTTCATTGGTGCTACTAATTTCAGGAAGTATGAGAAACGCTTATTGATTTGCATCAAATTAACCCTATACAGAAAAGCACTCTTATTACCGATTTCAGATTCAAAATACCTTGCCATTCTCAGCACTGATGATCTATTGAAACTCACGAGGAACATCTTCTACTCGAGAACGAAGGACTTACCTCATTTCGGTGAAAGATATGGCACTAGCGGTATCTGGATAGCCAAGCCAGATCACAGAAAGCCATCGGACCCAGTTATTATTTACTCTCATGGGGGTGGGTACTTTCTAGAAACCCAACAAGAACAGGTGAAGTCCTTGCTAGCTATTACCAACTCGATTGACAGATCCAAAAATGTTTCAATGTTGTTTTTAGATTACGACTTGGTAAGTAAAGGAGCTAAATTCCCAAGGCAATTGCGTCAATTGGACAGTATATACAGCAAGTTGGTTGAAGAAGGGAACGACAATATCATTTTGTTTGGTGATTCTGCTGGTGGCCACTTGTCGATCAGTTACACGGAATACATCTCTCACCGTAAGCCTTTTTTACCACAGCCAACAAAGCTTTTATTGATTTCTCCATGGGTGGATTTAGCTACCAATGCAACTGATTACAGACCTGGAAAATCATTTTATGATAACCAGTGGCGTGATTTGATCGACTACAGACTGTTTGAAACTGCAAATGAGGTGGAGTTCATGGACGACTCACACAGAGAGAAGCACACATTTTTCCACTGGTCATATAAGCTTCCTGTTGACTGGAGGAGGAATAGCTTCTTCAACAATGAAAAGAGCGAAGTGTTCCTACTCTTTGGTGAAGATGAGTCATTCAGAGACTCCATAAACAGATGGGTCAACCAGGTGTATGATTTACCTAAGATCAACACTTTTGGTCAGTCAAACAACAAGAAGTTGCCAGAGTTCGAAATTAAGACTTCCGGGAACCAGAGACCCAAGTTGACTTCTTATGTCGAGCCGTGGGGTTTACACGATGCGCTTTTCTTCATGGAGTACGACGTATTTAAAAAGTACGAGAACTTCAATCAGTTGGATACTGACAAATACTTTGCGTTTACTAGATTAGTGAGGTATTTGAACGAGTCTTTGTAGGAATTGTTTAGCAGAAATTTGAAGTTACCTTTTAATATTAGGATTGTATTTATGTTGCTCTATATGGCTTCTATAAGTAGATAGTGAATGGATTAGTCTGAATATGTCATTTCGAACTTTAACAAAAGAATTAGA
The DNA here is from genome assembly GCA_030571055.1 of Yamadazyma sp. yHMH685. Classification (NCBI taxonomy): domain Eukaryota; kingdom Fungi; phylum Ascomycota; class Pichiomycetes; order Serinales; family Debaryomycetaceae; genus Yamadazyma; species Yamadazyma sp. yHMH685. The sequence continues at coordinate 255,328 of JAJLXC010000004.1, forward strand.
GATTAGTGTTGGAAAGTGTGAATCTCAGGAACGTGTTCCACCTTGATCAAAGGCCTGTAGATCGGCTTCCACATTTGAGACTGGACCCATCTCAAACATTTCTTGAAGTCTCTTGGAACTTCAACAAATTCACCATTAGGGTTGGTTTCCATTTCAACTCTGGCGTTACCCTCTTTCAAACTCTGAAGAATAACTGCAGTTGCAACATAAGCACTGACTTCATCGATTTCTTCTAATCTAGATAACAACCCATTCTTTGGGTCTTCCATCTTGGGAGATAACGATGCCAACTGGTCAACGGCAGCAGAGATCATAGTGTCAGATATAGTGGTACAGCGAGATAAAACGGCCCCCAAACCAATACCAGGGAAGGTAAAGCAGTTGTTGTTTTCGGAGATGTAATAGCCATCAACTGGAGCGAATGGAGAACCGGTAGCGATCAAGGCACTGTTATCGGTCCATTTCATGACATCGGCAGGAATGGCCTCATGTAATCTAGTAGGGTTAGATAATGGGAAAACAATTGGCTGGTGGTTGTGCTTATACATTTCACTGATGACCTCCTCGGTGAAAGCACCAGCCTGGGTAGAACAACCCACCAAAAGAGTAGGCTTGACATGTCTAATGCACTCGACCAAACTCTTAGTGTCTACACCTTCCCATTGGTCGTTTGGATCAGCGTAAGGGATTTGACCCTCGGAAGAGTCGGTGAAGCTTTGTAAAATCAAACCTCTTCTATCTATGCAGTGGATTCTGCTTAAAGCATCCTCCTTAGTCATACCACTGTTCACCATATGGTTGACTATCTGGTCAGCAATACCCAAACCTGCAGAACCAGCTCCATATATCATGACCTGGCTGTCTGATAATTCTCTTTCAGTGAACTTGAGAGCAGCAAGGAAAGAAGCCATCACAACTGCACCAGTGCCCTGGATATCATCATTGAAAGAAGGGAGAGCCGCTCTGTACTTATGCAACATCGTTCTACCGGTAGAAACCCCGAAATCCTCATAATGCAAAACAGCACTGGGGAACCTGTTCTTTATAGCAGTGATGAACTTATCCACAAAACTCCAGTACTCTTCGCCTCTTACTCTAGGGAACTTGTTACCCATGTATAAATCGTCGTTGATAAGTTTTTCGTTGTTGGTTCCTGTATCCAACACAACCGGTAATACTCTACCTGGGTGGATACCACCACAAAGAGTCATCAATCCTAACTTGGCTATGGCAATTCTGATACCACCCACACCTTGATCACCAATACCCAAAATACCTTCACCATCACTCACAACAATATAATCGATATCCTTATCTTCACCATAGGGGGCCAAACGAGCATCAATAGAATCGGGATCAGTGATGTCTAAAAAGCACCCTTCTGGTTTTCTAAATCTGTTGGAGTACGATGCAATGGCATCTCCTTCAGTAGGCGTGTATATGATGGGTAACATTTCACGAATGTGTCTACGAACCAATTCATAGTACAACACTTTATTTTGTATCCTCAAAGAGGTACAGAAATCATTTTTGGCTAAAGGAGTCTTCAAATACGAGAATTGTCTGTACGCTCTTTCCACCTGCTCGTCCAAGGAGTTGACTTGCGAGGGTAACAAACCTGTCAACCCGAAAGCCTTACGCTCAGCGATATTGAAGGCTGAACCTTTGTTGTAAATTGGAGAATTGAGTAACTGGAATCCAGTTATGTCACACTCAATAGGACCATCATTGGATAACCTAGTCACCTTTGGTTTTAAAGATGCGATGGCAGCATTAATATCCACTGGGGTTTTGATGGTGTGCGTATGCACAGATTTTGTGGCGTATCTTCTGATGGCCAACATTATATAGAAGGAAATTTATTGAAGTTAGAGTCAATTTCAAATTAGAGCAGGGGAGTGAATTTATATAGCCGCAGCTCCGAGGGTACTGGGTGATTTTCGAGGGTGGAAAATTTGATGGCATTGGACGGAAATAAGTCCGAAACATAAATCAAGTTACCTATTTCGGTTCGTCCCGCCGCATGTTACGCCCAATCTTGGATTCGTTCCGGTTCTTTCCTATACTATTGGGGGGTGGCTAGCATTGGCAGGCACAAGCGATGTTAAGAGCCTGAACCAGAAGCAGTTGCAAAGCTTACCGGTTGGTTTGCTGTGCACACCATATGGATAATGAGTCAACCGAAATTGAATTTGCTCCCATCTACCATTTCCCACGGACCAACGGGCCTTGGATTGATCTAAAGTTGGCTCTCATAGTCCGCACTGACTTACACAAAAGTTGCCCCTCTCAAAATTCGCGTTTCCGGTCCCACCCATAGAAGAGGAGAGATGAGGTGCGTAGAGTGTTTCTATATATCACGACGGGTAGAACCAGAGCCACAGCGGTTTTCTTAGACACGAATGCAGGTAATGTTTCATCTAGCGCCTCGAGTTTTATTTCGAGGTCGTGAATAGGAGTTGTGTGCCTGCCACAACTAGAAGCTCGGACTTTGCGAGCTTATCGGAATAAATAGGAATAACTGTTAATCCGACTGACTGCGACTGGCTTTTACATCTTTTCCGAGTTCTATGCTTGTCCGAGATATGCATTTAAATAGCTAGTTGAAGAATTCTTACACTTTAAAGATATATAGGTCTCTGGTTGTTTTTGCCATAAAGAGGTATAAGCTTGGGGCTGGTATCGTGCCGTTGTATGTAGTAATGCCTACTATTAATACCTGCGGTCTCAAGTTCTGGTAATGTCTTTATTAATTGTTTAACTTCCTCTGGTATAGGATCATTGGAAGCCCGTTCCGGAGCTCTTATTAACTGGTGCTCGACTGGTTGAGTCTGGAAATATAATCTCTGTATGCTATTTTGTTTTGAGAGTGCGAGCTTTGGGCACGAATACAGCATCTCTTGTAGCTGATCATCATCAAGTTTGTCCATGAAATCCGCCTGATGCCCCCACTCTGTTGCAGAGGGAAAATGAAGGACCTTTAGGCTCTTCCATTTTGAATCAGCAAATTTCACCAGCGATGGGTCAATCGCTAGTTTTTCAATATAGAACGTATTGAAGAGCCCAGTGGGAATAATAAGTTTTCCTTTCCCAGAGGCTGCGATATCCAACTCTTTCAAATTGAACGTTATACCATGACTCCTAAATATACCAAACGTCTTGGAATCGCCTCTTATCTTCAAACTCTCTAATCCCCTAAACATGTCGTCTTTATTAAAATTGAAGTCCTGCAAGTTGCTGATAGATAACCTCTTTACATGTTTGGTGCATGGAAAGCCATAGAAGTTAGCAGCATCTAGTTCCAATAAAACATTCACATCCCCGTCCAATTGTTCCGTTATAGAGAGGTTTTCCACATCATCTTTGATTTTGATTTCGCAACCAAATTTGCGACACCTCTCATATAAAGCCTTTGATAGAGGATAATGGTAAAAATAGAGTGATCTGATAAGCTGGGGCTCGAAAGAATAGCTGTTGATCATCTCCATAAACTTTTCCACAGCAAGAATCGTATAACGCTTGGCGTCCGAAAGCCCAAGCAAACTAGGAAGGATTGGTAACTTGGTCCTAAATTTCATCGGCTTGTACACCACAGGGTCGTACACCAATATATTCATGTATAACTGACATTTAGCGAATTTGAAAAGCTGTGTGTTCAATGTAAGCACCTTATACAATGATCTCTGATCCAAATAACTGAAAATCCTCTTTATAGTATCATTGGGAAGATCATCCAACTTAACCGAAGAGTGCTGATTTGTGTATCGATACTCGGACTCGACAAATAACTTGTTTGTATCGAACATGCCTAGGATATAAGCCAGAACTGAAGACAATATTCAAGGGATATATCACTAAGACTGTTGAGTAAGTATGCACCTGATTAGAAATGAAAGCAATTCCACTGGTTTAAATATCGGGGTTTTTTGCATCCGGCACTAATTTTGTGCTACTCTCACGCTCCCCACAAAAAGGACATAGTACTAGACCCTAGTGCTTATTAATTTTTAGGAAAGTGCGAGTCTAGTGAGGAGATGATCCCCTTACTGAAGTTCGTCATTCGTCTTGTTCATCTCCAAACATCGGATATATACACAATGTACTAAAAACAAATGTCTACCATGTAAATCATTTTACAGTATAAAAGTCCTATAGATTGAGTACATACGTTTCATGCCTACGTGATCTTCTTCTGTACTTCAGGTACAAAGCAACTGGTTCTACCTCCTACAGTCACGAAATCAATTGGGTGACCATTTACCTTAGGCTTTACTTGCTTTGTTCTCCTCTTTCCCCATCGGTAAGGCATAAGCCAGCTTTCAGGAAACTGCGTCACATTTCCCTCTACGGCTACAGCGGTTGCACAAACATCGATTAGGGAAGAGTAGAGGGTCTCAATTACCGGGCTATTGAAACTTACTTTCTCACTTAATACTTCATTGGGATGAATTCTTGCCTGGTAAAGTACTTCATCACCGACCCAGTTACCCACCCCCGCGAAGTAGTTTTGTTCTAGAAGTAGACTCTTTATGGGTTTACGTTTCAGGACTATAAGCTCCCCGAATTTTTCGAGCGATAATGGTTCTACGTAGTTGAGAGGGTCCGGATCACCTGTCATGAACTCTTGTTCTGCATTGTCTTTTTTTGAGTGGACTATTTTTGAATAATCTGGACCCTGCCGGTTTAGTGGCTCTAGTTTGAAGAGGTCCAGGTCATCCTCGATATTAGTGAAAATCCTGATCCTACCTAGCCGCCTGGCATCTGTAAATGAAAACTCGAGATCATCAGAACCGCTGAGAGTAAGCTCCATCTTAGAGAACCGAGGAGGCCATTCCTCCGTTATCATCTTTGAAATAGAATCATCCTCTTTCACTGCGTCTTCCTTCTTAATCTTTTTGAAATATTTAGACGCTTTTTCTATCTCTTTTAATATCTTCTTGTCCCCTCCATTTTCCATAAAAACTAGGTGCGATTCAACGTTCTTTAACTTCACCATTCCGGTCATACCGAAATGCATTAACATGATGACATTCCCGTTGAATCGAATCCAAAAATACTTCCCGTGCCGCCCGATTTTCTTGACCTCTGAGTTGCTGAGTATGCTTCTCATTTTCTCCAACTCTTGCTCTGGGTTAGCGTTTCCCTTCAATCCTGGGAATAACAATGGGTCATTGAGGATGTTTAGTTTCGTGACTTTCCGGCCAACTATATTTCGGCGAAGCTGTGCACACACATGTGCCACCTATAGGTTAGCAATTGCAGAAACAAAGTACAATTTGAATACACACTTCAGCAACTTCAGGCATTGCAAGTACGAGATTCGCAATATTTTGAAAAAATATTTGGGAATGAAAAAAAAATGCTCCACGGCAGGTTCGAACTGTCGACCTTCAGATAACACAATTTTGCAACTATGAGACTGACGCTCTGCCAACTGAGCTAGTGGAGCTAAGAACGATGTTAAAGTCATTGTTCAAATTTATAATGAGTACAACCCTTGCATTTGATACCACATTTCTCCCTCTACCGAACTATGAAGAACTGGTAATACTAAATTTGAAAACCAGAAATTACAGAGTAAACACAGGTATATCCATTTTGTCTGTGATTCGAAATTTAACCCACTAGCTCGCCACTCCTGATATCTAATCTCAGTCTCGATCATTCGCATTTTAGATTACCATGAATAGACTCTTTGGTAGTAAGAACACAGCACCCAAGCCATCGTTGAACGATGCAGTTAAGAACATAGATGATCGAGTTGGTAGTTTAGATGTGAAATTGTCCAAACTTAACTCTGAGCTATCCTCGTACCAACAGAAATTAACTAGAATGAGAGATGGGCCTGGAAAATCGGCCTTGAAGCTGAAGGCATTAAAGTTATTAAGACAAAGAAAACAAATCGAAGCACAGAAAGACCAATTGGAAAATCAGTCATGGAATATGACGCAGGCATCTATGACGACAGATAATTTGCAAAATACTATGATCACTGTGGATGCAATGAAACAGGCCAACAAGCAGTTGAAAAAGACATATGGTAAAATCGATATAGATAAAATTGAGTCTTTACAGGACGAGATGTTGGATTTGATAGATAAATCAAATGAATTACAGGAATCTCTATCCATGACGAACGATATACCTGATGATATCAGTGAGTCTGAGTTGGATGCTGAGCTTGATGCTTTAGGCGAAGAAATGGACTTTGAAAGTGAGTTCAACGAGGGTTTGTCTATGCCAAGTTACCTCGACAAAGAACCTGCATCCGAAAATTTACCTACATTCATAGATGAAAATGAGGAGCCATCAAAGGTAGCCAACTAAGCTAATGTATGAATGTGTGAATAACAACAAGTGTTTAGGAGTAGATTACAAAGTGGAATGTACGATTTAAAATGGATGGAATCAGCTAGATTGTTAACTGGTAATACGAAATTTTTAAGTAACCATAACGTGTATTGATCATGCTTTATATACAAGAATTATCAAGGTCAAATTCAATTCAAGTACTGATGAAGTGTTCGCTTTCACTCGATCTTTCTAATGGCCATAAAGTAGTTGCCTACATTTTTGGTACTGGTAAATGTCCAACCGTAGCTCGGAATATAAATACAACCCTTAGATGAAACAAGTTGGTACTTCCCACCTTGTTGATCTATCCACTCTTTGATTTCCCCGTGATTGATATATTTAGACAAAGTGTGCGTTCCCACAGGCACGATTCTCAAAACATGCTCTCCCATAAAGATAGTAGTAAACCAACTAACAAAGTCACGGTTGATTGTAGACAAAAATAACCAGCCGTTTGGCTCAACTTTAGACAAGGCCTCGTTCAACACTTTAGATGGATAGTCTACATGCTCCAACAATTCAAACATCGTCACGACGTCGAATTTCTCCCTCTTAGGTATGTCTTCAACAGACTGCAATTTGTAATTAAGTTTGGTTTTCAAAATTGGGTCTTTCTCTTTATGAATATTTGCAGCCTCTACAACTTCTTCAGATAAATCGATACCTTTGACAGACTTAACATACGGTAAGCGAGCCATAGACTCACTTAAGATACCCCCACCACAACCGATATCCAAAACCTTCAATTTATTCACAGCCAATATTTCATCTCTCCTAAGCTCCTGTTCTAATAAGATGTTCTGTTTTACTGGCTCTGGTAACAACTCCACATTATAAGGGGGGATGTATATTTCTTCGTCCGGGGATTCTATTCCCTCATTGAGACTCAAGCGATCTCTTATGGTCTCTCGGATGAAGTCCATTCTGATCAAGTTCATCTTGTGTAATATTCTCTGGGGCCCATTTACATCCCACCAGCTAGAAGCAAGGGCATTGAAATGGTCCAATTCCTCTGCACTTGAGCCACTAGATCCATGACATAATGGTTTCGAATTGCCGAAGAGTCGCTTTGAAGAAATACAGGCCTTGAGGCCAGTTTGACTCCTTATACGAGCATAGGACAATCTATTCATGAAGAAATAGTCTTGATGAAAAATGCGAACGAAATCTTTAAAATCAAACCCATATGTCTGACGATGAAGAATATTTGATGTCTTCAAGGCAAAGGCGATCCAATGCCGGGTCACGATTGCGTCAATTAATACAGATGGAGAGTGCTTCTGATCAAACTACGGTCTCAAAGTTCATCGATGAGGACGATGAAAATGTGGATTTGTTATTTCAAGAAGAGGATGATGATAAAGAGTTTATGGAAGAGGAAGAGGAGGAGGAAGAAGAAGTAGACGATGAAAATGAACCAGATGTTGGAGATGAAACCCCTGGTGCAGATGCAGATGCGGAAAATGAAGAAGATGAGGGAAAGGAAGAGGAAGATCTTGAAGATAGTGATGATACCGGACTTGGTACGCGAGCAGTGGACTCTGACGATGTTTTATCGGATTCCGACATATCCATGAGTGAGAACGATGAAGAGGAAGGAGAAAGGGAACTTGAAAATCAAGAACGTCTGAGGAAAAGAAAACAAAAGCAACAGTCAAAACTAATACCCAAGATAAAGAGGTTTAAGAACGCAGAAGATAAACCAAAAGTCTCCAAACCAAAGAAGCAAGTATCATCAGATGCTTTGATGTACAGTGCACGGAGGGCTTCCTCTAGAGCTTCAGTGATAGAAAACAAAGAGGCTTTGGTGGAGAAATTAAAGAAAGATGAAGAAAGAAGAGCTACTCTCACACCAGTAGTGCGAGAGAAGCAGCGTGAAATGACCCAGGAAGAAAAATTGGCAGAAGCTGTAGATACCGAAAAGGCCAATATTTTGTCCCTTGAATTGTTTCAACAACAGGAAGTTGTAAAGAAGGAAAGGCAAAAACAGCTTCTTCATCTGAGAAGAGCTAAGCTCGTAAATGTCATGAGCGTTGTTAGCAAAGAGGAGTACATTACACCTCACGATGAAATTGAATATGCCAGAAAGGTTTATGAATTCATCAACACTAGATCAAGAAAGAAGAATATAAAGAGGTGGAGACAATTGGTTGATTTTGATTTTACCAAATTCCCTGGTGCCATCGATAAAGATTTGCCTTACGTAAAGGAACAACAAAGTCTTCAATTAGAGGAAAAACCAGAGATGGAAGTCACAGCTGTAGAAAATGGCGGATTGAATGAAGGCAAAGAAGGTGAAGAAAAAGCTGCTGAGCCTATCGAAACAACTACCAACGATGTTCCTGAAGAATGTGAGTTACAGGGTGTTGCAGAGAGTAAAGGAAAGGGGGAGAATAAAAACGAAGTAGAAGCTGATTTTAAAAACGATCAAACAAAAGATAGCCTTGCGGACGAGATACAATCAACCGAAAAGTCAGCTGATGCAGCTCTCGTGGAACAACATATGGAAGGTACTCCTGAAGAGAATGCATCCCTTGAAAAGAAGCAGAAGAAAGTCACCTTTGCAGACGGTGTAGAGGAAGATCTTATAAACCCTGAGGACGGAACGATAGTGTCTGAAAATGGTAGCAAAGAAGTAACCGCAGATGTCGAAGATGTCGATGCTAATGCTAAAGACATGGAATTATTCGAAGGTCCTCTGCAAAGAGTTGCAAGAAACAACATATTCTTACTTGAATTCGAGACTAGCCAACTACCTTTGGATGATGATAAAATTAGAAAAATTTTGTTTGGGGAACAGTCTCTTCTTCCAGCTCCTCGCAGATTCAAGGATTTAAAGACCATCTTGAGGATCGGTAATGTTAATAATCCCTATGCCAAAGTAAGAGTAGAAAAAGATGAGATGTTTGCACCAGCCACTGAACTTACTGAAGACAATGCAATGTTTGAGGAATTAAACAGATTACCCAAGTTGGGTATCAGACAAGAGGTCGTTGAAGAAGTTGTCCAAGAAGACAATAACGATGCTGCGATATCCTTGAACACGGAAGCTCCTATAGGGTTGTACTTGCCTAATGGAAACAAGAAACTCTGTCTTATCACCGGAACAGAGGTCAAATACTTTGACCCAAGCTTGGGTGTTCCTTATAGTGATGTAGAGACATTCAAATTCTTGAAACTGATGGAGCAGGGGAGTATTCCGTGGTACAGTTTCGACAGTGCATACAACGATACTGGAGCCACAGAAATATACTTGGGCTCGCGCGATGGTAGCACTAGGCATGCCAGAGGTGTCCCAGACGGGTTTGATGTTTAAAATCATGTTCTTTTATCCCATACAGTCTTGTTAATAAATATATAATTAGTAATCTAATTAGAAGTGTGCTGGATAGCCTTTTCGTGAGCCTTAATTAAGTCGGGTTGAAACTTGATTAGCTTGTCCTTTAACGATGGCGTAAAGAGTCTTTTGATCTCTGCATTAAAGTTATCAGCACTAACCTCGAATACATATTCGTCCTCCTCTTGATCATGGAAGAATTCTGGTACGGTAACAGTAGCAGAGCATGTTTCTTCATCCTTAGTACTTTGGATTGCAAACAGTAAAGACATATCAAACATGCATAAAACCCTTCCCTTTCTTTGGGTTACATCACAGTCTCCGGTGATAGAATTGACTCCAGTGATTGTGAATTCGATATCATCTTTCTCAACCTTGGTATTGACAAACTCGTTGAAATATTCCTTGGACCAAGGAAGGCAGTTCTTGTCCACCCAGTGCCTAGAAAGGTTAGATTAAGAACGAGTTATTTTCCAGTAGTCTACAATACATACCAGTTGTTAGGGTTGTGAACCACCATGTCTATATTCTATGTGCAATCGAGAACTGGTTTAGTGAGAATGAAAAGTTCTGATGTCGTAAAAATTCCAGAGAGTTCTGTGCAATACCTCATAACCTTTAGAAGATAATTTTGGTAGGTGAGATAGTAGTAGGACTCAAATAGACCTTTTTCATGCAAGTCGGACAAGGCCTTGGCATAGCAAAATCTGAGCTCAAAGTTCAAGATGGGATTTAAACCTACCTGGTGTTTGCCAATCGTACTTGCAGAGTAGGATATAATAATATAAAGAATGGTGGAAACAACATGAAAAGAAAGAAAAAAGAATAGCGTTTGAAGATCTTGGACTCAATCAAAGAGGATACAGAATGTTTATTAACCATCAAATCATATAAACCATACACAAAGGTTGAAAGAATGAGCACAGTGGTAAGGAAACATATACACAAGAAGAAAACCAGATTCAAAATATGTCTGGAAGGGGTAATTATATTATCAGCTTCCGCCAAAAAATATAGCATGTTGGAGCTTGAGTCAATTTTATGCGGAATTCGAGGCTGTTGTACGCTTTAGTTCTGATGTAACACGTTCACTAAATTCCTGCTGGGATCTTGTAGTTGCCTTGTTATTTTGGGTATTCTTAAGGAGAACTCCTCAAACTCTTATAGTTACTCCACAATTCCCATGCCTCCTTAGCGTGGAAAACATTATAAATGAATTGTTTGCAGCCAAGTGCCCTATCGAATTATCGAATTTACTAAAGTTACGAAACCAAAGACAACTGCCTGAGGTTATCTCAGGCTTTACACAAATGCCACTTAATACAGTCTCATCTCCTAGGTCATCTTCATCAGACCAATGTCAAACTTGTCAGCCGGTACCAGAATAAGGCTATTGTAGCGAAACATAACTTGGTAAGCCAAAAATCGCAGCCAAAAATAGCACCCTTTCAAAACCCGCACGTGTGACGTAGCTTTTCACACACGACCGTTGTGTCAAAAGTTGTGAAAAATCTTTAACAGCCTTCGGTTCTCTTTTGTGGTTGATGAACAAGGCGATATCTTTAGAAGATATTAAAGAGTATGACAAGCCTACGTTAGACGGTATGAAACGGGGGTTGGACTCGAAGCTTTATCCGACTCCCAAACATGTCACACGCAGACTAATCATTAATTTATTGATTGAGTCAGTACTATCATTGGTGATTTACTTGAAGTATGATTTATTGTTGCAATTGCATAAGCTTCTATCTCCTTCCTTGTTAGGTGGTGCTACTGCAATGATGGCACAGTCCTGTAATCAACTATCCAGAGGTAAGATCAGCTACAACAAGATTTTCAAGTTTATGGTTTGGGGCCTTATCAATGGCTCGTTCACAGTCTTATGGTATGATCTATTAATCACTCGTTTTGATAACTTGTCCATTCGTATCATTATAGATCAAGTAGTGGGCGTGCCTGGATTTCAGTTGATCTTCGGTATCTTGAGTTCCTTATGGGACCATGGAGAAATCACTCTGAACGCCAGATCTGTTTACATGAAGTCGTTGAAATATTCCTACTGTTTCTGGCCGTTCTTTTCTATTATTTCTTTTTCACTCATACCAACCCCTATGATGTTCCCTGCCAATTGCTTGGCTAATTTATTCTGGAGTTTGGTCCTTGCGAAGATGAGCTAATTACCACTTTGTACACTAACAACAATAGACAGACGAGAATTTCACATTGTTTATGCATTATAATCTATTTAATTCATCTTTAATGACTTTAATGGATCGTTTTTCTTCCTATTATTCTTCCTCTTCTTATGCACCTTGTTTTTATGGAATGGAACAAATCCAATATTCTTTGGATCACTTCTGGCACTTTCAGGTAACAAGTATTCAGGCACTCTCTTCAATTGAGACTGAACTCTAGAAGGATGTAACTCCTTGTCATGTCTCAAAGAGACCAAGTCTTGGGGATTTTCCTCAAAAAACCTCTTCAATTTATCAGAGTTGATCAACTCCTGTTTCAATTCTTTGATTCTGGCTTCTCTAATAGCGGTCTGGGTCACGGCTCTGAATGCATCTTCGGTTCTATATCTGAATCCTTCAACCTGGTTTATGTCAAATTGGTATGGTTTGATTTCAAATCCATTTTTTGTCTGCTGCTTAACGATCCTATTTAAGATCTTTTCGTCCTTCTTTGCACTCTTCAAAGTAGCTACTTTGTGTTTCCCAAATTCTTTGGTTGGAATGACAAAGGATAATGCCATACCGGATTTACCGGCTCTAGCAGTTCTACCAACCCTGTGTACATACGCTCTTGACGTTGACGGTAAGTCAAAGTTCAAAACGCAAGCTACGTTTCTGAAATCGACTCCTCTAGAAACACCATACTCTTTATCTTTCTTGATCTTATCTTTCTTGTTAGTTTCTTTTACTGGGAGTGTCTCTTGTTCAGTCTCCTCTTCGATTTCTTTAATTTCGTTAGTTTCGTCGGTTGCAATCAATAAATTATAGACGTTCTTGTTAAACTCGTCAACTATGTGCAATCTGGAGTTAACTGGTAGTTCGCTGTTAAGAATACAACACCTGATGCCAAACTGCTCCAAGAAAAGTTTCAATCTGTAACCTCTATCGATATTGTTCACAAATATAAGGGTCTTACCCTTTATCAAGTTTAATTTAAAAATGACATAAGACAATAAAAATTTATCGAACTCGGTTGTTTTACAGTAGTACTGGACCAAGTTGTTGTTATTTATGTTTTCATCATTTAATTTCAAAATTGCAGGCTTGGAACAAAACTTGGACTTTAATTCGTTCAAGTCCTCATTCACGGTGGCAGACATCAAGAATACTTGCAAGTTCTTCTTTATAGGAAGATACTCCTGTAACTTTATTATATCATCTTTGTAACCATAGGATAAAATCAAGTCAACTTCGTCGATAGTTAAATTTCTTACCGAGAACAAGTTGATCAACAGGCTGTTGGCATTTTTTTCCAAAGCCTGAATTAATTTGGAAGGGGTTGAAATGACGATTTCAGGCATGTTGACCAACATCGAGTTGATAACTTGGTCACTAAAATTCCCAGACAAGTTGACAACGTTGATCTTGTTGGGACAGAATGCCAATAACTTAGTAATGAATTGATTTACTTGGTTAGCCAATTCCCTAGTTGGGACAAGGATGATGGTTTGAATTTCATTGGACAAGTCGCTTGTCAAGATATTTTGAATGATAGGTATACAATATGCAGCGGTCTTTCCTGAACCGGTGGATGCTTTAGCGATGATGTCTCTCTTTTCATCCAAAGCTAACGGGATAGCATTGGATTGAATCAAAGTAGGGTTTTTGAAACCCAAGTGCTCGATCGCCTGGTTCAAACGAGAATCAAGCTTGAATGATTTCCAACTGACACTGTTATCTAAGTATGCAGCAGCTGCAGATGTTGTACTCATATTTGATTTCTGTGCTTGTCTAGAAATTTATCCATCTCATCTTGATTTTTTTTCTCATTAAAGATTACGTCGTATGCAGGCTCTTTTGAGAGCTCTGTCCAATTCACAAACTGCGGAAAGAAATGTTTATTACACGGGCGTGTGGCGTAGTTGGTAGCGCGTTTGCCTTGCAAGCAAAAGGTCATTGGTTCGACTCCGATCTCGTCCATAGTAATTTTTTTGCTGTTATTTCTGTCCTCCTTCATATTTAACTCAGTTCTGTATTTTTACTTCACAATGGAATAGTTTTATAATTGTGTCTATATTCTATTAATTCTGACATTATTGTACATCTCTTAGAGGCTTTGGGAGGCTCTCTTGCGAATGATTCGGTGAGATATCAGAGCTCATCCTTGATGCTCGCGAATGCTGGCTCTGCATGGCCGTATGCAACATTTGTGCTGAGCCTGCCACGGAGTCGCTGTTTCTCGTAGCACTATTTGATACTCCCGCAGTGTACATTCTATTTCGATACGCACTGCTGTTTGATCTGAAGGATCTATGTGAACTTATGGAGTATTGACGTAATCCTCTAGCAGTTGTTGCTAGAGAAGCATTTGATGGTCTCCTTGGGAGGGGTACGTTTTGTGGAGCGAATCCACTCTGTTGCGGTGTCTCCAGCTGTTTCTCTACATCTGACGCACGCAGGAGTCTTCTTGAAATCAATTTTTTTAGTCTAGCACCCATAAACTCAGCAGACGTATTATCATCATCCAGTTCATACAGTTCGGAGGTTAGCGATGGCCGTGCACGGTGCGAAGATTTACGTCGAACAGAATCGGACTCAGCCTCTTCCTCGTGACCAGAGGCAATTGACCTCTCCCGTTCCATGGGTTCACCCATTCCATGAACAGGAAAGACATTTTTAGGTGACCGTATTGAGTGTGGATTAGATTTTACGGGTCTTATGTGGTGCTCGGTTTCTAGTGATTGGAGCCCACTGGCTCTACTGGCTGCATCATCGTCATACAAACCTCTCGGAGGACTAAACTGCTCAAGGCTGTCAGTGTTAGATGTGTTGTTTGACAATTGTTTCTCTTCTACCACTCTAGGATTCAAGTTACTTGTAGTTTTGACGACTCTAGAGTCAGCGTTGATTTCCGGTTGTTCGTCTCTCAATTCATACTTCGGCAAGTTCAAGAGTATCCTGTCCTGTTCTACAGAGTATATGTGGGAGTACCATGGCACAGCTATCCCAAAGAACGAGCCACCAATGATGTTCCCGATTACTCCGGGAAGAAGGACTTTCCATGCCATTTCCCCTACACTATGAGGGGCACCATTGATGAGCCCCATTACAACCACGAACATGTCAGCAACTGAATGGGTGAACCCAATACCTGCAAACGAAAATACAGGCAAGAATATCAAGAAGAACTTAACATGCAAAGGTTTAGCCATTATTTGTAAATAGATAGCCAAGGCCACATAAAAATTCCCAGCCACACCTTTCAACAATGTCTCGTGAAATGCAAAAGATGCCTTGTAGTTTACAAGATACCGTGAACCCTCAATCACCGCTTCACTGGAAAAAACGGCTGAAAAATGACAAAACAAATAACAAACGAAGATGGTCGCGACCAAATTGAGCCACCAACTGATGGTCCAACTGATAATAAGGTCCATAGTGGATACAGCACCTCTCATGACTCCCACGGTGAAGAATAGAATGTTTGAATTGAATAATTCTGTCCCCATTATAACCACATAAAAAAGCCCTATGGGATAACAAGCAGCGTATAATAATTCCACAACTGCTGGGTTTGTGGTATAAACCGCACTCAAGTTCGATTGTAGTATCACTTGAAACATTCCACCGATCGAAAAGAGGATCCCTCCTGTTAGTGAGTTGATCACCAAAGTATCCATGCGAAGACGGGCTTTCTTCATAGAGGTCGCAACCAACGCTAGGGCTGCTTCGTGGGTGGAAATATACATTGAGTCGTCTGACATTTAGACTGATGTACACTGCACTACTACTGTTGAAGTGATATTATATTGAAGCAAGTCAAAGTGTCAACAAATAATAGTTTTTATCAAGCTAGAAAAGCCATAGAAAAGTGGGTATATTACTTCCTAGACAGTAGAATTTTTCCGCGCTGAGCATAATCGGCTGCAAAAAACAGACGGATAGAATTCGAGTTATAAATATGAAAATTAACTATGTACATTGAGAGATATGCGGGTCGATGTGAATGCTATCATGTTTCACTACTCAGAAACAAATAAAACGCTTTCATCGAACGAAAGGTTCAACTCGTCATCTTGTTTCTGTACATCTTCGCTGCTTTGAATAGCCGGTGGATGCGTTATTTTATTATTGGCCTCTGCAGATGGTTTTTTCTTCTTCAAATTTTGCAATGCCTGTTGCCTGAGCCCTTTAAATTCTTGGTGATAAGCCCGTCTCCATTCAGTTACCAGAAACTTTTTATCGATTATAGATCTATTACTCAAACTGCGGGTATTATTTGTAAATAAACCTGAACCGTGACTATTGAACGTCAGATGCGATGATTCCCATTTGCTGAGTCTCAGCCTTAGAACCCTCACATCTACAGGATGACTGCTATCGAGGTTGGAATTGTATAGAATATAGTACTGGTTGTACCTTAACTCGAGTTGGTGCCTAGACCCGGTGGCGGGCAAGTTGATAGATGCGAGCTTTTCCTTTAGTTTTGGTAACGACAATGAGCTGAAGTCAAGCTTTGGTAATCTGATCTCCTTATGTACATGCTTCTCTACATTGTTGAAGTAGAAGTTCAGGTGATCTATTTTGAGGGCATCATTGACGCTGGGCTTCTTGACAGGCTTGAAAAACGCCAGAATACCTCTCTTGGCTTTTGAAACTGGCACCTCGTGCTTGGGTAAAATGCTTTGACCATTAAGACATTTGTCTATATGTGTAGTTTGTAAGAACTCCGGATCCATAGTTTTCTGACAAATCGGGCATTCAGCTTGCTCTATCTTTGCCTTCTTACTGACTACCTTCTCAGATACAACCACAACATCATCTGGTGTCGGCGACGATGAACTCCGTCGTTTATTAGGCAGGATCACATTATCCGAATCACTGCTCGGAACGCCGTTACTGCTCGTGTTGCTACTATCAGCGTCATTATGTGGAGCAGACAGTAAGAAATCAATCAAAAAAGGTCTCAAACTAGTGAAACAGTTCACAACTTCTTCCAAAACTACAACTCTTCTGAGGTTACTTTCAAGCTGTGTGGAAAGACATAAAGGACACGTATTTTGGGTCATTAGATGTTGTCGTATGCAGCTAGAACAGAATGTATGGTTGCAAGATGTAACTACCGGAGCCTGTAAGAACTCCTTACATATGTAACATCTCTGGAGACTTTCGAGCTGTGACAACTCTGGAAGCTTTGTATGCTGCCAGTCAGATGGGTCTGTCACGTCCTCGAGGCTTTTTGTAAAGTGATTTGCTGCCATCTCTATATGCTATTTATCGCGTAGCGATTTGAGATGCGAAATTTGTCTGAAGCAGAATTATGGAATTTGTAGTGGGGTACAACACTGGCTCGTTCAACAAACAGAGGGTTAAGCCGTCTATTAGAGAAGACCAGTTTTATATGCTACTATATAAGTTGAAAATGTATTAACTATATAATTTTATGGTGTTAAATTCATTTCAAGACTTGGTCTTTGTCCTCTTGGTCTTTGTGCTTCTCTTTTTTCTACGTTTTTTTTTAGTCTTTGGGGCTGAGGCTGTGGTTGCAGATTCTGCTCCACTTTGAGGTACCTCAGTGGACTTAGTGTCAGAAGGGGTTTCGCTGGAAACATCAGTTCCACTTTCAACTGCTTCTTCGGTTCCAGATGAAGATTCAGATTCAGATTCAGTCTCGGTAACGGATTCTGAGTCAGCCTCAGTGACACCTTCCATTTCAGAGATGTCTTCGGTTTCGCTGAACTCCTCAGTCTCTGAGACGGCATCAGTCTCAGAGGAAGATTCCCCGGTCTCAGAAACCTCTTCAGTCTCGGAAGTATCCTCTGCTTCAGAGGAAAAATCAACTTCACTGGCATCCTCTGTCTCACTACTCTCCTGAGTCTCGCTCACTTCCTCGGTGTCACTAATACCTTCTGTTTCACTTGCTTCTTCCGTTTCGCTAACTTCCTCTGTTCCTGAAGATTCTTCTGCTTCTGAAGTCTCATCTTGCTCACTCTCACTTTCGATACCTTCAGTCTCGCTGATATCAATATCGTTGGCACTTTCTGTTTCCAAATTCTCTTCGGCATCAGCAGCAACCACGCCCTCAAGTACATCCTCAACAGTCTCATTGGCATCTTCGACTTCGTATGCGGAATCTTCTACAACTGGAGTTTCACTCTCACTATCTGGATCCAGGGAACTTACTTCAGTCTCGGATGCTTCTGGTTCAGAGAACCCAACTTCTGTATCTTCAGAACCTTCGATTTCTTCAGATTTTTCAATGTCCCTCTCCTGATTTATAGGTTCATAATCAGACTCGGGTACGGATTCACTTTCGACGTCAGATGTTTCGGCATCATCTTCAACCTCTTCTACTTCTACCTCTTTCGTTTCAGGTGCCTCTGGCTCCACATCCCCGAGTTCAGCATCCGGAAGTTCGTCAGCATCTTCCGGAGAATCGTCTTCCGCGGTGTCTGCAATTTCCTGATTCTCGCTGAACTCTTCTGCTGTCTCTTCCTGCTCTGGTACTTGTACAGTTTCGTCTGTCTCAAGAGATTCAATATCAGTCTGTACATCAATACCATCATCGGTATAAGTTTCATCCACATCTGCCTGATAACCTTCCTCCACTTCTTCTGGTCTCTCTTCGAAATGAAGTTCTTTGTTGATTGAGGTAGCATTCAGAACATACTCAATTTTCTCCCCTGGAAACTCTATTTCGACAGTAGTAGCAATTGTTGTTTCAACCACCGGCTCCACAAAGTTTTCTGACTGGGCTTCATCGAAAGAAGAGACACTGTGGGTATAAGAAGTCTCAACAACAATGTCACTAACGGTATCAACTGGTTCGCCCATAGGAGTTCCTGTGGTGTCGATCTTTGTAGACGATAAAATGGTCAGCTCTTCCAAATCGTCAATAGTAAAATATTTTCTTGTGGTTTCATCACCTTCCAATCTTTCGTTCTTAATCTTGTACTTAATAAACTCGTAGGCTTGGATCATAAGAATACTCAAAAAATCAAATACTTTTATTCCGTACTCTCTCCATGAATCATAAAACTCTGCCCACTTGCCATTTTCAATCGATATCTGTAAAAAAATAGCCAAAATTGCAACCAATAACGTGTAGAAAACAAAGTTCACAGCCGTGCCAAAGAACGAAGACCCTACAGCTAATTTTTTTGGGAGCTTGAAAACATGAACAAGATTAGAAGCTGAAGTGGTGGCCAATTTAGAACCATTAGGAGAGAACGAGACACTGGTGATGGCAAATGTGTGCAACTTTTTGAAAGTCTTAAGGAGCTTCAAATCAGAAAGGCGGAGCAAGGTCAACGAGAAGTCATTTCCTGCCACAGCCACAAGGTTTTGGTCATTAGAAAGGTCTAAAGCGACCAAACCTTTAATTTTCTTACTGAAATTATTGACTTTTGTCAAGTTCTTGGACTTGATAGAGTACCGCAATAACGCAACTCCTCCCGACTTGACATTAGCAGCGATCAAAAGTTCATCTTCGCTGATAAACTTGACCTTTGTCAAAATATATCGAGACAAAGCCTTCTTTAACAGCTCCACATTATTAGACGAGTCGGAAGCAGTGATCCTGTTACTTGAGATAGCTGCGAGCTCTATCGAGGAAGGGGTCACATAGGCTAAAGTCTTTGAATCAAAAGGACTCAAATGTGAGTCTCTTATTTCGACATTGGCTTCATATTTTTCAAGACCTTCTAATGATTCTAGATCGAACAAAAAGATGACCGACGGTTCAGCAGATGTCATCATCAACCCTACCAGACCATCCTTAGATGTGGCAACTATCTTGGGATAAATACTGCTATTTTCCACATCAGCTTCCAACTGAGCAGCGTCGATGAACTTCAAGTGCTCGTCTCCCGTGAAGACATACTTTCTCAAGCTGTTATTCATGTTCATTTGCTTAATCAACGTACTAGACTGATTACAGCCAACAAAAACAGCAGGGGGCTCATTTAAGCTTGCAGGAGATCCTACATCCACACACATTGGAGAATCTTCATTGGCTGGGAGGGTAATTTCCCGGAATCTCTGTAAACGTCTGGCTTTGTCTTTAATCTTGAAGCTACATTTGATGGCAGTGATTTTGTTGGGAATTCCATTATTTCCTTCACCACCTCCACCGACAACGAGGAGTGTTTTACCATTCACAAATTTAGCCCCGTACACAGGGTACCCCACGTCAATGGTGGCACTATCCTTGAGTGACATGGAAAGTATGTTGATTGATCTTCGCGTCAAAACACTAATACAATTTTTAGAGGCTTGAAAATTTCAACTGCGAAACTATATGAGCATTCTTTCTGTCCTGTCACACGTAGTGCACGGCTACGTGGGAAATAGAGCTATTGCGTTCCCACTCCAGTACCTTGGTTGGCATGTGGATGTTTTGAATACTATTAACTTGTCAAATCACCCCGGATACGGCAAGTTCGGGGGTCGTGCCGAATCCCCAGAATTGATAAGACTAGTACTTGAAGGTTTAGACGATATAAAGCATGGAATTTCATGCTACGATGCGGTAGTTACGGGGTATATGCCCAGTGCAGCTATCCTCCAGGAGGTTTTGGCTGCTATGAAAAAGTTTGAGGACAAACTGCCGCTTCTTATAGTAGACCCTATTTTAGGTGACAATGGGAAAATGTATGTACAAGAGGCGGTTGTTCCAGTATTTCAGGAGCTTTTACGTACGGGACTTGTTGATCTAATAACGCCTAACCAATTTGAGTTTGAGACTCTTAGCGGAGTGCGGGTTACTTCCATTGCCAGCTTAAGACAGGCATTATCTGCATTTACGGATTTGTTTCTGGTTGCGAATGTCGTTATTTCATCAATCACTATAGATGAAGGTTCATTTGCTGTAGGATTTAACAAGAACAAAAGCCTTTTCCTCGTACCTATTCAGGAGCTCCCTTGTAAATTTTTCGGGTGTGGTGATTTGTTCACGGGCCTTATCACCGATAGGTTTGCAAAGATCAAGGAGCTTACTCCGGAAGTACTTAAAGATAGTGTAGTAAAGTTGCAAAAAGTACTTGCGTACACACTCGAGCTTGAGTGGGCAAAGACAGAAGGGGATGTGGTGATTTGTAATGATATTCAGGTGGTAAAGCTGAAGCATATTTACCCTCAAGACTTTTCCAATGAACCATTGGAAATCAAGTTTATAGAGTACAAAAACATAGACAATTAGATAAGACATTTCCCGGGAACCTCTTCTCCTATTCTCTACTCCACATATGTTACTGCCACGGTATATAATGAAGCAAGAATAGATATCGTACCAGCCTCTTCTGACTCAGCCTGTTCCGTTTTCGTATTTGAGTACGTAAATCTAAGCCATGATTCCGCAGCCTCTATTACGCATTTGCAGCTAAAGCGTTGCTTATCATATAACCACTGCGCCTGCCATACTATACTTAGACATCCGTGTAGTATGAGGCACATGTATATAAGCAGTGTGTTTAGCTCTTTCATTACTAGCTATAACTCTTTCATTACCAACTACGACGATCATTAATATGTTACTTTTCTTATTATTTGGGCTTAGAAGAAAGACGAGGGCAAGAAGAAACGAGGAAAATGGCAACCAGGAAAGAGAACGTGGAAAAGGAGAAGTAAGAAACAGAGTTCATAGACACCGAGTGAACAGCGTCGTTAGTGAACAGCGGCAAGACGGTATTGTCCGAATGGACGCTCAATCTTCGAGATAAGAATCTGAGCTCACAAATCCAAATGACTGTCTTCTGTGAAAACGGTCGTCCAGATAGGTACTAATTACGTTTTACATATCAATGAATAGAATCCATATGAAAATAACGCATCTGTACAAAGTACAGATTAACTATAAACTCAAAATGATTGACCATAACTATGAGTGAATGCTCGATTCGCATATGGCACACTGCTATTTCTAGCAGCTTGACATTATATCAACGTTTAATAACTCATTATACCAGGAAATATCATTTAAATGTACCCTGCCTTCTCGGGTTCTTATCTCATGCGCTATCGCGAAAATGGCCAAACCCAACGCTGTACGCATGGTCAAACTTGGTCAAGGAAAACCCATCCGCTCACGACATGCAAGCTACTGGATAGTGGCTGTGGTCGTGTGTACCTTTGTATATTTGCTATACGTGTTCGAGCCTGATCTGTTTCACTTTCTTCAGCACCTTATTGATCAAACCGATCAATCTCAATCTCAGTCACAAGTTCAAAACAACCAGTTTCAACTAAAGCACATCTTTCACCACGGAGCAGGATCAAAGTACCACCGCGTTCACCGCCGTTTGGATGTCACCCCTGAATATCTCTCTCAGACGGGGTTGGATGACTTTCAAATGAGTCCTGGTGTAAACGCTCAATCCGAAACTAATGACTTGGAAACAGTGTACGCACAAAATGATTGGCCGGTGGCGTTTGCTGGAAGCAACCCCTTTACAATGTCACATACCATTCGTGCCAGTCCAAAGACTGTCCGTGTCAAGCGACTTGCAGAACGGCATACTCCCGACTTTCTCGACTCCTACCTCGATTACGCCATCAAGGTCCGTGGGAACCCACGCGTACTTGGTCGCATTAACTTGGAATGGGACCCAGAAATATACATAGCTGCACCAGACGTCCGCGATAAAGATACGGTGGTATCGCTAGCATTGGTGTCGTCGAATGCGTACGTTCGTTTTCCTAAAGATGACGATGAGAAGAAGAAGCTGGACTGGACCGACGTTGGCGATCCCTGGGTACCAGACGAGGAGCATAGTGAGATTGAGTTTGGCTGGGATGGTGAGGGCGTGCGAGGACATGTCTTTGTCAATGAAGAAAATCATACTGTAGTAATTGGCATGAAGGGCACTAGTGGAGCGGGCATTCCAGGGGCAGGCGAAGATGAAACAACCAACAACGATAAAGCCAATGATAATTTGTTATTTCTGTGCTGTTGTGCGAGAGTCAGCTATCTCTGGAAAACTGTGTGTGATTGCTACGAGAAAGCATACACCTGTAACCAGGACTGCTTGGAGAGAGAATTGGTACGGAAAGATAAATACTACCAAGCGGCACTTGATATTTATCGGAATGTGACTGCCATATACAGTCGCTCAAAGTATGACATCTGGCTTACGGGGCACTCTTTGGGGGGATCATTGGCATCGCTTTTGGGAAGGACATATGGGCTTCCTGTTGTAGCATTCGAGGCCCCAGGTGAAATGCTAGCTACACAGAGATTGCATTTACCACATCCGCCAGGTATTCCTCGTCACTTAGAGCATATTTACCATATAGGCAACACGGCTGACCCGATCTTTATGGGTGTGTGCAATGGAGTGTCGTCTTCGTGCAACGCCGCAGGGTATGCGATGGAAACAGCATGTCATACGGGCCAACTCTGTGTGTATGATGTAGTCACAGACAAGGGCTGGAGTGTGAATGTTTTGAACCATCGGATCCATACGGTGATTGACGAAATCATTATGAAGTATAACGAAACTGCAGAATGTGTGGAGCAGCCTCCTTGTAGAGATTGTTTCAATTGGAGGTTTGTGACGCACGATGATGATGAAGAGGATATGCCTAAGCTTCCCAATCCTCTTCGTCCACTTAAACCTACAAAAACTAGTAGTGTCGACGGCAGTGATGAGACCAGTGGTAGCTCTAGCTCTAACTCCAGCACTAGCAGTGGTACTAGCACTAGTACCAGCTCTGATACTCCCAGCTCTCCCCCTAAAAAACAAAAGTGTCTCAAGAGAACATGGTATGGTTGGTGCACTGAGTGGGGTGAAGATGGTACATAGAGTTTATAGAATAATGAATGATATTAATGAAGCCATGCTCGCACCTGCAAGTAATTTCACTTCATCAGCCGTCTGCTGTAGCCGGGGCCCAAAGGGGAAAATCCTAAATAAACATGTCTGCAAGAGGTCTCGAAGAAGCGCTGAAATTACCATTTTAGGCTGTATTCCATGCAGAAATTCAGCCATCAATAACTTATGTGCAGTATAAGACTGCACTTTCTGCCACTCGGGCCACGCACAGCAACAAAAGTAAAGTAAGTCATAGGAAAGAAGGAGGGCCCCTTCAAAGATGCCTTCTTTGAAGGGACAGTAAGCGAGAGTGGAAGGGAGACAATCCTGGGCTAATATTAGAGATCGATCCCTAGCTTAATTTATTGTCATGCGAGGTACTCAAACTTACTGACTCCTCTATTTATAGAACGTGTATCTAGCCTTGAGCTCGTCCAGCATACCAGATAATGAAATTGAATATATAGCCATTGGTAAATTCACACAAGCCCAAATGAAATTGGGTGATATGAGAAGAGATGCCTAGCCTAAGTCGATTAATTTATTTAGACCCCATTCGAATTAGGCAATAAAAAACTGAGCAATTCTTTGTTTAACTTTTAACCTAAAATTTGGTCCCACATTCCATATATAATCATCTCTTCCCCCTATGCGACTTTTTTTCCGCTTCTTTCCCACCTTTAATCAATCATGAAACTTATCAACACCGTCATCAACCTCTTCTTGTTGGCAGGTGCCTGTGTCTTGTTGGTCTTGACAGTTGCTGGAGGTTCCTCCAACACCTTCCCGTTGAACGAATTCTACTGGTTGAGAGCCGATACCAGTAACATTCAAAATGCCCCTTCCCAGTCTGCGTGGACTTTCTGGGGTGTATGTGACTACAGAAATTTCAATGACTGTTCTTTAGGACCAGCTTATCCAATTTCTCCAGTTGATAACTTCAAGACTACCAAGAATGTTCCTGAAGATTTCGTCAAAAACAGAGATACCTACTTCTACTTGACAAGATTTTCATTCGCTTTCACCTTGACTGGTTTATGTTTCGCTGGGATTGCTTTGATTGTAGATATTTTGGGATTCTGCTTTGAAATCATCGATAAGGTTGTTATGGCCTTTATCGCTTTATCTCTTTTCTTTGTCGCTGGTACTGCTGCTTTTCAGACTGCTGCTGCTGTCTTGGCCAAGAATGCTTTCCAGAAAGAAGGATTGAGTGCCAAAGTTGGTGTCAAAGCTACTGCACTCATCTGGGCTGCTGTTGCATGTCTTATTTTGGTGTTTTTCAACACTTGTTTTGCTAACATTTCTAACTCTTATAAGAAGCACATTGCAAGAGTTCATGACTCCCAAGGTGAAGCTGTCTACCCAGAAGGTGACAATGATGCTTCCTCTTTCACCCGTTCCGCACCTGCTCCGGAAGAACCAAAGACGGAAGAGAACAACGGAGGAATTCGTTTCTTCAAGATTAAGAGAAACCACAAGGTTTCTGATGAGGAAAGTGTCTAGATGACAGTCCTGAATAGTTATCATTCAAATTTTACATGAACAATTGTTGTTTGATTGGGAAAGACAAGATAAGGAAATTAGATGTTAACCTTTTGTACTATACAGATACCTAATACTGTTTAATAACAGAATAAATATTGTAACGATGAAGTTTGTGTAACATTTCAGCTGTTTATCTTTCAAGTATGACGTATTGAATCTGTGCGATATACAGACTTAGAGCCGAAAAAGTAATGGGCCCTGCAATCAATCTATCATAAACGGAGATACAAATAGAATATACAGATAAAATTGGAATCGAATACCACACTTCCATGGTCATGAATGTAGACGTGAACGAAGATGCTTAATTTTAATTTATTATCAGCTAATTCTTTTAACTTGTACAGTAATACTCACATCTCCATGTGAGATTTGTATATCCTTTTACAGCCGATGGAGATAATAGGACATGAGCAAAGGTGTGTTTGTCATCTCAATGCCCCAGAAACAATATACGATCATCCGTGATGCCTCCTTTGATCTATTACGAGTTTACTTCTCCAAAGGCTATTTATCGGCACTAATTATTTATTACCCACGACCCAACATAATTCTCATGTCTCGGCATTAAAGCCGAAATAGAAGACAGGATTCGGACAACAGTAAAATCATATAATCAATAAAAGACTTCGCCGGTAAACCGGACATTCTGCGCATTCTCTGATACGTGATCCCCCCCCCCCCTAGTCTACATGCTTTCGCCATCATCTGTTCTGACTAATCCTGATTTTGTTCAGCAGAATAATTTCATTTTTAATTTTTCTCTAGTTTTTTCCGTTACTGAGCAAACGTTCTATCTAAAATTTAACTAACTCACCAAGTTCTAAAACCTCTCCACCTGTTCGGTTCAACTGATACTTGGTACTTGTTCCTTCCACTAGCGTGTCGTGATATTTCCCGTATGACGTCCCCTGATACTTCCAAGCACTCTCTAAAGCATATCTTTAAGAAGGAGTCTTCGGAATCTACCTCTGACATCTCCAGAAAGGGCAGCGCCCATGGATTCAGCAAGTTGTTCCACCATCACCACCACAACCATGGTACTTCTACACCTGTTCCATCAGATGCAGAAAGTGGCAAGTTATCTAGAACTCCATCAAAGGTCTCGTTGAGAAGACATAACTCGAACCTCCACAGAGATGAAAGACAACCTATGAAGTTGTCCAAGGCCGAAACGGTAGCTCACCTTCAGCATTTGAACAACAAAAACCACAAGCACTATGTGGGTAAAGAATCCGAAGGTGAGCTCCACCATGATGAGAAGCTTGTCTATAACCCATTTGGAATTAATAAGGACTTGATCGCTGAAAAGCCAAAGGACACCAGCTTTTATTTGAATAAAAGCGACGAGGGGCGTATTTTAGGCACTCCTGTGAAGGACCCAAACGAAATGTTACCTCCTGATTTACAGCAGGAGCATATCAACTTATTAGAAGACTTCGAAATCGACACCACCGAGAAGAAGTTGGGTGCTGGGGGTTCTTCGGACGTTAGAATCGTCAACTTGATCAATAATAAGAAACGTCTCTATGCTTTGAAAAGATTCACTTTGTTGGAAAAAGAAACCGATGAGGAGTTTTATAAAAGAGCGGTGAAAGAATATTTGATCAGTAAGAAGGCTACTAACGGTAGACACGTAGTTAACACTTTTAGCATTGTAAGAATCCAAAGTTTGAATAATTTGAGTAGAGGCTGGGGATTCATTTTGGAGTTCTGCAATGGTGGAGACTTGTTTAACTTGATAATCAAACCTGGTTGGAAACGTACACCATTGAATGAGAGATATTGTACTTTCAAGCAAATTTGTTATGGATTGGAATACTTACACAAGCAAGATATTGTCCATAAGGATTTGAAGCCAGAAAATATCTTGATAGATAAAAATGGCGTAGCCAAAATCTGTGATTTCGGTGTTAGCGGATGGGGACATGAGGTGCCGGGTGATTTTACCTCTCCAGTCAAGAAATCCACGTCTTTTGTGGGATCTCCACCATACTCCCCTCCTGAAGTCATGAAGCTAAGGGAAATAAGCAGCACAGAGGTGAAGAATTGGGCTTATGACCCGTTCAAAATGGATTATTGGGGTTTGGGGATGCTCTTATTTTGTATAGTCTACGGTGGAATCCCGTTTGGTTCTGCTTCCAGTAGCGACCATGCATTCAGAGACTATAAGTTTACTCATAGTAGATTCACTAGTGATCATCCAGGATTCAAGAATTGTACAGATCATCAAAAAGGACCTGGCTCAGAGTTCAAATGGGCTAGCCAGTTCCAATCCACTGGTGGTGCAAGAGTGGCATGGAAATTATGTGACCCATCTGTAGCTCATAGGTACACTTTGGACATGGTTTTTGAAGACCCCTGGTTCCAGAGTTTGGAGATGTGTGTTTACGAAGATGAAGATGTGGGTGTTGACGGAGTAGTTTATCCTACCGCTGCTAATGGGTCCCCTCTCCCTTCTGCTGTTCCTTCCAGAGCTCCTTCGAGACAAGCCACCAGCTCATACCACAACCCTAGCGTCTCTTCTAACCATGCCGACTTGCACTCCAGTTTCAAGAGTATGCTCGATGTTAGTGAAAAGGATGTGAAAGATCAAACAGACAAGGATCAAAAATATAAGGATCGAAAGGAGATTGACGATGATACTCATTCTTTAAAGTCCGCTTCTTCATTGACGTCTGGAAACGCTCTGATTGAAAAAAATTACATTGCTTCTCTACAATCGTCTAGTAAGAGCCCTAAGGTAGCGCCAATTGCTAACCTCAACCACAGCCCAAGAACAGCAACCAATAATGATTGTTTGACGTGTGATCATCCGAGGGCCAAACCGAAATCTATGCTAGATCCCCCTGAAAAGCCTAAATTGAAGTCCATGATTGACCAGTCCAGCTCATCTAATTTGCCTAGCTTGAAGGAGAATGAAACAGAGACTTACCACAAGAAAGAAGCGATCACTGTGGAACTGACGAATCCATCCTCGACCGATTTGTGTGATTGTGCTTGTCATGCTGACCAGGCTCCGTCCCGATCATCATCGTTGCAAGGTAATAGGCCTAGATCACAGTCACATCCACACACAATCAGAACATCTTCCATGGATAGCTCTGAGCTTAGAAGTGGTACCGACAGCGTATATGAGTACGAAAATCTATCTAAGCCTGTTGTCGACCTTATTTTGGATTCCAGCGGATTATGTGACCTTGGGTACAAGATTAAGAGACACCACCACCTTGAGATTAGCGGGGCTGCTTTGTTGGGTACTGGGTCGAGAAAGAGATAAGATTGAGAGATAAGAGACATAATTCCTTGATAGTTAAATAGATATGTCCATAATCATGATTAATGCAAGTTAAATTTATTCTAACAATTTTAGAATGCATCGAGAAATTCACTCAATCCTGAACTGACACTCACTTGGATAATCCAAAAAAAATTAGGTATAAAAAATCCAAATACCGTTACATAAATTTACATTTACATTTATTGTATATAATAGTGAAATTATTTAAGCTTCCAAAGAAACTCTACCCTTAGGGTTGGTAACTTTAACACCCATCTTCTTAGCCTTTTCGATGATGTCAACTCTGTTCTTAGCAGAAACATTATGAGCGATTTCAGCAGCGTAAGTCTTGGTATGCATTAACAAGACATCTAAGTCCTTCAAGTTCTTAACCAAGTAAGCCTTGTGGCCAGATGGCATCAAGAACTTGGTCTTGTTGTTAGATCCGTAACCGATGTTTGGTTCGGAAATGTTACCTCTGAATCTTCTTCTGACAACAGAGTCAATACCCTTTTGCTTTCTCCAGTTTTCAGAGACTCTCATGTATCTATCAGAGTGATGTCTCTTAAACTTCTTGGTGTGCTTCTTGACAATTTTTGGGTGTGGTAATGAGGCAGCCATCTAGATTTGTTAGTAAAAGGTTATTGATAAGTCCTTGTTTGGTGCTAAGTATCCCGCTTCCACAAATCTCTCGGTCACCGCATTGACCTGTCTTACAGGTGGAACAGTCATGAGGACATGTAATGTATCAGTTCCGTGGTAAGCAACCTTACATGAAGAATTTTCATTTCGCTGTCCTGATTCACTCTTCAATCAGCGCAATACTTCATTATATGTCCTGCTTTCAGGCTGTATCCACCTACCAGAGCCATTCATATGTTCACATCAACTCACAAACAAGGTATAATATTCCATGATTTCAACATACTTTTAGTGATAAAAAATTGTATATGAAAAATTTTATCAATTTTCCTCTTGATGGTTGGAAAACTGAGCGGAACTGGTCTGTGTACAGGATACTTAGGTTTCTATTAACACAAAGTTGAAAAGTGCGGTTAGTGAGTAATGGAGTGAGGGCAAACGCACGAATTCTGCAGAGACTCTTCGCAGTCACATAGTAGCCCTAAATGCTTTCGCGGGCCAAATTTGAGGGAATGACATAGGGCATGACAGCAGCTATATGACAGAGCACTCTCTTTTTAACGCAAATCAATGATATACTGGGGTCTATGTGACATTCATTAAGAAACTCACCATTTCATCTTCGTTGTAGTTCAAGTTAGAGTTTTACTACTGTTGTTTCACTAATTCTTGCAGAAGAAAGTGTGGACCTATATTGCTCACCCTCCATGTCCTCTACCAATAACACCCACTACAGAGAAAAAACACATTAGTCTACAGGTCCTCCATTTCAGCTCATATTTACAGTTGCAAAATATAGAATTCCTGTATGTATCGCATTACTAGAAATGGCTGCATATCTCGATAACGTCAACAGCCTCGCAAAACAATTAACCTTAAATCGCTTTAGCAATACGGATTTTCGTTTACTAAAATCAGTATCCCCAGATACATTTCATAGGTACACTAGTCACCATCATGACAGCTATACTAGCTCGACATATCTTGGTCTACCTCGTTTCTGTGGTGTCATTGTGGACCCTCGCATGGTCTTTAATATATAAGGCAACAGGACTATACCTCGGATCTATATCAATTAACAATGGGGTCCTGTTCAATAATATCTGCTTCCATTCGAAGAAGTTCCAAATCACATTGGGATCCTTTAGGCTTAGGCTTTGGGGAAATTCCAGAAGATTAATCATTGATGGCTTGGACTTTATTATCTTGCCGATGGGCTCGGATGATACGCCAAAGCCAAAAAGAGCAAGCGATGATTCAGACCTGCAATTCAACCTTTGTGTGTATCCTGGTAACAGTTTCGGTAAAATCTTTGTTAAAACGATTTTGAAGATTGTGCCTAATGCTGACATTGAACTAAAAAGGACTATGGTGAAACATGGCGACAAAAAGATGAAAGTGGAGTATATCAAATTTGATACATCTTCTCGTTATTCTACTAAAACTAGGAGTAACTTGAAGTTCTCTCTCGGTGTGATCACTAATCATTTTACAATTGCAAGTAGTAACCATCACAAGAACAATCACCCATTACTATCTATAAACTCGACCAAATTCAACTTAAAATTCTCTGTGAACCTCTTGGATGGGATAATTCACGGTCTAAAATTGAAGGTTATCACAGACGATTTGAGAATACTGATTTTCAAGTTGATCAAACTCTATTTAGATGAAATTGAAGAAAAAATCGATTCATTGCAACCTAAAGGAAAGAACCTCGATGATGAAGGCTCTAATAAAGAGCGAAGACAATGGGATGAAACCGAAAGTCAAAAGAAGAAGAGCAAAAAAATTGAACGGATGCTCAAAAATTTCAATGTACTCTACAGTTCGTTGGACGAAATATCTATATTAAACCAGAACATCAGCATCTTTGAAATTCCTTTCATTACAACCAATCTGAGTAGCTCTTTCAAAAGCTACTTAGAAGCAGAGTATCCAGTGACTGCATTGGAACTATTGGTGAAGTCTGTGCATCTAAACATCCAAAAGTTATCGAAAGACTCGGCTGGCTTCCATGCTTTATTTGAATCCGCTGATGATAATCCTATCAATTTTTCGAATTCCGTACAGTTATTGACTTTAAATTTCTCAAGCTTATCAGGATCGGAAAACTCCATACATAAGAAGCTCTTTGAGATTTTAAACATACCATCCTACTCCTTTAACTTCAAGGCGAACTACTTGGATAAATTGTCCAGAGGTGAAGGATTCGAGAACTGTATTGCTGAGTTCTTTTTGACCTGCTCAAGCCCAATCCTAGACATGAATTCTCAATTTCTTACTTCATTATTGTACAACACCATGATATTGAAAAAGTATGTACAATTTAGAAAATTGTATCAGCACTATAAGTCTTTGATGAGATACGGTGCAAGTAATGAAGATGAGCTTTATCGCGTTGAATCTAAGGACTTTGAGTCCGGCTCTGAGTTTGACGAAACCCTTATCAATGAATTAGATATAGAGCAGAACAATTCGAAGCTTTCAAAAACTTTGTTTGAGGATAAGTTGTGGAAATATCTTGAAGACTTTTATCCTAAATTGGATGTCAAATTCATCATCGAACAACCGAGGTTGATTATAAGACATTCTACGGACTCGAATATTGAACTATTGAATTTCTCCTATTCATCTTTAAACCTCCAAGTTAGTACTACCGCAGAGAGAGACTACGAGTTGAGTTGTCAGATCTTGAGGCCTGCCACTAATTATATTCAGAAACACAACTCTGGTGCTAGCTTCAATAAGTTCCAAATCATGTCGTTCAGGGCCATTAATGTGAAGGTTGATATCTTGAAGAATTTGAGATTTAAATTTGATTTCGATATACAATCCTTTAAGATTGATCTCTCAGACTTGAAGGTTTTAGTAGGCATAAAGACAATCATCACTGAAATAACCAAATTGGTGGAAGATGACTTGAAGTTCGGTGAAGTTAATATATTTTTGAACTCAAAGATATCCAAGTATCAAAAATTCATTTTTGAAGCGGATAATAATCAAGATAAGCAAAAGTCGAACTCAATCCATGAACGATTATTTCGCAGCTTACCCGATTGGTTAGTTGAATTCCATTTTCACGTCAACAAAGTTGACTTCAAGTTCGGTTCAAGATCTGTATTGATACCGATCAGCAAGCTTTCTTCTACATCCAACAGCTACGCATATACAGATTTCATCAAAAATGGCAAGGCGGCCTCCAATGAATTGAGGTGTTCCAGAATCACTCTAGACTCACTTGATTTTAAGGTTGGTAGTAACCAGGTTACTAAATCAAGAGGCCCGTCGGTAACTCCTCCTTTGTCTGGATCCAGCAGCGCCTCACTGGATACTTTGGGCAAAAATGACACCTTTAAGTATTGGGGAACCTCATTTGACATGGATCACCTCGATGTTAGTGTTGTAACCAGCTTCGATAAAGCTAGTAAGTTTGAGCCATTCATTGCAGTTCCTAGCATATCCGTTAAATTGGATTGTGAAAAGGCTAATCTTGTAGATAAGCTAAAGGTTTCCACGAATTTGAAACACATCACTGGTGAGGTAGATCATTACAAGATGTTCACAATAATTGGTTCGTTATATTTGTTGAAGGAAAACATATTAAGACCATTCAAAATTATCAGATCCAAAATCAGGACAGAAACTACAAAAACCAAACCAAGTAGGTTTTCTGGCCCTCAACTCAAGTCTATCATGGACTTTATTACAGTCACTTCCGAGATTGAGAAAACTGATATCTCTGTTCTTTTGAACGATGACTATAAGTTCAAACTCGACTCTCACGACACTAGTATCAGTCTTGTGCAAAACAATGTAGAGGTCAGAGACAGTTTCATAAGAGTTTTAACTCAATCCCCTTCTCTCGATGGATATTGGTCAAGATTACTCTGTTTAGACGATTTACATGTTTTTTTGAGTCTTGATGATGTCAAGAATATATTTGTGGACAGCAATATGATTAAAATGATACAACCACACCAACATGTCACTTACAAATTATTCGATAATCTTTCGGTCTCCTTGAAGATCTTGAAACACTCCCTTCGTGCTTTGAAGAGTGATAATGACGAAGAAGACGATTATACTGTTGTCCACCCATCAGAATCAACACCAAAGGATATACCCAATATTAACTTCATGTCCAACAGATTGGTAATCAATATGGAGGATGATCCCTTTGAGAGTGTGCTTGGTATGATTTATCAACTTGGAAAAGTCGAGCAGCGTAAAAGATTGGAATTGTTTCAATTATTTGAAGCAAAAGCAAAAGCCTCTGAAACTTCAACGACCAAAAAAGGCGATTATCATAGTATCGATGAAATAAGCAGTGATGATCTCCCGGGAAAATTAGATGAGCTTCACGAAATGATCTCAACGTCCTGGATCACCAAAGTGAGACGCTATAAGAGGACATTGAATGAGGAGTTGGTCAAGAATAAAAAGAATCTATTCGGTAATGAAGCCAAGTTAGATGCTAAGTACCAAGACCATATTCAGCCATATCCAATCCACGCTCCGTTGATATCCATTATCACGGATGGATTGGATTTAAAAATTTCCAACCCCAGTTTTAGTTTGGACGCTTTACCCCAGTTTTTACATGATATGGGACAAGGATTGCCCCTTGATACTCGTTTCTCTCTAATAATTCCTACGTACTTGAACTTGAAGTTGAAAGAGCTAAGGATACACTTGCGAGATTATCCGTTACCTCTATTGTATGTTCCAAGGACGGGGTCTTCGGCTGCGGTGAAAATGGCAGGGAACTTAGTGATTGCTGAATCATTGGTCAATACTGAACATAATATTAGAAAATTGATGGTGAATTTAGTGAGGAGCACTCAGTCTTCTAAGTTTAGTGAATACTACAAGCTAGAAATACAGAAGACCATGGCCACACTCAAGATCTACACGGATATGAAGATAGACTTCATCAGTCTATCGCCCTCAAGATTCGCTTGGGGACAGTGCTATCAATTTGCAATTCAACAAGCAATGTTGAACTTTGATCAATTCTCAAAACCTCCTGTTGACCCTTCACCAAAGTTGGGATTCTGGGATAAGTTAAGATTGGTTATACATGGGAAGTTTGTCGTTCGTTGCTTGAAGGGACCTTTGGAGGTTGCTTTCAGGGGCTCTAGAGACCCGTACGACTTGTTCGACGTGTCTTCTGGCTTTGTACTATGTTTTCGAGATAATGTTGTATGGACAATCAATGAGAATGATAGCTCGAGAAACTTTTGTAATGTCAAATCCGATAAAGTGTTCTGGTATGTACCAAACTACTTAGCATCGGGGTTAATCTCCTGGATAA
This sequence comes from Yamadazyma sp. yHMH685, assembly GCA_030571055.1. Taxonomy (NCBI): domain Eukaryota; kingdom Fungi; phylum Ascomycota; class Pichiomycetes; order Serinales; family Debaryomycetaceae; genus Yamadazyma; species Yamadazyma sp. yHMH685. Next base: position 289,787 of record JAJLXC010000004.1, read on the forward strand.
GGGATACAAACAGAATGACACACTTGTCTCACTCGAATAAGTTTATCACATCTTGTTATGCATATTATTTGAACGATGAAGATTATTCCTTTCCTCAATCCAACGTCTCTTCGGAAATTCTTGAGAAAAAGGTTGTTTCGTTAAGTGGTGGTGTGAGCTTTAATGTGGGATTTGTTCTCCAAAGAGGGAATAGTAATGGTGAATTGACAGAGGAATGTAAGCCACACTTCGCTGTTAAGCTATTTAATCCAAAATTCACGGAAAAGGGGCATGATTCATACGATGGATTCAGATCTGATAACATTCACATGTTAATATCATTGGAAGCAAACTACAAGGAGAGTTACAACTCAATTCATTTGAGCCCCAAAGTGTTTCTTCAATTCTTCTCTTGGTGGAAGTTGTTTGCCAGTAATATGCAACTACCAATCAGAAAGGGTAAAGTGTTTGGCGATTTGAAGAAATCCACCAAGTTTTCACAACACTTGACTACCAACAGATTTAAGTTCAACTTCAAGTCCTTATTCGTCTCACATATGTATAGGGAAAATGACGTTGATAAGCTAGATGATATGCTACAGTGCTACGGATTGAGAGGAAAAATGAACTCATTTGTTGTTGACCTACATCAGCGGAAGGAGAAGAGAATAGCTATACATGAAGGATTGGCCAGGAACAAGAACATCATGAAGATGAATTTTCACATCGCAGACGTACACTTGGTTGGTATAGATTTGAGAGTTATTTCTGCCAGTTTTGATCACAATATGTACAATGCTAATGGATCGAATGTTGAAGAATCAAAGTACCATGTCTTTGACAGCGATCAACAGTGGTTTGATATTGAAGACTACGAGGAGGCATTCCTACCTTCCTTGAGCAAAAGTAAGCGCACTGTGCAGATAATGCCTTTGATGTACAGTGAGAGATTCTCGTATCAAAGGGAAACTGAGTCTGGTATCCGCTTCAAAGAAGTCGATCTCTTTGAGGAAGGTGCGGACAACTTGCAGCAACTCAAGGATGTTTTTAAGTCGAATATGCAAGTTCTCACTGATAGAGTGATGCATTTGAAGCACAAGATCAAGCAAAATAAATCAAAGGGCATTTCTACAAGTAGCTTAACTGAGAGAGTTAACATTCTAAACAAAGAGATAGAAAACTTAGAAAAGAAGAAAGCGTCATACCTTAATGAAGCGAGAAGGCTGCTGGTTAAAGACTTGGACGAAAAGTTCAATAACAAGTTCATTTTGATGAGAATGTTGTTGAAATGGAACAACAAAAATAGGAACTTACTTTTCAGATACGTCCATGTTGTTCAATTGTCGAAATTTTTGAGGAAGTATTTGAGTTTCGAATCAATCAGTGCTTTACAAGACATAATCGAAAAGAACAAGGTTTTCGAGGGACAACCTTCAGAGAAAGAGTTCAAAGAATCCGTTTCTAATTTGAAATTTGACAGATCTAAAAGACACATCAAGACTTTCAATAGCCAAAAAAGACTAGCCAAATTTGACGATATTTTGACCAAGGTTTCTAGCAATGAAAACTTGACAGATGATTACAGCATTGAAATTCTCTCACCTCAAATTCAACTCCAAAGTGACGAAACTCCAGATTCTGTGGTGATTATTTCATCACCGACTATCGATATAAAGGTTGTTTCTGTTTATGACAGATCCAACGACCGACTCGTGCTAGACATTGACGAACTAGAAAGTAGATTTGGCGTTATGGTCAACAGTGCAAATGTCTTAGTATTTGAAAAGAAACAGATGGAGAAGTCTTCAACATTCATCTTTGATAAGAATTATTACGGCTCCACCACATTCTGGCCTCCCTGGTTGGGAATCGAAATCTGTAATGAAGCAGCCTTGGCAGGCGAAGAGCATGTTCTTTTGGAAAATACTTCCATCATGATTATGTATACTGAACTGAAGCCGTTGGGAGCATCAATGAGTAGGTTTGAAGACGATGAATCTAGCTACGACAGTATTCGAGACGATTTGAGTACCACTACTACAAATGCTACCGCCAAATACTTTGATTCTGAGGACTTAAATGAAACGATTGAGAAGAGGTTGTATGTTGATATCCCAAAAGTTAACATTACTTCCACTTCTCAGCAGTATTTCACCTTGTATTTCATTATTATGGACTTGTTGTTGTATTCAGAGCCGAGTAATAAGACTTTGACCGAAAGACTAGAAAAACTCAAGTTCTCTTTTGACTTCCAAAATTTATCCTCATTACATGAACGCATCAAGTCCTTACACATGCAAAACTGTGTACTCAATTTCATGAGTAACAACTATAACTTCAGGCAGGAGAATTTAAATAATGAAAACTTGAATGATTATTTGTCATTGAAGATGATGCAAGATGAAATTGCCAGTGAACTATATCTATTATTACATTCGCTTTTGAGCGGAAACTTATACTCACAGGATATCAATAAGCGGCCAAAAGCAGAGTGGACTATAAATACAGACGAATTGATCTTGCATATGCTTGAGGATGATAGAACACCGATATTGGACATAGCGATGGCAAAGGGAAGGTTCAGGAGAATCGTGAACGAAGATGACTCTAATGTCAATAGAATTGAAGTATCAATGATTCAAGGTTTCAATCTTTTACGAGAGGCAAGATTTCCGGCCTTCTTGGAACCAATGCACGACTATAACTCATCAAGCGACCCTCAACCTAACTTGATAACGGTTGACTGGTCTATGTATTCAAACGTTGGTGGTATTAAATTGATTGAGAATTTTGAGGTTGATGCACAGCCGTTAAGTCTTAGAATGGACAAAATAACTGGCGATAAATTAATGGAATTCTTGTTCAGATCGGACCTATTCAACGTTGATGAAAGCCCCATAAACCAAGCAAGGAAGTCCAAAGATTCAGATAGTGACGAGTATATTGATGTGGATGATGCTGATCTTGATTCAAACGAAGTTCTCGATGAACAAACTGACAAAGTCAAGTTGGGCTCCCTGAAAAATGGGCTGAACCCGGGTGACCTGGTTACGGATAAGACTTCTTCTAGCTCTCGCTCTAAAGATTTGGGAGGCAAACGATCACATTTATTTTCCAGATCAATTGCCCTTTCTTCTAGTTCGGACTCACTGTACGATCAACAGTTGGAAACAATGGTGAGTAGATCGAAGAATTATTTCAGCATCAATAGCTTGAAAATCTCGCCTGTTTCCTTGCTGATATCTATGAAGTTGAAGGGAGGTTACAAAAGACTTTTAAGTGTAGAAGACTTTAAGATAGTCTTGCCCGAAATATCTATCGAAAGGAAAATAATATCATCGTTGGAATTCACCATGCTCCTAAAAAAGGTTTTAATCAAGGCCGTTGTTGGGCATTTAGGTGGCTTGGTAAAGAATAAGCTAACAAAGAAGCATTCAAAACATTCCAGTTTAATCAACATACCTTTGAAACCTTTGAAAAAATACGCCCGGTTTACACCAGTTACAGAATTGAGGGCCCAAACTGATGGCTCTTGAACTTTGTGTTCTATTGAACTATGTATTATAAAAATTATGTACAATAATAAATTTACGAACAGAAGATACAGTAGCTTTTTTCAATGGGATTCGTCAGGTATCATTAAATTACAGGATAAGTTTTATATGTGTTGTCTTTTCGGAGTATCCCCATTAAGTTGCTTTTTCTTTCTCTTACGTTTGGCTTCTTCATCGAGTTCAGAGCCATCATCGCGTCTCATTAACGTTTGTTGGTCATTTATAGCCAAGTCAGCAGTATTGAAGCCTGGGATTCCGTTTAAAGGAGTCTTATCAAATTCCAAGCCTTTACTTACAATCTCAGCATCTATTGGTTTGATTATATTAGGAACTTGGTTCAACATTGGATCTAATAAGCCATTCGGTATAGGTTTTGCTGGAGGAATGTTGTGCTTTCCTGGTAAGTCCAGAATATGATTCTTGTATGATTTTCTCAACTTGACACCTTTTGATCCATCTGGATTGGTTCTGGCTAACGATCTAGCTGTTTCTTCAAGTCCATAAAGCTTTATTAGATTATCTAGAGGGGAAGGCTGAACCTGTTTATATATTTCTTGATAAGGTTAGTATCGATGTTTGCGTAAATCATAGAAATTGAACATACTCGCCCTGTCTATGAGGTATACACCACTGGATTGAGACGAAGAATCACCCATGGTAATTTTCAGCCAGCAATATCACTTCAAGCTGAATTTTTTCAGTGCGAACTAAACCAGTTACAACAGTATCGTGCAAGATGTTGCGCAGATTATTACTGAAATTATATTTTACAACGTAGACAGTGGTGACTATATAAAAGAAATGTGAGTGGTCTTCTTAGACGTGAGTGAAAGGGGTCTATAAAGAAGGAACTTACTTACCAACAACTTCCCAACCTTCCTCGTTCTCGTTTGAAATGGACAAGTTTGCAGCCTTTTCTTCCAAAGCTTCAACCTTGGTCTCCTTCACTGGTTCTGGCTTAGCTTGCGGCTTAGATTCTTCCTCTTCGTCGGAGTCTCCTTCAATTTTTAACACTCCGAAAGAAGATTTTTGTGGGCCTTGAGCTTGTGTCTCTTCCTTTACATCCTCCTTTCTGCTGGAGACATTTCTAGACCTTGGAAGTAAAGCAGCCTTCTCAGACTTAGCACTGCCCCAGTCTAACTCTGGTTCTTGCTTTCTTGGCTTTCTGAATTCTCTTGGAGGAAGAACCCCTCTTTCAGCTCTAGCGCTGCCCCAATCCAACTCAGGCTCATCTTTTCTAGGTCTCCTTTCAGGTCTTTCAGTTCTTTCGCCTCTTTCAACTCTTTCTCTTGGAGGCAAAGTTCCTCTTTCTGCCCTGGCAACTCCCCAGTCTAATTCTGGTTCGTCTCTTCTTGGTCTTCTTTCAGTCCTTTCAACTCTTTCTCTAGGTTCTCTAGGTGGTAAAACACCTCTTTCAGCCCTAGCACTACCCCAATCCAACTCAGGTTCGTCTCTTCTAGGTCTTCTTTCACTTCTTTCACCTCTCTCCCTAGGAGGCAAAGAACCTCTCTCGCCTCTAGCAGTTCCCCAATCCATGTCAGCTTCCTCTCTTCTAGGACCTCTAGAACCAGCCAAAGGACCGGTTCTAGCAGCTTTCCAATCCAATTCAAACACATCTTGCTTTTGTGGAGCAGCAACACTGACAAAGATCTTTCTTCCATTGAAATCAGACAAAGTCAATTGCAAAGCTTCTTCCAAAATATCTCTTTCAGAAAAGGTAACGAACCCAAATCCCTTCAACTTTCCGCTCGGGTCAGCAGGCAATTTAACATCCGAAACAGCGTCTCTTATCTGCATTCTCTTTTCGAAGAACTGAACAATGGCTTCTTCATCTATATCCCAAGGCAAGTTTCCGATTCTTGCTCTGAAAGGTGGGTAGTCTGGGATAGGATACTCTTCTCTGTCTCTTCTTTGAGCGCCAAAGTCACCAGCACCAGCACCAGAATTGTTGAAGAAAGATTGCCTTTCTGGGACAGCTGCAGTAGTTGGAACACCAATAGAAGTCATGTCGACTTCTTCATCGGCCCAGGATCCTCCTCCGAGTGTATCATCAGCTAAGAAGGAACCTAAGTCCATCTTAATATTCTTTTTAGGAGCTATAGAAATGATGTTAGTGTCGAGTTCTCCCTTTGACTAGCTTCGAGCCACAGCACTGGTGAAGCAATGCTGCCTGTTTCATATATTACATACCCATTGTTAATCAATCAATTGTATCCTCAGTAAGCGTTTTGAAAATTTTTTCGCAGTACGGGAATTTATCTCATTACAACGCGATCCAAGGGGTAATAGATGATATGACATTATATTGCAAGCCTGTATATTAAAGGGTATAAGGTTTCATATTAGAGAGAAATTTCATAAACTGAAGGTTACTGGGTAACTGAATTGAATAAATTAATTGAATTAAGTCCAATGTCTTTTAAACTCTGTTATCGTTAACTTGACGTCTGGTCTGGGAGGACACTTCTATATTAGCGATGTCCACCTCGTGAGGAGTTGAAGCGTGTGTGTTAGCAGTGTGCACGCTTTGGTTTGATGGAATAGCACTAATGTTGGCTGAGTCCGAAGCAGCGGTTCTGTCAGTCAAGTCTAGTTCAGTAGTTATGGATGTAGTTGTTGCCGCAGCTGCGGTTTCTGTAGCGGTTTCTGTTTCTTCTGTTACTGGGACACCTTCTGTGATCCCAACATCATTCGGCCTCGCAGAAGTAGTCCTACGCTCTTCCTCAACCATTAATTTATGGTAGGAAGTTATCACCCCATAGTTGAATAAATCTTTCTTGGAAATACCCATGGTCTTCCAGAAAATGATCTTAAAGATTCCTCCGTACTTCTTATTGGCGAACTCTGTCCCAATCTCCTCCAAGTTAAGATGAGCTATCGACTGGTCGCTCAAGATCATTCTCACTCTCTCTTCTACTGGTATAAGTTCTTGTAACATAGCTCTGAGCGTAGGGTCGGTCCTGAACATCTCCACATCCATAGACTCGTTATCTGAAGACTCAGCATTTTCGTTGCTATTATTGTTTAACACGTTGCTAGTGGTATCGACTGCGTCAGTGTGAGTCGTTAAGTCAGTATTCGTAATGGCGTCACTATCTTCAATATTCTCCGCAGTGTGCCCATCTTTGTAGTAGTAATCCCGCTTACACATTGGACAGCATGCCCTTCTCTTGGTCAACCAAGGGTCCAAACATTCGGCATGGAACACATGTCCGCAAAGCAAACCTCTCACTGCATCCTCGTCTTCGATTACCTCCAAACAAATTGCGCAAGATCCAGAAGTGAACTGTAAGACATCATCGATGCCTTCTTCTGTGCTGGCACTGTTTGTATTAGATTTACTACTTTCTCCTGGACTGTTCAAATCAGACAACTCTATTTCATTTGCATTGTCTGCAGCGACTTCTTCTTCATGTACAACATGAGACTCATCAGTGCTGTTGCCCTCAGTTTTGTACCTTCCATTAGTTTCGTAATCTTCTTGCAATACACCATCTCTGTTTTCGTGATCTCTTTCCTGGCCACCGTTGAGCCAATCGTAATAAGTCTTTTTAGGGAAAAGAGCCTCTACCTGGAAATCAGTAAGTTTCTTCATCTTGCTGAATCGGCCTCTTCTTCTACGTCTCCTTCTCCGATTGTTTAGTCTTCTATCAAGAATCTCACTCCTCATAAAGTGGTTGGCACGAATATAGTTCAACTGTTGTTGGAGTTCAGCCGTGGTATGATGCATGGGTGACATATTTTGATTACTGCTAGATAACACAAAGGTTCTTTGGGCTACTGGGTAAATATGAAGGCCATATTTCGACCTTACAAAGTATCGGGCAGTGAAAAATACAAATAACGAAGCGATGAATACCCCCACAGCTAGTGCCAAAAAGAACAAAACCGTAGATGGGGTATTACCGACAAACGATTGAGAAGAACTCGCCACAGTGTCCGTTGTGCTTTCAGAGCTTTGAGATTCTTCGGACGTCGAAGATGGAAACGATTCCATGACTTCAGTAGCTCTTTCAAGTAATCCTGCGGTAGTCGTCATTTTTAGGGATTATCAGGTATGCCGATCTATGGTTCGATTTATCAAGGAAAAATTAATAAAATAATTAGGAAAAGATACAAGTTCAATATATGCTGGTAGGGAAGTTGAACGCTTGTATTCCATGGATAGGTCAATTTTTTTTAATTTTTAAGCCCCAGACTGAGATATGAATGTGGAGCAAGGGGGTCCAGGATTTCGAGCAAAATTATTTTCGGAGATCAGTTGAATGCTCAATAGTTAAAAAAAGTGGCCTATATAACCTGTATGTGACAATATATGTGTATGAACAAAGAGCTATCTGTATAAAAGTTTCCACAGAAATTATTGGGGAAACTCTCTGGTGATCAACTTACAGACCAATTTTCGTTGCGAGTGACTAAATAATGTGACCTGACTAAAAGGGAATTTGAGTAGATAGGCGCAAGGACGATTCACAACTTTAATCGGAGCGATGAGATATTGATTGATTGTTAATATTTATTAGATTCGTACATGGTTGATATACAGAGATTTGATTCGATTATAATTAAATTCTCCTACATTTATCACACTAATACCCTAAGAAAATAGGTTTATTTATCAGTGTATATACTGCTATTAAACTTAAGCACTCTTTGGAGCTTCCTTGTAAGAAATGGCAGCTTCTTCACCCATAGCGATCAAGATAGTAACAATCAATTCCTTACCTTCGTCGAATTCGTCTTGCAACTTAGAGCCCAATTCACCTTCTGGGGCCTTGACGTCATCCTTCAAGGAACCGTCAGTGGACATCAAAGATAAGAAACCGTCATCAATGTCGATCAATTGATATTCTTCTCTTCTAACATTTGGGACTTCCATATTGTGGGTAGATGGAGACAAATCTTCCAACTTCTTACCGGTGAAAATGTCAATGGCGACCAAGTGGACCTTAGCGTGACCGTGCTTACCAGTCTTAGAGGTGGACATGTCGACGATCTTACAAGGTCTACCCTTGATGCAAACGTGACCGTTCTTTCTCAAAGCAGAACATTGCATTGGGAAGGTCAAAGCGGCATCGGCAGAGGCAGTAGCGAAATTCTAAATGGTTAGTATCAGTGGTGCTTAATAAGATCAAGGTGGAATAAAGACTATTTCAAACAAATATTCAAATATTTACGTGTTAAATTTTTGAAGGATAAAAGTAATATGGAGTTGAATTTTTCAAAGAGCCAATGATAGCCGTGCAAAATGCAATAAATATTGGGGATGATCTCACAACATCACTTATTCTTAAAGGAATGGCCAAAAAGGAGTGGTCTATTGGAAAAGTCTCTGTTCACACACATGCTATCGGATCGGAACATACTTCGTCAGACATATTTAGTGATTATGTAGTTGAAGAGAAAACAAAAAAATTTCGTCCAGATGAGAAGTCTGTGCGTGAGTGAAAAAAAAAATTGACAGCGTAATTTTCAGTACATGCTTAAGCCAAATGCGATAATTTCTATCCTGGGTTGTAAGGTTACCCTGAAGTGGTAATTACATATATAATACATTAGATAAATTTATAGAATTGAAAGGTACTAGCAAGAGCTAGGACTAGTGTGTTGGATTAAAACTGTTTGATGGAAATTAAAACTAGTGAACGGAGGTAAGGGGATCTGGAAAACAGATCTTGCATCTACCAGTAAATAGGATTAGATGCCTTACTTTTTCAACTCTCAACGGATGCAAAATGGATTTCGGGTGATTTCACCTTGTCCTTAATATCTGATATCTCCGACTCGTCTAACTTGGTCTCACCATTCTGCCTCTGACTATTCAAAAAATTGGCAGTCTTTTCTATCTTGATCTCCTCAATAAGATCCGCCCACTTATCAAGAAGCTCCTGACACTTATCATGCAACTTGAAACTCTCGGGGTATTCCAAGTCCTTGTCTTTTATGATGCACTTAAGCACTTTATGGATCTTTGTTGTCTTAAGAAGTTTCAAGTTTATTTCAAATTCCACAAGCTTTCTTAAGATGAGCCTAGATGTAGACAACTCGTCAGGGTTTGGTTCCTCGACTTTATCACGCTGTATAAGTGATTTTTGCAACTTGATTCGGCACATCCACAACTGCTGTAGCTTTTCATCTTCAGATAACACCTTGTGGTTGTTGTTAGTGACTGGAGGCGACACGGTCTTGAACTTTTTGGTCTTGGTGTAGGCATGGGAATTGCGCCTTTTAGGCATGACAACTCCATCGTCGCTTTGTCTATCGATCCCATTGTGTCTGATATCGGTGGCTGTCTCGTCATATGTGTTTGTATTAGCAGCCTTACCGTTGACTCTACCGTTGCCATGGGTGCCATTGTCAGTGTTGTTGCCGTTATCAAGGTTCCCACTGGGGTTCAGTCTGGTGCCTCTCCGATTCCCATTCCTTTTAGGTTCTTCTACCTTCTCTTGTTCGGCCTCCTTCTTCACCTCAGGTCCATCTTGATCGTCCTTCCTGTTGTCGTCTTGATCTTGATCCTCGTCCTCTTCATCTTTGACAGCAAATTCTTCGGTGTCTTCATGTTTAACCCCACTTGCATCTTCGTCTTCAACTGCTTTCTCCTCTTCGAGATTTTGTCTCTCATCAACATCTCCAACATCTAGCTCGTCCTCTCCCTCGTCCTCCTCATCATCCTCTCCATCTTGTTCCCTCTTCAATCGACTCATGAAAGCTTCAAACTCTAATCCTTTCGTCATGGAGAGAGCGTCGTTTATATTAGTGCTCTTCCCCTTCGACTTAGCCTTCGGTCTGGGGGCCTTCGGTATCTTGCTCAACTTAGCATCCAACTTCTCCTCTGTTAAAAACTCCATGTTCTTCTCGGGGAACCAATAATAGTCTCCGTCGGGTATGAAAATAACACAGAAGTCACTGGTTTTCTTTTTGGCTTGCATGATAGCCTCAGGAATCATATCCTCGGGCATCACAAACGATGGCCAGGCAGGAAATCCGTGCATTTTGGCCAACACACGGTCCTTCGGAGAAAAGAGCTTTTTCCTGGACCTCTTTGGTGGCATCCTGGTACTATATATTTCAATCAACTAATCAATGAAAGAAACAGCCCCGTTTATATGTGTAGTAAATTGTTGTTTAGCTCGTTGTATCCACAGGGCTTTCGTGCTATGGCGTTGAAATACAGTAAAAAGAATCAGAACGTATCGGATAGCTAATTTGTAATACTGGTGTATGTGGGCCGCAATGGAGGGCAGCAAATGTGAAGTATTTCTGGGTACTCTGGACCGGCCAACGAAACAGTGATAGATGTATAAACAAGGTTTTTTTTTCGATACCGAGTGAGAAATGAGGAACGGAGATTGCCTGAGTCGAAGAAGGGTCTGGATGCACAATAGTAGGTTTGACGAATATCATTGGTAAAATGTGCCGTGTTTTGTCACACCATTGTTTGCATTGTATTATGCTGCTATTCCGTTTGACAATTGCCCTAGCCTACCATTATTTCCTACAGTCAAACTTACCCTGTCTTCCTTACTCCTATACGATGGTCCGCGTCGACTTGCTGCGAATGAGCTGCGCACACCGACCGAGGTACCAGGAACAAGGGAGGTTTACGATAGCCCAAACCTATCTGAGGTACCAAGATCCGTCAGATACCCTACAAATCTCGAATCTTGCCATTACCTATCACTTGCCAATTACGCTTACCTGCATGTGCTTACGGTAACTCGTCCGCGTCCCATTTAGTTGGCGGAACAAAAGTCGTGCACTGATACTATTAATAAATTGTTGCAAAAAATCTATATTTCCATGTACCCCTTTTAGATGGCCCTGGCATGATCAAAGAGTAATTGTATAGTGTATCTGGGAGTACTAACGTGTTAGCCCTTATTTATTCCATATTTTTGGACCACATAATAGTATACTAATAGTGATTTTTTAAAACTCACTCTCCGTCTCCCTTAGTATTTTTACCTTCGTGAAATCTACAAAGTAACGAATTACTAAACACAAAATTATCATTTGAGTCTCTACCAAGTGAATTTTGAAATGCTAAACTTGTAAGCGTTCAGTTTCTGCACTTTTACCAAGCCTGCTCACTATTTCCTCCCCCGAAACCCACACCAGGCTCCTACATTTTCTGCGACCATATTTTGCCGTAAGATAAATCGCTGAAAACCTTTTTTCGCTCTTTTTGCACACACTAATCTACAAGTTAGCAGCTGTTCCTCCAGGAATTAAGTTGCTAGAATATTCCCAAAAACTCCTGAATTTACAAGCCAACAAGACCATTCGTCTCCTAGAAAAGGAAAGCGTTTCTACCGAATTTACCCTTGATTTAATTATACGTTTTTTCTCTTTTTAATTGCGTTTCACTATGGACTTGAAAAGGCCATACCCTACTGATGATGCTTTCGCCAAAGAAATCCTCGAAAATAGCATAAAGCGCCAGAAACTCATGGACATATCCAAACTTGCCACCCCAACTTCTACCACTTCGGCTCAGAAACCTAGGGCACAAATTCCTAGATTTCACAGCCGTCAAATGCATAACCTCCCGAAGGACGGACTCCCCATAATTAGTCCCCCGTACGAAACAAGTGATTTTTTCACGGACATCGACACTGTTCATACGGGTAGATATGCTGATACAGTTCATAAGATTGTCAAGATGTTCCCTCCCCCTTTACCACCGGCTGTTCCTACTGAGGAAGCCAGAGGTGACGATGGAATAATGATACCATTTATTTTCCCTCCACCTCCGATTATAAAGCCTGACCCATATATAGATGATAACGAGGTTTTCATTGAGCGGTTTAAGGAGTCCCGTAGAGAAAAAGGGCTACTTTATGACGAGACTTCTGCGCCCGTTGTGTCACCGAAACCGGTGGTGTTGGCACCGTTACCCTTCCCTCCGCCGAATTTCATGCCATATCCTTTAAACTCACATATGGCTACCTTGATACCTAATGATGTTTTCACAGACTTCTTGGATGCTTCGACAATCTTGCCAAGAACTGATATGGTGATAGCTAGCGCTGCTGCTTCATTATCTGACTTTAGGATACAGGCCGGGAAAGAAGGGTTTTCAATCCAAGAGCATGAGTTTGATAAGAAGAAAAAAGTGGAAGCGGATGCTTACGATAATGTTGCCGAGGAGGAAAGAGGCTCTTACTACGATAACATTGATGTTTCTACTGCCTACGATAAGAGATTCAAGAGTGTGTTTGATCCTTTCAGCGGCAATGTACGGCTCCACGACATACAGGTAAAATCTGCTATCAGTAACGTGAAAAACAAACGGTTCGCTGAGGATGGGTTTTCTGCAAACATCAATTACAAGGAAAGACTCGAAAATAGGCTACCAGATTTGCAGGATATTCTCAGGACCAGCATCTCGGAGCAGAGCTACAATCAAAAAGATACGGTCGCCAAGAAATCACAGCAAATCTCCAGCTCAATTGGAGAGGTCGAGGGGCATAAAAAAAACCATAGGACAGAGCTCTTAAAAGTGAAGAAAAACGAATTACTTGATAAAATAAGGGACTTACAGCAGTCCAGGATTCTCCTCACGGATAACGAAAGCAAGTACTTGAAAGATGAAGACCTAATGAAGATGAAGGATAGCTTGAACCTTGATAGAGACCTTGAGTTGGTTAAGTTAAGATTTGAATCAAACTATGAAATCTTAAGGCGGTTAGGAAGTTTCTATGAGGATTCTAATAAGGTGTATAAAAAGTATCAAAGCACCCTCACAAATAAGCTACTCAAGTTGAAGAACTTTTTCGAGTTTCAGAAGAAGCACTTTGAAGATTTGCTCAATAATGACAAAGCTCTCAATGACTTGACAGATTTAAGTAATAGGGATAGTTCAAGGATCTTCAGTGATGTGAGTGAAAGAAACTACGCTTCTGAGTTCAAGGAAATCTTGAAGCTTTCTATTGCACAGGGAGACGGTGCATCTGCTGAGGACATGGTAGCTAAAATTGGTGAACTGGTTGAACTGCTCAATGTGAATACGTTCACTGATATGGGTAAGCTCAACAACGTGAGCGATTTCATGCCATTGGTTTCGTCCAATGAATTTGATTTGATCACCACCAACTTGAACAAGTATAAGAGTGAGATCAAGTTGAATTTAAATATCAAACACGAGATTTTCCATAATGCATTGTATGATAGTGGATCTGATTCTGCATCACAGGCATCTTCCACAGCCAATGGCGGTACTGAAGGACCTAAGAGACGGGGTAGAAGAAGTAACCTAGAGATTGATGGGGAAATTTTGAACTCCGAAGCGTTCCTTCTAGCCAAGATTCTGAAGCATTTCGTTGGTCCACAGTCTGTGAACAATGAGGAAATGAATGAGGACTTTGACTCGATGGGAATCAAGTCAAGATGGAAATAGGAAATTGTATACTATACTAGGTTTGTAATATAAACGCTAAAAGAATTAAATTTTCTCGATATTTATTGGAAACAAAGACTAATGTTACAGTAATGAACATAAAAAACAAATAAAACAGGTATCAGAAATCCTCAAATTGGGCGTAAAGACCGATGACAACATTGGCAAGACCGAGGACCAACGGGAAATTGCCTAATAACACGTTGAATTCCTTGTAGAATCCGAGCTGGATCAAAACGTGAGCTTCCAAGGCCTTGAATATTCCACCGTAGGAGTTCAAGGTCACCAAAGCACCAGTGTTGAAGCTGATAAAGTAGAATATTAAGATCTTGAAGACGGCAAAGACAAATGGGTCGTATCTGTAAACTCTCAAGGAGACAGTGGTGTCTTCGTCTATGATAAGACTTCTTCTGGAGAAGTTAAAGTAGAATGAGAAGATCAATGGAAAGAGAACAGAGAACGCAGACCAGTTGAATAATATCGACAAGGTTTTGAATGACAACAAGTAGGTCAAGTCAGGCACTTTAATGCTTAACTCAGATAAGAATGGAACAACATTCTTGATAAATGGGTGGATTGAAGCGTTGTCTTTAATGGCCACTAATGGGACATAAGTGTAGACAAAGTAACTGAGTTCCAAAGCCAACTCAATGTAATTCAAAGAGATGGTAGCGGACAAGTTTTCTCTCAATTCATCGTTGTAATCCAAAGTAGTGATACCAATAGAGTCGGTGAGGTCCAATAATTGTTGATATTTTTCTTCAGTAAATTTGATGACAGGGTCAAAGTAACTCAAAACATCAATTGGAGGTCCCTTGTACTCTTGGTCTTCTTCTTCACCTTCCTCTTCATCATCATCTACTTCTTCAGTCTCTTCGTCTTCCACGACAATGTGAGTTTGTTCAGATAAGGTGCTTTCATCGTCGTCCTTGTCATCACCACCGAGCGCAGTTGCGATCAAGTCTTCACCATTCTCACCAGTATCAGCGATGAAGCGTTCTATCTTCTCGATCAATGATTTCTTAGTATCTTTGGCGCTTGTATGGATACTGACTTCGCGGGCAACGGCTAATAAGTCGGCCTTCTTGTAGGAACTAAAGTCTGCCATGCTTGAATTAGTTTTGTAAGTATTTTATTTTAGTGCGCCAATATGCGTCTGTTTATGTATAATGGTGTTTGTTTAGATTTTTAAAATCCCAACAACTGCCTTATGTATTTTGATTTTTCCTAAAGTAGCAAGTCGTCTGGGTTAGTTTTTCGTGCTGTTGCGCGCCATTTTTGGTACTCTTCTGTGAGGTTTTCACTTACTTGTTTAGTCGGTTTTCCAAGCACTCGTTGTTGGCGTCATTCGAATATTAATTTACTGTATTAGGTAGCATATCAAGTATAGCCCTGCAGATCCCTTGCCTAGCCTTCACAATCGAACATTATTTTCTATTATCTTTATTTTGTTCTCCTTCTTAACCTCAATCTACAGTGTATATGAGCATCCAGCGAAATATCTTTACCCATAGGCTGTATCGTCGGCTCTCTGGCTCTTGCCGCCGACTAGAGGGGCCCCGGGTAAATCAGCTTGGAATCCAATACTTATCTGAAGGATTACACCGAAAGGTTTTCCCCAAGAACCCTCCTAAGAATTACCTAAAAGTCGAATCAAAGGCTTTGATGGAGATCTCCAAAGCTCATTTACGCCATCACGATCTACTAGGGAAGAAGACTCAAATAAACCCCCCTGTTAATATAGAGAACTTTCCTAATCTAGTAGGTAATGGGACCCTAGATGAGCATTTTTTCAAGATCGGATTGAAGGCCAGTGAGCCTTACTTGTCTATCTGCAAGGAGTTCTTTCAAAGCTCATCAACCCTACCCCCCAGGCCTTCAAAGTGGGTCTTCAAACCTGGCTGGTACAGGTACGAAGAAAACAAGGAGCCAAAGCCTGTGCAATACCCGCTAGAGAAGGAGTTGGTGTTCGATATAGAAGTCATATACAAGAGATCCCACTACCCGGTTATAGCCACTGCTGCCTCGCCTAAAGCGTGGTATGGATGGGTTTCTCCGTTTTTGGTACACTACGCCAAGGATCAGACTTATGACGACTGGGAACATCTTATACCCATGAATACCTCGAAGGAGGAAAAAGTGATTGTGGGACACAACGTGTCGTACGACCGAGCTCGAATACTTGAAGAGTACAGCATAAGCCCCTCGAAAGCTTTCTTCTTGGATACGATGTCTCTACACATTGCAGTTTCTGGGCTATCTTCCAATCAGAGACCGTTGTGGCTCAAACACAATAAGACCAAAAATGAATCTGAAGAGGAGCAGGAAGCGATGAGCACGAGAACAGAGGAATTTGTGGATGATTTCACTCAAGAGTTGGAAGACAATCCGTGGCTCGCCAAGGGATCACCTAATTCTCTTGCCAAAGTTGCACAGTTTCACTGCGGGATCAAGATGGACAAGGAAACAAGAGATGTGTTCGGCACCTTCGAACCTATCGATATCGTTAACGATTTCAATAATTTGATGGATTATTGTTCGCAAGATGTGATTGCAACCTTTGAGGTCGGAAAGGCCTTATTTCCTGTATTCAAGGAGAAGATCCCCCATCCAGTGTCTTTTGCCGCCTTAAGACAATTAGGTACATTGATTCTTCCCACCACAAAGAAGTGGGAGACCTACGTTGAAACTGCAGAACTGGTGTATCAGGAGAATAGAGCAGCTGTGACGACTATCTTGAAAGATAGAGTAGATGAGTTGATCGAGCACATCGAATTGGACAATGAGGCATTCAGACCCGAAATAGAAGATGATCCATGGTTGAAACAGTTGAACTGGTCTATCAAACAGCCCAGGTTGAAGAAGAATGGTGAGCTTTCTGCGAAACAGGCTTTTTTAGTAGGATACCCCGAATGGTACAGGGACCTCTTCAAAACTTCTAGCGACCCCAAGACGGGTGAAAAGACCCGAGAGATGAATATCAGTGTGCGGACTCGGATCACACCATTATTGCTAAGATTAAAGTGGGAGGGGTTTCCTTTGTTTTGGACTGAAAGCAACGGTTGGTGTTTCAAAGTTCCTTATAATGAAGAAGACATTGCGAGACTTGAACAAAAGAACTATGTCAAGGCCAAGTTAACAGACGAGGAAGCCGCCGAGTATTTCGACGAGCTTGAATATGGGGATGCCTATGAGCTATTTAAAGTCCCGCACCCGGACGGTAACAGCAAGAGATGCACAGCTGTGATGTCCAAATCATATTCCAAGTTTTTTCTGGATGGAACGTTAACGTCAGAATACTCTTATGCTAAGGAGATTCTAGAGTTGAATTCCACAGCCTCGTATTGGATGGGGAATAGGGCTAGAATCTTGGATCAATTTGTTGTTTATTCAAGTGCTGAGAATAACAAAAACTCTTTTTTTGGTACCAAGAAGGAGTCCAAGCTTCACCCGGAAATGGGCCTCATATTACCTAAATTGGTTCCCATGGGTACGATTACTAGGAGAGCTACGGAAAATACCTGGTTAACTGCCTCCAATGCCAAAAAGAATAGAATTGGTTCTGAGTTGAAGTCTCTTGTCGAAGCTCCAACAGGCTACGTATTTGTAGGCGCTGATGTTGACTCTGAAGAGTTATGGATTGCTGCATTACTTGGAGATTCTGTGTTTAAAGTTCACGGAAGTACTGCATTATCGTGGATGACTTTAGAGGGTGATAAGAACCACAAGACGGATCTACATTCGAAAACGGCCGAAATCCTAGGTATCAGCAGAAACGATGCAAAAGTGCTTAATTACGGCAGAATCTATGGAGCTGGTGTCAAGTTTGCAACTACTCTCTTGAAGCTGTATAACGCAAGTTTAAGCGATGACGAAGCCGAGAAAATGGCCAGGAAGTTGTATTCTGAGACAAAGGGTAAAACCGGAAGCTCCAAACTATTGAAACGTAAGGTGTATCATGGCGGTACAGAAAGTGTGATGTTTAATGCTTTAGAGTCTATTGCGCATTTGCCGCAACCAAGAACTCCAGTGTTGGGTGCCTCCATTACTGATGCCTTAACAGCTGCAAATTTGAACAAAAACAACTATTTGACTTCGCGTACGAACTGGACGATCCAAAGTTCTGGAGTTGACTACTTACACTTATTGATTGTGTCTACGGAGTATTTGATCAAAAAGTATAAGGTGAGTGCTAGGTTAATGATCACGGTCCATGATGAACTTCGATACTTGGTCAAAGATGAAGACAAATACAAGACAGCATTGTTATTGCAGATCAGTAATTTATGGACGAGAGCCATGTTCGCTGAACGGATGGGGTTTAAGGAACTCCCACAATCTGTGGCTTTCTTTTCAGAGGTCGATATCGATAGAGTGTTAAGAAAGGAAGTGACCTTGGACTGTATAACACCTTCACAACCAGATGCCATACCTCCAGGAGAGTCTTTAGATATCTTCCAGCTATTAGAAGCGATCAAGGACGACCACCCTTTGAATCCTTCGAATTCTAATGATGCCAATAGGAATAGCGACGAAGAGCTACAGTACAAAAGCAATCCAAAAGTCATTGAAATGCTCACTGAGGGTACAACCGAAGAGTTCAAGGTGGCTCTAGTCAAGTTGGAGATGTCTTCCACAAAAGAGGACTACCGGAGGAATATTTATGAACTCAGCAAGCTGAAGAAGGCTGACTCCTTCAACTACTTTGAGCAGCCAAGAGAGCGAAGCAAGAAGATTGAGGATTTCGATCTTGTTGACAAAGAAGGCGATAAAGAGTTTGCAAAGTATATTAAAACTCATACCAGTTCCAGTTCAGCTTTCAGTTCCCCTAGAAAGATCTGGAAACCAGTGAAACGGCAAAAGACTACGATAGTTCGATCTGCCAGTGCTCGAGATAATAGTGAGCTTGAGGGAAATAAACTCGAAACCAAAAGTGCGTTTGAAGTGTCTGAAAATGTGTTAAGGGGGATCGGTACGGATAAGCGGGTTCCTCAAATAGGAATAAACCCGAATAATAGCACCTCAGAAAAATCCGAATTTCCGGGGTTACCCGTCGATCAACTGAGAATACAGCCGGCTGACCCAACCCCGGATACAACCCGAGGTCGACGAGCTTACGAGGGCATAGCTGATCGACGACCGGAACAAGTGTTCCCGGATCTGATCAAGTTGTTACCTGTACAACGACGAAGACGGATTAAAACCAGCACATAGAGATCCGCAGACATTGGTTACGATTTTAATCTCGAGAGATTTCCTCATGTTAACATTGAGAGAAACTCCACTAGCTCTTATTCTGAAGCCCGAGCAATTGATGATTGGTGATTAGTGATTAATCGTCATTGATGGTGTATATTAGAGAAGAGATGATAGATTTATAGTAATGAGACATGTATTATTTATGAAAATTGATTAGCGATAATCGGGAATATTGCCGATGCGACGGGTCTTATATCCGACGGGCCTAAAAAAATTTCCCCGGAAGGGGAAACGAAGAAGGGTAAGGAACAGAAAGAGAGTAAGGTAGAGAGTCGTCCATAGGGAAAGTGGCGTTCAAAGTGGAACATAGAAAGAGTAAAATAGCTGTTACCTTGAGTCAAGGGTGCTGAAACGCTGCGAAATGACAGGAGAAACAATAGGGTAGTGTTGTGCTGGAAAGAAGCCGTCAGCGTCCAAACTGGGCCGGGCTGGTTCAAAACAGTATGTATCTTTCCTTATTGGGAGTGCGCGCCACTGTTTTGTGTAATAATACCCAACATGTTAGAAGTCCGCAAAGCTTAAGCTTGCCCGCTGTGACTAGAGCAGAGGCTAGCCATGGCTAGGTTACGAGATTTAATGTCCTCAGAAAATTTAACCGACAAGACGAGACCATATTGCGTGTGGGAATAAGAAAAGTAAAAGGAGGGGATGAGCTCAAGGGCCGAAGATTAAGATGCAGAAGCGGGTATAATAGAAAAAAAGTGTTTAAATTAATTCTAAGTTGTGCAAAGGATGTGCCCGTTTATCCCCGCGTAGGCTGATGCGGCAGACTCACCGATAGTCGCGGCAGATTCGCGGTAAATCACTTACCACTAGGGAAAACAAGGACGGATAAAGCGGTCAAAAATCTTTTCGGAGTGCGAGATTTTTATATGCCACTTAACCTAATCGCTCAGAAATTATAAATATAAATTAATTTGTCCAGGTAAAATTTTTCTTCGAAGTTTTCTCTTTTCCAGTTTTTTAGAAACTTACAATTTAAGAAAATGTTTCCAGCTGGTGTTATTCTTGTTTTCGTCTTAGTTTTCTTAGCCTTCTGTGCTGTTGTCGGTACCATTACCGCTAAGAAATTGAAGGCTAAAAAGTCGAACCAAAGATTCTAATCCTCCCAGTGGGAGGGTTTATCTCTAGAGAAAAATTATTGTTCCATGAATGCTACTACTTGGGCTCGTTTGATCACTTTAAGGAATGTTGAAATTGTTATGAATTGAGGATGTATAAGATTTTGTTTTGTTTGGTTTGATTTTCATCAGATTATTCGGTATTTGGTACCTCAGGTCGCATTGGTAGCTTTGGTGAATATGTATTATGGTTACGGTAGATGTGAAAAATCCCACCCAAAGATTTTTCTAATTCTGCTTTAATCTCGCTAATGCTGCCTTTGGAACTCATACTGTATCAATTGATGTTAAATTCGACCAGGACTGCATTTATGTTTACGTCTTCGTTTCAACCTGTTGAATCCTGTGATTGTTTCGTTTGTTTTATCAAATATTTTCTAATTATTAATTATCCGAAGTAGTGGTGCTTGAACTAATGATTTTCTTTAGAGGTTTGAATCTTAGTGACTTTTCAAATCAAATTTGAAGTATTATTATCATTACATGTGTTTTGTTTTATTAAAATGGGGAATTTGTTTTTATATTTAGGGAATCAGATATTATAATATATAATATACCAAAGAGATGTAGATCATATAATGGGTAGCTTTTGACGGCATTCCTTACTTAATGTTCCTGGCCGCATTGTAGGCCCATAAAATTAGTTTCCACGGTTTTGATTGGTTAAAATTTATATTACGTCATACTCTTTCAGGAGACGGATATTTTCAAAATGGCCATGTACGACCATATCTAGACTCTTGAGCTATGTCTTATATCTTCATCATACTCCTTCATGAAGAATGATTGGGTTAAGGACATCAAACTCATTACTCCTAGAAGGTACCAAGTCATACCACCCCTCTCTATTTTATCGAAATAGGACATTAAGCATCCCCACGTTAAAGGAGCGATGAATCTAGCTAACGAGTTCAAACTAAGCGCTGCCCCATTGATAAACGCCCGATGCTTGGGTGGAGCAGCCCTATGCACCAACAAGACTAATTGTGGGAAGGCCGTTGCGCTGGCAAGCAGGTAAAGTACCGCATTCACATAGAGAAGCGTCTTGTTGAACTGAGGGCTAAAGTAAGGGTTATACTCATGAACTGTAAAGATGTAGAAGGGAAGCAAGAAATGAACAAGTGGAAACATGAATTGTGTGGCTCTATAGGTATTGATAGCTTTAAATTTTCTATCCAAGTATGGGAATAGAAACATTACAACCATGACTCCACTCATACCTGTAGTAGAAATAAGCGTACCAATGAAATCACTATCGTAGCCGAATCCACCTGTGATACGAAAGGGGAACTCAAGCCTCTCGGCTTTCATCTTTCCTGCCAAGAACACTGGTAAAAATTCACCGTAGACAATCGAGTGGAATGCAAGTAGAAAACTTGCTGTGATGGTCTGTACAACAGGGGGAGTGAACGCTTCACTGAGAGGAGCATAATCGGCTTCACTATCTTGGGGGTCTAACGCAATGCCGGAAAGTCTGGAGATGGTACGCGATAACTGAGGAGCAATGGTAGACCTGGAGGAGTATCTTCTTATAACGGCGTTGGACATCCTCCTGCTGAGTCCAAATGTTTCTCCCGACTTGATTGAAGCATCTTCATCGTCCAATTCGTCATCTATAGCTGAGTACAATTGTTGTGGTGGAAGTGTAGTGTTTTCGTTGTCGTCAGAGTCGAGCTCTTCCAAGAGTCCCGAAGACTCACTGTTCGGAGTATTTTCTCGAGCTGTGGCGGTAGCAATGGTACTAGCACTTGTGTCAACCTTTTTCTCCCTCTTCCACGGTCTTGCCTTTGTTTCAAATCCAAGAAAATGCAATATGGAATCACCAATTTCTAAACCTATATCTCTATTGAACTTTGCTCTGTGGTGTGTTTCCTCCAAGAACAAAAAGCCTACAACTATACCGAACCAAAGAAATACTGCAACGGCTATGTTGGATAAGGCATACGGATGCTTATCTAAAAATGCATCGTGCCACTCGCTGAAGTTTTGAGTACTCAAATCTGGCTTATAGTCATTTTTAGGTCTAGTGAAAAAACTTGATCCTCCTATCAAAGGTCCCACCACAGACCCTATGTTCCAGAGAAGAGGTAGCGTGGAAAATGCAAGGGCTTGGTGCCTTCTTTCGGTGGCCACCTCTCCGATAACGGTTCTCAACACAGCGATGTTCCCGTTGACAACTCCCATGACGCTTCTGGCTGCAAGCGCTACATAATAGTTGGGAGCGAATCCAAATGTTAACATGGATAAAGAAGTCCCAAAGAGACCAATAAGTAGCACGTACTTTCTACCAATTATGTCACTTAATTTCCCCCATTGCATGGTGAAAATGAATTGCGTGAGGGCAAATGACGCCGAAAGGTACCCAGCGTATTTGGAGATACTTGCCTCGTCTTTAGCGATACCAAAGTCTCTAATCATGAAGTAGACGTATGGGAAAAGGGATGTGAAAGCAAGCGGTTCCAGGAACCGCATGACGCAGATCACTGAGATCTGCCATACGGGGAATCCCTTCATCTGTTCTTTGAATACCATGGTATAAAGGTGAGATGTTGAGTAGAATTTGTTTGATACGGCACAGATCCCAATTAGTCATGTCGCGTTTGACGTGCAGGTAAGATTATAGATAAACCCAAAAGGATGGAATTTATATAGGAATGACCAGACGAACTATCACTATGGATGATTGTGTAATAACATGAATAGAGATATAGTGAGAGATCACTGCATGAGGTTGAACTCATTGGCAATACGAATAGATGTTATCTGGTCTCACAAACTGTGTGTCTTCGCTAAGCACGTCATAATTGTGGAGTTCACACTCACCTTACTAAATTATCATGTATTCTGTTCTGTCGTCTTAGGGCCGACTATTTCTACTGTATATGCTCTACCTATCTGAGCATCCATTCTTCGGATCCTTTCGGTTTACCAGGGATAAAATATGGGTACCTGGCTGCGAAAAGTAATGTTTCCTATTACGCCTAAACTTTCATTTTTCTCTCGTCACAGTTTATCTTTTGTGTGCTGTCAATTTTTTAACTTTACCTGGTAAATGTAGGCTTATTGTTACCTTTGTTTTTCCGAACCTCTTGTTCCCGGAGAGTGAGAAGGATCGAGGCAACCACCAAACCCATCTCACTAAGATCTTCCCTTTTATCATAGTCGAAAAGACGGAGGTGACCATTATTCACATACTTTTTAAGCTTGGTATTCCCGTCCATAAACGATGCTACTGGAACTCTCAATATAGTCCTAGAGTCAAGTAAGTTACGGTTGATTTCATGCTTGTCGTGGGCAAAAAGGTGATTCAAAAGTTCGTTATCTTTGGGTAACTGGATCTTAACATCCTTGAGACCTGACAAATCGTTCACGTCACAACCAAGCTCAACCTCTACGTGATCTGTAAGTACACCATAATTCTTTTCCAAGATGAAAACCTTGATGAGCCCGTTTCCAAATGTCGAAGTAGTTCCAGACGTGCCTAGAATACGGATCTTTGTATCCTCCCAAAAACAGTCCACATACGGTTTTAACTCGTTGTTCAATAACAAACACACCTTTTTCACTCCCCCAAAGTCAAATATCAAAACATAACACGATAAATTTCTGTGAAGGGTTTTGAAGAATACTTTACAGAGCTCACGCCTTGCAGTTACACTGGCATGGTGATATATAGATAAGAAAGGTGAATTTAGCTTGAAGTAGTTCAAGATTGACAGCGATGTAGATAACACAGGAAACACACCTTTTGGATCTTTTATATGCTTATTTAAATCTGCGTCGTTTCGAAACACTTGAACGTCATTAGAAAGGAAATTGGAGACAATGGGTAAAATTTTCAACTGGTATTGTGAGATGGGTGTAGCGTTATTGAAAAGTGAGTTGGTCAAAGTCTCATGCGAATTGAATGTGTATAAGGATACAGAGTCGGTCTCTCTATCACTCGGAGAATCGTTTAGTAGTGTATCATTGCTGTCTACCTTAAATAGATGATCAACCATGATGTGAAAAATCTTGTGAGCAGAGATGCGGAATTCGGAATACGATCGGAATATAGTTCAAACGTGGAGAAAAGCTACTGCGCGAAAAGAAAGCCCCACTTGGGGAATAGGCATGAAGACCCCACTGTTGGTTATTGTTGCCCTAGATCGTTGGTATAATGCGTAGGGGTGTCATCATACAGATACGAAAACATTCGATTATCTAACTCGACGCTTTTTGCATTTGATCATAGTGCTATGCACAGGGCTTGTGGGGAAATTGTTATTGCAAGCCTATGTCACTTCACTTAGTCCTCCGAGGCACTGGTCAAAAAAGGGGTACAACAAGGGCACACTCGAGTCCTCTATGACAGCAAATAATTACTCAAGTGATGTTAACGCCTGGCTGCTGGTTCGTGTACCAAGTCATAAAATGCCCAATACACCCTGAGCTTCACTTTTTAACTGTTGCTTTAGGTCCAGTTCCATATGAGTCCGTAACGCTGGTTGTACACCCTGGAAGTGTCATTGCCATCGCACAAAACTTCAAACAACGGCAGTAGTAAAATTATATGGTATCTGGCATAATAGCTTGTGAACTTGGATTAAGAAACTTCACCTCTTGTAGACAATAAATCGACATACATATCCAAAAGAAGTCTCTACTTGATATAGGTATAAGCTAGTGCAGTCTATAAATGGTTCAACTGAGGGGCTGCAAAACTTGATGGCTAAATATAAGCCCCCACAGTGTTAGAACAGAACGTAAGCCAATGAACAGAACAGATATTTCCTGTGTACTTGTGCTCTAGTTTGACTTCTTTCAACAAGGGCACTTGCTGCGGAGGCGATCTGCGGGCGAGCTCTTATTGCGTGAGTTTCTTTTGTCTCGCCAAACATCCCCCGCCACCTGAAAGTTTATTTGGGGGAGACTCGGTAATACAGGGTCGAAAAGCAGCGGAGAGACTAAGATGGGGAAATCAGCAATGACAGTATAAGGAAGAAGGCTAAGAGGAGTGTTGAAGGAGGTTCTGTGAATGATTTCGTACTGTCTCGCTTCTTGTTTCTGGTCCGTCGCACCGGAAACAGGAACTGGAGAAATGGAAGAATCCCACCAGAGGAGAAACTCTAGTGCGCGCTGGGCAGCAGACCAAACTCCGCAGCGTGATGGCGGCATAACTCGCACTCAAGCTGCTGGTGAAAATCGACTTTAGTTTCCCCAGAAAAGTCGCTATTTTTGGTGGGGAAATTGATGCGGGGGTAATAAAAAAGCCCTAAAACTATTTAAGCATTAAAATTGTCGTTGGAATTGCCGTCTGTTTTGGGATTGGTTTTACTTGTGGCAATTGTTGAGAAAACGGGAAGCGGTTCCTAAATATATTGCTTAAACCAGTATATCTGTATTTCTTGAACCTGAACTATCTTACATCCCACTATTTCTGTTGAAGGTGGAAAACTTCCCCTAATATCCATAATCTAATATGGCCGTACAGAAGAAATATGTCTGCGCCTTTTGTGCACGGGCCTTCACAAGACTGGAACATAAGCAGCGTCATGAACGAAGTCACACTAACGAGAAACCGTTCCATTGTATGCACTGTACCTCGGCCTTTGTGAGAAGAGATTTGTTGCAAAGACACTGTAGAACCGTCCATAATATAAATTTGTCAGCGTCCAACTTCCCTCGACAATCTAGCGATAAAGTTGATAAGAAACCGAAGGAAGAAACGAAAACGGGTGGTTCCAGCTCGAATGAAACCGACTCCAGCCTCAGTCCTATCACGTCTTTACCTCAAACATCCAATACAATCGAACTAGCCAATGATACTACAACATCGCCAGTGATTATGAAGCCAAGATCCAACTCTATTGCGAGTATCAGCTTGACTAAATCTGAAAGTTTGAAGAGTGATGTTCAGGATAACAATAGTCTCGTGAGCTTGCTATCGATCGGGAAACGACTTTATGAGTTCCTAACACAGTCGGACATGGAGTTGAGTAAGTACACAGAGAATGAGTTAAATGACCTATTTTTGATCGGATACATTGAATTGGTTGATAACGAGCAGTATCCTATATTCAATGCTATCTTGAAAAAATTGCTTCACTGTTTGAACTCAAGTTACCAAAATTTGAACAATTTCATGACAGTACAGATATATTCTGTGTTGGCAGTAGGCTGCAACGTGAAGAATAATGAAAGCTTATCGCTTGAGTTTTTTGACAAGAGCTGGAACCTCTTGACAATGAAATTGATCCCCATAAATTATAATAATAATAATCTCGTGAACCAATTAGAGATCTTGAACAACCTCTTTATGTTGAACTTCGTCTACTTGGAGTATAATCTCGAGAGCTACAAGAATAGCACCGACCGTATTGCGAAGAATAGCTTGAATTCGGACTTGATCTTCAACTATTTGAACGATATATCTTCCATTATTTTGAACAATTTGCAGCAAAATAAGGAACACACCCTTTTGTTGAATTCCAATATGACGCTTTTCTGGTCAATATACATTCTTTTGTCCAGTTATTTTGTCAACAGTTATCCGCCTAAGTTCTATAACTTATTTTTGGATAAGGAGCCCCTCAAAGGTCAGACATTGTCGCAGATTATGGTGGACTTATCAAAGTCAATAGTTTTGGTCGAATCGGAGTTCCTCAAAGATGTCATCACCTGTACGCTCATGAACGAATTGAATCATAACATTCACTTTAATAAGATGTTAATCTACGACCTGAATAACAGCTTGCACAATTCCATAATACTAATTAACAAGTCAATTATCGACTTGAATCTGGACAACAAGATTTTCGAGATTTTCAAGAAGAAGTTAATTATCAACTGTCCGATCAAGTTCAATGATTTGTTGAATCATTATATATTTCAACCGTTACACCGGCCAGAGTTCACCTTATTGGGAATTTCCTTGAAGGAGTTCAACTTCAACCATAACTATAACTACAACTTCAACTTCCATTTATTCATTCTCAATAACTTGAATACTGACCAGTTTAAGTTCTCTAGCAATTTATTCCCCTTTTTCAACAATGCCGTTAACAGAATTGACAATAACTTGGGAATCATCAGTTTTCCTATAATCTTCAACGCTGGTCTTTTGAACGAAAATTTCAATATATTACAGATCCATAAGATGCCTGATTCTTTCAAGAAGAACTTGAACATCTTGGTGATTGAGTGGTACTTGACCATTTTCAAGATCTTGATCAACGTGCAAAAGAACGAGTCTTTGATCAACAATTATATAATCCAATGCTTGTTATACTTGTTGAACGAAAACGACTTGAACTTCAAGACAAATGACATCGGTTGGTATATGGGAATTTTGAAGAAGTTGGACTCCATATATCGGTCGTGGTTAGACTTTATCAATTACAAGGATTTCTTGGCTGACTTTGATGTCAACTTAAGTATCTTTCTTAATAACTTTATCAACGCTAATTTGGTCGATTTGAACGACTCTAATTACACCACGAAAAAGAACGTTTCTTCTTCGTCTGCTTCGTCTGCTGCGTCCAGCTCGAACTCAAATTCTCATTCTAGCTCGAATCCTTCGTCGGCATTAATGAACCCGACCTTGAGCTATCAAGGCAATGTGATTAGTGCGTACCAACCACTTTCACGGTCTCCTGATTCCTCTACACTTCCGCATTTATCTGCTGTGTCAGGTGTCTCAGGGTCTTTCCCAAAGTCTGTTATGTTACCGAATCCTGGAGAAAGAGAGAAGGAAAGAGAATTAATGCTTCCTCCACTTCTATCGCTGGTGAACAAGACTAATGTGCAGCCTATAGTGCCCAATATTACTAATGGATGAACGATTATGATTTATGACCTGAATGCGGATGTGTAGTTTTATGTATTCTCCCATGTATTATTATTAGGTGCTATTTGTAATATAAAATAATCTCTATTCTGGAGGACTTACCACTAACTCGGCTCCTATTTTTGCATTTATCAAAATGTCATTATTCCTCGTGATTTGTAACTTTAGCAGCATGTTACCTCAAATGCCTCCAGGGTAGATATACCTCGAATTATGAAATCACTCTGAAGTCATTCCTGTGAAGATTAACCCTTCACACCTACATAATCAGATGTAGCACATAATATTCATTCATATAATCGACCCGTTTTACATAAATATAAAGTCCCCCTTAATCAACTATTACTTACAGTTCTCACCCAAATGTCGCTATCATCAAACTCCCTCCAAATTCTACTCAATGTTATTCCCAAAGTGTACTTTTTCTTCGTCAACTCATCTTGTTTCATACTCAACTTCTCAATAGCTTTATCGATCTTCACTCTTGTATGGTAGTCCACTTCCACGTTGTAAGGAGGTAACAAGTTTCGTAAAAAGTTTATTTCCTTGTTGATTTTCTCTATTCGATTCACACACTGGTCGTGTTGCAACTGTACCGACTTCAAGTGCTTGGACTTCTGTTCTGATTGGTCTGGCTTTTCGCCGTCCGTGCTTATTTGGCTGACCTTTCTGACTTTAAATCTAATGGGTCTTTTTTGCGTGATGTCCTGCGACGCCCGGAAACTTTTTGGTTTCTCAAAGCTGTCATTTTCTGAGTTGTTCGTTTCATTGACGTGAGGCTCGAGTATGTTCTCCTCTGCGTTGTCGACCATGGCATTAGCCCTGTTCAAGATCTTATCGACTTCCTGCTGCAATTCGAAGCTTGTCATATCATCACCCATTATGTTTATTGTTTAGAAGTTTTCTGCTACGTATTTCAGACGCGCGTATTTTTAGCTTGAAACATCGAACTCGAACACTATCTCGATTTTCCCCAGTTTCCCTAAGAAGATTGCGAACTCAAATACTAGATAAAGTATGCACTGGAGAATAGTGCCCATAGCAGTGAGGATAAAAAGCACCCACCATGCTGACGAGGTTTATGCGAGCTCGGGAGTGAACACTATACTAGTCGACTCTTCTGTGAAACTTTTAGAGTACACCTTAACTGTAAATGTACTACCGTCTCGCGTACTAAGTGAATGTGAAATATATATTTCTTCAGACACTTTGATTGACAGACATCAGAAGGAGGTGGAATGGCACAGATGCGACGTGGACTTCAATTTGAGCATAACTGAGGGGAACCGAGGGCTAGAAGAGTATTTGAACTATTTTAAAACTAACGGCTTCAATCTCCACCCCCTCAACCAGAATTCGAACGACTTGAGAGACTTTAAACTCATGAATTTAAAACCACGTATCAACATCCCTCTCGGAAAAGGGAACCCAGTTAATTTTGTTGAAACAAATAGACATGACCCGATAGAGATCACATCTTTCCCCTTCAACTTATCAAACCCAATTCTTTTCTCCAACTTCAAGCACTCAGGCAGCATCAACTATGTCACAAAATTTGGCTATTTGACCGATATAAAGTATATTGATAACATATTAGGGGGAGTGGTGTCTTCACCCGAGCTTCCCGAGTCGTATGGACTCGTTATGACAAACTTGCGGAAGTTGAACGGTGATGGAGATCTCATATTTGTGTTGAATTGGAAAGTTATATGGTCGGTCATAAGTGAGCTGTTTCCCCAGAATAATCATGTACAGAAGCTAGTCGCCAATAATTTAGGAGCAACACTCCCCAACCCACCTACAAGGTCCAAGTTTTCTCTACCCGCTCCTGTAAGGAGGACCCCTCTGGTTCTACCTGTTACTGTCAACGTACAATACAAACATAGTTGGGGCTCATGTGTCGTGTTTAATCACGAGTATCTTGTTACAAACTACCATGTTATCAAGCCGTTTGTATCGTACAACTCTGCTTCGTTATTGATATACCTAGCCCACGAGAATGTGATCGAAATTGGCCCAGATGACGATATCATTAATACATTCAAGGATATTGATGTGTCATTCATTCGGCTATCGTTTAAGAACCAGTTCAAGCTAAAATCCTGTGATATAGGTCCACCACAGCACACATCTAACTATGATATTGGGGATCTTGTCAAAGCCACTGGATATGGGCTCTTTTTCAACCCGGCCTTTTTGCAGCCTCTCGAGAGTCAGGGAAACATTATGCTAAAGAAAACACTCAGGTTCCCAAGTACCGACAGAGATGAAGTGCCGGTGATGGTGGTGACGTCTGCTTCTTGCTGGAATGGGTCTTCAGGCGGGGGTTTATTCAAAGATGGGAAATTTGTGGGCTTGATTTGCTCCAACGCCCAGGTGAAAACATTAAATGCCAACACTAATGAGCTTGTTTCCGAGAAGCTCTCCAAGATTTGTTTTGTAATACCCATCGAGGTTCTTCTGCGGTGCTTCGAGAGTATAAGACATAGACACCGGACTTTTATGGCGAGCAAGGAGATGCTTGATGTATGGGGGTTGATAGATAGTCACCGAAATAGGTATGTGAATTGGGCCGCCAAATTGTAAGTTAGGACACAGTTTCAAGTCTAAAGTACATTTCCTAATACACATTACTCTATAAGCTAATAAATACAATTACAGCAAGTTTGTGGTGCGCTTCTGATCAACGGCTTGCGCAATGAGACTTGCCTCTTCAAGACTTGGCATATTTTCAGGCTCGTTCGAAGCGTCAAAACGGCTCACCTCTAATAAAGTACTGTACAAATTTGTTAACTCCGAGAGCTCGCTGACTGAGTCAGAGCGTAAATCATAAATCAATTGTTGAAAGGAATGGCTTTTAATCACGTTGATCGATAACTTGTTCTCCGTCAAAAACTTCAAGAGGTGTTTCTGGAATTTTCCGCTGGTGTAAGGGGTATTATCAAAATCAGCAGAGAGGTATCTTCTGTGATTGTGGTTGTAGTTAACGTGTACATGGCCTTGTTTATTACCAGATGCCTCACCCAAGGTACCTGGTTGCAGAGCTCCGTGTGCCTGAGGGCCAGATGCTGGGGCCACAAGTGGAGCAGAGAGGGATGCAGAAGAAGGACCAGGCTGGACAGAAGACGATGATGGTAGGGACTGCTGCGGTGGGTGCGGTGGCTGGTGAGGTCGTGTGGGAGGCTGGTGGTGTTGATGTTGCGGTTGTGCGAATCCCATCTGTATCCCATTTGGATTATATGTGTTGCCATTCCCATCGATGGGGATCGGCCGAGAATGATTGATCGATTCTCTCGTGAGTTTGTGAGTTTTCAAGTGCTCACTCAATTTCTTTGGCAGACCTTTATCACTGGCTAAACGGGTGATTACCTTACCACAGAAATCACAGGCGGCGATGTTGGGATCTTGGCTATCTTGGACAAACCAACTCCATACCCACGATTTTTTCTTAGCCCCAAATTTCTGGCCTGGGCGATTCTTGCGTTCTTTCTTGAGTTTCGGTTGATCATCATTAGCATCGGATCCAGTTGACCCAGACCGGTGGCGTGATGGGGGACGGGACGACTCATCAACTGGCAGCTTGTGTGGCTGCACAGAATGGGGGAGGGAGTCAGGATGAGATCTGTGAGATGCTGTCATTGAGGAACTGCTATTAGCGGTTGCGGATGTACGTGAAGCAGTGGGTTGGCCACCGTTGGAGGTGGCCAAGGTAGTGCGAGAATGGTGTTGACTATCTTGAGGTAATGGTAAATGGGGTCGATCTTTTATGTTTAAAGATGAGAGGCTGGAAACGTTGCGATTAGGAGCTAAATTTTGATTGTTGTAAGAGGGGAAGGTTAGGCTTGTCATCTGTGGCGGATTTGCCTGATTTGTGTTAAAATAGCTCATGGGAAGCTTTGAATAAAGGTTGTGAGGAACAAGTGGATAATAGATATACAAAACAAATAAAAAGTGCGAAGCAGATTCGGTCCTCTCGGAAAGCGGTTACACAAAATAACCGGTTTACCGGGTGTGCAATGCCGGGGTAGGTAGTGAGGTGCGAGTGCCGGGGGTAATTATTTTCGTGGACTCAGGCGGGTTGTTGCTAATGGGGGTCTGTGGCAGACAGGGTGGGATGATAGCGAGGGTGATGGGGATATTGGGCGTATGGTGGGTCACAAGGGAAGCGTGAAAAATCTTCACCCTCATCCAGCTGGTTGTGCCAACTTATTATCTGCAAACAGTGTCAGCGTGACCGGATAATCTCTTCAGGTGATATCCGGTGTGCTGTTGTAAGACGCGCAACTAGTACTCTTTGAGTCCTTCGTAAATGGCAATGGTAGCAACAAGCGAGAGTCAGTTATTGGAGTGAAGTAATTAGACAGAAACTCAACATGTTTGCTAGCGTATTATGTATCCCGTGAGAGTACCTAAACAATGCATACATTTGTACAACACTTTTGCCCTTAGTATAAATCCATGTATGACCGTTTGGAGCACTCAAGTGATTTTCGAGGTATCTCATCCGACCACCCACACCACCCATCAATCTTTGATGATAATTATTGCACCGCTCCGACCGTGCATGGTAGTCGCAGCGTGCACTAGCCGGTTAGCGGGCGCCCTAGTGCGCCGTTTCCCGGCCAGCTTCCGACCGGTGAATTTAGTTTAATGCGGGATAAGATATGTATCCGGGGATATGTCACTAGCTCAGTTTTCCCTGGATATTAACCCCGGCACAGAAGACTGATTGACGATTCCGGCTTTCTACTGGTTTTTGAACAAGACCAATTATCAAACAATCGTGTTTTCTATGTTCGCCATTTATAGCTGCCAGCACCATTCAAGCAATCATCTGGTGGGACATTGCGTTTACATCACCTTTGTAATGACTGCTGGTAATGCAACTCACTTCCTGCATGTAGCATTTGTTACATGATATTATCTATTTCGCAGCCATTAGCCAGCCATTTCGCGCTAAACGAGATTTCTAGGACCACGGCGTGCCACAGTCGCGGCCCTGTGGGCTGCTCTGTTGTGGTATGGCGGACTTGAATGCAGCCCTGTAAAATAAATTAGGATAATCAGCCAGAAATTAGCCTACTTAGCCTAAGATTAATGGAATTTATAGCCTATGATGTTCTCCTATCCAAGAACATCACTTTCTTCTTTAAGCAGCGGAACCAGCATTTCAGATGTTCTTTCTTTTCCTCAACACTCTCTTCCCAACTATAAAGGGATAGAAAGGCCTATATTTCTTTTCATCGAAATATCTCATAAAAATCCAACCAAAGTCTACTCAAAGATAGAAGCACAG
The DNA here is from genome assembly GCA_030571055.1 of Yamadazyma sp. yHMH685. Classification (NCBI taxonomy): domain Eukaryota; kingdom Fungi; phylum Ascomycota; class Pichiomycetes; order Serinales; family Debaryomycetaceae; genus Yamadazyma; species Yamadazyma sp. yHMH685. The sequence goes on from JAJLXC010000004.1 coordinate 323,223, forward strand.
CAACCACACACTCTTTAAACACTCCAACTACAGTTACTCTCTTTAAATCCCACCTTTTGTCACTCCTTTATCAAAATGCAATTTTCCAAGTCCTTGTTAGTATCGATGCTTTCTGTCTCCTCAGTTTTTGCTGCTCCAACTGAAAAACAGTTGACCCCAGAACTTCAGGCTAGAGATGACCCGGTAATCGTGAAGTTGAAGACCACTGTCCACAATATTGTCACAAACACTCACGTCGTACAGGGTTCCATGTCAACTGTTACCAACACTTTCACCAACACTGACACTACCACCACTACTAAATACACTGCTACTGTGACTAGTACAGTGTTCGGAACTCCTATCACTTATACGACTGTGGCCGAAACTCCAATCGATACCGACAAAATTAAAATTCCAGCTCAGACTTCCCCAGCCACCACTGCGTCTCCAGCCACCACTTCAGCCGCACAAGCTGAAGCCAAACCAACTGAGACCGAAACCACTGCAATTGTGACGGATAACACTGATACTAACACTCCGACTATTACGGATATTGCCAATATTCCTTCCTCTACTGATTCATGGGTCATCGATAACATCGTCACCTCTGTCTCCGACCATGTGTGTTACGTTGATTACGATTACTATATCACTGACGAGCCAGAAGATACAGTCACTTCCACGAAGACTATCACTTCTACTGTCACACTCCAGTGATCACTGGGCTTCTTCTTTGTTTATATAATGTAATAATATATGTTAATGTCTGTAAACTTTTTGGCTTTCCTTTATAGTCTGTTAGCCAGATTCTTTTTACTTTTGAAAAAGGCTCTTTCTTCATATTTCTACAGATTCCCATCAGTCTATCAGCTAATAGGCTGGGATAACACCGATATGACTTGTTGAGTATTCATTCCCGGTTCTCTAATTGTTTCAAATCTGTGCTCTTTTTACAGCCTTCCAGGAACCTGAATGTGCATGAATTAATAAATAGGGCTTGAGCCCCAGGGACTGGTTTTATGAGAGTGAGAAAATTTGTTTTGTGTCACCTTGTCCTCCTCCCGGTGCTCATTCTCACAAATAAATTTTTCAATACTAGTTTTCTCTATAACAAACGTTACGGATTATTCATAATGGGTATGTTAATGTCACAACACAAGAGATAACAGCGGGAAGCGCCTCGATGCATCATACGGAGATGTGTTCTATTCATTCCATCGCAACATAAGCTTTTACAGCAGCTATAAATCATGTCCTCAAGAACTTAAGTTTTTCATCAAGCTTTTAATATTGCATAAAGTTCTATTGGCAGCCGGTCCTCGTTTACTTGGTTGTTCTTCAACTTCCACACGCTCCACTCTTACAATACTTTTTCCTCATACTAACAATTTAGTTAATGTTCCAAAGACTAGAAAGACCTACTGTAAGGGTAAGGAATGCCGCAAACACACCCAGCACAAGGTTACCCAATACAAGGCTGGTAAGGCTTCTTTGTTCGCTCAAGGTAAGAGAAGATATGACCGTAAGCAAAGTGGTTACGGTGGTCAGACCAAGCCTGTCTTTAAGAAGAAGGCCAAGACTACCAAGAAGGTTGTCTTGAGATTGGAATGTGTCAACTGTAAGACTAAGTTACAATTGTCTTTGAAGAGATGCAAGCACTTCGAATTGGGTGGAAACAAGAAACAAAAAGGTCAAGCTTTACAATTTTAAAGTTATTATATATATCATGTATAATTAAAGAACACACATTTTAATCAATGAATGTAGGATCAAGATTGGGTTATTAGTCTTCTTAAAGCTGTCAGTTTTATATGATCAGTATTGTTATGATTGGCTTGTGCTCCAAAGCTTTCTTTAAAACTCATAGTTTTGCTTCCTTTCATGTCTTTTGCTAGTTATTCCAGCTAATAAAGATTCGTTAAAGTAGTTTCTTTCATAAATTCTTTTAAATATCTCAAAAAAATCTAAATTTACTAGGTTTTAGACAAGGATGACGACTTTCCTCTTGTGTGGTTAATTTGTTACATCTGTTGAAGTAAATAATTTGAAAGGAGAGACACGACTCTTTCTAGATTGAAAAAAAGAATACTACAAAGTTTGAACAGTTGAAAGCATACAACAGTAATTTTTATTAAACCAATAATCGTATAGAAAATAAGAGAAGGGTATTGAATCAATCTGAAAGCTTTTAGAAGAACCAGCAAAATATTTGTAAATTTGGAAGTCACTCCACATAAAGTTTCGCAATCATACTGCATTCAAGAATGATGCGGTGGCTCAATTGGCAGAGCTTTGGTTTCCAACACCAACGGTTGCAGGTTCAAGTCCTGTCCGTGTCATATTTTTTTGCAACCATCGAGCACCTCACAAAATATGTTAGCTACTACGAAGTATATTCTTCCAGGGGGAAGTTTTTATACTACAGGATGATATAATCCCAAATATATTTGAAAATACTTAGTTTACTTTTACCCAGAGTCTAAGCTCTAGGCTCTTCGTCTGATTGATCATCGATATCAAACAACCTGGAGTCAGAACCAAGATCCGTGGGTTCTTCACTACTCCTGTTGTCTTCATCGAGCCTAGTCTCGAATTCTTGATGGTAATCTTCTTCATCTCCATGCTCAAGCTCTTCTTCATAGTTGTCTTGGAAGTTGCCAAACAACCCTTCCTCATCATCATCGATATCATCGGGAACGCTGACATAGTTTCTACGCCCAGTTCTATTGCGGAAGACTTGGAAGGTGAGCTTATCAAACAAGATTCTGTCTATCTTTTGCAATGTTTTGAATGTAGCTATTAAACTTGCTGCCACATATATGCCTCCTCTGACGATGGAATTGACGGCTTTATCCACTTCGTTATTCTCAATAGGATTAAAGTCAAACTCATCATCATCTAATCTGATTTGACCAAACTGCTTGAATCCTCCGTTACGGCGAATACCTCTGTCATAAACGAACCAAGTTGCGAAAATAAATACAGCTATCGGTAATCCAATGATTAAAAGTAACTTTCCGAACCCTATATTTCTTCCATAGTGCTCATTGAACTCTTTACTCTTGCCAGGACATGCTTTAGGAAGGAATGCATCAAATCTCTTGCCGCCTTCACAAGTCGATAATGGAATTTTTCTATAACCAGTAGGTTCAAAGTACTCGAAAGCATTGTTCTTACACATTTCTTTCTTTTGGTCTGCTGGAGATAAGCCTTTAACCAACTTACAAGTGTTGTCAGAATCTCTGTAGTAGTTATAGCTGCATTCGTAATCTTTTCTTGCGCATGAACAGTTCTTAGTAATGACAAACCCCTCAGCTAATGGGGCTTGCCCGATGAAACAATCGGTCTTGTCAGGAACCCTTCTGAGATATTTGGACTCATGTCCAAACAAACATGTATCGTCGGTGTCAGTGTACTTTGGAGACCAGTATTCAAAGTCATCGTTGTCCGGGTTATCTAAATCTAACTGGCACTGTCTTGAATGGATCCCAGTCAAGTCCACGGTAAACGCAACTGTTTCACCGCTTTTCTCAGCAAAGATGATGAACTTTCTAGAGTTATCACTTGGAACAGTAGCCAAGTCTTTAATTTCAATTTCCTCATCAGAAAACTTATAGTCATCCCAAGACTCACCTTCGTTTAAAGAATAGCTCATTTTATTAGTTTTGCCATCCTTGACTAGAACAATAATGCTTCCTCTATCTCCATACTCCCACATATATGAATCCTTCTTGATCTCTTTCCAAGTGATACCTGCATCTCTCGATAAGAAGGTGGATCCATCCTTTTTCTCAGTCAAGTGGGGTCCGACGTTACCAATACCGACCATGACACCTACAGCGGAGGGGGAGGAGAAAGTATCTCTGTAATCAACTCTTTCAGTGAACCCATGTAAGTTAAGAGAGCATGACTTGAGGGTCTTACCATTACATTTGTACTTTTTTCCCTTAGAGTCAATTTTTGGAGGTGTAAGGAAATTCCATTCACCGCCATCGTTGTGGGAAACCATGGTTTGTAACTTTTTGTTTTTCGAATCCTTGTGATTTACAACGACATTCGAGACCAAAAGACCTTCAATTCCCTGGATCCTATCGTAATCAACGTATCCCATGGTATTACGGTTGACTTGATCCAAGGTCAATGCATAAGAGGTACCATTGGAGTTTGACTTCAAAATAGCGCCATACTCGAAATCTCTCTCGGAGTTGGTTGTCACATGCATAAAGATGGAGCCTGTCTTAGAGTCTAAAACAGTGAATGCTTGTTTGATGTCAATGTCCAAGTCACGTGGTAGCGAAGCTTCAGCGAAAGTAGATCCGTCAACGGTTACCTTAGCGTTTAGAGAGTTCTCATCAATCCACCCGACAATTACGAAGTGACCGGAAATAGCATATCCCACAATATTGCTGGCAACGACTTTCTCGGTCTTGAAGCGGTCAAAGGAGGACACTAAATTAAGCTTTTTAGTCTCTGGATCAACAACAGAACAGAAGATTAAATTTTCATTCTTCGAAGTCGTCTCCTTGAAGAACGGTCCAACAAAGTCACATCTCACTACGTTTTCTCTCATCTTCTGGAACGATTCCCCCCGGTTTTCTGTGATCCACGCAGTAGTCTTACACTCTTCCAGGGAGAAACCACTGTTGCATTCACCACTGTTATCACCACCGAGCCAAATAAACTTATCGGGAGTGTTTTTGTGGAAACCAATGTAGGTATTCGAGGTACTCAAACTTTCAGGAGCTTCACGCTTGAGGTAAGTGATACCTGCATCAGTAGAAAGTAGGAATTTTTGCGATGCAGTCACCAAAATGATATTACCGGGAACATGTCCCATGAAATAAGCCATAATTGGATCAAAAATAGGAGCCTTTACAAATTCCAGACCACCAGTTTTAGAGGCGAATACCCTATTTTCTTGTGTACGGACAATAATGTTTTCTCCGTTGTAATCATCGCCTTGTTCGAAGTACGTATACTCTGCCATCGTACCTTCAAACTTATACTCGCTGACGGTGATTTGCTGAGTCAATTTATTCTCTTTGTCAACGTAGTCAGCGCACACCAATTTATGTTGAGTAACAAAGTCCAGTTCGGACTTACTGCCCAACGAACATTCATTTCCATCTGCTAAAACTTTATCTGGAAGTTCCAACACTTTTATCAGTTTAGCCTTACACATATCGGCGATCTTCTTCTTGTCCGGTTCACAATGTCCACCTTTGGTGACTCTGAAGCCTGGAGCACATTCGAAATCTTCTTCTTGGCAGTGGCAAGACTCATCATAGACGGTAACATCTTCGTATAGAGTGGCCGCAAAACACTTACTTTCCGCAATTCTTCTCTTGAATTTCTCAAGGTGACCGTACATACAGATAGGCGTTTTGTCTTCTGACACTCTAGCATAGATCTTTTCCAAGTCAGAATCTTTACACTTTTTATCAAATGCTTTGCTAAAATCTATAGAATAGATCACTTCACCAAAGTCGTAGTCATCTGCATTTCCGGGAGTGTTGTCGATCAACCCAGATAACAAGAAGTGTGTACCGGTGCCATCAACAGTTGTAGTAAGAGATAATGGGAAAAACCCAACTTCTAATTCTTTTTTCTCCCACTTCAAACCTTGATCAGTTGAGTAGTAAAGAGTCCTCGTACTGGCTTGATCTTTGCCAGAATAAGGAACAGCTACGATGATATTACCCAAATCACCAAACGAGAAAAGACATGGCTCATCGATAGCAAAATTCCACGAGGCACCGCCATCACGGGAAACATATGTCTTCATACTATCCAAACCCTTTGAAAGGGCCTTGCCGGTGTTTCCAACACCAATCAAGATGGCTGGCGTTGGACCTGTAACGAACTTCCCTTCTCCATCAAGTTGTCCTGGGGTCAATAAATGTAAAGAACATGCGTCTTTACACTCCTCATCGTTGGCGACTTTGAGTAAGTTCCAGTCCTTACCGTCGTTGAAAGAAATCTTGGAGATGATATTTTTATCTATACCACCTCCCATTAACAAGTCGATGAGAGACTTTCCTTCGTCAGCTCCCAGACCCTCACTATCTTCATCGACGATGTTACTGAACCAGACTCCGTCAATGGTTTGTGCCTTTTCAAAGTCTTGGTCCAAGACATTGTCGGCCACCTTCTTAAACCTTAAACCAGAGGAATCTGAAGAATACACCGTGGAGTAGGCAGCTTGTGTGAACACGTTGGTGAAAGGTGTGACCGAGATGAATAACGACAGAGGCGAAGACTCCAAGAAGGTCATGGCACCGTATGCCACATTGGTTTGCAAGTCAGCAGGGAAGAAGCTTTCTCCGTCTTTAGAAACCAAAATGGTTACTTTAGACTTTTTATTAAACTTATCATTCTGAACCACCGCCGTTATGAAGTTTTGTATGACCCTTATGTCAATGATCTTCCCCGATTTAGCAAGATCGGGGTTCATCACTTTCTTGGTTTTCAAGAAATCATCAGTTCTGATTAAACTAGACTCCACTACATGTCCCAACGAATTTACCTTATCTTCAATGCAGAAGAGAGTTTCGGTCTTTCCTTTCATGAGGGCACTTGATCTCAAAAACACACATCCTGAACCTTCAACATCGAGTTTTTTCATTGGTGTCTTGAACAAATCACGAGTATAATAAGTACGGTGCTTGCACTCTTCCAAGAAGATGTGTTCCTCACACTCAAGGTACTTAATCAACAACAACGATTTATCGTCTGCATTCAGCACGATTTGAGGGGGGCCAAAAAGTTCATGTTTATCGTTGACAGGGATCTCAAAGCTCTTCCAATTTACACCTTTATCTTGCGAGAAGTAGTGCTTTTTGCCCATTGATAAGGCGTATACTTTGGACTTATCGAGCTTGTCTCTTTGTATGATTTCAATTCTGTCGCCATCTTCAATTCCATTGGTTTTGCTCCAAGTGTCTCCCTTGTCTGTGGAAACGGAGACTTTGCTCTGTCTCAATGACACAATGTTGGGGGAGTCCTCTAGGTAGAGGTACTCGCTAGCCACCTCTTTCTGCTTCGTCATCCCCACTTTAGGTTCAAACTTTCCTAGAATAGGTAACAGGAATGCTAGCACAAGCACTAGGACACTACTCAGGGCTTTCATTCTTTGAATTGGCGTAAATGTCGAAGCTGTAAATGATTCAAGTTGAAAGATTTGAGATTACTGCGCACTCTTGATTTATCGCAGAATATCTCCATTATAGTACAGTATATAGGTATATATGATGAGGCCAGGCCGTTAATAGCGCATCGGTACTTGTTGGCCAGAGTTGATATCTAGTGATATGCCTTGGAGAAATCAAATGCATGGGATAATGTCGATCCGTCCACGGTCCCTTTAACGTCAATAGCTACCTCTTGGCCTTACGGTAACTCACTCTTCACGGTTATCGCTGCCTATGTGATTCACGAACACCTCGGTGTCGACGTCCCCTCCGTAGAAAGTACTCAATTTGAATCTGTGTGTCATAAAGCTGTTAATGAAGGTCTTCTCGTCTTCCTTCATAACTTTCACCACACATTTTCTACCGTGGTCATCAAGGTCCTCAACCTGGAAGAATAACGACTCTCCCACTAGCCCATAAAACTTTCGGAGGCCACCCGTTATTATGCTTATCCACGTTAGCTTATCTATCTCGACGCTTAGCTCTTCTGCTAACGCCAAAGGGTGGCTGAAAGTCCTGTAAGAATGTTAGAATAAGCAAAAAAGCAATTGGAGTTCATAATACGTACAATTTGACTTTCAAGCCCACCCACTGTGGGCCATCCAGGGTATCAGAGTTGCAATTCATTTGTGAAAAATTATCGCGATTACATAAAGGCTGTAAACTACTAAATACTACTATAGGCTACGACTAGTACGACTAGTTCATGGGGGGAGCTGGATCTGAATGTCGTAACTATCATTAGACAGGTCCCATGTAGAACAACTCGAGTCATCTTTTGAACTTCTGATACTACGGTTTTTCTCTCCCTCCGGAGTGATATTCTCTTTTTCGTAGTTTGGGTAGTTTTCCTTTTCGTAACTTGGGTAGTACGGAGTCAGGGGTAAGAAATTATGGCTTCTGAGACTGGAAGCAGGAATTCTTATGGCTCCAGGAGGTGCCTGCATCCCTGGTTCGATCTTAACCACTTTCACCCCCTGTGGGAGGTTATACAAGTGGTGAGGGTAACGAGGCTTGAAAACAGGGACATAATCGGTAGAGTAGTTGGTGTGACTGGGGGTGACATTGGGGGTTAGACTGGGATCAAAGCTTGGGAACTCTGTGGTGGGGCTGGGGTAGTTGGGGCTGGTGTTGTTACTGGAGTGGTTGGGTTTAAAATATTGGCTAGAATAGTTGGTATTGGAGTTATGATTATAATTATTGTTGTAGTTCTTTTGGTACGGCTTAGAGGGGGAGTAAGACTTGGTCTTACAGTGATCTCTTTCATATCTCCTGGGGGAAGTTTCGAGATCTTTGAAAGGGATATACTTGGGCTTTCGAGAGACCAGACTGTGGGTTTGTTGGCGGCTATTGTCGCTATTGGGATTGTTGACAGGCACATAGAAAGTGGTATGCTTCATCAACTTCTTGATGCTGTACAAGAGCTCAACGCCCACGACTACGTGTCCTGTATCCCTGAGGTGAAGCAAGGTCTCGATGGAGTAAACGATTTTAGGCATTTGTGGATAAGTGGGTGCAAAAAATAATGCGAGTTGCGTTAAGTAAAGCCAAATGGAGGTAAGTGGGGTGAAAATATTTGAAAATCTGATCTATACGGGTGGAATTAGCATCTATGTAGAGATTGAGGCAATTCCATAAAGAACACTGTCAGAATACCAGTGAAATTCACTTTAGGGACAGTTTTACCTTCCGGAATATTGTACTATCTAACCTTTTACGCATCCACTAACATGTTCGCAGTCCAATCTCATACATCTCTTTTCATCTCCATCTCACCATGGCATGGGAAAAACTACTAGACGACGAGGGCAAAGAGTACTATTACGATACAGATACCCAGGAAACAAGCTGGACTAACCCAGAAGAAGTGATCGACGGAGACTGGCAACAATTCACTACAGATGAAGGAAGGAAATACTACTACAATTCAGCAACGGGTGAAACTACTTGGGACAAACCAGTTGGATTTTTCGAAGAAAGCATCCCAGAAGAAAGGGAAGAAACAGGAGAAGCCTCGGAGCTTGAAAAACTGCTCGAAAGGAGGCCTCCGGTTCTTGATGACATCCAGACTAAAACTGAGACTTCTCCCGAACAAGCAGCAGAAGCGTTTCAGAAATTACTAACAGACCATAAAGTCGATTCAACCTGGTCATTCCAAAACGTAATGTCAATGTTCATCAATAATGCAGCTTATTGGTCAGTATCCGATTCGCTCGAACGGAAAAGATTATACGATGAGTACTTGTTGAACGAGACAAGGAATGAAGTCAACAGTAAAACTGATATAAGAGAAAAATTCAAATCAAATTTCCTACAAGTGCTAGAAGGATATAAGGAAAAGGGAAGTGTGAACCACACAACGAGATGGGCCAGCGTCAAGCGCAGGCTTGTGAAAGACGATAATCCTATCTTTAAGCACACCGTTCTATCAGATGGGGAAATATATGGGATGTTCAAGGAATTCCAGGATGAGTTGATTCAAGAGCACAACAAGGATGTTAAGGAGAGAAGGGAACAGGCCCTCTCAGAATTAGAGGCATATTTGGTAAAGATAAATCCTTCGCTTGTGGCGGAGAGTGACGATTGGGAAACGCTTCACAGCAAGTTGCAGAATGATAACAGATTTAAGGCCAATAAGCATTTCAATCTGCTACACAAAGTGGATATCCTCAAGCTATATACGGATAAGATATTCCCCCAGGAGATCAGGCGTCTTGAGGAGGACATTAGTGTGGTTGAAAAGCAAAATTTGAGATCCGATAGAAAGGCCAGAGAGGCATTCAAGAATCTCTTGAAAGACATGCCCATTCTAGCCAGCACGACTTTTGACGAGGTTCTCCCTTTGATAGAAGACGAAGATGCATTCATAGAGCTCTGTGGCAGAAACGGGTCCAGTGCTAGTGACTTATTCTGGGACATTGTGAGTGAAAAGCAACAACTTTTGCAAGTGAAAACCGATTTGGTAGAAGCAGTCATACAGGGGCTTTCCAAAAATGAAGACTACGTGTTGCAGAATTTACTTGTGAGTAGAGAAAACTTTGTAGAGAAGATTTCTCAAGTCCAAGATGAAAGACTCGCCGGGCTCGAAGTTCGTGAAGGCGAAGAAAGTGATATTGAAATGGTGTATGATGCATTGAAAAAGAGCTATGAGCTGAAAGAGAAACAGAGAATAGAAGGCATAAAGAGGCAGTTGGGTGTCCTTAAAAACACCTTTGCATACTGGTTGATGAGTAACTACGATAAGTACAATATATTCAGTACAGAATCAACAGCTGGGAATGATAAAATACCGTTGGTGGAGAGCCTGGAAGGTGAAAAAAAGGTGCTAGCTTTAGGTAAGATAAATGCTGAAATAGTGTTCCCTGTGTTTGACGATACTTTCGAAGATGTATCTGAATACTCAAGCACCAAGAAATGCTATGAAGAAGTTAAGCTCTTGGATACAGAATTCACAGAGCCATGGGTGAAGGTAATAGAGGATGTGCTCCACGAGCTTATACGGAAACTAAATGTAGCAGAGGCGAAAAAGACCCAGACTAAAAGAAGTGGCGAGTTCGACGAGTCATCTCGAAAGAGACAAAATACAGCTCCTACCACCACCAGCAAACCAAAGCCCAAAATTTTACTCAATTATTAATACTCACTACCTATATAGTTATACCCATACAGTATAGTGCACGAACCAAATTACTGAGACTCAACCTAGTGCGAAAGATCAAGCGTTGAGGCCCAAGTAAACCTCAAGATAGTTTAAATGGTATGAATTGAATCTTTCCGGTGCTGAAGACCTACATATATCAACATGGAAGCAGCACATGCATGGCCACCAAAATGTCAAATACTAACCTTTAGTCGCAATCTTTAAAACCGTACTTGACTGCTGTCAGATCGTCCTTGACTGCAGCTATCTGTTTGGAAGACTTTTCTTCCCAGCTAGTTGAGAGACATAACAGACCGGAAGTCGAGGTAGACAACTCGCATAATCCGGAGTTGATATTGAATCCTATGGTTGTGGCCAGAAACGAAAACGAAAAGGTGTTGATTGAGCCGTCAGTTAACTCTGTCAGAGTGTCGATCAAGATCAAGCAGGCTGATGAAATTGAACAGATATTGGTCCATCAATTCACAAGATTTTTGACTTCAAGAGCAGAGAATTTCTTCATCTTGAGAAGAGTGCCTATTAAGGGTTATGACATATCTTTCTTGGTTACAAATTTCCACACCGAGCAAATGTTAAAGGACAAATTGGTGGACTTTATCATAGAGTTCATGGAAGAGGTGGATAAAGAGATAAGTGAGATGAAGCTTTTCCTCAATGCCAGAGCCAGAGTCATTGCCGAAGCTTATTTGACTCCTTTTGACTAACGAATAGATGGAATAAGTATGAAAATAGATATCAATTGAATGGACGTAGTTGTTAATGTCAACCCGAGTTGGTGGATTCTGTAGAAGAGGGGGTGCTAAGAATGGGTTGAGCTCTGTTGGGCAGTATGTAGCTTTGTTGATTGTCGTTGGGGCCATTCTGTACCGATGTGGAGAGAGCCGACTCCACTTCAGTATATCCTATGATCATCGTTATTTATATTAAAATACATATGCTACTCTTAGTATACAATGACTCAGAAACAGTCAAATGGCATCACCGTTCCGAGAATTAAGAGGTGAGCGTGTGTTCATGGGACTTCGCGTGTTTATGGGACTATTCGGTTTGGATCTGATAGTGTTCGGTGAATTTGGGTCCATTGAAGAATTGGTTGACCCAATTCTCCCCTCTATAGGAGACATTCCCTGAGAGCCTGGTGAATTGTTCACGGCTGCCGACTTTAATTGGGAACTTCGCCTTTGTGACTGTGGCCTAGGTTGTGGGGTTTCCCCGATACCGTTGGGTGTTGTGACACTAAAAGGACTGGTTGCAGTGTTTGAAAGTTGCCTTTTAGCAGATTGAACAGAATCTGGCCTATGGATTGGAACGTCTTCTACGTTTGGAACCGTCTGCGGAATGTCTGAGTTGTCATTCAACAAACCAGGGATGTGATTCAACACCAAGTCTAACTGCAGTAACGCATCACCTACCTGATCGAACCCTTTAGATGAAATCTTGAGAATCCACCTGTAATTAAAGATCTGGTCTCTGTAGAAATGACTTTCCTCCTTGGTGGCGGAGGAAACGAACAAAATGCTTGCAAAAGTGCCAATAAGCGTAAAATTGGAAGCTGACGAAGAGTGCCAAAATGAGTGAATGTGCTCAGGTTTTAAATCCTTGACAAACTCAATTGCCGCCAAGAGCCTTGTTTTGGCTGCCTGTCTACATACATTTTCCAAGTCTTTTGGAGGTGGGTTGCCTGTCAAAGTTTGATGGTAAATAGTGGTGATGATCTTACGATGCAACGTCAATTCTGTGGCAAAATATGTCAATTGCAAAGACCCATTGGAGCACAATTTCCTGGGTTGTACGGAACTCATATGGAGCTCTACAGGTAGACTATGATACCAATTTCTGAGCTTCAACTGAATGGGTTTTGCCAAGTTCAAGATTTCACTGAGGTCATTCTTTAGCTCTGTAGTAGCTTTCATAGAATAGAAAGAGTCTAAGATTTGTGATAAGATCTGCGATAGCTCAATCAAGGACCTGAATATACGTTTGCCACTATCATTGTCAGAGGAACCTTCTTTTAAGTCTCCATCTCCATGCTTTTCAGGGAAATCCTCCTCCTGTAAAGACGTTACCACCCAGTTCAAAGGATGGATGTGTGAAGGTCTAGAATTTTTGAGAGAAAGCCACTTATCTTCGACATAAACAGCCCATGCTAATCTTTTTCGTAACCCTCTCTCCCATTTAGGCAACTTCCAGTCTGTACAGTCAAGTCCTAATCCCAACTCTTCAGCCAATGAAGTTACTTGAGAACATAACACCCAATCACTATATCCCAAGTCATCAGCAGTTGACTGGTTAGCATTACTATTGTTCTCCTGATTACTTTTAGAAACTCTCACAATATGCTTACACTGGAGAAGGAGTAGACCTGCCTGGACGGCACTGAGTTTGGGACGTTTCAAAATCTCCAATAAGTAGTTATTCAAGCCGATTTTCAAAATCATTTCTACGTTGGGCTTGGGGAACCGGTTTAACGAAGGGTCATAGTCCCACCACTGGATGGCCAAAACATACACTGCGGCCAACACAGGTGCACTGAACTCTCTATGTGTTCTCGAGTATTTTTCCAAGAACACTTTCTTATGCAAAATAGGGTACGAAGGATGCACTATTCTGAAATACAAATCGATTAAGATCTGTCCATGAGGAGCTACGAATTTTTCGATTGCGTCCACATCATTTGACATAGATTGGTAAGATTGTGGTGATTGGTCATCTTTTAGCACAAATTGGGCATTTTCACTTACTTTTCTCAAAGAAATGCTACTACTCAAGTTGATTTGCTCGATTCTACCGGGGATAGGGGCAACTATTCCTCTTTGTTTGTTTTGTGCGTCGATTATGGTGTTGAGAAGATTGAGGTCGTAGATGTAAGAGCTTGGCCCAACGTAAAAACTTGATCTGGGGAATTGCAACGAAAGGGTCTTTTTCAAAAGCGAGTTATTCATAGAAGAGTAATCTTGTACCGGGGCTACGTCTCTAATAGGCACATTGGGGGCCAGAACACTATCCTCTTTTTTCCTTTTTTGTGACTTTTCAGGGAGATCTATAGGCTTTCTCTTGACTGCCAGACCGATAAATGTACATGCAAGAGACCGAGCCTCACACTGAACGCAGTTATTGGTGCCAGGTACCAATACACATTTCGTTTTTCTTCTTCTACAGTGATCACACGGTCTAGGAGGCTTAGACTGTTTGGGTACGTTATTGGCAGGGGAATTGGGGGATGTACTTTGTACGGATGCAGGAGCTGGCTGGAATGGTACTAGCGAGGGCTTACGACGTTGTTTCGGTTTACTTTGAGAAGCGTGGGAGAGGCCTTGATGGTTTACATGAGTCAGATTGTGGTTTTTGTCATCGTCTGTGAGTTCATTCATATCTGGAGAGACGTTGTTTTGGTACTGTATGCTCTGTACAATATTGTTTGATGGGGTCGCTTCCTCGATGTGGGTGGGAAACTCCATGTCATAAAGAAGTTGGTGGTTCTGAGACATTAAGAATGAGTTAGCCCAGTTTGAGTCCATCACATTCGAATTAAAATCGTGATCATGGTCTTTCAATGATGCACTCAACCCATCATGATCACGTAGATGATCAAACGTTTGAGAATGATTAGTGTCTTGGGAAGTGTCGTTTTCGTGGTTCATATTGTATAAAAATATATCCGTCTAGTTATGCCGGAGACCGGTTGAAGCAGATGGGTGTATGATAACGTAGGATCGAATCCTTGGTGTCGGGTAAAATGAACTAACCTTGGGGAAGACAAGAAATATGAAAATATAGTGAACTTCGCACAGTCGTATTAGCCGGAGTTTAAACTGTGAGTGGCTATAGAAGGGGTAGAGAGGTAAAGGAAGGTATGCAGGTACAGAACAGTTGATTGCAGCCGATGCTTTACATAATTGGCCATCAAGACAGCTTCGAGGTATTACGGGTTCGAAACTAGAGAATTTAGGGGGTCTATTGTCTTCTGCAGGGTGGGATTGTTCTGCATCATCAAGGTAGTTTCGGATTTGTAGAGAAAGGTATTATAAGTTACATGAAGCACATTATACAAGTCAACCCTTTGTTAAAGAAAGAAATAAAAGAAAAACGGATCGGGAGATCCTTTTTTCCCATCTTAACTAAGCCCCCGCTGTGAACTGTTCCATACTACTGTTTGTTTAGTAGATAAAGATAATTGCTCAAACCTCACGTGACCATAAGCACAAATGCCTGCTCTATTACTTAAATAAGAGATATGTAACACTATACACACCCTTCTACTCTCTTCCTTCTCGCTCCACTCATATTCTTTCGTTACTAGTGTGTCTGCAACGATGACTCCTATGGACCTCGAAATGCGGAGGAACATTCGAAAAATTTTCAGATCCGAAGTTTCCAATGCCAGGACAGCCAATTCAGATCTTAAGGACCGTGGCTCAGGTCAGACAATGGAGATTGAACGCCCTTTTTAATAAGCAAAAGGTAGGGTTTGTACCGACTATGGGTGCCTTGCATGATGGCCATTGTTCGCTTATAAGGCAATCCCTAGTGGATAATGATAAATCCATCGTTTCCATTTTCGTGAACCCTTCTCAATTCGCTCCACATGAAGACTTAGAGGCATATCCCCGAACTGTGGACTCTGATATGAAGATCTTGAATGATTTCACTGGTAAAAAGGTCGACGCCGTGTTCATTCCAAAGATTTCTGAGATATACCCGACTGGAATCACCACAAGAATAGAGGACCAACGAGGTGCTTTCGTTTTTGTCAAGGGATGCTCTGAACAACTAGAAGGAAGTCTGAGGCCTCAGTTTTTCAGAGGGGTTGCAACTGTGGTGACTAAGTTGTTGAATGTAGTAAACCCTACTAATGTCTACTTTGGGCAGAAAGATGCCCAGCAATGTGTAGTAGTCAAGAGTTTGGTCAAGGACTTGTTGATAGACACAAAAGTACAAGTGTTACCAACAAGAAGAGAAGAAAATGGTCTAGCTATGTCTTCTCGTAATGCTTATCTCTCCGATGATACGAGACAAAAGAGTACTATAATTTACCAGTCTTTATGTAATGGAGAAAAGTTCTACTTAGAGAAGAAGAAAAATGGAAAGGTTCCTGCAGAAGATATACTTGCTAAGATCAAGGAGACTTTGAACGAATCTACGGGCTACGAAATTGAATACATTGCAATCAGCCATCCAGAGACTTTAGAGGATCTTGAGTATGTGGAGCCTGGATTGGGAGCTATTGTATCTACTGCCATGAGGGTTCCTAAAGAGAATTCTAACGAAACTGCAAGGCTCATAGATAACATCATTCTTCATTAATTATATAATACATAGAGCATATAATACATAGAGCATAAATGGCATCATGATAAAGTTAGACGAGTTAAATCGCTCTTCTCTTTTTGAACCTGGAAGATCTAGATATTGGGGCAATACTAGTTGGACCGAGCTTTTTCTGTTGCTTTTCAGCTTCTTCAAGTCTCTGCTTATCCTTCTCGAGAGTACTAGCAAGGAATTGTTTGTCAATAAGATCAAAACCAAGTTCGAAATTCAAGTACTTCTGCTGGTCGTGCTGTGACACCCCAAAGAAAATAAAACCGTACTCAAGGAGCCACAACGGATTAACAGCTGTGACACAGCTCATATACTCTTTGGATGTCATGATCAATTCATGATAGATCACAAACGTCGAAGGCACATTAGTAGAGTTATTGAGCGATGAGGTAGGATGTAAATACATCCTCATAAATCCGTGTCTCAAGCTCATATACTCTATCTGCGCATTAGTTAAGTTAAGCTTTGATAACCTTGCTGCTTGGTTGAAAAAGCAGGCACATAAACACTTCTTGATGGCTTCATCATTAGATGACTTGACCAAAGGTAAGCTAGACTTCTTCATGATTAATACCAATTGATTCTTGATTTCTCTAGCTCTCATCAAGGACTTGTTGTTCAAGAAATTCTTATTACTCCAATTCGTCAACCTGCCCATAGTCATATTGGGGTTGCGTAGCTGCAATTCCCATTGCTGGTATACGTTTAAGAATGTCAAGTGATCAGACTCACTTACGGAAAACTTTTCTCTTGCAAGATCTGCTTCATTGGCTCTCTCTCTTGGCCTATAGAAGATATTTGGCACAGACAACATAGAAACGATAATCAAAACTTCTAGGGAGCATTGGAATTTCGGGGAAGCAGACAAAATGATCAACTTCGAAAGTGATGGCTCCATAGGAAAGTTAGTCATTTGTTCGCCAAGGTTGGTAAGGTTTCCAAAGTTGTCGAGTGCTCCTATGCTCCAAAGATCGAATAGGGAAAATGCTAAAATGTCTTTCGGTGGGGGACTCATGAATGGGAAAGTAGAAACATCTTTAATCCTCAAAGACTTAAGAAGTAACATGATATTGTTCAAGTTAGTTCTTTGGATTTCAGGTACAGGCACGACATTCAAGTCTTCAGTTAATTCCTTTTCCGAATACAATCTAAATGCTCTCCCAGGCCCAGTTCTACCAGCTCTACCACTTCTTTGATTAGCATTAGCTTGGGAAATGGGGACCACCTGTAAAGTGTCCATTCCTAATTTCGGATTATAGACTTTCAACTTCACTAATCCACAGTCTATAACGTACTTAATACCATCTACAGTCAAAGATGTTTCAGCAATATTTGTTGCCACAACAACCTTACGTCTTTTTGAGTTGGTCCTGTTGAAAATTTTCTTTTGAAGATCGGCAGGCAAGGTAGAATAAATTGGGAATATGTCTAAGGGGGGGATGTCTTCCAATTCATCTAGCTTATCCTGGATCAATTCGCATGTGCACTCTATGTCTTCTTGCCCAGTCATGAAAACCAAGATATCACCATCGCTCTCCCCCTCCGGTGACAAGTTCTCGAGATGAATCGTCAAAACTTGTTTCACAGTAGAGTCTACGTAATCTGCAGAAGATCTGTTATACATGAGATCAACAGGAAACGTTCTTCCTGGGATGTTGAAACATGGAGCATTTCCGAAGAACTGGGTGAAAGTGTCTGCATTCATCGTGGCAGATGTGACGATTAACTTGAGATCTTTGCGTCTCATTATAAGCATCCGCAATAAACCCAATAAGATATCTGTGTTCAAAGTTCTTTCATGAGCCTCATCCATTATGATACACGAATAGTTTTCAAGATTGGGATCAGTCAAAAGCTCTCTCAATAGAATTCCGTCTGTTAAATACTTTATAACAGTTCTGTCCTTGCTGGTTTTGTCTTCAAATCTTATAGAGTAACCAACCTCTTCACCTAGTTTACATCCAACTTCGTCACTAACTCTCTTAGCAACAGACATGGCCGCAACTCTTCTCGGCTGGGTACATCCTATCTGCTTTCTTATACCATTTTTACCCAAGGATTTACCAAACCCTTCTTCATACAAATACTGAGTTAACTGAGTGGTTTTACCAGAACCAGTCTCACCAATTATTATCACCACTTGGTTATCCGCAATAATCTGTACAAGCTTAGAACGCACAGAATATACCGGTAAAGACTTCCTTTGTATGTCAATTTGAGTGGATGTGAAAGTCCTTTCGTTATCCTCAACTTTGTCTGTCTTTACATTGGTTTCTTCATCGATTCCTAAAACATTTCCAAGGTTGGATCCTACCAAGCCAGATCTCTCTCTTGCCTGTTTAGCTCTCTCTTTTCTCGTCCTCCGTTCGTTTACAACAGAACTTCCCAGTTTCGCCATTATAGCTAAGTGAGAGTTAGGGTTCTTCACAGGATTAAAGGTAGTTGCAAAACCTTTATGGAAAGCTTTTTGGCCCTGGCTCAATTGAACTGTAAGATATTCTTTTGAACCATATAGGAATGGAGGAACAAAGAAGTGTGAATTAATAGGAAGGTTAGATAGATCATTAACAGTAGATTGATCATGGTCTAAATCGATGTACTCTCCATACTCATTAAACCTCCCACCAGACTCGTTGTTTTTTTGCCTTGGTCTTGGCTTCAATCTGGGCGGTTTTATATCCTCCACGAAGTCGTTGTCGTATTCGTCTCCCATGTACCATTCTCTATCATTTGCAGTATCAGATAGGGTTTCTCTGTCGAGAAAAGTTTCCAGATTAAAGTCTTTGTCTATTTGTTCCTGTTCTGCTAATTGATCTAGAGAGAGACCATTACCTTTAACAGCCACAGGTTTTGGCGGACTTTCAACTTTTTCAGTTTCCACATCCAGAGACACTCGTAATACAGGAACTGGCACTGACTGTATGTCAGGTGCGTCTTTGTCGAATTGCTTGAATTTCAATGCATCTTCTTTTCTTATCTTTTTAAACTTGAAGGTGTTTTTAGGTCTAGACAGTATTTCGGAGTTTTCGTCGAGGGAGACCAATTTTGGCTTTTTTGGCTTGACAGTCTCTATGTCTTCTTCTACAAACGCAAGCCTTGTAGATATCGGCTTATGAATGCTTTTTTTTGGCATGTTATTATGACATTTCAGAACATTTTTATTTTGCTGTTGGAGCTCAATGAGTACACCATAAACATGTTTGATCAAATTATTGTCTGAGAATCCCAAAATTTGACAGTAATTTGCAAATCCAGGGTATTCACTATTATTCAGTAGGTACTTCTGCAAGGAAAGTATGAAGTTGTCTCCAACTGGTTTATTCAAGCCAGCAGAGAGCTTCTGCTTTAGCGACTCCATATAAACATTCGATTCGCGATGAGAAGATACAGATTTAAGATCTATGGATGAACAAATATAGTCATATATTCAGGAAGTTTCGCCTATCTCCTAATCCTTCGTCTTCCAGAGAATTAAGATACTTATACGATAGCTTCAGTCGGCTCGGTATTGTAGAGGCATTTAAAATAAATGACGGTCTCAAAGGTGTATCCAAGTACGGGAACGAGCTCTCGGTGCTACTTAATGTAACCGGGTCTTCTAAGGTAAACCCTTTTGAGGAATATCGTTCATTTGATGAAGGGGAAGTCATGCAAATGAAAGAGAAAACAAGTGATTATTTGAGTAGGATTATCGCTATTCCCCGGTACCAGTATATCTATAACGATAGGGACTACTTAGAGGATAAGACGAAGATCGATTTCAAATATGTCTTAACCGGTCAGGCCTTACGATTCCAGGATCAGTTTACGGTAAGCCCGAGCAAAATTCTGCTGCCCTTTTGCCTAATTGATATGGACAATAAGGTCGATGTGGTGAAGGTTCAGACAGGCATGAAGCATAATTTTGAGAAGTTCACTAGGTTGTATAGGATTGGAAATGTAAATAGGTAAGAATGCAATATACAAGAGGCAAATCTATCTTGCAGAGTACAGGTTGAATCTTTGATCTCCATTAGTTTGAAGCGAAGGAAATTACTTACCTAATCTACTTCGGATCATTAGTTCACTAATGTTCAGGTCTCAGCTAACAAACTTTATAGTAGTACCTGCAATTAAGGAAATTCATCTATTCTCTTGAGCTATCTATTAATTTAAAACACTTCTAGCGGGAAATTTTATCATCCATGCTACTTCAACATCTTATCGGCCAACTCCAAGTCTTTTTGTAGCACTTCGTTCACATAGTTCAATCCCTTCTGCTGCTTCAACAACAACTTTGACACCTTAGCAATGAACTCTTCGTTATTACTGAATTCCAGTTCGTTGCTCTTATCCACCAAGTTCTTATCTGTCAAGTTCTCGTTCATCAAGTTTACGGAATTATTGAATTGTAAGTTCAAGTTTTCAGACTTTTCCTTCAAAATTGTCAATCTAGCAAACAAATCGTTCAACTTGCTCAACGAGTTATTTGGGTCACTCAACTTCGAGTTCAAAATCTCAAACTGCTTGGAAATCTCTTCTTCTTCTGGTAACAAAGGGTATCCCTTCATTTTTAAAATGGCCAAGATCGTAGCTAGTCTCAATAAGCGTCTGGACAATTTGACATGTTTGGATTTACAGTTTTTGATTCTTACACTGTTTTCCAAATCATGTTTTGACGATAAACTGGCCTGGTTATCGTTGATGAGGTTCAACAAATATCGAGACTTTTTAACATGGTCTATTTGAGTGTCAACCCTGTTACTTACATCGCTGAAAGAAGTTATCTTGACAGGGTAGTATTGGTTGGAGGGTCTTTCAGACATGGCCTTGTTCCAGTCATCAGGAGACTCATTGGAAGGCCTGGGTTGACTGAGGAGGACCTGGAGCTCATTCTCGTTGGGTTTATTGTAGAGGTGAGCTTTCAATTTACACTCCGAGGAGTTTGGGTCCCACTGTTCTTTTATTTTGATCAACTGGTCGTTTATAGACGGGGTGTATGCGGTATCCTTGCTCAAAACTGTCCCGTTGGAGAACACAGGGTTATTGGAGTTGGGGTTTATCAGCCCCGTATTGGTGTTGTTTGATAGTAATCCACCGGTGGAGTTGTTATTATTTATATTGCTGTTGGTACCGTATACTCCACCCGTACCATTGTTATTGATGCTGGCACTGGCGTTACCAAACAAGCCGCCAGAATTGCTGTTAGTACTGGTGTTAGAGTTGCCAAATAATCCGCTTGGATTGGTGTTCGAGTTACTACCGCTGTTAGCCGTGCTGCTTCCGAATGAACCACCAGCATTAGCATTGTTGTTCCCACCAAAAAGTCCACGATTGCTGTTGGTACCAGTGTTGTTGGTATTACTACCCCCAAACAATCCTGTAGAAGTGTTTCCACCTCCTAACAAACCTGGGTTAGTGTTCGTAAAGTTGCTGTTATTGGGACCAGCATTGGTATTGTTGCCTCCGAAAAGACCACCCCCCGAGCTAGCTGTATTATTGGCTCCGAAAAGGTTCCCAGAGGACGCCGACTTGGCTCCAAATAATCCACCACTCGAGTTGTTAGCTCCAAAAGAAGTATTCGTGTTAGTGTTGTTGTTATTGTTATTTCCAAAAGTCAGCGTGTTGCTTCCAAACGCGTTAGCACCGGAATTGCTGTTGGCATTGGAGTTGCCCCCGAATAACCCACCTCCTTGGTTTTGTTGGTTCTGGTTTTGATTTTGATTCTGGCCAAACAGACTAGGGTTTCCAAACATCAGTGTACCTTGATTTTGTTTCTGGTTACCCCCAAACAATCCTGAGTTGGAATTGGTGTTTCCGAATAGGCCCGACGACGCGTTTTGGGGCTGGCCCTGCGATTGGTTCTGGCCCTGTCCAAACGAAGAACTGCTGAACATGGTGAGAGATGAAACAAAAGTTGAGAGATTTGATCGATGCGAAATGAGAAAAGCGTAGAAAGAGCGTAGAATTTACGATTGTACTTCTTCAGCAGGAGCAGCTGAAAGGCATACAGCCAAGGAACTACGTACAGTCGATAGGACTATGTATAATTAAGCTCAATATGCAATCTATTTAACTAGCTTCTTTTGCTTTTACAAAGTCACTCGTAACTCTCTTGTCGTTTGAAGTCCCCGTGTAAATTGGGTTCTCCTTTAAATGAATTTGGTCTTTAACCCCAGGAATTTCCTTGCTTAACTTCAAGTTGGTGAAAACACACTTGTTGAAGAGCTTTTCACTGTTTCTGCAAGAGCCCAAGTTTTGGTTGTTCTGCTCCAAGCACTCATAGTGTAACTTGAATTCGTCAAAACAGTACTTGTTCAAGTCATTCAAAACACTTACAGCACACCTGGTTACCCTTCTACCTTCTTTCAAGCACTCAACTGAACCCCCATTGTTTTCGTTTTTGCACAATAAAAAGTCCTCGTTGTATGGCTTACACTTGGCACCGATAAAGTACGAGGCAGAGAGAAGTGGGGCCGAAGTGGCACCAACCTCTTCGACTTCTGGAACGTCTGGAAGGGAGTTTTTATCCACATTCTGCCACTTGTGTCTACCGATGAAGAATTCTCCCAACATGATGATTTGTATTTGGTGAGTTATTACTGGTCGCGAAAGTACAGCTTCGCACTGCTTCATTAGAATACAAGGCTAGTAGTGTACAACACTAGAAGACGATGTAGTACCAGACTATAGTTGGCAGAGCCGATTAAGGGAAGTGACTTCTCGCTCTACTATCGTAGACTGGTGCGACACTTACTGCATTAAGCTGGAGCTTCAATAGAGTGTACGTACAACTACAACACTAGCAAAATTCTATGGTTCAGATTTATTGGTACCATTGTTCGACGCCTAGTACTACCATTCAACACGATCTCAGATAGCTACCACTCTGCACAGTGACGGAATTGATTAAAGTCATACACGGGAAGCTGGTTTACTAATGTACATTGATCAATCTAAATACAGATGCAAGCAGATTGAAGGGTATGAAGGGATAGAACTGAATCTCAAATCTAACACTATGAACTCCTCGATACGGACTTAATCTGGACCGTCTACTCTCAAGCTGATAATCCATGACAGAAAATAGCCAGTATGTAGGCGTAATAATTCTAGATCTTCACCAAGATGTTTGAGTTTCACTGGCTCGGTCGAAAGCAGAACACACCACTCCGATAATATTCAATCCAAGCATTAGCTAACAGTATAGAGTACTCTCCTTATCTTGAACACTTCAAACTTCTCTTCCCCATCGACCTTCAAACCGTCCAAAAACGACTTGAACTCAAACAACAAACTCTTGTATTTCTTTACGCTTACTAAGCCATGACTCGTGATCGCCAAAAGACTATTAATGTTCAAAATCAAGTTCATCAGGTTCTTGGATACGGCTACCACGTCTTTCCCCAGGTTTAGCATCACGTTGATCAAGATATCTAAATTGCTGA
Source organism: Yamadazyma sp. yHMH685 (assembly GCA_030571055.1). Classification (NCBI taxonomy): domain Eukaryota; kingdom Fungi; phylum Ascomycota; class Pichiomycetes; order Serinales; family Debaryomycetaceae; genus Yamadazyma; species Yamadazyma sp. yHMH685. The sequence continues at coordinate 346,802 of JAJLXC010000004.1, forward strand.
TCAACTTGTTCGCAAGGAAGACAGTATTAATCTTGAATTTGACGAGGTTAATATCATTCTGGAATCGTAAGAGATGGCTAAACTGGTCGTTAATCTTGTTGAATTTGAAAAGTACATTCTGTAGCTTCAAACTAAAGTTGTTCAAGTCTACACTTATAGTGTTAAGTAGTTCCGAAGACCCATCTAAGCTGAGACTGAGTTTGATGAATTGGTCGAAGTTAGCGTTAATAAGCAGAATGAGTTCTTCATTGAGCTCTGCGTTGAGCTCCGCAAGCTCTTTGATTAGAAGGTCGATAAACTGAAACCGATAGTTGGTGTAGAGAAAAGCATCGACTTGGAAGTCAGGCCCATTTATGAGTTCTCTGAGGTCCTTATTGGAGTATTCGAGGACGTCTATCTCGTCGAGGACATCTGTATCGAGCGACATGAAGCTTGAAGGATTTGCAGATCAATGATTGAGTTAGTATATCAGAGCTGAGACTGTACAATAAAATTACAATCGCGCAAGACGGGCAACGTGAACGACAACACAGAGATAATACTGAGCTAGCTACTCCGACATGAGGTGCGACATTAGAGTTCCACATAGGGTTATCCAGATAGGCTCCCATACTAGGTACATCAAGACATGTAATTTAATGTAGAGGCTCTATATACCAAATCCGTGTCAGTGATCACGTGACAACCCCGAAACCACAGGATAACTCCGGACGATTATTTTTGATTTTCGGAGTATAACGTACATACGTAATACTACTAGTGTGCAGCGGATGTACGCTTCTAATACGATATTTTATGGCTGGTACAATGCTCTCCTCTAAACGGCTCACAAGGGGTGGGCGAGAAGCCTTTCCCCATAATCCCTAATTAATCACCCCGGATTACACAATACTTTACAGTACTCGGCTAGGATCGTTTGCAAACCGATCATTGGTAACTAACAACAATCCACAATCCAAGCGAAGGAAATATTTACAAATGGAAATAAAAGAAATGACGCAGAGTAAGACCCCGAAAGATCGGCGGAGATGCTGCATATGCAATAAAGAATACAGGGGTAGAATTATGCTTGTGCTTGTGATAGCAGGGTTTCTGCCATTTCGTGCGTTTCCCTTGGGCGAACAATGCCCCCAGATGCGCTTCTGAGATGTAATCTATTATCTTCGTGGCATAACCTTCAATTGTTGACGCAGTTGCTAAATGAAGAATTAATACTGAGGTTGCCTCGTTTTGTAGCAACAATAGCCCAATACAGAGGACCTGCCTGATCAAGAAGCTGCGACACAAGATTACTGTTTATTCTTTAATGGGTTAAATCAATAATACCCAGCTAGACGAACCCTTGAAAGTGTTATGTAGTACAGGTCCTGGAGCTCTCACACAATGCAGAAGACGTACATCAACATGTGCAGCTACTGCATGGAATAAAGCAAGCGGGTTACGAAGTTTGAGCCCTGCTTGGGGTCACTTGATTACAGGAGAATAACGCACCTTCGAAAACTGAAAAGGAAAGCAGAGTCAATGTTCACTTTCAAAGGGTCTAGGATTTAAGCATCGCATGATATGTGTAAGCATCGACAGTCAACCGGGCAGTCTTCAGAATTGTACCACCCCGGTTCGAGGCATCTGCATGATTTCCATGAAGATGTTCTCAGCTTACAAGACCATATATATTTTAAGAAAAATTAAGGCGTAACCCTGTGTACATGACTTTACTATGTACCCAAATAACCTCATTCAATAGGAGTATCAGTATCCACGAGAGGAGAAAAATACATTCTTGTGTCGTATTTATGCTCCTTGCAACTGCTGAGATATACAAAGAAGTCGGATCTGCTATACATATCCCAGTGCTAGTGATTGTATACTAGCATATCAAAAAGGTTTTCGTGGTTGTTAAGAGCAAGCTTTAGGAATGGCGGTTGTTTATTTGTTGTGTTTGGTCGCCCGACTAGTGCTGAGTAGTAAAATGTCACTCCCAAAAGGCCTTGTAACTATCAAAGATAGTGTGCATGTACACTTTCTGTTCAACTATTCAGTCTCGTTGTATCTACTTCATCATTCTATTACTATCTTTGTATAGGGCTCTTTCCCTTGAAGACAGCTTTCAAAAACATGAAGGCGACATTCACTTTTGACAGGTGAGAGAAGAGTAAAAGAAATATCGCAGACCATGGAGGCGCTCAAAGGGACCGAATACCTTACCTAAGGGCAGTGAACCCGATAATCATACCGTTATGAGCTAGACACGCGAAGACCGATTTGCTGCCCTGATGTAACTCTCTAGTTTCCAACAAGAGTTTCTTTTAATGCTACAGTTAGTCCCGTACAAGTGGTTCCACATACAGAACGTGAACTTGTAATAACAGGATGTCGCCACCTGTATTTTCAAGGTTGACTATCTTAAAATCGGAGTCCAGTAAAAAAAATTCAGAAGAAGAAGTTATTCATTTCGCCTATCGATGAAAAGAAGCCTCAAGCTGTTTCAAAATTCGCTAGTGTAAAAAAGATAATTGATTTTTACTTTTCAAAAGTGAACTAACGTCACCATGATTAGAGCGAAATTAGGTCGACTTTGGTGCGGTTTCGCGTTTAGACCGGTGCGAATTGTTTGCAACCAAGTAACGATAACTTAAGTAGGCGGGTGCGAAATCATTACCGACAGCCAGAGAAATAATAAATATACTACAGCAAAATTTGGTCCTGGAGTTCACTAGTTATTTGATATGAGGTTGCAACTTCCCAAACCTGACTCACGAATTGAAAGACTTTGAGCGATTAATTTTTTCTTGTTGGCTTATGAACTTATAAAAAATGAAGGCGTATTTAATTATACCAGACAAAATTGCTAATGTCGCCGCGACATAATCTTGTTTGAAGAGGTATGGACTTTTCGTGAGATTAACCTGACTGTATTTTCTGGCTTGGACCCCATCAAATCTATACTTTTTACGGCCTGAGGTAGGAAGTTCGTCCATTTCGTTAACCATAATTCATTGCACAGTAATCTAATAGAGCCTGTGGTTATATCGAACGCCATAATAAATTGGAGCAGGCTTGAACGTACTCACAACGAGTCCAGGTACCAGCGTAAGGTGGCATGTTTGGTAATCGGTAAGGGAGCATAGGATTTAAGGGCTTCTGCATCCATCTAGGTTCAATTTATCCATATCAGCTACCATATGTACTATGCAAGAACAACCTGGTTTGTAGCCAGAGCACAATATGCGCAAAGTCCATTTACAAGCCCCTTCGCGACTGGACACCCAATTAGGAAGTAGCTGGGGAGTTGAAGGCAATGTTAGCCGGGATAAAAGTGGGTGCTCTATGATTGTTGCTCAGGAAATAAGGTTACAATTATAGCTTGTGATGATGCTATGCATTGTCTGCCTTTCACGGTGAGCATATGGGGGACGTCCCGAGACGATTCGTTCTTGGTGTAGATAAAGTTTGAGATCGCCAAAATTAACCGTAGGATCAACTATAATCCGTAAACTTAATCCTTCTTGTTACAGATGCAAGCATGGCTAGAATAACCCTTGCACAATACTGATTGTGGCAGACGAAATTCCGTAAGACATAGTAGGGTGTTGTTCCTACGTAAATATTGCACCAACAAACGTACCAGTGATCTATGCAGACCGATATATTTGGAATTGGCTCAATGAATCAAAATAAAAAAAAAAAAGATTGGAATTTTTACGTCCTAACTAAGGTACTGCCGAACCTTGCATATTTTAGGAGCGGCTTTTAGATTTGATTGGACAGATAATAAAAAATGGGCAACAACCCGAAATTTGATGTAGCCATCAGGGTAATCATTCAATGCTTTGTCTGATGCACACACTCCGAACTCGAAGCCATAAATCTTGGTGTTAAGGTGAAGACAGGGGTATCTCGTCAGAACGGCCTAACAATATTTTTTATGCGCTCTCAGGAGGTACCGATGTTCGCACCCTATGTCCGTACCTTACATAAGTATTTACAATTTGTGAAAACTAGCGAACCTCTTGCGAGGTGTTTTGTAGCGGTATCAGCTTCTACTGTACAGTGGATAAACGTCATGATGGTTAATTACAGGCGTGGATGTACTAGGAGCGTACGAGAACCGTAATTCCATCTTCCGAAGCCTCTTAAGATAAGAAATCCACATATAGCTAGTCGTACAGGTACATGTGGCGACCAATCACCTCTATATATGTGTAGCCGCCCGTAAAGCCATGATGCTAAACCATGCGAACAGGCATCAAATCCCAATAGTTAGGAATGGCCTTGGGATTAATTAAGAAACTATCGATACATTTATAATTGCAGGGCGCTTGAAACGGAAAAAAGCCGAATTAATCCACTTTGGGCAATGTCACCTCAAGAACGATACAAACAAGAGGACGATGATACAGATAATGAGTTATGAGAGTAATAAGACTGTTCTGGTCCCAAGAAACATTACCACAAGTATTTCGCTAATCAGTAGGACTGTAATGAAAGCCTGTAGCAGCCAGAGTGCGGTTTTTTGTCTGCCAGCCGGCGGTTAGAGGGAAAAGAAAATTCCAGTCGTGAGCAGGAGAGTATTTTCTTTTTACTCTTTGCGCAAATTTTACTTTATTTTCTTTTATTTAAACATATTTCTTAATGGATTTCGTGCAGTGTTCCAAAACGGACAATTTTATTTTCATTTTATCTGAATTTAATTGAGAAGTATCAAATATAATGTATAATCCTATATAAGACACTGGAAATCTCCCCGATATCTGAATTTCGAATCAAGTTTTGAATCCTAGTTTTCTTTCGTCCGCATTAAGCTCGGACATTCACTTACTCATCACGGTCTAATCCTAAAGAGTATTTCCGTACATGTCTACCGCCATTTATTACGAAGAGAGACATAGCTTACCATCCTTGTCTTCAATCATGAACACTCAAAGCAATGCAAATGTATCTGGCGTCACACCTACCACTCTTGCCGCAAGCAATTCATTAAATGGGACTGTAGTCAACGGAAGCCTTTCCAGCAGCAGTATCCCAGGTAGCATTGGGTCTACCGACGATCTATTTAGCACGAGCGGCAGTCAGCCCTCAACTGCAAATACTACGCCAGCCCTGTCATTTTCTGGACAGCTGCTGGGTTACTATGAGAAATGTACTTGCAAGTCTAATGCTAACAGGATTCCGCGTCCTCGGAATGCTTTCATTTTATTCCGTCAAAAATATCACCAGTCTGTTTTAGACGAGGGTCTGGTAATTCGTACCAACCCAGAGGTTTCACGTGAACTCGGTCGTCGCTGGAGAGCTCTCTCTAATGAAGATAGGGATCACTGGAATAAGTTGGCAGAGGAGGAAAAGTCTAACCATGCCAAAAAGTATCCAGGTTATCGTTATACGCCGCGTCGTAATGGTAAGGGCAAATACTGTGATTACTGTAAGCAGAAGAACCTTCGCCAACAGCAGATACAGTTGCATAACCATCAGCTTATTCAAATGCAACAGGACCAGTACACCTCTTATTTGTTACAGCAACAGCAGATGCAAGTACAGGGTCAGCAAATTCCGGGCCAGCAAATGCCGATGCCGGCTTCAGGTACTGCTACTACCGCCCCAGCTCAAGTTCCACAATTCCAGTACCAACAGTCGCAGCAGTACAACAACATGGTGTATGTTTCTAACCCACTCCAAACGAACTTTCAATTCCAATATGGTAACGAGTTTATGCCAAACAGTAACCAGGAAAAATTAAGCCCACTCTCGCTGGTTCCTTACGACCATCACTATCACCACCAGTCCCTGCAGGGACAGGCACAGCAACAGAGCCAGCCTCAGTTTGCTGTGGGCTACGAGCAGCCTCGCTTTAATTCTTTGCCCACACCGGTGAGCGCCAATGTTTCCAATTACGGCTTTGATTACCAAAGTTAATTTTTGTATATTATAATGACTTATGTAGAGTTAGTGCACGTTCTGACAAGACAACATATTTGTGTAATCGAATTGTAGTTCAATTGAGGTACCTCTGTGGATTACCTTTTACCTTTGCCAGCCGTTTATACTGTCAGCCTCCCTAGTGATTATGCTACCTTAAACTTGAGGCTCGCGCCCTTTTTCTTAACCGAGATAGCCCGCGGGGCCAGGAGGCGGCTACCGCGAGCTTTCCTCTCCCAATACCAATGTCGTTTATCGTCGGCCGAAACGCACAAAGATTATTTGTCGGTTTTGTACCATTGCAAACATTCCCTGCCATCGTATCGGCTAAAATTATCCAAACATGTACCTACCTGCATTTATTCTATTCCCACCAATGAATCCTGAATTCCGCTATCCTCATGTTAATTCCAGGAACAGTGCAGACACTTTTACATGCAGGGTGTCTTCCCAATGCATCGATTTTTGGCACACAAGTCTTGGACATCCGCTTAAACTTGTTTCGGCATCATGATTACCCCTCATACTGTCAAATTCCTGCATATTCACTACTCGTCCTTTTCCCAATTCAGTATCCACTGGCTGCAGTGACGCTTTGGGATATGCAGGATAGAGTTGCGATCTATCAGAAGCTGCGTACGTTCATCCTGGTTTGTTGGTTATTGGCCCAAGCCCACCCAATGAACCCCTTACAGGCTGGGCGCTCAATGGTCGTGCAGAGTCGGTTATCCGCTTATTCTTCCTCCCCCAGTCAAACATTTCCAGCTTTCAAATGCCTGTATTCCGTACCCTTATTTGCTTTCTCCTAATTTTCACCCTGCAGGCATATGCGGTGACTATCACCGAGCTTGTCTGATTGTATTATTGCATGCGAGTGAAGACGACAATTTTACGTTGTCGATCTTCATATCATCTGTTGATCTTTCTCCACCAATGAGCTGCCCGTTTCCTCTCTTTTTCCTATGTGACTCTTTTTGGCACCTTTTTTCATGTCGTCGCACACCCACCCTTGCTCATTCTTTCACTCTATCTGCTTGGGTTACTACCCGTTAACTGGCTACTATTTGGTCGTCCCCTGCCCCTTTGTTGCACGTTTTCGGAACTCTATCCCAACTTAAAGGGTGCACTGAACTGCAGAAGTGTCTATGTAACTATGCTAAAATATTTGCGCTGTAAAGCTTAACTCTATTCATTGTTCCAGAGTCCCGATATAGTATACTAATGGCCTCGGGCATTATTTTTTCTGTTGCTTGCCCGGTAATCGACTCCGGGCAGTTACAGACGTCAGGAAATCAAACCGGAATTTTCACACCGGCTCCGTAATTTTCACTCTACAACCCAGGTAATTACATTTGCGTCTACACTATCTGCATCTGCGTGACTTGCGTTTTGCGCTACTTGTCGCTCCACTAACACTTGAGATAGACTTCGTCTTAAATCGGTGATATTTACTTAGCGGCACCGGGTTATTAACTCATACATTGGACCATAGCTTGGCTACCATCCTTCCTAATGACACGTATAGGCCTCATTTACAACTTGGTGAATTTCATCCATCCTACAAGAATGCTCGATTGAGTTGCAACTTGGGCTTGGGCCATTTTCTTTTTATCTACAAAAAATTGCCCATGGGAATATATTAACTTTCTACTATTCACTCTATGTTGAAGTTTCTTTTGAAATTGTCCTCTCAACATTAATGTAATAAACTTCGAACCCATAAGGAGTTTGGCTCCAAATTGATTTCACTGGAACTCACAGCTTAATGCAGTTCTTATGCCCTATCCGATTCCTCATGAGCCCGTGGTTAAGTCCCACAGTTATGAAGCCGTTATCAATAGTGAGAAGCTTTTAAATGAGCTACATGTTAGTCTATCTTTTGTTTTGGCCTCGTAAAACTATGTCATAATTTTTGCACCCTTATTGCTCACTCAAATTCATTAAATATGCACTGCTTGACGCTGGTCGCATAACGGTGGCCTTCGAAAGCTAAAGAAGAAGTGAAGGTCCTAGAACTTTACAGGGTTTTGCGTCCCGGAACTCCTATCTTCCTTTGAAAGATATCGTTTGAGTAGCCGAAGAGCCGAAGTATGTTAATGCATAGGATAATTAGCTCCTTCAAAGAGATGATCATACTCTTTAGACTTGTCCAGACCTTTCCTTCCCACTAGTCTAGTGGTAGATGCCTTATTTTGTAGTAGCCGCCGGTTATCAATTTTCAAATTACAAGCTTGATGAGAAGCAGATTTGAATCTCCAAAAATGTTTTTGACAACCACAGAAGGACCCACTTAATTTACCACTTTGTATTTGAAACTTACAGAGCTCTTGGATAATAAGCAAAGCGCACATTCAAGCGACTTTTAATTATCCTTAGACTTTCTTCCTCATATCTTGACTTCAAAACTTAGGCGCTCATTGTCTCCATTATTAGCGTTTGACCGCCTTGCTGATCTCCTAACTCCATACGATTCCGCTTGATCTTCCCTCTACCTAATGCCGTTCAATGTGTCTGTCTTCGAGCACCTGTTACTAAATGTTTTATAGCATCAGGATTTGGAATCAAGCATCTTGACATTTGATCACTTTATATAAACTCCTTTCTACTCGCCTTTAACTGTTTTATATATTCCGTACCCAATAAATAATCATCTACGATGTATGCCTTTTAAATGTCTTCGCCAAATCCATCTATAGTTATTGCTTCGCCCGGCTTGAATGGAGGTAAGCCCAAATATGGGCATCCATCACACCTGAAAGCATCGCCCAACGCACACGAGCCACAACCACCCGTCTTGCCCTTTATGGTGAAATCGATCTCAGACAAGTCACCATTTTCAAACTTGACTTTACTTTTTAGTTTTTCTTCAATCTTAATCGCCTCTTCGTTTGCCAGCCTGACCATGCTAGATAAGAGCGAGTTTTGCAACAATTTCTTGTCGCTCAACTCCTGTTCTTCCTGCTCCTTCAACCCACAAGTACAATCTTTACATGCTTTTCTTCTCTTTTTACCAGATGTATCACATTTACGAGGTATGATCAAATTGTAGTTGGAAGAAGCAGCTTCTACCAATTCCTCTTCATCTATTTCCTCATCGTCACTAGAGTCACTGAAATACGTCAATTTTGTCTTCTCCAACTTCCGCTTGTTATTCTCTTCCTCTTCATCTGAGCTGTTCGCAGACGTATCCGTCAATCCCACGGGAACCGGCGACTGGTCAAGCTTCTTAAACAAGCTTAACTTGTTTAGTTTATCGGATTTATTGTATTTGTTTTCCTTTTTACCCTTCGTCTTGAGGCTTATTAGATTCCTCTTCACGGTCTTGGGCTTTATCCACTTGCCGTTTTCAACCACAAACCCATTCATTAACACGTCCACATTCTGGTCTTCAGGCAAGTCACCTGATACTTGTCCTTCCTCCAAAAGAAGAGAGAACAATTTATGAATCACTGAATCGGGAAGACGTCTTTCGTTTTCACCGTCATTGGGGTTTAGGTAATGTACCCTGCTAAAGTTTTCGGAGATATCCACTTTGTCGTTGGCGAATCTGTCGATAATATGCTGGGTAATTTCGTACTGGCCAAGTTCTTTTTTGATCCGCACAACCAACTCTTCGTCAGAAACCACTGTAGGGTGTAATAATAGCAAAAGCTTATCTGGCATTCTTTTTGTAGTAAGGATGTAAAAAAATGTATTTGCTTCTTATAAGATTTGTCATCTCAGAATCGCATCATATTTTCGCGGGTCGTGTGCTGACGATGTGGCCCCCCGATTTCGGTCCGCAGCACCAGATTAGGTAACTTTGTATAGCAGCTGTGTGGTTGGTTAGACTCTATGGGACCCTCTTCTGACGACTGAGCAAGCAAGTGATCAGTTGAGTAATCATTCACGCTCGTGTCATTCGCTGAGTGGTTTTGCAAATCTCCACATTTTGCCCGCTACTATGCATTCATTTATGCTCTTAATCACGATAAAGTATCTATTCAGTAAGGAAATTCCGTTACAACATTTTCACATTGAGTTTTTGGGCTCGTTAGTTGATCACTTATACCCCATCGCTTTTGTAGTCTACTCCCTGGTAATCGCGATAATTACTATATCTTACTTGCTAATAAGATATAGTGAAAATCACTTGATGAATATACTCATATATGGGTGAAGTTCGTAATTGTATAAGAACTATGCACATAAACTGCTACACTTCAACTTATTAATACATTAGTATACACGGTTTGACCAAAACTTAACCTAGCATATATCAAATAACTATATCGTCGCATCGTTATCGTCGTTATCATCCTCGTCGGTCAAATCATCCTCGATGTCTGTGGCATCATTGTCATCGCCCTTCTTATCCAAAATACCCCTGATAGGCGGAAGCGTCAGGCCCAGCGAGTACGTTCGCGTATGACTTTGGAGCTGTGAAGGGCTCGGAAGAGGAAGCACAACAGACGAAGACCTTGACGACACTGGCGAGCCGTTGTTCAAACTCTGGGTCCTACTATGTGTGAATTTGACCGACTGCGGCGAGGACAAGGACATTAGCGAGTACACGGCGTCCTGCTCTGTGTTTTTATTATTTTTTTTATTCTTGTGATTTTCTACCGATCCTCCAAACTTGTAGTCATTTAAATTCTCGTTTGTAAGAGCAACGTTTAGGGGAGGTAGAGTGAATTTTGAGTCCTGAGAAACAGGCCGAGGTTTGCTGGAAGTAGTCTTGTTGCTTGATGATCCAGACATTGAGTGTCTTTTCAGTTGTCTAGATAACGTCGCCATAAGAGCCTGATGGGCACTATTTTCCTCATCAAGGTTAGGGAGATTATTGAGTCTCTCCCTTTTTTCCACCAACAGTGGCGATCCCTGAAGTGGATTTACCAGTAGAAATGGACTACTGACGACGCTTTCACTGCTGCCGTTGGAGTTAGTCATATTTTGAAGATTCCGATTGGCTCTTGAGAGCGGTGAGTCAAAGTCTTTGGATAAGTCTCGAGACACAACGTCTGAAAGGTTTTGTTCTAACGTAGAATTCATATTTTTAGTGGGGGATGTGCTAGTATCGAAATTTAATTCAGTGAATTTAAAGTTATAACTGTTCTTTGAGTATTTCTGCTGTTTTTGTAGTTTGTCTATAGCGTTGCTTAACTTCCCCTTAAGCTGCAGGGTGATTTCGTTCAACTCTTCACGTTTCTGGTTGGCACTTTCATCAGAGAAGAGCTTTTTTCCCGGTGAAAAATACAACGGGGTCTTTTGACTTTTATGCTTTGAGGCCGACTCGTTGTTTTCGTCGCTTTCGTACCCGCTGCTCGTGTACCTTGGTGTTTTTAACACACTGTGAGAGGGGCTTCGCACTCCGTGACTAAATCTGAAATCGGCCCCCAGCATATCTGTGCTGGACCTCTTGAGGGACGGAGAAAACGGGAGTGAATGTTCATTTCTGTGGTCTGGGGTGGTGAGAAATGCGGAGAGTCTATTTTTCCGCTCGCTAGGGGGGGTTGAAGGTTCCATCTTAACGGAGCGGATCTTGGGAGACGATACGGGAGTACTTGGTTTTTCGGTCATTTCAAGTGTGGCAAGTACGGAAGGGGTGTATCACTTGAGAATGAGCTGGTGATGGAGAGTGATGGGGTCTATCAATGCCTAAGCCGAGACTAGATCGTGTCCGGGGTCACTGGAGGGTGATTAGCAAATGGGCAGGAGGTGGTAGACCTTTGTGGAGCTGAAGATATAATCAGCAAGTTGTGTCGTTGTCTTGCGGCAACTATTACGTGGCTGGTACGTAGCACGTCTGGTTATGTGTGTAGGTCAAGAGGATCAGGACAGGCAAACAGACCAATTCAAACTCTTAGCAGTTGAGGTGGTGGATTCTATGTCACGAGATGTGTGTCTCGTAGGGATGGCGAAAGGTAAATATTATTCACTACAATTTCAAAGTGCGCGCGAGACAGGTGTGATCAGAAGGAGGATGTATTAGTCCTACCATCATCCACATACACGGCCGGCAGCGTCGATGGATTTCTGTTCGGTCAGACATATTAGTAGCGTTTGTATACTGATTTCCAGCTCCTGTAACGCCAGACGTGCCTTCTAGACAGATTTGTACCTCTCTACTTTATTCTACGTAGCTTCCTTACCTCTGAGTCTTCTCACCGCGAAAATATTATTGTAAACAAACACCCATGAGCGACCTGAATGGACTCTTATCGATTCCTGCGTCGATCTCCCGGAAGCCAGGTAAGCGTCTCAGCACATCCACAAAGCGGCTGACTCTCATTCCAACCTCCTTCACCTCCGGCTCCTCTTTCCAAGGAAGATCAAACTTGGTAGACACTTTAACCTCAGTCCCCAGCATTAAGCGGAAATCATTACTATCCACGCCGGCCACTCACCGTCAGAGCTCGGCCATTTTCTCCAACCAAGGCTCTCAGTCGGTGAACTCTCAATCGGGGCACTCTCAGTCGGGGAACAGAGATGACGTTTATTCCCAGCAATCGGTGTTCAACAGCAATAATACAAATAATAGTATTCATAGTCACAACCATGACTCCAGGCCTCTACGCGATAAGCAGTACCAAAACTTGATCCAGGGTGAAGTATATGAGTTCTTGCGGGCGAACAAGTTCGAGATCGAGATGAACTACCCGTTGACTACCAAGACCCTCAAACAACCTACTCAGAGGGATTTTATTATGATATTTCAGTTTTTATACAACAAGATCGATCCGTACTATAAGTTCACCAGATCTATCGAAGCAGAGGTGTTCTCCATACTAAAGCTCTTAGGATACCCTTATCTAGAAGGAATTAATAGGTCCCAGATCAGTGCCGTCGGTGGAAGCTACTGGCCTACGTTCCTTGCAATGCTATACTGGCTCGTCAAGTTAAACCTTCAATTGAGTGAAATTAATGTAGAAGAACAGAAGAATAAATCCTTCGACGATCAATTGAATGATATATACGACGAGTATATAAAGAAGACGTTCATCAGTTACTCCCGATACAATAACGATGAGTTCTCTGCCATTTACGACGAGTTTAAAGGCAACTTTGGAAGCTTCAACAAAAGACTTGCAGTAGAGGTGGATAATCAAAAGGCAGCAAATGCCAAACTACAGCAGCAATTTAACGAATTCAACGAGCAAGCAAAGATTTATGAAAACAGTGAAAAGAAAAGTCGAGCGCTTGAGAATGACCTTATCAAGTTCAAAGCGTATATAGAAACAGTGGAATCAAGGAAGTCTGACTGGGACAAAGTCTTGGAGGAAATTGAGGCGGAAATTAATAGGTATAAGGAGACTTCCAATTCCATGGTCACAGAGATCGAAGGGTATGAGAGTAACCTCGAAGGTAAAGGCTTGGATGTGGAAAAGATAAATAAATTGACTAGCGATAGAAGCGAGTTGAGCAAAAGTATAGACGCTACAAATGACAAGATGGAGGAGGCTAACAATCAATTGAGCACAAAACAGATAGAACTCAGAAACATATATGAAAGCCTCGATAACTTCATAAAACACTACAACAACTTGATCTATAGGATTCTGTATAAGAACCTTACTGATCACGAGTACGAACTTAAATTATCAGAGAGCGTCTGGGATTTATCGAAGGAGTTTAAGCCGCTGGAGATCCTTAATAAGAACCTCAAGGAAGAAAAAGTTGAACTTATCAAATTCAAGAATGAGATAAACTCCAGGATTCATTCCATCGAGGATCAAAAAATCAAAGTTCAAGAATTGATCGACCTACTGAATGAAAAAATACTAGAACAAAGAGAGGATTGTGAGAGCTTATCGTCGAGATTGAACATTGAGAAGCGCAATTACGACGAATTGTACAGCACTACGTCCGACGAGGCTACTACGTACTCGACCAAGATCGAGAAGCTCAGAAGGGATATTCGGTATATGAATACAAACGCAAAGAGCGAAGAGGTCAACCTATTACACCAATATAGCGATGCTCAGGATGAAGCCGAGGCAGCCAAGTCAGAACTCCACAGACAGAGAAACTCATTACACAACCAGATTCAAAAGATTATTGAGGATGTCATTAATTTCAAGTTGAACATTCAGCTGAACCTCGAGGATTTGGAGGAGTTGGTGATACGAGAGTTAGAAAGCGAGTGAGGCAGATGTATTTGGATACTGTAAATTATGTATAATAATGTATACTATTGAAGCATGAGAGAAGGCCATGGTTCCGCGAGTTATGGACCCTACTACAACATCAACATTTTTCAAAATTACTTTGATGGCACGGTACCACCATCACTCACCATTTACGACAAATCTTATGATTGTTTATGTACTACTTACAAGATGCTTTGTTTAAAATTCGTTTCTCAACCACATTTGAACCCTCTTTTTATGATCCACCTGTTTTTGAGATGCAACCCGTTGTTTGGATGGGTCAAATTTTGGCTTGTGATCTTTCGTTAAATTGATCACGAATTGCGGACTTACTCCATACTTCTTACATAACTTGGAGACAGTCCATTCTTGCGGATTGCTAGTTCTGTGGCTCAATATTTCGGGAGCTATTTTGTCGTCCACTTCATAGGACTTGGAGTTGCCATATATTACTGGCATATCATCTATCTGTTGTTTCGTGTAGAATTGGTGAATGTCTAATTTCTTTCTTGGATCTCCTTTAGGAAGGAAAGCGTATGGCGTTTGTTTTATAGAGGGTATAGCCGCTGGAGGAGCGTATACGAGCCCATTTCTTGGTGTCTTGGGCTTGAAGTTGAATGCTGATTTGACTGGATTATATTTGTTGGCGGGTTTAGCCTCAAAGGGCAAAGACTTCACAGAATAACTGCGTATGAACCTCATGGTGGTGAAAAATTTTACTACTGCGCGCGAGTTTTCATGGTTTAACTATCAAAAGTCGTGTGATCTACGCATTGCTGCAAATAGTTGAATGATAATGGTTTGACTAAGGGAGATACTGAATATACGAGAAGAAGGGATTATGTAAAGTCGAGTTGATATGAATTTGAAGTCAGTCGTATTTTGGTCTGAATGTGCTAAATAACAATGGTGCTCATTGCTTACTGACATTCACACTTGTAATGCTATTTTCAGTGATCCTATAAACTGCTTGTTCATTGGCAATGATCCTTTGGACTCTACAGTTTGAAATGAAAAACAGATGATATTTTCTGTAGGGGCATTGTCGGCTCGTTCGATTTTTGTTTTGAATCTTATCTGGCTAGCAAGCTGGTATCCCCCTCAAACTCTGTCCCAAGTTGAAATGCGTACCAGAAGCCGTTGAACTCCAATCATGTTGATCAACAAAACTTCCAAGTTTGACACCGGTTTGCTGTATAATGATCAGCCATTAGCATATCTCTTAGGCACTCCTGATGGCATCTACTTACTTCAAATAATTTACAGATGGTAACCTATATCAGAGTAGTTCGAAAGTTTCCCCTAGAACTCGAGAGAGAATTTAAGACTCGAAGCACTAAAGAACTCATATAAGGAGTTCAAGACGAGAATAGCCTATAACCTCATTCTCGCTTGTTGAGACCGCTTGAAGTAGGTAATTCATATATTCGGTGCCAGTGATGTCAGACATGTAAGCAACGAAAAGCTGATTGGTTCTTCAAAGAGAATGCGGGTGTACGGTACTGATGTGCATCAGAGCAGGGTAATCTAACAGAAATGTTTACATCCTTCAGATGATAAGACCCATTTTCGGCTCAAGCATCTGCTATCTTCCCGCGTGCCAGTTGAAGCAATCATCTACATAATTCATCAGTTTTACACTAGTGTCAGATAAGCTAAGGGACTTACTTTTAACGGCTCTGGATTGTAACATTAACCAACTGCAAAGAATATCTCTTATTCCCAGAAGTATATGTAGCAATGCACAAGTACCCTATCAACAATGTTATGCAGAGACAGCTTATTAAAGTATTCTCCTCTCATAACTTACTCTACAAAAGGATCGTTTCGCTACCATGCAAACCAGCTAGATCAACAAGCGAAAATATTTCCGCAGAAAGCACAAGAAAATTACATTGGCTGAACGTAAACCACACACCGCACAGGACAGGAAACTAGATCATGCTGTGGCGTCTTGTGATAGAGGTTCCTAAATAGTGACTTGTTCCCAGTTATATACCGGGCACATTTCCTATTAGTTCAAGAAGTGAAAAAAGAAACAACTGTAATTTAGACGATGCAAAGTTATCGGAACTTTTGCGACGAAACAAAATGCAACCAATGTGATGTGTGCAGAATTCTTCAATGCCAGTTCAATGTAACTCCATTTTATACTAATGTATTCAGCTAAATTTCTTATGGCAAACTAATAAACACGAATAGCAGCGGCTGGATATAACTGACATTGTGTGATGCCAAATAATGACATTGAAAATGTTAATTCAAATCACGAAACCGTGCAATTATCTTATTGTAAACCTCAATTGTGTAGCCGCATTGTAACGGTTTAATGGAGTACACCACACAAAGTCTGACCTCGGGCTCCACAACCATGATGCGATCACAAGAGCACCTAGATTCTGCTACAAGTCAAACGAGTACCGAAACCGGTAGGCGCGCTTCCATATTCGGCTAGCTATTCCTACTGCATTGTTTACCATTAGTCTCAAATTAGAAACTCGGTTGTTGCAGAGCGACATATGCCACGCCCATCTTTCCTAATCGAACCGAATCCCACTCTCGAAATATTGTTTATGCAGTGAAAAGAAAAGTTTTGTGTAACCAAAGCGTTGCAATAAACAACATTTCATTAATAAAACTCAAGTCATTCCCATCGTCCAAAAAAACATATCTTTCAAAATCTTTAACCAAGTCTTCGTTCTTCATTTGAAGTATTGAACCCACTATCCTTTTTCCAACTCAAGTCTTTCCTTTTATTCATAGCTGACTTTCGTTAACAGATTTTTGATCCACTCCACAATTGTTTTTATACCCAACCTACGAATATAACAAAATGTTTTACAAAACCTTATTGCCATTCTTCTTATTGGCCTTAACTAAGGCTGAAGATACTACTGTCCAATCTACTGTGACTGTTACTGTAACTTTATTGACCCCAGAAGAATCTGCTTCCTTGATTTCTGCTTCTTCAGCTTCGGAGGCCTCTGAATCTGCTGCTTCTGCTGCTTCTGCTGCTTCTGCCTCTTCTGCTGCTGAAGCCAGTGAGGCTAGTGAAGCTTCTGTTGCTGCTTACTTGGCTTCATTATCTTCCGAGTCTCAAGCATCTGAGGCCTCCGCTGAAGCTGCTTATTTAGCTTCTGTTTCTGCTGCTTCTGTGGCTTCTGTGGAAGCCGCCGCTACTGAAGAATCTTCGACAACTTCTACCCCAAGCTTAACTGGTTTCAAGGGTGTTGTGGCTGTTGCTTCTGGCTTCAACAGTTCTTCTAGCGAAGTTGTTTCCTCCAGCGAAATTGTTTCCTCGAGCGCTGGCAGTAGCTATTTCAACAGTTCCTCTGTGGCTGTCACCACTTACCATAATAGCTCTTCTATTATAACTTCCTCGTCACCTGCCACAGTTTTCTCTACTTCCGAAGCTGTTTCTACGGCTGATGATGAAGATGAAAGTACCAGTTCCGACGACTCTGGTGCTGCTTCCAGAAATGTTGCTATGGGTGCCCTTGGTTTGGCTGCTCTTGCATTGTTGTAAATTTAATATTTTAACAATCTTTTACGTGTTTCTGACCTGTCTTCGCCATCTTTGTCTGAAGTATTTATTTGGTTCTACGATGTTATTAGTAAAAGTTTTTATACCTTTTCTCGGGACTAATTTGTTCCTGTATAATTCAAATGTAACACTATATTAAGTTGAATGCTTGTAGACTTGAAGATAGTACACTATTTCATCGCGGGTCAACTATCCTGGATACAGTTCTTGTTGTATTACGCATTTGCCTACTTTGATAGGGCATAATACTTTGGTTGAGAGCAATGGGGACGCCCAATAAGTCATATTGAGGATAGTACCTAATTAACGGCTTCATTAGTAAATCTTATTAGGGTTCAATCGTGCTGTGATTCAAGGCTCAAGTCCCAAAGCGAACGTTTTACTAAGCGGAGCTCATTTCCTCTCGTATCTCTCATGTATGCTACTATCCAATATTTGTACTCCGTGATTCATGCACTTTGTTCCCTAAGTCCCCTACTCCAGCATACATCGCTATCAACATCTCAACATAGCATTACTTATATACACTAATTTCTCCGACCGTTGATATCCCGAAGATAATTTTCTCTCTCCAAAACATAATATTCCTGCTCCGTCATCCCCTGAGGGATCTTCGGAGGAACATGTGGTTTATTCTCAAACCCATAATTCTCGTCATTCACGGGTAACCTATCAAAGATCGATGGTGAGAACTTCTGATCCCACTTTCCATCACCCAAGTAGCCTGTTTCTGGTGTCCTTAAATCCAACTTACGTTTCTCTTCTTCCCTTCTGTTCTTACCGAAATGTTCGTTCGGTGTTGGAGCATAGTATTTGGGGTCTATTTCATGGATATTTCCAGGCTCAGGTGGATTAAGTAGAGACGAGTACGATAACGACTTGACTTGTTTATCCATAAAATACACTTTTGTGGGTATACTCTCATCGTCCTCAAGACCTATAGTATCTGCGGAATAGGGTATAGCCGTGGATGAAGGGGAAAGAGTTAAACCCTTCATCCCTTGGCTAACATCAGTCTGTGGTGGCGGTTTACGGGATGGAGACGGCTTTTTAGGGGTTCGGGGTGATGATGGCAGTACTGCGTAGCCCGAATGAGGAGGAGGACTTGGAGCGTCTTCGAGTTCATCGTTATGATGATACTGTGGACTACTAGGACTATTGAACTGAATATCCCGTTCAAGATCATCTAAGTTATCGAAGTCTTTAACGTTAATTGGACTGATGGCTCCACCTTTCTCGTAGAATTCCCTCTCTTCGGAGTTCCAAAGTGTACTTATAGGCTCTTTACTCTGAAATTTACTTCTCAACTTGTTGAATCTAGTCTTATATTTGCCCTTTTTTTCCAGGGTCCCTGAGGATACAAACACTTCAACATCGTGCTCAGTGCTGGAGCCCGAACTTGTCAAGGGGGTAGTGCTCTCGCCCAAGCTCTTGAAGAAACTTTTTCGTTTTGAATCAGCAGACGAAACGAAAATATCATCTACCACACTAGGCTTCCTACTTAAAGACGGGTGCCGCGGAGGAGGAGGGGGTAGTCCTTTTCCAGCTCCATAAGAACTTGTAGAGCTCTTGAATTCCTGGTCTGCAGCCTCAAAGTTTACATTTTCATACAATTTAGGTGGTAAAACTGGGGCACTGGGATAGAAAGTCATTTCCAAATATATCATACCTGCCCTTCTTCCATTTAAGGTCAAGTCATACCATTTATCATGAATATATTTCCCATCGCGTAGGTTTTCATGGCCGAATATCACACTGCAGTCTATATCACACGTTCCTATAGGTGTAGGGTCATTTTTGGTTTCGTCTAGCACGTCTAGCTTAAGTAAAGGCTTTCTTTCTCTGGTGAAATCGAACCTTACTTCATGTGTCCAATCTGGAGTTTGTCCCGCTCTGAAATGAGAAGGTGTTTTTTTGGCAATGGTTCCAAGTCGTAAGGTCACATAGGGAGACTGTTTATCTAGCTTGCGCCTATTAGGAAGGTGCTTCGCACGACAAACTATGACGACCAAAGTACCGTCTGCAGCTTGAGGAGTGGGTGAAGTGGAAATTATCGAAGAATCGGGGTCCATGAGTTGTGTTTGGAGTTTGTATTCTTCGAGATTGTGCAATCAAATATTTATGGAATATCTAGTATTTAATGTGGAGGCTATTTAAGGAATTAATACTGCGAAGACTGTTTATGGTTCGGCTTTATTTAGAAATATTGAGGCGCTGCGATAGCTGAGACAATAGGCAAAATGATGACGCAGGGTGGGTTTTGCCTGTGGGCATAAATGCCAAGGACACACGATGTACACCAGTTCCCACCAGAGGTAAGATCAACCTATCTATCGACTCGCTCTCAGAGAGCTGGTGATAGTACTCGCTGAGTTTTAAGTCTGCTTAGTGCCCATGTATTCTTAATGGGAACGGTCCAGTAATCGTGTGCACCGTACTGCTGATATACAGACGAGTCCTACGTCCACAATGAGGATAAGTTGATAACAGCTAATAGTAGACGAATTAAGAAAGTGTTTTTACTGCTTTCAAAGAAACTGAAATAATAGCCAATATAAATTGATTAGTAAAGGTTATCTGGTCAGCAGGTGTTTAAAATACTGTGAATAGCAAGTTCTCAGCAAAAGGATGTTTGATCCAATAATTTGGCATCCAAGACCAGGGCTCGTTTTGAGATTGAAGCATTACAAATGAGCTTCGGAGATGAAGCTAACATGTAAATTAAGACCGAGACCTGCGAAAATTACCGTTCAAACTGTAATATATAAATGTAATTCCCATGCCTCTCGTAAGCCCTGTGCTAACATACATCATGTTCTCAAGGCATTGAAAATGACTCCAAAGGCGGAGAGGTATATAAACTGTTAGCTAACCGCCCTTTTGTTGTATCATCACAAACATTCTATATTAGAATAACTCATATTAAAACATGCCTACTTACTTTATTGTCGGAGCTACTAAAGGTATTGGTTTTGCTTTTGCAAACCAGGTATCAGCAAACGAAAAGAACTTGGTTATTACCACCGTCAGAAATGAAACCAGACGTGCTGAGCTAGATGCTCTCAAAAGACAAAACTTGAAAGTCATCTACATTGATGCTAACGATAAATATTCCAAGTTTGAAGAGTCCTTTAAGCAGCTTGAAAATTTAGCTCCAGATGGAATTGATGTTTTCATCTACAGCGCTGGTGTAGTTGGATTTAGCCCGCTCATGGCTCCATCGACCGAATACAATCCTGACTTGTACTCACATATTTTATCCACCAACGTTGGAGGTCCAGCTAAAGCTTATAGGGCCATTCATCCTTACCTCTTCAAGGGCAAAGGAATCAAGAAGATTATTTTCATCAGTAGTGCTGCTGGTATGATTGGAAATCCATACTACTCCCACGCTTATGGTGCTTCTAAAGCAGGACTTAACTATATTGGCTCCCAAATTTCTAATGAGAATTCTGTATCCGAAGATCAATTAATCAAAGATTCCGTGACAATCTTATTGCATCCAGGCCTTGTTGATACAGACGCAACATCTGGTGTCAAGAAATTTATCAATATTAAACACTTCAAGACTCCTGCTGCCTCGGTTTCAAATGCTTTGAAATTGATAGAAAATATAACTCACGAGGATACCGGAAAGTTCTATGATGACGAAGGCAACGTGCTTGAATTTATTGCTGACAAGTCTGCCATCCCAGACTTCAGTTAAGCTAAGTTTTTAAGAGCTCCCAAAATTCCACCTGAGAGGTAATAGTACTTCGATGCCCATTATATTTTGTTTATTATATTGATTTGAATGTATGAATGTTTTAAACTCCGCCTCTCTTATCCCCAAACCAGATACAAAACTTCCATAAAGCTCTACAGGTTCATGGTTTAAGATAAAAGGGCCAGAATGAAGTGCAAAGTGGATCTAAATACAGACTTCAATTGTATCTATCCAAGCCGTTTGTTTCTTCTTCAAAGTCAGGAATGATTAGCCCGATTAATATTTTTCACTTCAAGTTGAAACACGACAGTATGCACCGACAAAGAATACGCGTTATAAGATTGGTTGCAAAATTGCGATTCGATCCACGACCGTGGTTGAGGAATCTGAAAGAATTAGTCGGCTTTTGGATGTGCAATGACCACTTTTACTGCAACTTCTAAAATATTGCTAGTCTATTGCTACTTCTTGAAATCATTATCGTACTCAATTTCCCGATACTATTCCTTTCCTAGCATCTCATTTCTTCTTCACATCACTGTAAGGATCTTCGAGCACCCACTCCATTTCCTGTAGAAAGTTTAACTTCATTATGTTAGTCAAGACTAGGTAAAAAAAGATGTCTGTATAAGGAGGAGAACACTTTGGACGTACATCTATTGATAAAATGATTGCTTCACCTTTAAGGCTTGGTAGTCCTTCCATCTTAGTATCTGCAAGTGGCTGCGAAATTCAAGCCTAGCTAGTCTCATCAAGATACGACTGAGTATTTCACAACGATAGCATAATCCACAAGGCAACAGCCCCAGAGAACCAACAATATCAGAAACAATGCAGTATTAATTGTAGAATAGTGTTGGAGTACTATGGGTCCACCGGGCTGTATCGTTAGTAGCTGTGACAGCACCGGCTGCTAATCTTTCAGTCGTAAAGAAACAACAACACGACAAAAAACCCACTAAAACCCAAAATAAGCTTCAAAGCATTGAGGGTACTGTTAAACATGATTTAGTACTCGCGATCTACCTTCTACCCATTCATAACCCACTACTTTGCATACTATGGTGTCAGATACTTACAGCGCGCGAAGAGTACAAAAATTTTTCAACCCATAAACCATGTCTTTCAGGCCTAAAGGGGCTGGGCGAGCCATCTTGCCGTTTGGCTTGGACTACAGCGACGTTTTATCCACGAGCTTCGATACAGAAAAGCCCAAACTTATCTTCCCTATAAATGGGCCTTTGTCAGACCGAGAAAAAGACGAAGCTATCCAGACCATTAACTTCTCCACGCTTATATCAGATGGACCATTTTATACGGGAAATACCACGGACGGGAGCCAGCAAACGACAAGCACTACCCTTCCGGATGGAATCGAAAGACACTCCGACAAATATAAGAAAGTTAAAAAAATAGGTTCTACAATCGAAGACCACCCATTCAATCTTGACTTCTTTCCGTCGAAGTTGTATTCTGTGATGGGGGTACATAAAAAGAAAAAAATCGGATTGTCTACCTATAAGGACAGTAAGGAATTGAATGGAATCAATGGACAAACGTTTATTGCCGATTCAATGGAGGATAAGTCGAAGATGGTCCTTGAGCAATTGAAGAACATGGCTGAAGACCTAGATTCAAAAGATGATGACGTGGAGGTGGAAGATGATGATGAAGATGACATAGAAGATGACTTCGATGATGACGAGGATGATGATTACAATGCCGAAAAGTACTTTGACGGCGGTGATGACGATAACGCTGACGACGACGACGAAGAAGCAGCTTTCTAGCTGTATTATAGAGTTATTTAGCTTTTAGATAGAGATCGATGAACTAATGCACAGGAAGATACTATAGTAGACTGTAATGAGTGGTAAGGATTATTGTATGGCTATCGTTTATAAATCTAATGATAATTGGTAAAGGCGATTGATATTCTCATCCGTTGAACGATGGACTATGAGTCAATATATCAACATAGCAGTATACCCATTCAATAGTGCTGAAATCCTTGTTATCCTAATTAATATGTCTTGAATATGCGAAACTAGTCCTACTTAGTTCAAATATTAAATGCAAATGATACTAGTGCGTTCCGGCCTTCAACCTTACCCTTCCAACGGCCAAATCTATGCTCTTTGCTCACAAGGGCATACACAATGACTTTCTTGCTATCTACTATCTCAGCACTGTCAACTCTGTTAACACAGCCCTTCACCAGCACGCCACCAAGAAGCGTAAAGCTTCTCATGCCTTCTTGATCAATTTTCCAGAATTTTACCTCCCCCGAATAAGATCCAGTGACGAAAATGTCACTAAATGGTATGGCATAAACTGCTGTGATCCAGTATGGTTGTGGTCTTGGTACTTGTATTGCAACATCCTCTGCCGTTTCGGCACTGGAGCGAGAAGGTGCAAGCTCCGGTTCAAGCCCATGTGCAGCTCTTTGTAAAAATACGGGCTTCTTCTTAGCAAGAGACCAAAGGGCAACGTTTCCGTTATCAGACCCGGTAATAAAA
Organism: Yamadazyma sp. yHMH685; assembly: GCA_030571055.1. NCBI lineage: Eukaryota > Fungi > Ascomycota > Pichiomycetes > Serinales > Debaryomycetaceae > Yamadazyma > Yamadazyma sp. yHMH685. Next base: position 370,613 of record JAJLXC010000004.1, read on the forward strand.
TGTGACTCATCGCTCATAGAAACACAATCTATAGACCCTTCAGCATAGAACGCACCTTGTAATTTTTTAGCTTTCTCGCCTTCCCCTCCCCTGAATGTCAATCTGGACTCGTCTGCAATCTTCCAGAACAACGCAGTTCTGTCCCTTGACCCTACAGAAACGCAGGTCTCTCGAGATAATCCCGAGATATCAGCAATTTTATCTTGATGGCCGTATAACACCTCCAACTGGGAGAACTGATTGATCGAGTATGTTCTCACTTTCAAATCTGCACAAGCAGCGTATAATTGGTCCGAATTTCTCCTGAAAGCAAGAGAGTTTATGGGTGCTCTCGCTTCTAACACTTTCAAACATGCAAGGTTTTCACTCGACCATATAATGAGTCTTCCATCGTTTCCTCCGGTAACCACATACTTTCCATCTGGAGATGCGCTCACGCAGTTTATAGACTCACAATGGTGGTTACGATGCTGCTCATCTCGGAGTGTAGAGAACTTTGAGCCTCCCTTCGTGTGTTTCACTCTTTCTGGTTTACGTTTTTTTGCATCGATTTTCCATTTGATCAACTCAGCATCTTTGGAGGTGGTATATAAGTATGGGTAATGAACAGCCAAGCCAGTCAAGTTCCTGCTGCCTATTCTAGTACTTACAGGAGTCAAATCTTCTATCTGAGGAAATACTTTCTTGGAATAGAACTTGAACATGTGACCTTTGGACTCAGCAACATCTCTCTGCAATCTTCTACCAATGATATCGTTATCCAAATCTTTTGCATCAAATTCGTCTTCTAGGTCAGTATTTTTCAAGTTTTCGAGGTATTGTTTTGCCAATCTTCTTCTCTTATCTGCTGCATTCTCTTCGAGAAACTCTTCGTCTGAATCCATCTCTGGGACTTCTGGTTCACTTGTAACGGAATTAGAATCGCTTTCAGAGTCGCTCTCTTCAGAGATCTCATCGTCTTGAGGAGTAGGTTGTCGACGGGATTTCGAACCGTTTCCGGTCCTTAAATTTTGACGAGTAGTACTGGATGATCTACTTGCTCTCTTCCTCTTACGAGAAGGATCCGAAAGAAAGGGGTCGCCTGCCATGATGGATATTTGATAGATGAGGTAGAGATGTTTGAAAAATCTTTCGCTGCGAAGAGTGGGTGGCACATGCAGGACTGTCTATATTAATAAGAGCGACTATAGAGTTACATAAATTGATAAAGAATGCAGCTAGTACTGTATGAGCCCAATGGTACTGCTCGTGTCTGAATCCACTTGTGTTTAATCTTCGAGGAGATCTTCGATATCATGGTCTTCCGCAGCATCGTACGCATTTTGGTGTCTCTGTCTCAATGTCTCAAACTCTTGTTGAATGTATGCTTCCTTCAACTTATTCTCTTTTCTGGTCTTTTTTCCCCAACCAAACTGCTTGGCCTCCTTCTTCAATCGTTCCTCGGCTTCTTGTTTTTGCTTGGCCTCCCTAGCAGGTTTTTCCCTTTTCTCTTGCTCGTCCCTATTCACTTGTGTTTGTACGTGGTACTTGGTGGCCCACTTTTGATAGAGGCCTCTGAAAATGACGTAGCCACATACGATGATGACAAGACGGAAGTACTTGATGAAACTGTCTTTGTCGACGTAGTCAAAAATGAACTCGAACATGGATGCGGTAGTTTCGGACATGCTTAGTGAGAGAAGTCGGAATGTTTGATTTAATTTTTCAGTGAGAATGATTTGATAGAGCTCTTATTTGGGAAGGTAGACTGTTTAAAGTAATAAGGTACTTAGTTATCTACCACACCTGTTCTTCTATCATCGTTTACCTAGCATAATTCTCCGAGCTCACAACTCCATAAAATACTTTTTACTTCACAACGAAACAAACACATATTGTATAATTAATTAACTATTTTGGCACATTCCACCAGTACCTCTCCCCCATCTGATCGTAGGATGACTCTTCTATACACTTATCGTCCGATTACTACAACTCATCATCATCCTCAAATGGATCAATCTCTGGAAAGTCCCCAACTTCTACTTTTTGGGGCTTCACGAAACTTCCATGCTTTTCCTTACAGGAAAAAATCTTTATCAGTCCAATCAGCCCGTTATTCTTCCCCAAGGGTTCATCAAATTCGACCCCAATCCAAATCCCCTCTCCATCGTCGAGCTCATTGATTTTTCCTACGAACCTAATGGTTCCTCTCCGCTCTCCTTCGATATTGATGGTTCTACATCTGAGTCCAGCTTTCATGTTTTTAGACGCCTCTTGTTCCATTTGAAGTTTCCTCTGCTTCTCCTCTTGAAACTGAGGGTTGAATCTGCCCAATTGGTTCTGGCTTTTCCAGTGCAACACCGTATCGTTTCGGGAAGCGTACTCTTCTTCACTCATTTGGTAAGCCTTGGTACTTTCGTCTTCCACGAACAGCTTCAACTCGCTGTTTGGGTTTTCGTCAACAACATGGATCCTTGCAAAGCTCGAGATTTTGAGCTCTTCAACGCGTGTTTGTTCATCCTGTTGTTTATTGTAGGTATTAAAATTGGCGAGCACAGTAAAAGTGCTGGAATTTGAAACCGTATAGAGGTGGATAGTTTGGAACTGGGGAGCAATCCCTGTGATCTGCTCGAGCCTAATTTTGAGGTATGCAACAGACCAGTTAGGAGAGATCTTTCTCTCTGATGATGTGAAGTCGGACGTTACGTATACTGTAATGTCCATGATAGTTATTTATAATCTTTCAACTTTTGCAACAATGCGCACTGAAAATTTCTACCTTCAACATCATGGAAGTATGTAGAGTATACTACTAAAAGTATGGCCCATACTAACTATTTAGAGCGATACCACACATTCTCAGAGCAGGGATAGAGGCAACAGCAATAACTACAACAGAGATAGCAGAGATAGCAGAGACAACAGAGACAACAGAGATAACAGAGATAACAGAAGAAGAAATGGAAAACAAGAAGGCCCTAAAAGAGAAGCTATCTTGGATCTCAACAAGTATAGAGATACAAGCGTGACTGTACAGTTCATTGGAGGAAGGAGTATTGTAGGTGTTTTGAAAGGGTTTGATCAGTTGATGAACTTGGTTTTGGAGGAAGTTGAAGAAACTTTAAGAGGTATGTAACAACAGAAGCACAATAATTGATTGAGTACTAACATTTATAGACCCAGAGGACGCTAATATATTGACGAAAAACACTAGGAAACTTGGTCGTGTTGTGGTTAGGGGACCAAGCTTGTTGACCATCTCTCCGTTAAACGGCAGTGAGATTATCGACAATCCGTTTGCTGCTGCACAGTAGAACTGTATATTATTGAATAAATATTATTATTCGGAGAATTGTAATTTCCTGCAGTACTAAGTAGTTGTATATGGAGCTTTAGAGATGATGCTGGGCCGTAAGGCAATCTTTAAGGATGGTACAGCCTTGAACTGCCTGGTTAACTCTTCGTCTATACTTCGAATTTCCATATTACATGCAAGCGTGCTAGTATAGTTCGATTAAGTGTAGTTTCGAGTTCTGTCTATATTCATAAAACTGTCAGTATATCAAAGCCATCTGACAACCCTCAACAATCCCCTCCCATGTTCTCGTGTATGGCAACATCAACATCAAAATGAAGCAGCACACCTCACATATTGTGGAATTCTGACACGAACACCTAGAATATAGGTGGAACATCTACACAATTACAACCAAAATACCTATTGATCCTCTAGAGCACTCAAATTACAGGCCACCTCGTTTCGACTGATTAGTGACTCGAGTTATCTTAAATTGCCACAAGTAGCACCCTATCCACACCATGACCAAACCCTATTGGTACTTTGACTACATGCCACGACTATCCATGCAATAACTGGAACTACCAATCTTAACATCTTATCTCCAGCGCGTTATCTCATCGCAGAAAATTTATCTCCACTAAACGACACTAACGATGCTGACGGCCACCAAGTACTCAAAGAACGTGGTTCTTCTCCCGCAGACTAACCAATTGATCGGATTATACTCTATAATCAGAGATCAAAGTACAAAGAGAGGCGACTTTGTCTTCTACTCTGACAGAATCATTCGTCTTCTTGTTGAAGAAGGTTTGAACCAATTGCCAGTACAGAAAGCCATCATTAAAAGTCACGGGAACCATGAATATGAGGGTGCTAGGTTCTTAGGTAAAATATGCGGTGTTTCCATTGTTAGGGCAGGTGAGTCCATGGAAATGGGATTAAGAGACTGCTGTAGGTCAGTCAGAATCGGTAAGATCTTGATCCAAAGAGATGAGGAAACGGCTATGCCAAAATTATTTTACGAAAAGCTCCCTGAAGATATCAGAGACAGGTACGTGTTTTTATTGGACCCCATGTTGGCCACAGGTGGTAGTGCCATGATGGCTGTAGAAGTCTTGTTAAAGAGAGGTGTGAAGATGAACAGAATATTCTTTTTGAACTTGTTAGCTGCACCAGAGGGTATTCAAGCTTTCCAGCAAAAGTACCCAGAAGTCAAGATCATCACAGGTGGCGTCGACGAGCGCTTGGATAAAGACAAGTTCATTGTTCCTGGATTGGGTGACTTTGGTGACAGGTACTACGGGATCTGATCAGGAGTTTCGTATCGGACATAGTAGTTTAGACTGCTTATATAAACAATAGTAATTGAAGCATTATGGTACATTTACGTATTAAATAAATGTAGTGTTATATTGTTGCTTTCTGGAATGGCCAGAGATAGTATACAAGAAATTTTAAAATCGGCATCCTATCGGCGGGTTTCCATATTTGAATATTGCCCCTTCTATATACGATTGGTCCATACATGTGTAGCATTCTATACTCAGCAGAGAGCATCTATCACAATTTTGAATAGCACAGTCTTATCTATTATCCACCAGTCTATTCTGTTATATGCATTTTTTGAACACTATATCGGGATCTTCCTGATACTCCTCGGAGGACACCCACATCTTTTTGAAAGTCGAGAGCCCTGCAAGAATCAGTCCACCCACCCACGTCAGGTACTTTCTCTCCGGAGACGCGAAGATCTTCACCTTCATCTTTGTATCATACTGCTCGCTCCTGTAGTGTTCAGTTCTCCCCAAGCTCTGCAGGTCCTTGAGTTCCGTCAACATTCGATCCCCAAAACCTCTCAAAAGCGTATTCCCTCCAGATAGTATAATACTACCGTAAAGGGTCGGGCGAAGGTCTAGGTCGGTCTTGGCCAATGCTAATGCGGTCAACTCTGCTACCCCTGGTGACTCATCACCTACCAACTGGGGATTGAAAAGGATTTCAGTGGACCTGAAACGTTCACTTCCGAGTTGTAAAATGTGGCCGTCCGGTAATTTGTAAGAAGAAATTAATGAATCAGGAACAGAAGCTGCAGGCATGGTACTAAGAATGTCGTGACTATAGGCAGCAGAGGCGTAGATCTTTTCATCCTTTTGAGGGTCTTTCAGGACAAAACAATGTCTCTCCTTGATCGTTCTTGCAAGCTCAAACTCAGCACTGCTGCGCAAAGACACCCCTGTCATGCGTCGTATGTGGTGCACCAATTGCTCTGTCACATCACGTCCCGCGAGATCTAGTCGTTTTATGGCTGTTGGAAGGCCAAATCCTTCGTAGGATGGCACAATATGCGTGACACCGTCGCCCGAGTCTACCACCACACCCGTAGTACGTCCGGCAGCGTACAAGGCGAGCGTCGCCTGAAGCAGTACGTACACACACGGTACGTTAAACAGCTCGAAGAGGACCTGGCACATTTTACTACGGTTCTGCCGGGGGTTGAGGGGTGCCTCAGTGATTAGAAGTGGGTGTTCCTCAGCACTTGTTTTAAGATCGTGGTAAGCACCTGCCCATAGCGTCTCCATATCGTGCCAATTCGTCACCACACCGTGCTGGAGCGGGTATCGGAGATGTAGAATTCCACGATGCTGTTGTGCTGCACTTCCCACGAATGTGTCATCCTTGAGGGCCCCCTGAACGGCCCCAGCCATAATTTTCTGGTACTTCGGAGTACCAATGAGGGCTGGGGTTACGGCTCTTGGTTTATCTTCACCGGCGAAACCAGACTTAGTCTCGCCTGAGCCATTGTCTATCACCACCGGCTGGTTATAGAGCGAATCTGTCATTATATGAATTATATAAGCTGCAGGCTTTTCGGTCTTCGTCCCTAGCGTTCTATGTTGACAATTTTGGTTTCGCGTTAGATCAACACTCTCAAACCTAACATGAACCTGCTAAACAGTCTCACCAATAACCAGAAAGCAGAGCTTCGTAACGCATTCACGTTGATCGACGGCGACTCCAAAGATGCCCTCATCACCAAAGACGACTTGAAAAAGCTATATAAGACTCTAGGCATTGAACAACCCAGTCTGGAACAACTAGACTTGATGGTGAAGACCGATAGCAATTCTTCTGGAGTGAACTTTGCCCAGTTCCTGCAGATCATGGCCCAGCAGGTGCTGATGTTGGATGATAGGGCCACCATATACAAGGCACTCTCTGTGTTTGCCGAGGGCCTGGACGTGAAGGATCTTATAATTGATGTAGATGCCTTGAAAGAAGCGTGTTGTTCAGTACAGCTTGGAGACATTGGATCAGGTGATCACCGGTTATCTAGAAGTACCTTCGATGAGCTAGTGAAGGGATTTGTGCGGGAGCAAAGTAATGGCAAGAAGTTGTTTTTAGTTTCCAACTGGTTGGATGCGTATGTAGATTAGTGACATGGTGAGATATGGGGGATTTACTATAATGTTTCATTAATATACATAGCGAGTTCTCTATATAGATCAGTTTTTGACGTTGTAGTGTTAGATAACCCTTTGCTCTTATCGTCCAGTTTGCGGTTAACTGACCAATGAATCACGCATCAATAATCAACTCATCGCACCCCCAGTCTTCGTACGATCCATCTGGTAAATATCTCCTGATGACAAGAGGAATTTTGCGTTGGGCCAACTCCTTCATGGCGATTTGTAATGGGTCTGTTTCTCCCTCGATGTCCACCAAAACTGGGGCATTTAATGAGATTTGGAGGGCTCTCGTTCCCAAAACTCTGGCACGTTCATACTTCGTCATGTACGGCGTAGTTGTTCTCTTTTCCTTGGGTATGGAGAGCTCTGCGGTGGTCTTAACTCTAGGTTTGTCATCAGAACCAAATCCTCCATTGATGATGGTTCTACCATCTTCAGCCTTCATTTCAGCATCACCGTTCTCTTGCTGAGGCTCATCAAACTCGTTGTCCGAGAAGTGGTCTGGTTGGTCGAAGTCCTCGAAGTTTTCTGGCCCGTCGTTGTATGCACTTTCTTCGATGTCTGACATTGGTTAGAGATGAAGAGAAAAATTTTTGTGCGAACATTTCGGTTGCAAAAGATTGAAGATGTAGAGGGTTTTTCAAATGAGCAGAAGGGAGCGGTATACTCTAGTAGTGATAGTTCACCATAGTCAAGAGACACCATTGTGAAGAAGTTTCAACTGCACGACCTCAAGGCTAGATTACAATTGATTTATACTCATGTTCAAATTTTGAATATCGTTTATTCTATTACTATTTAACAGACGCAAGTCTGCCTCATAAATATATGCAAGAACCATGGCCCCGTTTAGCCTACAATTCATCAGCAAATGGCAAAACATCAACATCTCCAACGGCCACGTAGTTAAAGGCGGAAACCTTAGGTTTTTTAGCTTCCACGGAATAGTCCAAAGGAGATTCGACAGTGGCTTCTAAAGCGTTAGCCAACTTGGCGTTGGCAACAGCAGAAGTCAAATCAGCGGTATTAACAGCATCAACAGCAGCCTTAGCTTGCTTGATACCAGTAGCAACAACGTCAGCATTGGCACCAGAAACTTGCACGACGAACAAACCAGCGTCTTTGTACTTGTAGATCTTAGAAGAAGCACCTTCAATCTTGGCTAATGGAGTGTTAATGGATGGCAAGACAACTGAGCCAATAGCAGCCGACAAAACGTCGAACTTGGCGAAATCAGCTGGAGTGATTGGAACACCAATGGCAGCAATAGAAACACCAGCCGCACGGACTCTAGCTTCTGTACCAGTGATGGTCTTAGATTGGATGGTCTTAGAAGCACCAGCGGGCAAGTCAGCAAAAGCACTCTCACCAATGAATTGAGCCAAGTCAGACTCATTGGCTCCAGAGGCATAAACAGAAACATTGGCTTGGTTGTACACTTCCCCAGCGTATTCAGAGATTTCTTCAACAGTGACAGGCCTGGCCCCATCGTAGTACAAAGGTTGGGCGTAACCCTTTTTAAAAGAAATCTCGTGCAACTTTTCCACGGCAACAAAGGAGTTCAGAGCATGGGCAGCTGCGTACTCGCCAGCAGCTGTAGGAAGGACGATTTCTGGCAACTCGTGAGGACGGTAAGAGGTCTTGGTCAAAACATTACCCAAGGCTTCGACATAAAATGGCAAATCTTCTTTCAAGAACTGCGTCTTCAACACGATAGCGTCTCTGGTGACGGTGGAGGAGAAGTTTCCGCCTAATAATTCACTTTCTCTGGTGAATCTCAAGGCAGATTTTGGCTGGGTGTTCAAAAAGTTGTATTTGGCTAACAAATGAGCAACACCTGTCTTGCTGGCTTTGGAACCAGAGTTATTGACGACGACAGAAAGGGTGGTGAGGTTTCCAGGAGCATCTCTGGTGGCAACCTTGACGGCAGCAGCGGAGTATGAACGGGTGGATACACGAGGCAACATCTTGTTAATGAAGAGTGAGTTGAAAAGTTTTGAGAAAAATTATTTCCAGTGCGTGTGATTGGCCGCGAGGGTCTGTGAGAGTAGAGAAGGTGGTGTGATAGTGTAGGGATTGAGTGAAGGTTATGGACTGCGTGAGTAGTGAGCATCATTATCTTGGGGAATCTGTTGGACTTGAACTTTTTCAAGGGCTCCGGGATGTGCTTTAGTAGGTATAAGTGGCTGTAGATAGTGGATGTATGTGCTTATGTAAGCAATTAGGTAAAAGATATATAAGTATTGATCTTTTTATACCCAGTATTACTGACTGAACAAGTCTCGGGATTGTTGGGTAGAAGTCATATACTGACCCTGTATCCCTCTACCAGCTAAATCTACCTTCGGCATAAAAACCCAAATCTTCAGATAGCTTTGTATAAGCGTTTATGTAATATGTTCAATATATATTTTTCAATCTATTCAAATCTGAGTAAGACGAATAGAACCCCGTTTTGACTCCTCTACACCATTTTGATCGCAATAATCCATCACAAGCTTTCCCCACAGGAAGTCGATGAGCACCAAAATATGCACACCTCCCCATAGAAGGTTCATACTATAGAAGAAGTTAGAGTTCCCAGTTCCCAAAACAATCCAACAGTAATACAAAATGGGCAGCAAAACCATTCCCACAAGAAGGGTCAATCCTGTGATGTATACCAAATTGCAGTATGGAAGGACTGTGTATGAGAACAAGGGAGCAAGAGAAATGGCCAAACCAAAGTCAGCAACTGTTGGATATGTCTTGAGGAAAGACATCCACACGTACACCAAAAACACTGCAAGAAGCAGATCCCCTTGCGTTTTACCGTACTCAAAGAACCGGATGGTAAGCGGAAACACAAACACAAATGCAAATAAATTGTATACCCCGAGGTAAAAGGGTGTGAAGAAGTCAAACATTTCGGTGAAAAAGTACCACCAGAGCCCTACGTTTGGCTGCAACTTTGTATGACTGAGAATGACTAAGTAACACTGGTCTAAGAAGGAAGCTGACAGTGTTAAGATGATAGAAAAAAAGATCAAGAACCCTCCAGTCATGAAAAATACAGCAGCACCTTGAAAGTAGTGAGCTTTAGCATCGAAGTCTTTATGTACCTTTCTCATAGCCACATGTCCCAAAGCCAACACCGGTATCACCATGAGCAATGGATTCAATGAGAGATAAGAAGCGATTCCCAATGCCACCATCGCTCTAGGAGTATTAAGAGCAGCTGCAGCCTGGTAGATGGACTCTACAATAAACACTGATGAAAATAGCACCGTGCTATGGGCCAAGTTGGAGAGGAGCAATAATGGATTGAAAAGGTAGAACGAAGCCACCAATCCATCACTGAGGCGAGGGATTGCCTTACCCCATTCTTTCTGTGCATGTTGGTTGTACCACTTGTTAAGCTGGACAAGCCTAAGAGCGACGAGTACGTCAACAGCCGAATAGACAAAATTACAGGCTATGAAAAAAACCTGTGGTGGTAAACGGCGAAGTAATGCAAAGAACGCAACGAGAAGTGGGGCATGGTGATTGACTCCACCATCGTAGGGATTTATGCCATTATCGAGGTAAAAAAAAGCTTCTTGAAGCGAAGTGTATGAAGAAACTGGGGTGGCTAACTCAACAACAGTAGAGAGCTGAAGCGGAATGTTTGGGAAAATTGTGGGGAGGAGGAAGCGGACGGCGAACCCGACTGCTAGGATGCGGCTAGTCTGCTGCATCAATGGTGCTTTGTATGATCTGCCTGATCTATGTACGTGTTGAACAGTCAATTCGCGCTGCGTAAAGATATTTAGTGAGAGTTTGAAGAGTAAAGATTATAAGAGTGAGTATTTGTAAAATCAAAACGTTCAACTTTTATTGTTGATCTTAACTATTCCCACATTGGCATTCACGATATCCACATGTCTTCATCCGTATGTATCCACAGTTATCACAACCAAACCTTACTAACCTTTAGTTCAATCCAGTTAACCCCAAACCGTTTCTCAAAACCCTCACAAACAAGCCTGTCGTTGTCAGGCTCAAATGGAACCGAACGGAGTATAGAGGAATCCTCACGTCTGTGGACAGTTATATGAACTTGCAGCTTTCAGATTCCAGCGAGTCGGTAGTGGTAGATGGAAAGAAAAGCAACGAGAGCATCGGAGAAGTGTTTATACGGTGTAACAACGTGTTGTTTGTAAGGGGAGATGATGAGAAGGAAAAGCAGAAAGACACTGAGATGGAAGAAGACAAGGACGGAAAAGAATAAAGATGAAGTACAACATATGTAGTAGTGCATCTCATTCTGCAAACATAGACAGAGGTTGATGCAGCAGGTAATGTAGTATATAGCTAATAGAATTTTTATTCACGATATCGGAAAAGCTTTTGCGTAGCAACGTTCCTTCTATGCCATAATAACTCTTTGTGTGAATTACATCTACCATTTTCACTGCTCTACTTCTACAGAATACTGTTGGTGCGATTATTTTTCATCAATGTCGGACCAGCCAGAAGCAGCACCATACGGAGGCTTGCTTGTGCAGTCTCTCGAGGAAGATAACGATAATAAGAAGCTTCTCGAAGCACAAGCTGTCGAAGTGACTGTCAATGGTACCACTCAGACATTGCGCCCAGAAGCAGTCTTCGTTAGAGGTGTAGACTCGCTTTCCACGCAAAACATCGAAGCTTACTTCAACTACTATCTCAACTACGACGTGTCAACTGTAGATGGCCGTACTGTATACGACCAGAGACCTTTTGACTCTCAGTTGAAATTTGTGGTCCGCTGGATTAATGATAGCTCTGTGAATATCGTATTCAATACTCACGAGGAAGCCATCAAGGCTCTCGAAACTGTCTCGACTGTGGGTTCAAACCCTGCCATTCTGGTCTCGGAAGAAGAGAGTGACACCGAAACACGTTTGGCTAGCTTGATCCAGGAAAGAGAAACTCAGCCGTACAACCCTGTAATTGAGTTTCAAAAAAGGACCACTTTGGCCAATAGATTGGGGATAAAGGGTGACGATCAAGCGAAAACTGAAGGTATGGATGAAGACGAGTCTGCAATTGTGATGTTTGCCCGACTCTCTTTCCAATCGGACGTGAAGGTCAAGAATGCTGCCGTATATTCTCGTTACTATTTGTTACATGGTGAGCCAGAAAGAAAGCCTAGAAGAAAGCACCGTCCCCAACGCCCGGCAAGGCGTGATTATGACGATGACTTGTTTGCAGACAAACTTCGTAGCAAGAATGGTGAAGAGGAAGAGGATCTTTTTGCTAATAGAAAAGCAGGAAGGGACAGAGACAGAAGTCCAACCAGAGATGTAAATGATAGGGAGAGAGACAGAAGTCCTGTGCGTATGGAAATCGAGTAGATGAAAATTCCAAGGAAGGAGCTAGTAAGCTGTATAGTAGACTGGATAGGCTGTAGTACAACTGTATAGTAGACACTGAATATACTTAGAATAGCGGGCTGAGGAGATGAAATTTCATTCTTATCTTTACTCTTTGTCAAACAGGTTCAGTAATGTTATGTGTATTAGATATCTACTGCTCACCGTCTCCTTTTCACTGTTACTCTGAGCAAAATGCACTCCAATGATTTTGTTTTATACCCCTTCATAATCCATTAATTACCCTCCTGTCCAAAGTCATCAGTAAACTTCACGTGATTTTTGATATCGGCTTCGTTTACAGTAGGTCTATTACTCTTGATGGACTTTATGAAATCCTTGATCGTCAATTCTGGCTCTTTGAGTTCGTCTGTCTCGATCTCCATCCAGTTCAACTCCCTTGATCCTTCATCTCCGGGCGAGCAAGGAGTTAACTGTTCATTACCGTTTTCGCCTTCCACCGGCTTGAAATGCGTAGCCTGTTGGATCTTTCTAATAGGTTGCATCAATGCGTCTCTTACCACCACGGCGATATCGTGTCCCGAGTATCCATCAGTCATGCCTGCCAAAACTCTCAAGTCATGAGATGTACACTCACAGGGGACATCGCCGATGTTGATTTCAAACATACGGGTCCTGGCATCTTCGTCTGGTAAAGGAATGTAGATTCTACGCTCAAAACGACGTCTGATAGCGGCATCTAGTTGCCACGGAATATTCGTAGCCCCTAAGACTAAAACACCACTAGAATCGTTTCCTACACCATTCATCTGTACCAACAATTCAGTTTTGATTCTACGCAGGGCCTCACTTTCCCCCTCACCTCTGGGACCACACAAGGCATCGACTTCATCTATAAAGATGATCGACGGCTTGCTTTCCCTGGCCATGGTGAACAATTGTTTAACCAAACGTTCACTCTCTCCCATCCATTTAGAAACTAAATCAGACAGGGACACAGAGAAAAAAGTGGAGTTTGCTTCGGTGGCTACAGCCTTTGCTAGATAAGACTTACCAGTACCTGGGGGGCCATACAAAAGGATACCAGAGGTAGGTTTACGGTTCCCCTTGAATAATTGTGGGAACTTGACGGGCAAAATAACTGCTTCTTTAAGGGCTTCTTTTGCACTTTCAAGACCAGCGATATCACTCCAGCTAACGTTAGGGGTTTCAGAAAGGATAGCCCCAGCAAGGGCGCCTCGGAGCTTCTTCGTGTCAGCATCGTCGTCGTCGCCGGCTTCACCGGGCTTGCGGGCTTTCGTAGACCCGTTAGTAGACGAGTTCTCGGCCAGGTTGCTTTTCAGCAGCTGTTTCTCAAGGTGATCCTTGAGCTGTTCTGCTCTGGTCAAGTATTCAGTAAACTTAGATTTGATCAATTCTTTGGACTTAGCATTCTTCTCGTACTTGATGGCAAGCATAAGGTAGTCAAGGCCATTGTAGTAGAGTTTATATGCTTCTTCATACCGTGTAGCAGTGTCTGCGTCGATAGCTCTTTGCACCAATTCTATCCCCTTGGAGAGAAAGTCGGAGGAGGACATGGTGTTGGCTGTAAGCTAGTGGGACAGGATGTTATTTGTTCAGTCTTTTAGCCTTGTAGAGTGTATAGGGGCAAAAAGGTTCCGAATAATTCTACGATCAATTTGCAAATCTATTCCGATAATGTATTCGAGTCAGTCCAAATCTGATGTGGAGATCGTGCGCGAATTCGAGTGATCAGAGACTTGATGAGGCTAAATGATAAGGATATATGAAGCATCATGGAGGTTGAAACTTGATTGCAGCTGGGCGCATACTGGGCGCATACTGGTGTATCCAGGTAAACATATCACAGAAGACTGATATTGGCTTTCGTGTGGTTTCAATTTATCTTTACAATTCCACTAAACCATTACTTATACACCTCCTTCTCGATACACCTTGCGATCCTATACAAATAAGTCCCCTAAGATAGCTAGAGGGCAACTCTAAATATACCGATTTCCTTAACGTCCGACCCATCGGCAGCAATAACACAAACTGAACACACTAGCCTCGTATCTACACGACAGTTTACCCGAAACGGGATTTTTCTAATTTTTCCCGCTACTCAACTCTACACACTATAAACGATGAGTCAACGCGAAACAACTTAAATTTTAGGGCATGGTTAGTTCTAAGGATAGTGTAGCTTCCGGTAACGAGTACAAAGGGATCAGGGGTTCTGCCAACTACAGTGAGAACGACTACGACATCCCAGGTGTTTACACGTCTGAGCCCCGGTCTTCAGCCACTCTGAAAAGCTCATCTGACTCTTTATCGGGAACCGAAGACCATCGGGGACCCAATCTTCAAAAGCAGCATTCAAATGTTTCAGACATCTCTAGAATAATCTCGGGTGTCCGTGACGATATGGTCCAGAGCCAGGACTATCACGAGTTGCCGGTTGGTGACTCCATTATTGCCCAGGAGCTAGAAAGAGTGTCTCGTCTCAGCACACAAGCAGACCCGGAGGAGCTTGAAAGTGAGCCGCAGTCCGAAGATTCTTGTCTGCAATATGAGAAGGACTTAGCACCTCCACCGGATGAGGGCTTCGCCTGGGTAATTGCAGCGATTGCCATGTTGGCTGTTTTTGCAACCTGGGGCTCAAATGCAGCCTTCGGAGTTTTTTTGCAGTATTATCTTGATAACGAGATTTTTGACGGAGCTACGAAATATGACTTTGCTTTGATTGGTGGAATTGTGGTATGCTTAGCTTTGCTGATGTGCCCGGTTGTGACAATTTTGTACCGGGTTTTTGGCGTTAAAAGTATCACCATAGTAGGTATTGTTCTTCAGACTGCTGGATATATATTGGCTTCCTTTGCAACTCAAATCTGGCACTTGTATCTCTGCCAAGGTGTCATTGTCGGACTCTCGTTTGGTTTATTATATATACCATCCACGTTGATTCTACCAACGTGGTTCGACAAGCATAAGGCTATGGCCTTTGGGATAGCTGTTTCAGGAGCAGGTCTTGGAGGTATTGTGTTCGCATTGAGTATCAGTCGTGTATTCGAAATCACCGGTAACCAGCACTGGGGGTTGAGGTTGGCCGCGTTAATAGCATTGTTGTCAGCTTTACCTTCCCTCCTTCTTAAACCTAGAACTGGGTTTAATGTGCCGTTCAAGCAACGGTGTCTGCGCACCTTCATTCAAGAGAATGCTAAGCTCATTTTTGATTTCTCGGTGCTCAAATCTGTGCCTGTTGCAACCCACAGTGTATGGTTTATGACGGCAATCTTGGGTTATGTTTTGGTATTATTCTCCATCTCATCATACGCTACACTGATTGGGTTATCATCAAAACAAGCCAGTACTTTAACAGCCATTATGAATGTTGGTCAGACTGTAGGCAGACCGGGTATTGGTCATGTGGCTGATATGTTTGGAAGAAGCAATGCTACAGCTGGATTGTGTCTCGTGGTCAGTATTTTGTTATGGGCATTTTGGATCAACGCTCGAACCTATGCAGCTATGATACCATTTTCTCTTCTTCTTGGAAGCGTGGTTGGGGTGGGTAGCACTATGTCACTGCCGTTGTTATCTGATGTATTGGATGATACCAGCAAGTTACCTGCTGGTTGGTCTGCCATGAATATTATGGGGGGTGCCACTTCATTAGCTGCTGAACCGCTAGCATTAGCCATGTTGCTGGTCCATGCTTCAAGGCCCTATTTACATGCGCAGATTTTCGCAGGTGCCTGTTTCTTTGCTTGCTTCTTGTTTCTGTTAATTGTGAGACAATATTTGGTTGCGAAAAGTTTGAGGAATCTCTTGCATCTAACTCAACAGAAACTTGAAGATATGTCAAGCACTAGGACGAAATATTTGACTACTGACGCCTTGGAGAGAAATGACGATAATGACGCTGAGGTGCAGTTGTTGCATGAAAGAATGAGGAGGTACGAGCGGTTGCTCCAGGGAACGTTGGCAAAATTTTTTATCCGGATGGCTTATCCTATCAAAGTTTGACTGGGGTGAAATCACGGATGAAATCACGTTATGATATTTATTTAGAAAATAATAAAATGTATTTTTCGTAATAATCAGCGCCACTTAGACCGGTCATACATAGAGTAGCTGTTACCTACTATAATTTAAGAATGAGATAAATTGTGTCTTCAATTTTTTACATTGAATTTTCAAATCTTTGAGTGATTTCTCAAATATGTCTTCATATCTAAACAGTATTTTATTATCTGTTTATTAACAATGTGGATTTTTGCGATACTATACACGATATATATATAAATATCTTAACGGTTAGACTTGGCGACTCTTTCCAATTCATCCTTCTTCTTGATGGCGTAAGAGGTAGAAGAACCCTTGGCAGCGTTGATTAATTCTTCAGCCAAACATTCAGCAATGGTCTTGATGTTTCTGAAAGCAGCTTCTCTAGCACCAATGGTTATTAAAGCAATAGCTTGGTTAACTCTTCTCAAAGGAGAAACATCAACAGCTTGTCTTCTGACGGTACCAGCGGAACCAATTCTGGTGGAGTCTTCTCTTGGGCCAGAGTTGACAATAGCGTCTACAACAACTTGCAATGGGTTTTGCTCGGTGACAACGTGGATGATTTCCAAAGCTTGTTCGATAATTCTGACAGCCTTTAACTTCTTACCGTTGTTTCTACCGTTCATCATTAAAGAGTTGGTCAATCTTTCGATAATAGGACATTGAGACTTTCTGAATCTCTTGGCAGCGTATCTACCGGCGGTGTGAGAGACAAAGACAGGTTGGGAGATCTGAACGTAATCAACCAAAGAAACATCCTTGACTTCAACTTCTTCGAAAGACCATTTGTTGAACAACTTGACTTCGTTTTGGGCAGCCTGGACATCAGCTGGAATGGCGGTGGCCAATTCAACCAACTTGAATTCTTCTTGGACTACTGGGACTTCTTCAACTTCAGCCATATTTGCTAGTATACTAGTATGTGAAAATAGATGGAGACTAAAAATGAGAATGTATGAAAATTTTCAGTGTGAGGATCGAGAGCAGGTCGTGGAGGGAGAGATGTGGATTTCGCAGTCACAGCCCTAACAATATACACGTGCGATATTGGGGCTTGAGGCATCCTCGATTAAAGGCCGCGGAGCGGAGCTGAGGTCATAATGTCGTACTGAATGTCGGTACGTCCCTTTCCTACTGATTGTAATCGGCCTGATCTTAATTCTCGTTGTCTTAGATATTTAATGTCGCATATAACCGGCTAGCGTCGTAGGTCACAACTGCGCTCAATCATCTCTTGGCGAAACCGGTAAGCTTGGAAACACTTTTTGCCCTCTATCCCGGGCTATGTTGCCCTTGCTACATTCCCCGCCTTCCCGAACATCATCGATATATATTCCCCTGGCAACCTGAAACAAAACTACATAGCCTAGTCATTCAACCCCCAACATGTAAGTACCTTAACCACCATCATTAATTGTGGTGGTGCACGACCTCGGCTTCGCATTTATAAGGAAACAGTACTCTAAAATTATCTCTCATTATGTCCAAAGACCCGTACGCACCCCCAACTGGGGCCCCTCCAGAATGGAGCAATAACAATTCAAGCTACGCTGCCCCATCTCACCCACCTTCCAATGCTAATGCCGGTGGTGATAGAGGTTTTGGTGGTGGTGGCTACCAGCAGGGATACGGTGGTTATCCTCAACAACAAGGTTATCCACAAGGTTATCCTCAACAAGGTGGTTACGCACAACAGGGATATCCTCAGCAAGGTGGATACTACCAGCAACAGCAGCCAATGTATGTTCAACAACAACAGTCACTGTCCGGAGCAGGAGGTTGTTTGGCCGCTTGTTTGGCTGGTCTCTGTATTTGTTGTACATTAGATGCCATTTTTTAAGGTTGAAAATAGACGGTTAATCGCTGTGTTACGTAATATAATGTATGTTAAAGCATTGGAGACCAGTAATAAGTAGCCAAATGTAGTCAACCATAATGGGAAGAGCAGACGAACGAAGAAAAGGTTACTGGTGTGTCATCATGGCTAATTCAGGTCCCAAAAAAAGATTTGTAGTCTTCTTATACGAGAATTATCTTACATGGTGGAAAGAATTTTTTCTATATTACTCGAGAAATACTTTCAGCCAAGCCAGAAATGAAGGAGTCTACACGTCATGATTAGGGTACGAAAGGAACCCAACCCTTCTATGACTCACCTACTTCTTGAGACAGCAAAGGGCAAAACTCTTCTGTCTGCCCCTTTTACTTCTTAGAAATCATGTAGCAAACGATCCACCATGAAGTGTGGAACCAAAGAGATAGTTACTTATGTTTCAGAGCCTATTCGAGTTGAAACAAAAGCCTGCGTGGCGTAATGGTTAGCGCATTTGACTTCTAATCAAAAGATTCCGGGTTCGAGTCCCGGCGTGGGTTACTTTTTTCAGTATCTTTTTCCGCAGCCATTGTTGAAATAGACTACGCTGAGTCATGAAAACAACTTTTTTTTTCTACGTACCATATATTTAGGGATCTAAGATCACATATGATCATCCACGGGACCACATACCGTTTGCAACCCAGTCTAAATCGAAGTTCAGAGAATCCAGGCCATATTTTCTCAACATGGGTAAGACGGAAAACTTGCTGGGATCAGTGATTAACTCTACCTTAACATCGGCTGTAGACTCCCCACCAACATCGAAAACTTTAGGCAAATAGTGCAAGAAGTAGTCATTGAGTACAGGGGCTGGAATTGTGTGTGGTAAATCATTGACAGAAACCACGATAGAGTTTCTGTGTTTAATGTTTCTACGCTTGGCTACCATAGAAGCTGTAGAAAACAAAATATCCAAATCCTGGAAATTGTAGCCGCCGAGTTCGTTTAAGCCAGTAAACGAAGAACCTCTAGGTCTCTGGTCACCCCTTTTACCCAATGGATTACTGGTTGGGCCCATCATGTTAAACTGCAATTCCCCAACCCCCACAATTACCAAACGCTCTGATATGGTAGTCCAGAGTATAAAGTGAGACTTTTGCTGCAAATCGTTAGTGAAGATGGCCCCTTCTATATTGCCATAGTATTCTTCCTCCTCGTTCTCTTTGCCCAACTGGTGAGCAAAAAAATTGTTAATCTCATAAAAGTTTACACTCGGTTTCATGGAAAATTTAGGTAACACATCGGTGTGGGTCGACGACTTTCTTCTTTCTCTAGGGGCAAGGTTTCCCGAGATTGAGGTCAACTCAGCTTGGGAAGCAAGCTTTGTCATAGTCAATGCTTCGGTCATGCTAGTGAGGGACGAAGACGATCTACGGCTTCCAGTCAACTCAGAATGAAATGTCAGTTTGTTCAATTCCGTCAAAATTTCCAACTCCTTATTCTGCAAAATGAACGAAACTAAATCTCTATCCTGGGGTTTCTTAGCATCTAGTAGTCTTAATTTTTTTCCGATTGAGCTTGGCTCGTTGGCAGTCTTTCCTAACAAAGTATCGAGCATTTCCTGTTGACCAGGAGTCAAGATACTAGTAGGGATCTGATAGAACTCTAAGGGGAATGATTTGAACCCGAAACGCTCATAGAAGGATCCGACTGCAGAGTAGAGAATCCAAAAATACTTCTTACCCAAATAGTAGTTGGCTAAGGCAATATCGATTTGGCCGTTGCTAGTCACCATTTGTGCAAAGTTATTATGGTTAGATGGATCACTATTTTCAAGGTTTTCCTTAAGTAATTGCTTCTCGACGTACCCAATAACAGAGGTGATTAATTTGTTAGCTAATCCCAACTCCCTATATTTCACATCTGTGAAGACAAAGGAAATGGTTAAAGATGTAGCTGGCTTCACCCCGAAAGTGTCTGGATCGGGAATTGAAGAAGGGCCCAGAGTTTTCCCAACGTCCTTATAGTAAGCTTCACCGTATATAACATGAGCCATACAAACAGGTCTGTTGGTTGCAATGTGCTCGAAATAGTAGACTTCATATTTATGCTCTCGCTTTTTGATCGACTCGAGCACAACTTCACTGGCTTCTTCTTCCGACAACAGAGAGAGGAACCATTGACTGGTTAGGCCGCAGACCTCTTTGATTTTCTCGTCACTTTCGGCTCTTCTAAATTTGAATTGTTCACTCATGGTTAAAAAGAATGGGGAGAAAGAGTAGATTCTATTTAGCACCACTCGAAAATTAACCCCGCGATTCCCGCAAAGTTTGATTGCTGAAAAATACTAGTGAGCACCCGGGTTGCAAAAGTAATTGTTGCAAAATGAACGAGAGCCATTACAAGTTTTTTTAATTATAGAATATTCAAAAATTCTTCTAGCTGTAACTGAATAAAAAAATATGTACACATGAAGTATAGGCAAGTGGAAAAACTTTTCCACGCTATACAGGATTCTACACATGTCTCTTCTATAACTATAAGAACTGTATGTTCTTTGGTCTTATCAACTAAGAAAACATTCAAACCTAGGAGTTGATCGAATGGTGAAGATGCTGAATCTCCAGGAAGTATATATGATGAATAGCCAAACCCCAGTGCTAGCGTCACTTGAAGTAACAGTGTTGTAAATTAAAATGCTTCGCATCGCAATAAAAGAACATCTCTTCTTTGACTAAATTTCAGATACTGTATTACAAACGCTTCACATACTATTGAGATCATCCCACTAACAGAATCTTCTCCATCGCGGCAATGGTTTGGTATTCTTAAAAGCCGTTTCAGCCTCAGTTCGCCGATGTCGCGGCGTTTAGACTACATCAGTCGTGCACACAAGGCTGACTTACATCCGTTAAACGGTCATCTCATCGAATGACAAGAAATATATGTTATGCCTGAATCGGCATGGGATGAAAATTTTCACCGCAAGCGCATACAACTCACTCCCAGGTTAGTTTCTTTTCCTCTTGTCTCTGTTAAATAACTTGCGTTTCCCAGTCTTTAAAAATCCTTCGATAATGGAAATTTCGAAGGCTCTGTCTGAGAATTCAGCTTACGTAACCACTCTTGGGTCTACGCAATGCTCGTTACCTGGTGTTGATAAATCTCAAGATGCTGGAAGATGGCAAGCAGTAAAAGACTCATTCAAAAGACGAGAGGGCACAAATGCAAACGGTACTCAATTGGACCAGTCGTTGAAGAAACGACAACTACAAATGATCAGTTTGGCTTCCTGTATTGGTAGCGGGTTATTTATTGGTTCGGGAGCAGCCATTCAAGTTGGTGGTGCAGCCGGTTTGCTCATAGGTTGGGCTATTGTCTCCGTATACTTATACTGCGTAATGCAAAGTTTGGCTGAAATGGTGGCTGTTTTACCCATTAGTGGTTCTTTTGCAGCCTATTCTTCTCGATTCGTAGATCCTTCTTGGGGTTTTGCTGTGGGTTGGAACTATGCACTTTTCTGGGTCGTAGTACTTCCTCTTGAGTTGGTAGCATCCGCCATGACTATCAAATTCTGGCCATCTGATGTTAACCCAGTAGTTTGGGTGGTCATATTTTACCTTCTTATTGTGGGTTTGAACTTGTACGGGAATAAAGGGTTCGGTGAGGCCGAATTTATTTCTGCTATTGTCAAATTGTTGGCAATCATTGGCTTCAATATCCTTGCTATTGTCATCATTTGTGGCGGAACTGATGCGGGGTTCATGGGTGCTAAATATTGGCACAACCCTGGGCCATTTGCAAATGGAGCTAAAGGTACAATCAGTGTCTTGATCACAGCAGTTTACTCTTTAGCAGGAACTGAACTCATTGGTTTGACGGCTGCAGAATCGAAAGGAAACCCAAGAATTGAGCTCCCAAGAGCTATCAAGCTTGTTTTCTACAGGATTATGGTCTTCTATATGATTACTTTGACTTTGGTGGGTTTCTTAGTTCCTTGGAATTCTGATCAACTTATTGGATCTTCCTCTTCAGACTCATCGGCTTCTCCTTTCGTTATTGCCATCAACTCGGCGGGAATCAAGGTGTTACCCTCCATCTTCAATGTAGTTGTATTGATTGCATTGTTGGCTATCGGAAATTCTGCCGTTTTCGGCTTCTCTAGAACTATACTATCTTTGGCAGAACAAGGTTTGGCCCCGAAGATCTTCACCTATGTTGACAGAGCAGGAAGACCCTTACCGGGTATAATTGTCGCAGCTATCGTTGGTTTAATGGCGTTCGTGTCGGCCACTCCTAAAAATGATGAGGTGTTTTCGTGGTTAATGGCATTGCTGGGATTGTCTACCTTATTCACCTGGGGAAGTGTTTCCCTTGTTCATATTAGATTCAGATTGGGAATGAAAGCACAGAATAGAAGCTTGGATGAGCTTCCATATTTGGCTAATACTGGATTCTATGGTGCTATATTTGGGCTTGTTGCATCTGTTGTTATTCTTTGCTTACAATTTTGGATCTCCTTATTCCCAGTTGGAGCAGCTCCAGACACAACTGTATTTTTCAAAAACTACTTGGGAGCCGTAGTGGTATTGGTTTTTTTTGTAGGACATAAGATCTACTCCTGGAAGTTTGTGAGTTTCGTTCCTTTGCAAACAATGGATTTAGACTCAGGTCGTAGGGAAACAGATTATGAAGCATTACAGACTCAAATAGCACTCGAAAAGGCCGAATACGAGTCCTTACCATGGCATAGAAAGTTGTACCGCATTTTATTGTAAATATTTAGATGATCGTTTAATTAATAGCATGGTTGATTTTTTGTTTTTGTAAAATAGCAGAGTCCAATCCAATGAAATTGTAGGCCAATACAACATCGCAGAGTAATGTAAGGCTGCCACTAATCGCAAAACACCAGGGTAGCCTCTGATTCTCTGCAAGTCTACCTGTGAATATAGGGCCTATACATCTTGCAAAGGTCTTCACTGTGTTAACAGTTCCCATTACTCTGGTTAAAACATCCTTTTTGACTACAGACGTTATAAGTATCTGTCTTGGGACCACATCCATTGCAGTAGTGGCGTAGTATAAGATTAAAAGGGTTGCTGAAATTATGAAGTTCGAACTGAACCCTATGAGAATGAACATAATCGCTGAAGGAGCCTGAGTAGCCAATATAGCCTTAACGGGACCACACCATTTGGCTAAAAATGCAGAGGGAATGGTTGTTGCAGTGTTCACAATGTTTGTGGCGAAAAACAATGAACCTAAAAGCGTAGCAGTGATGGAGAAGACGACTTTGAAGTAGTAAATTACCCAGGAAGATGGCATGAAGCCGTAACCAAGAGAGTCTAAGAAGAAGACCAATAAGAGCTTGGAAGCGACATTTATAGTTGATCCGGCATTAATACCAGATTTTGCACCACTGTCAATTGCCTCAGAATCATTACTTTCAATTTCTGAATTACCTTCTCGTAACGGAGTGGTCTCATCACTTTCGTCGTAATCTATAGCCTCAGAAGTGACCTCACATTTTTCAGATAAACTGACCATAATCAAAAACTTGACAACAGCTACAGCAGAATAGAGTACGAATATAGCCCTATAACAGCTGATAATATCCCAATGAAGGGTCAAATGCAAGTAGTCTATAATAACTCCACTAACTAGTGAGCCTAAGGCATTACCTAAGGAAGAATTTATTCCATGGAAAGCAAAGACCTCAGGACGGTGATTATGTGGGGTTAAGTGAGCGATTGAGGCTTCCTCAATAGTCTTGAACGGTCCAGTTTCGTCACCAGATGGAGATATCACGCCAATAATGGCTGCAATTAACAAAACCCAAAAGTCGCTCTGGGTAGCAAAAGTAACGCCAGCTCCGAACATCATAAGAGTCCCTACAGAAAGCACCACTCTGTAGCCAATCTTATCTGCGTTCCAAGAAAGAAAGTAGGAGATCAACACATCTCCTACTAGAGTGAGTGTCATGAAGGTACCGACCTTAGATTTTGGGATGTTGACCTCTTCTAGAAAAAGGACCATAACTTGGTTGGTGATTCCGAAACAGAACATTCGAAGAAAAACGGAACTCCAGAGAAGCCATATATCAAGGCTGGCTTGCCGAAGTGTTTTTATAGGGTGCATGATGTGAGATTGAGATACTGGTGGTGGATGTATAATATATGCGAAGGTAAAAAGCAAGGTGCGACTTCTAACAACAATCACGTGAGACTTAAGTATAGAAGGTAGATGAATAAGATATAGGTAGGGTCATAAGAGATAGATGGAAAGTCAATGGTATATAAACAACCTAAACGGAGATAGGATTTAAATCATTAGTAGTATTGAAACCCTGTGCGATGTGATGACATAATCAAAATTTACCAATCAAATATACCACTGTTTTACGGTTTACCACGCTTGATAATTCCTTCATATTAATGAATACATATCCTCATTCCCGATTGAGTAGGAAACTACAAGATTTGACAACAAATTCCAACGCATATCCCATCCTGTCTCACCCATCCTCATCAAGCATGCACATCGCGAAAACATAAACCGCACTCACATCATCACATCCCATCATGACAGGCAACCACAAGAACGCCTTACACAACCTCGCGCACATAGCGAACATGTCACAGGAGCTCCAGTCACTTAACGAACAAGTTTTGAAAGAAGAGGACCAGAGCCTCTCGTTAGATTCGACTCCTCCAAATACAAAAGCTGGCAAGCCCAAACGTATGGCATGCGTAGAATGTCGCCAGCAAAAGTCCAAATGTGATGCCCATGAGAAGCACCCGAACCCATGCACTAGATGTGCTAAGAAAGGATTAAGATGCGATTTAAAGTCGGATTATAAAAGAACATATAAGAGAGCTAGAATAGCCCAGATTGAACGGGAGTTTTCTGAGTTGAAGAGGACATTAACAGCTTCACAAGCAACTGAGCTTTTGAACAAAATTCCCACTCTTTCACAAATTAGCTTGAAAGATTTCGATAGCTCTGATGATCAACAGTCTACGGTGTCACGAGCTCCTCAGGGCCCCCCAGTTTCTCAACAGTTCCAGTTTCAGGATAGGACGCCATATAATTCTGGCGAAACGAATTCCTCATCCATCCCAGACACCCCTTCTATCAACAGGCCTGCAGAGCTTTATAGCAAGGATGCTCCACAACCATCAGAAACTATGGCTATCCCCGATTACATCCTTTTCTGCGAAGAGAAAACAATAGATACGATCTCTATACTGCCTGAAACAATCAAAGCTTTGTTCTTGGAATACGTCAACCATTACCACCCAATTTTACCAGTGGTAGACGTCATGAAAGGGCCAGAAAAGATCTACAAGTTGTGTCCTGCATTATTTTGGGTGATAATGTTTGTCTCCCTTAGAAGAATCTACGATGAACAGAGCAGAGAACTACTCCTTAGCTTATCATCTGTTATCAAGGAAATATTGGCCGAGATCACTATCTCGCCCATCACAAGATATAATCCTACAGAAGAAGATGAGCCCATTCTAAATGCGTGTTCTGTTTATTCTGTTCAAGCATTTTTAATCTACACCTATTGGCCCCCAATAACGTCCTCCTTGAGTGCTGATACGTCTTGGAACACAGTAGGTTTGGCACTTTTCCATGCTATAAGGATTGGCTTAAATGCTCCAATGGTCAATGGCAATGTGCCCAAAACACCACAGCAACTTTCTATGGCTCACGAACAAACGAAAACTTGGGTTATATGTAACATAGTTTCGCAGAACATCGCTACGGCGTTCGGATTTCCTGCGTTTGTGCAATTTGATTCCTCTATATGGTCCTCATTCAGAGCTAACGGTCCAATGGAGATCCCTAAATCCGTGCGGTTCATGCTTGAAATTGCCCTGTTTGAAGACCAGGTCACGAAGACCCTAAATTCGAACCCGATGGATCCGTATGGCCTTATCGATCCTACTGAGAGATTGCCATTGTTAAAGATCTTGTTAAGACAGCTTGATGAATTAGAACTTAAAATTTCTGACGAGCTCCCAAGTGGCGAAAGCCATCGGAAGTTCCAGCTTCTTCTGGCTAGAATCCACCTCTTGACATATTACTTTATGGATTCATCCAGAATAGCATTTTTCGAGTTGCAAAAAGGGTTGGTCAGACTATATAATGCTGCTATTGCATTGATAAACTTTGCTCATCTCTGCTCTACTAGGGATAAGAACTTCATTAAGTACTTACCAGGTGTTTATGTGTTGAGTCTATGGCAAACATCGTGCATAATTGCAAAACTCACTCACTCTCCATTGAAAAATTATATAGATGGAGGCTCGGGAAAACAAGCTTATCAAGTAGCAGTTACCCTTGCGGCCAAAGCTTCTATTCTAAAGCACGATATGGCCCATAGATCTAGTGGAATTATGAGAAATATGTGGCAGGTTTTGAGGTCACTCGATGAGAAAAAGCTTAGCTCGTTAACTATCAGTGTTAGAAGTAGAATGGCTGCATCTGTGTTCTTTGATTGTCTTTATTTATTAAGAGACCAGGTTGGGATGTTGAAGCTCAATAATAGAAACCAGGAGGCTGCTAATGGCGAAGATAATGAGGAGGTTTCCAATGAAGATGAAGAGGAAAACGAAGAGTATGGGTACCAGGAAGAAGCAGCCGTAGAGTCCGATGAAGAAAAGCCAAATGGCAATGAAACCAGCCAGAAATCTACTCCTGGAAGTAACGCTTCTAGTAGAACTAAAAAGGCCAGATCCTTATCTAATACTGTGAACGCTGAGTCTAAGGCTAGAAGAATTATACGGACTATTCCATTGGATCCACAGCCTATCTCAGCGCCCAATAAAAGAAGCAGTATATTCAAAGTGATAGACAATTCGAACGAGTCGTCTCCGCACTTAAAGAGCGATGGTTCTCATGATGATCATAGACATACCGGGGGCGCTCATATTAACCAGTTGAAGATGGACGATTTCAGATCACAAACTAATTCACCTCCTCCTTTGTTCACGAACAGCCACAAACGTATGGCAATAACTGGAAACACTATCAACAGATCACAGTCCCAAGCGAGATTGCAAAGTCAAAATTTCCAAAGTCCAAGTCCTGCTAATTTTTATCCGGACCAACCTGCCAGACCACCGCAGTCTGTGGGAGCTCCTGGTACCCAAGGAAATCCAGAAGAGTATTCTGTTGCTCAAATGGTGCTTAATGAGAGTCCGTTACAAGGGGGTCTCGAGAACTTGGAAATGGAACCTTTGGACAGTGACTTGCTATGGAAGGATGTGGATAGTGTGATGAATGATTTCGGCTTTCACGCCCATTAAGGGAGAGCACTATCATGTAATTATATGTACTGTAGTATTAATTAAAAACGCATGTGGTTTAAATAGATGGAGTATTTATGGATGGGTAAGGCCGCTTATAAGCAGTTATTGGTGATGAACTTATATGGATAAGGCTGAAAATAGATGAAAAGCTAATGCGTTGAAAGTAACAAGTTTATAAATTGACTTTGAGACAACTTGTGAAAATTGCAAAAAGTTGAATTTTACATATCAAATTCAAATACGATACTGTAAAGATGCAAAAATAAAGAAAAATTTAGCACATACAGGTTTATTCTATAATATATCCGTACTTGACAATGATACATATATAGGTATTTTAGGACATCCCATTACTGCAATTTTGGACAGACATTAGCGTGTGAGAGTGAGAATAAGATACCTCATAGGAGAATCAACAAAAATAATCTAAGACTTAAAGTAGTTCGAGGAAGTGGATTTAGCAGCACTATTGTCTTGCGACAGCACCTTTTGACACCTCAACTTCCCTGATAAACCTGTAAGAGCCTACGTTCAACAAATCTATGATTACTGCAAAAGGTCGCACACGACTGTGCGCATCAGATTAAAAATTTTCAGCAAAAAATTTAAGATCAGCATGTCCTACGACGATATAGAGAACGCTACGCCCGACATCGTGATCGGCGGCAGTGTCGATGAAGAGTACGACGTCCAATATGGACACGATATCGAAAGCGACAATGAGCAGCCCGAACAAGAAGAGGAACAAAAGAAGGGTAAAAAGTCTGTTTCCTTTGCTGGTATAGAAGAAGAAGAATTCGACGAGGAACAGGCCAAAAGAGAGTTCGAAGAGGGCGGAGGATTGCCTGAACAACCAGATTCCCCAGAGTTCTCTGAATTGACTCCTTTATCTGCCGAAATTATCAATAGACAGGCCACCATCAACATTGGTACCATTGGTCATGTTGCTCACGGTAAGTCCACAGTGGTCAGGGCCATTTCTGGAGTGCAAACAGTTCGTTTCAAAGACGAATTAGAAAGAAACATTACCATCAAGTTGGGTTATGCTAACGCAAAGATTTACAAATGTGACAACGAAGACTGTCCCCCTCCTGGATGTTACAAATCGTTTAAGTCCGACAAAGAAATAAGACCAAAGTGTCAGGTTCCAGGCTGTACTGGAAGATACAATTTGGTGAGACATGTTTCGTTTGTTGATTGTCCTGGGCACGATATTTTAATGAGTACTATGTTGTCTGGAGCTGCAGTTATGGATGCAGCCCTATTGTTAATCGCTGGTAACGAAAGCTGTCCCCAGCCGCAAACGTCTGAGCATTTAGCAGCCATTGAAATTATGAAGTTAAAACATGTTATCATCTTGCAGAACAAGGTCGACTTGATGAGAGAAGAGAGTGCTTTGGAGCACCAAAAGTCTATCTTAAGATTTATCAAAGGAACCATCGCAGATGGGGCGCCAATCGTACCAATTTCTGCACAGTTAAAGTACAATATAGATGCTGTTAACCAATTCATAGTGAACTACATTCCTGTACCAAAGAGAGACTTTATGGTATCCCCAAGATTGATCGTGATCAGATCCTTTGATGTGAACAAGCCAGGTGCAGAGATTGACGACTTGAAGGGTGGTGTTGCTGGGGGTTCCATTTTGAACGGTGTGTTCAAGATTGGTGACGAAATCGAAATAAGACCAGGTATTGTTACCAAGGACGATAATAGTAAGATCAAGTGTAGGCCTATTTTCTCCAACATTGTTTCTTTGTTCGCTGAAAACAATGACTTGAAATTCGCTGTCCCAGGTGGTTTGATTGGTGTGGGTACCAAGGTCGATCCTACTTTGTGTAGAGCCGACAGATTGGTAGGTCAAGTGGTTGGTGCCAAGGGTGATTTGCCTTCTATTTACACTGACATAGAGATCAACTACTTCCTCTTAAGAAGATTATTGGGTGTCAAGACCGAAGGCCAGAAGGGAGCTAAGGTTAGAAAGTTGGAGACAGGTGAAGTGTTGATGGTGAATATTGGTTCCACTGCTACCGGAGCTAAGGTTGTTGCTGTGAAAGCTGATATGGCCAGATTGCAGTTGACTTCGCCTGCTTGTACTGAAGTGAATGAGAAGATTGCGCTTTCTAGACGTATAGAAAAGCACTGGAGATTGATTGGTTGGGCCAGTATTAAGAAGGGTACTACTTTAGAACCTATAGCATAAGGTAGTATGTATCTATAGTTTTTATCAAAATACACTTGCTAGGATTATAGGTGGTACTATATTGGACTTAAATGGTAGTCATTAAACTTATTCTTCGAGTGGCTAACGTCTTTTAGTACTATACTTTCAATAATATACTTTTACAATAACCTCATGGTTCTACACTATAATAACTTCTTCCGGGATATCGTATTGCTGTTGCTACCATTATGTTTCCTATCCATAATCACCTATATTACACACCTATCCGAGTACTCCGTTGTACTTTTTAAATATATCCGAGCTTGAGAACTTCGGAAACGAATCGACTTCCATCATTGAATATAATGCGTTGGCTAACTCCTTTGCAGCCGGTGCAAAGTTCAACAAAGATTGATAAACTTCTTTGAATTCTTTATCTCTCGGAGATGTGGGAGGAGAATCTATAAAAATCTGTGACATCCTACCGGCTACTTGGTCCTCAAACCTTGAGCTGAATACAGAGTCGGCGTCATCATCAGCCGCCCTTTCAGATTCGGTTTGAGATTCATTCTGGAGAACAAGTGTTTCAGATGGCAGACTTAACGTTGAATGTTTCAGCGAATTGTCTTCGACGGTACTACTAGGAATGTAAAATGATGAAAGACGAGGAAATTCTGAGGATTTGTTAAAGCTGTAAATAGTGTCAAATGCTTCATCATTACCCACTAGAATTGAGCTAATTCTCTTTCTCAAAGAGTAATTGATGTTCAACACTGAAGAAGCCTTAGGTGACAAGTATGTGAAGTATATATGATACACCGTAGCCAAGCAGTCGTTGGATAGCCGTGAAACTTCGTTCTTGTAGACGTTGGACTTGCGATCAAAGTTTATTTCGATGTAGTTTAGCAACTTAGACAACAAGTTTGTCTTCTTGATGAACAACTGTAAGTGTGTATAAGCATCGATGTTCTCAGAACAGTATTCCTTGACCAAATGAGTCTTGAAGAGATATCTCAATCCAGGATCGTTCAACACATCGTTCAAAGTGAGATTGTCCAACAATTTTGAATGGCTTCTGGAAGGATTGATCCGTTCGGGAAGTGTTCTTTTTGCACCCTTGGAACCCCAAAACAGTCTTGCTTTACCGTATTCAGTAATATGGTAGTACGCATCATTATCACCTTTGAAAGACTTGTGATCAGCAGTAGAGGGATATCCCACAATAGGAGTTAGCATGCCTAGCTTGACCATCAAGTTACCAACTTCAATGGATAGTTTGCGTAACAATATATCGGTGCAATCCATCAACCATTGCACTATTGCCTTTCCCGAAGCACAGTAATCAACCTTGAATGTCCCGTCGCTGATCGTGAATACCTTCTTTGCGAGCACCCTCAAGCCTTGTTGAGAGTTGTAGTACTGAACATGTGCGTCTGATTCCGGATTAGTAAAATACTTGTGGTGGAAAGGACTCACAGCAACTGCATCATTTAAGACAAATGCTTCTGGTCTCAAGTGTGGACTATCAGTGTTCAAGATGTTGAAGTTAAATTGAATTTTACATTTCTCAGGCTTGTCATTGGGGGACCAGATATTGGGAAAGGGACCAAGCATTTGTGCAAACAATATTTTTATCAAGTACTCAGAGTATGAAATCTTATCGTTCAAGAAATTTCTGTCGAAGCAGAACAAAGTCATGGAGTTCAAGCTTGAGAAGAGAATAGGTGGAACTACATCGAATTTAATACCTGACCTTTCAATGAACTTCATGAGTATTGCAATACCTTTAGGAGTTGGTTGAATTAGTGTTCCAGATGCAATTTTATTTCTAGTTCTGTCGGTAGGACAGTGCAAAAGTTTAGAATCAAAAAACTTGTGGAGGGAAATCGAGGCGAGCTCTTCACTAATCTTGTAGCCGAAAGAGATAGTATTCACGGAGTTGTCGACATCTAAATCCAAATTCCTGAGCACATTCAATCCCTTGTTCAACGAAAAAGTATAGGGGTAATACTTTGACAAGCATTTTGGAAAGCTATACTTATTCAAATCAGAATCATCACGGAGCCGTAATTGCAAGAGCATAATGGAATAAATGTTTTTCAAATCTTCGTCAAAGATCTTCCCACTTGGAGTCTTGGAAAAGTTTTTGCTGACTGTATGGCACAAAATCTTTGTGTGGCAAGATTCCTCGTCAGAAGAGCCATCACTGATATTAACACACTCAGCAGTATAAATTTGCAACTGTTTTATGTCTGCGAGCCCCATCAGCAGAAAACAACGATAAGAAGAAGATACAAAATGGAAAACGATTAAGACGCCCCATATGGGATATTTGTACTCTGGCGATCGGGTAGGTCGTTCTGTGTCAGGTGTAGCATGAAACAAATATATGTTTCAGAGTTATTATTAGGTACAAAACATATGCAGGACTGATATAATCTCCGGAAATATGTATAATATATGTTCCTACCACACGAAAGTTTTGTTTTGAAGCAAATGAGCTGCGGGAAAGCTGTGCCAATAGAAGTATACGTGCACATGATTGCATCTTCGATACAAGTTAGTAACATAAAAATTAGAGGAAGAAACAGTGTGAGAACTCTATATTTTACTCAGTACCCTAAAAAAGAAATATACACTTCCCCAAAAGGGATCAGTTTAAAGCTTGCGGTATAGGTTTGTTTCACAATTTTGCCCTTTAAAGTCTAGTGAGAGGCTTAAATACATTATCATCCGGTAAAAGTTGGTTGATTTCTGCAAGTGTGATGTCAAGCTGAACCATTCTGTTATCCTCTAGAACATAATATTTGTTAGAACTCGTAGTTAAAATCCCCCCCTCGGAAGTGTTTGGTACATAATCTATCAAGAGACCCAGTCGGTATAAGCATATCCAAGAGTTCTTTAGTAAAGCAGAGTCCCATACTTTTGTGTTGATCTTTAAGTTGGTGGGGATATTATGGTTAGTGACAGATGACGACTTGATGACGGAACGGTCCACGTTGGATTGCTTGATCATGTCCACATATTCCTGATAAGCTATTCCAAAATTGACAGTGATCAAATTGGACTTTTCTATGAATCTTGCAGCTGCAACCGCCAAGAGAAGTTCTAAATTCGAAAGGCTTTGTAGCACACTTTCTACAGGGCTCTTAATTTGGTTTCTAGCGTAGGAAAGAAAGTCATTTCCATTAGGAAAGGGCTGACTGGCACACACCTTAGAAATAGCAGGTAATGCAGTATTATTGAAGGCCTTGATATTCTTTGTGGTGTTGAAGTTGAGGAGCAAAGCTTTTCGTAACCCCGAGTCTGCAGAGGATAGATAGTTCACATGTTTATTCCAAAGTAGGGGGAACTCCTGATTTTTGAAATTTGCTACCTCTTCTAAATGCAAATTTGCAGTACATCTTTCTATGAAATTATCGAAATCACGTATTTTATTCATGATGATCAATCTTTGACTGAACCTAGATCTGACCCTCTTTTCCAAAAGCTCTCTGGTATTGAACCTCGTAGACGTTCCTACTATGCAAACTGGAGTTTTCGCAGACTGAGTCAACTCGAAAAGGTTATATAAAAGAACCTGTTTGTTCCCTGTTGTGAATGCTTCCAAGTCATCGATAATGAAGATGATGGGAGTGGATTCCTCGGCGTCTTCGGTGTCTGAACCGTTAAGGAGGCGTAAAATATTACTGAAAGTCGACGTTAACTGCCTTGTTTCAATCACCCCATCTAGATTATTTGCATGATAAATTTTGGTGAATTGGGTGGCAATTTCACGGATTGCAGAGTTATCGTCAGAGTGAATGAATGAGTTCAAATGGATCGTGAGATAGTCAGCGTATTTTGACTTGAGTTTCTCAAGGCACTGGTTAATGAGTGCAGTTTTACCAGACCCTCTGGGGC
Source organism: Yamadazyma sp. yHMH685 (assembly GCA_030571055.1). NCBI lineage: Eukaryota > Fungi > Ascomycota > Pichiomycetes > Serinales > Debaryomycetaceae > Yamadazyma > Yamadazyma sp. yHMH685. Next base: position 403,976 of record JAJLXC010000004.1, read on the forward strand.
CAATGAGGAGGGTGGAATTCCCGGCTCTTGAATGGACAGTGTTCTCCATGAGATTGTAAAGTTCTGCCTGTTGGGAGGACGCGTCCACTTTTGATCGGTAAATGAGTTGTTTTTTGATTACCTCTTTAGCTAGACATATATCATGGGGATCGAATGTAGTGTCTGGAAGTGGAAGTTTGTCAGGGCTATTATTTTGTACCAAACCCTCTGCCAGTGGGGTGTATAGAGTCTCTTTGAGTTGATCTTCGGTCTGTTGTATCTGCTTTGGATTGATTTCATTTTGTGTAGTTTCTTCACTGTATTCAGTCTGTTTGACATCCACAAACGGATCATCCTTATTATCAAATATCTCGCCATTCTTTTGTCCCTCCTTTCCGCTTTTTGAACCACTGTATATCCTAAAACTAGACAAAAGATTGAATTTTGAACGTTTCTTTTCTGCTTTTCGAATTTTCGATTGCTTATGAAGCCCTTTGATAAATTTATCACGCTTCAATTCATCGTTAGAAAGTTCTTTGACTGGGGCAAAGTCGTCGTCAAATTCAGACATGCTACTTGAGTTCGCGTTGAAATGCAGAAAACGAGAAATCAAGTCACTGTCCAGCTTGTTCGACTGTTTGTCTAGTTAATCAGGAGAGAGATTGATAGTATAGCTCAATCTCATCATACACTAGTACAAGCACTGTTCTAAGGCCATTGCAGTATTTTTCACCTGTACCAAATAAGAGCTGGCAGTTTTATTTAAACAATGATCCCAGAGTCCGCAGTTAAGCTTCTCAAATCTACCCGGTTTGTCCATCTCGCTACAAGCCACAAAGATATCCCACACGTCTCGCTTATGAACTACACATTCTATCAGGATGAAGAAGGCCAGTACGTAATATTCACTACTCCGAAAGATACTACCAAGTACAATAATATCGTAAACAACCCCAGGGTATCGATGCTTGTCCATGATTGGATCAGTGCGAGTGTGGAACGCGAGAATACTGGTAGCAGCTCTCCTGAAGGCAGAAATGGTACGGGAGATGGCAGCGAAGAAGGCGACGTCGCTCCACGCCGCAACTCGTTGTTTGAGATGATTACTGGATTGAACAGGACAGAACTCAGTAGTGTATCTGTCATGATAGATGGAGAGGCGAGAGTGGTGTCACCATCGGACCGCAAGTATATCTTTTTCAAATCGTTGCATTCGAACAACTCTCAAATCGATAAGCAGCAGTTGGCGAACTACGTAGAGAAGGAGAATGAGGTAGTGGTCGTGACCCTCAGGGGGTGTAAAATAACAGATACCCAGGATAATGTCAAGCAGTATTAGGAAATAGTTAAATAAATGGATTTGCGAGATATTTAGTGGATAGTAGAATCAATTGAGAGAAAAGCTATGGCAATTATGGGACCCTACATGTGTAGAGTGTAGCAAGGAGGAGACAAGGTACTTAACAGTTTAATAGCACAGTACATGTGTCGTGCACAATAGGAGAGGAGTAAGCAAAAAAGCGATCATGTATTGTTAAACACGACATTAAGATCTTTTGGACATCTCAGTTGTTTCTTTGGGCACCATGCAGACAAGCAACAAGTATAGAGTTTCATCATTACTATGTAGAGTGAAGACTTGAACAAATATGGGATTTGTTCCTCTTGACTGAGTTTTTCGAAAGCACCCCCTTTGTTCTACAGAGGCTGAAAAACGGCCCTATTGGTGTTTATCGGGACAGCCCCCTCTAGAGCATATACATATTACGAAAGATGGCACGATGATCTATGGAAAATGAAAGCCTATCGACCAAGAATATTTGCAGCTTTTTTAAGACTCTGCATACATTTAACGACTACCAAAGTATATCAGTTGAAATAGGGCTTCGATATTTACAGTAGTTTCAAGTCCTGTTACCCCTCTTAACGTAGAGCTTTCAAATAATGTAGCAGGAAAAGGCTGTATACTTTGAAACCCCGTTAAGATTCCACGGCTGCTCCTTACTACTTCTTCCTAAATAGGTATGTACTGGAATAAAAGTTTCATAGCCAATACATAGGTTGACCCATCAATCCCGTTATACGATTAGTATCGCTGGTGCGCGGGGCTATAGGTAGTGTGAGTCTGAAGCCCGTATGGGTAAGAACTTAAACCAAGGACAGCGTAAGTCGATAATCTAGACTTCACAGTTCCTTTGACAGGCAGTGTCTAGCCGAAAATATGCGTCACAAGAACAACAAAGCATGCTAACCCTTAAATAAACCTGCCACAGCCATTTTATGTACTCACATTGCGTATACACCAGGCGTGGGCTCCAAATGGAGTCCACGGGATGTTTCCAGTGTGAGGGATTTAATGATAAGAAACGCTCAGGCACGACTACATGAGGTGTCAATTAGCTTTTGACAGGACCCGTATGTTAAAAATAAACTGGGGGCGACTTTCTCGAGAGAGTGATTAGAAAACCTTTCAAGTGATATGTGATCAAGAACCAGCTGAGTCATGGCTATGGCAGTCATAGCAGTCTGGGCAACGGCTCGTCGGCTGTCCTTCCGGTACATCGGTAAGATGATGACTTCTCCGCAGATTTTCCTTTTTTTCTTTCACCCTTTAAATCTGGATCGTGCGAGGCAAATTGCGTTTGACACAATCTGCCTAGTCAGGATTTATTTTTTGTTTTCAACGCTCTTCCAAAATATATAAACCGCAGCGGCCCTCAATAGTGGAATCTCTTTCCAAAATTCATCCTAAACCAAAAGCATAGGGTACCGGCAACTACTATTCGGCATTTCCTGAATGAGTGTCTTCAATAACCAGGACGTCAAGCCTATCTTGCCGTCGTTGGCGCCGGACCGGGGCCTACCAATAGGGATGGCCTATCAGAAGCAGTATGTGAATTATCCCCAGTATCAATATCAACAAGTCCAACTTCAGCAGCAACAGCAGCCATTACCACCACTCCGGTTCTATACAAAGGGTTATACCGATCCGCAGGTACAGCTTCAAATGCAGGCACAAGGGCAGCCGATGCAAGGGCAGCCCCAGGCTCAGTCTCCTTTGCAAGTGACCCAGGCTCTGGTGGCGCAAACCCAGGCGCAGATCTCACAAGCTCAAGCACAGGCGGTGTATATGATGTATCCCAGCTTAAGTCCCGTGCCATCCACCGCGACTCCATACCTCACGGGTGCGACACAACTCAATAACGGAGGATACTTGTATCAAGGCACATACAAGGGTGGTAGCGGTAGCAACAGTGTAAGCGACGAAGAAGATCTCTCTTACGAGGAGAAGCATGATGACAAGTATGCCATTGATTACTCATCGATCATCAATTATACGATATCTCCATCCTTGAAACGTAAACGTCGTATCGGAACCCTTGAATCAGACTCCTCACAGCTCCCACAATTACCCTGTACTATCTGCGGCAAGGTCTTCAACAAGCCATATAACTTGAAGCTGCATATGCGTAGCCATTCTAACGAGAAGCCATATAACTGTGCTCTCTGTGACAAGAGATTTGCACGTAGTCATGATAAAAAGAGACACGAGATGTTGCACAAAGGCGAAAAGAACTTCAAGTGTGAAGGGTTCTTGAATGATGGGAAAACTAAATGGGGATGTGGAAAGAAGTTTGCTCGCAGTGATGCGTTGCTGAGGCACTTTCGGACAGAAACAGGTTGGCTTTGTATCAAACCGTTGATGGATGAAGCGAAACACTTGGAGCTGAATGACTTGATAAACAATATCATCCATAATTGATTATCTTGGGAGTCGCCCGTTACAGCGAAGAGAAGATATTTCAAGTTTTCGTATCGGTTACTAAGTTTTATCTGTTAATTTTTGTTTGATTTATATTTGTTATGGTATTTGGGTATTGTTATATCTTGTACCTTGTTACGGTACGATTTATGCTGTTAAACTAGTCTAATTTTATTTGAACTTTGACTTTTTTGATCTAGTTGTTTGATTTTGTTTGTTTTAAATTGTTTAAATTGTTAGCTGGTTTTTTGTTTGATTTGTGGTGTTTGTTGGACGGGGATTTCCAATGTGAAGTATATATTCAATTTATAATCCCGTTAAAAACAGTCTTTTGACTGTCGAACTTGTATGCGGTAGCACTGTCTGATTTTAAATACTCACACGTTTTTCACGTGCATGATCATATATCTGTTCACCATCTTACTTGAATCTTATACATATAGCTTTTATTACCACCCCTATCTCATTCACATCACCACTGTACATGCTTTACTCTAACGTTAGCTATGCCTAGATGTTACTTAGTAGCACAGCTGCGCCCCCAATACTGTCATACGAAATAATTAAAATTAAAAAATATCTGGTGCGCTCGATCCTGTTAACAGGGGTAAGGGGCTTTCAGAAAGCAGCCATTTATAGTTTAACTTGGTGTCAAGTTTGCGACACAAAATATGGTTTTGATAAGCACTACCGATATCATTGGGCGTCTTCAAAATCATACGAATGCTGGGTAATGCCCTTGTAATCGTTCTTCAATTATGAGGACTCGGAAATCTTGTTGGTTTACCGCGTCACACAATGCATATCCTGCGTGCGGTGAGTGTGTCCAAGCTTTTTGGGGCGACTATACAGGTAGGATGGTATTCGAGCGGAACAACCGAGCACCATTTTGGTGATTTATTACGGGCTGCGTGTCGCGTAAGATGGGATTTGCTGGGGCTTTCACTGAGTTATCCCGGATGGATAGTGACGTGCATGAGCGGGCATAAAGACGTTGATCTGATAACGTCGGTGCTGTTCCGCTTGGATAAGTGGCCTGGGCATACCTTCAGGGATATGGGGCTGAGGATGAGCATGCTTAAAGTCGTGGTTGATCAACATTGCAATTTTCTTGTTTTGCTTGTCTTGGCCTGTGTCGCATATTGTACAATCATTTATGGATATGATATCAGCTCACCCGTATCGTCGCATTTCTTTTACAATTGTTTCCACCTTTCCAAAAATGAAATACCTTTATTGGTGGAGAGGAGTATTGAAAATTTGAAGACCAAAATCGTGTTGGACTGTGAGAGGTTTTTACGGCAAAAAAAAATCAAATTTCGTTATCGTTGTATAAGGAATGGCAGCTACGTGTGAAATTCATATTTCGGAGGTATGAAGCACAGAACTGGAAAGCTGAATATTCGCCTGCGCTTGGCATGAATATCGTAAAAGAAGAAAAAATAAAGAGATGGATCATTCTTCTTCAAGCATCCTGAGAAGCTATCTTCCGAGTGCTGGATGTTATCCTGCATATATCCAAGTGGAATATTAAGTCAAGTTCGTACCAGCGTGAGAGGAGAACAACATTATGCACCAGTATTATCACGGTTAGAGTTCCTACTTCAGCCACTAGAACTTTCACCGTCATGGAAAATGGGCTGAGTTTTTCCATTGAGGTTTATTTCTTGCAATCAGTAGACAAAATAAATGCCGAGAGCAAAATCTTTTCATTGAACAATGTAAGATTTTTAATGAACAATATTGATTCATCGTAGTAAGATCGTGCAATTTCACTGTTATGCTTTTTTGTTTGTAGCGATAACTCGATTTTAGCGAAATGATTTTTAAGAGAACATAAGTAAATGAGAGATAGATATAGGAGTTGAAGTATGGATATGGGAAAGGGGTGTAGTAGTAGTCTGTGAAAATCAAGATTTCACAAAAGGGAGCAACGGGGTGGGATATTCATGCTACCTCTTCTTGCCTTACTAGATGACTACTTACTGCAACATTTTGTTGTAAAAATACACCCCAACATCTGCTCGTGTCGTGTCCTACTATTTTTTTTAATGTCGCGGCTTTGCTCACCAAAACACTGTACATAATTACCGGAGCTAAGAAAATGTGGGGTTCGCTCATTTCATCATACAATTTCCAAATAACCTCACCATGAGCCCATCTACTTTCCACCACGAGGAATCCCTTCCCCGACTCCAGGTCCCGGAACTTGCTCTGACTGTTCACCAGCTCCTCATAGCATTGAAGCCATTGGTTTCCGCAGATGAGTATAACGAGCTCCTCAACGAGAGTACGGAACTTATCAATAGTCGTCTCGTGAATGTCATTCAAAGGCACCTAGTTTTGGCTAGTAAGAACCCAAAACACCCCTGTTACTTGAACAGCATCAATGATGAGACCAACCCAGGAATATATGGAGAATTGCGTGGTGACATTCTTCCTAGAAACCCATACTTGGTGCTCCAAGAGGACCCTTACCTGAAATTTATGAATCCTCCAAATCAGCTGCAAAGGGCTGCTAGTTTGGTCAATTCATCACTCAAGTTTGTGGTGAGTCTTCGGAAGGGAAGCTTAATGCCGGACGTGACTCCGAAGAACAAGAACCCCCTCACAATGAAGTGCTATATGAACTTATTTGGGTCTACCAGAGTACCCGACGAGGAACATCACCAGATTTCAATCCAGAGGCTGAACATAAAGCAAAGTACGCACATAGTCGTTATTTCAAACAACCAGTACTATTATTTACCTGTATTGAACGGGGAAGGTGAAATCTTCTTTAACGACTACGATCTTTCGTTGATTTTACAGGAAATCATTGATGAGCTGGATAAATTTGATGCTGTAGAGCTGATTAACAATGCAGTGGGTGCTTTGACCACCCAGAGCTTCAATTATTGGAAGTTGGGTCGATCTGAGCTCGCAAAATCAAACGCATCTAACCTTCTGTTGATCGATGGTGCCTTATTTGCTGTAATTTTGGATCGAAACTCGCCACAGACCGACCAAGAAAAAACCATGGTGATTAGTCACGGTAGTTCAGAGTTGTCTGAGGAGAATGTCCAAGTTGGAAGTTGCACTTCACGATGGTACGACAAGTTGCAGTTGATTGTAACTCGAAACTCTGTAGCCGGTGTGGTATGGGAAAGCACTTCAATGGACTCGACCGCCATTTTGAGATTCATCTCCGATATTTACACCGACTCTATCTTGAAGTTGGCGAAAAACATCAATGCCATAGAGTACAGTTTATTTGGAGCCGTCAATTTTGTATCCAATATGCTCGAGAAACCGTCATACCAGAGAATGATCTTCAACAAAACACCTGAGCTATCCAACTTAATTCACTTGTCTGAAACCAGGCTTGCAGACTTGATCAACCAGCACAACTATACGACAATTAAGATCAAATTTAACTCAGACTTATTGGATAATTATCGGATTTCGGTTGACTCGTTCTTGCAAATTTGTATTCAAATCGCTAACTACTCATTGTATGGGAAAATTTCAAACACATTGGAGCCAATTACGACTAGAAAGTTCAGGGACCTGAGAACTGAGCTTATTGCAGTTCAAAATGACGAAATTGCAAATTTAGTCAAGTTGTTTATCACCAACTCTTCGAAGACTGAGAAGTGGGATCTCTTCAACAGGTGCTGTCAGATTCACAACAAACAGTATTTGGATGCCATGCAGGGTAAGGGGTTTGAGCGTCACTTGACGTCCTTGCTTCATATTGTGAAATCACCTAAAGCTGCCAATTTCTTGAACTCATTGAACGCCGATGAGAATGTTGAGGCATTGGATAACACGTCTTTGAGTCTGCATTACATACCCATTCTTTCCAACCCTATCTTGAACCGCATCTCTACCCCTGAGCTCTTGATATCCAACTGTGGAAATCCTGCATTACATCTATTCGGTATTCCTCCGGCTACAGACCAAGGTTTCGGTATTGGATACATAATTCACAAGGATAAAATTCTTTTAACTTTGTGTTCAAAGTTCAGACAGAATGAACGCTTTTTGGGGACTCTTGTGAAGATCATCAACGATGTAAAGGCCATGATCTTGACACAATCAGATGTTTTGCTTAACTTGAATAAAGACAACGACTATCGGAAGTACGAGTTGCAGAAACTTAGGATCGAACAGGAGTTGAGTAACTTGAACTTTGACTCTCCATCAACGAGAAATCCTATAGAGTTATCGATCGATCAGTTTACGCTTCCACTAAAGGGCCATTTATCTGATAAAAATTCAGATCAGGGTGAAGATGATATTATTGACGATGGGTCGTCGAATTCCAATAATTCTGGTAATGAGTTTGACTACCTTGGAGGATATGGCTACTTTGACTTTGGGGAATTGGACTCAAGAGATATAGAGGTGAACAGGTCCCACAGCTACCTAAACAGCCCCTCAAATCTTTCGAGTTTGTCTTCAAGAAACCACTCTCACCACAGCTTGAATATTTTGGCGAAGAATTCGGACTTAAAGGAGAAACATGACTTGAATGAAATTATCAGAGAGAAGTTAAATAAGAGTGTAGACGATGTTGATCTGGCGAGATCAAGTCCTGGTTTGAAGAGTGACTCGGAGACTGAGGAGAAGAAACCGAAGTACAAGATTGGCCGGCCTCTTGATATTTCTGAGTTCGAGCAGTAAGTTGTCGTAGGTTGAAGTGTTTATTTAACTTTTTAGCTCAAGTGTCTGAATAGCGTTATTTCATAGGCTTGTTTTTAATTCTTTTTCACCTGTAGTTTCTTTTCCAAGCTTTCCCAGTACTTCTAAGCTTTAGACGTTTCCTTTTGCAAACAATTTATAGAACAGATACAGCAAGAAGATAAGAGTAAATTCCCTTGTTGTTGTGGGACTAATATGCGTGCTCTGAATTATCGACATACTACCTTCCACTCTACTCAACCAGGTTCCTTCAGCGACCGACAAGTAAAATTACAATTATCTGATGCACGGCAGCCCTGCTACATGTTCTCAAGTGTTTCGTGGATTCAAAACTTGAGTAATAAAGAACAGACAACTAACATATACATATACAAGAAATAGTCTTTCACCTATCCCCATCTCCAAAACATCATCCCGCACTATGCGATGTTTTTCGCAGCTCATTTCTAAGCATTATGATTCCTCTAGCAGGGCTAGCGAGACTCAACCACCAGCTCCTCCAGATCACAGGACCAGACGCAGCCCGGTTCCTTAACGGTCTAGTGACCACCCGTTTTCTTCCGAATATAGTCAAAAAGAACCAATACACTATTTCCGATGTCGAGTCAAAGCATATCAACCTCACTAAACTCATAAATATTGAAGAAAACTGGGGGGTTATGCACGAGGACATCTATGACCCAGACAACGAAATTTTGATACGAAGAGATGGACTCAACTCCATGTTCTTGAACTCCAAAGGACGGGTGATTTCTGACGCATTTTTGTACCCTTGTCCATTCCACCATATTGAAGAGAACAGCCCTTCATATCTCGTAGAAGTGGATAAAAGCATTACGAATAAGCTAGCGATGATGGTAAATGTGCATAAGCTCACATCCAATATCAAACTTACCAAACCTGCCTTTTATTCATATTATTACTACAACGACACGGTAGAGTTTGATGAATTCTTGGACCACATTCAGTTGAAATATTTCAACACATTCACTCCACGAGACGCACTTCACGGTGCTGCCAAGCTTGTGGATGATAATATTGTATTAAACAGACGGTTTAGTGACAACCTTGTGGGGCTCGCTATTGATAATCGGATTCCTAACTTTGGAGTGAAATTCCTCACGAAAGAGCCTATTTCTGCAGATTTTTTCAGTGATGAATTCAAACAAAGTTTTGCAGTAGATGAAGTTGATCCGGGTGTTATCACTAAGAGACGGTTCCTAAATGGCCTTTATGAGTCTGGCGATTCTCCCCCAAATTATAGTTTATTACCTTTTGATATGAATTTGGACTACATCAATGGTCTATCTTTAGATAAGGGGTGCTATGTGGGTCAGGAATTGACGATCAGAAGCTACAATAGTGGGGTTATACGGAAGAGAATAGTGCCTATTCAGTTTTTCGAGATTACTGAGAGCAGCTACGAAAAATGTGATAATGAGGACATAGAGTTACTTGAAGGAGATGAAGTTGTTCAGCATGTGAGTAAGATAAATACTTTTAACCTCGATAAACTAGAGATTACCACGCTCAATGATGAGCCGGAACCCACGAAGGACTTACTGCCGAGTCCATTTAACAAATCGCCTTTTGGTAGTGCTGCAAAGCCTCGTAGACTGAAGGTCGGTAAGCTTCTCGCTGTGAATGGCAACCTTGGATTCTTACTTGTAAATTTGAGTGATATTCATAAGAAGTTTTTCAAGGTAGAAATCCCCGATCTCAACCATTCTAAGTTTATAGGTTTGAAGGTGATCAAGCCTAGGTGGTGGCCGGAGGATGAGGAGTGATTGTATATAGACTACACGCAAAGTGTGTTCGTTGACCAATAGTGGCTTCTTTTGTTATGTCAATGAGGTACTTCAAAAATAAACATATTATCGTAAGAACCTTTTGCAAAAGGTTATCTTACTTTTATACGAAACAAACAGCTTCATCTTAAATCGTGAGCTGATCGTCGCTCATCTTTGATCTAAGCATTGAAGTTCCTAGCCTGATCTCTTTTCTTGACTCTAAGAGAAGTCTCATGCCGGTGGATTATGAGTGTTGTAGCATGGAAGTCAAATATTTGATTCATTCAGCAAGAGAGAGAATAATAGCAGCCTGTAATCATCCTGAAATTTGTCCATGGTAATTCGTCCTTCCTCCTTCTGCTCTTCATCCCCATTATTCCGTATCATTCTATGAGATGAAAACCCCACTTAAGACTCCGACCCAAAATTTCGGATATATAAGGGCGTGTGGCGTAGTTGGTAGCGCGTTTGCCTTGCAAGCAAAAGGTCATTGGTTCGACTCCGATCTCGTCCATATTTTTTTTTCTTTGGTTTGCTGCAAACTTATATGTGTGAAGCTCTTTTATCATTTATAGATTGAGTGGTTTCATAAAATTAATCTATTAAATAGTATTTCTATTTACAGTACATTCATAGTTGGGACCTTTAAATTAAACAACCTCCGTCCTCTCAGAGGAATTTTCGCGAACAGAGTCCGGTGTATTGGATCTGGTTTCGAGATTGTCACCTTCGATTTTCTCTTCCTTGTCATTTTCCATTTGCTCTCTCTCCTCCTTATTCATAATGTCTTTTTTAAGAGGAATACGTTGGTTGGAGAAAAACAAAGCAAAAACGAATGTCAAAGCAGATGTTGCAACCAAGTAGTAAAAGACGTTCCTGATACTTTCCATCATCAATTTTTTCAAGAAAAGGGTAGCCTCGGGCGATAACTTTTCCAAGAGCGAAGAATCGCTCGCGGCAGCAGCAAAATTGAAGCCATCGAATTCGCTCTTGAGTGCACCAGCTGGGAGAGCAGCCAAAGCAGCAACTCTTTTATTGTAGTAAGAAGTATTGTAAATGATGTCACAAAGGATAGAAGATACGGAGGTACCCAAACCTCTCATGAACATCAAGAATGAAGTGGTCATAATAACCCCCCCTGTAATTTTTGGGGCCTTAAGATTCGAACCTGCAAAGCACGCTTGCATGGTGAATCCACAACCTAAACCGGGAAGAATAAGGTACCCAATGCGCTTAGCAGAGCTGGAGTCGTAGTCCAAAAGAGTCATCACCCCAAGACCAATCGTAGTAATGGTACTTCCTGCAAGAGCAAACGGCTTGATATGTCTTGTTTTACCAATAAGAATACCTGTAGCAGAAGAAGTAGATACGAGTGGGATAACTAAAGCTAACGAGGCCACACCCGTACCCAAGGGGCTTTTATCAAAGATAGTTTGAAAATAGATGGAAATGTACAAGACACACCCAATGAACGAAGCCATCATGAAGAGAAGAGTAGTACATGGTGCCACCACACCCAATGTCATAAGCTGCGGAGGAATAAGAGGAAACTTCGAAAAACAGAAGTTCCAGCCAAAAAAGGCAAAAAATAGTAATATGCCAAGTACAAGGCATGCGATAACGGCACCCGACTTCCACACGTATTCTCCAGTTGAGGCAAAGGTTAAACCAAGCAAAAACAATACCAATCCTGCTGAAACCAAAAATGTACCACAGTAGTCAAGAGACGAAAACCTGACGCTCCATTTGATAGTTGGTCTTGGAGGCCTGAATGAGAAGAACAAGAATGCTGCAGCCATCCCACCAATAGGTAAGTTAATGTAAAAACACCACCTCCAAGACACTTGAGATGCTAAAGAACCACCAATAATAGGGCCAAGAATGACTGAAACAGACATGACGATACCCGTAGCTCCAAATACAAAAGGTCTGACATTGATAGGTGTAACTTCGGAGCAGACAATCATTGCTAACGATTGGATACCACCTGCACCAACTCCAGCCAAAACTCTACCTCCAATCAACATATCCATACTGTTCGAAAGAGCACATAAAAGCGATCCCAATTCAAATAAAAAAACAGCCACCAACATGACATCTTTTCTACCAAAAAGAATAGAAACTTGACCCCAACTTGCAGCCAAAACACACATAGGCAACATGAAACCCGAAATAAGCCATCCCACCTTGTTGAAGGCATTGAATTTGTCTCCAACCTCTGTTAAGATAACAGCGACGATCGTTTGATCCAAACCAATTAGGAACATACATAATAAATTAGATAGTACACAGAGCCACAACTTGGGACCTGTCAAATACTGATCTTCTCTTTTAGTTCCGTCACCGGCATCAGTCTCGAAAAATTTCTCGTTAGCAGGCTTTTCTCTTTCTTCGCCAGACATTGTTCACTAGAGTAAATAAATGTCTGGAGGGAAAACTTTTACTTTTATATATTTTGCAATTCCGAAAAAGGACGGAGACACGGCGGTCAGCCGCAGAGAAACTCCGTGACATATTCCGTCGGAGATGCGTGCGGTAGTAGTTGGGCGAGAATCTAATCGTGGTGCTCGCGGGAAGCTGCGCCTTCGGGGGAACGACCTAATATAGTGCGGGCGTAACCGGAGATACTGATTAGTGAGGAGCTTGAGCCGCACACTTTGTATATAAGCCGCCTTAATGTCCGTGAAACAATACTTTATACTACGCGACGGACATCCGACGGAGGAAGAATTCGATCCGGTATGATTATATATCGTTGCGGTGACAGTGTACGGTACTTGATAGAATACTTGCTTCAGCTATTAATTCCCATGATTTCACAGGCCTGCAATTGGAGGCCAGACGTAGCTAAACATCCTTTAATGATAGATATCCAATCAGCATCCTGCACATAGCGTATTTATATGAACTCCGGGTTAGACGGATTCCGACGGGAGACTTACTAATTACACTTATTGATCACATACTGGCTGATAAGCCCTAGCATCTCATGTCATTTCTAGTCGATTTAAATACGGTACGTCTATTACTATCTCTACACTTCTAAAATACAGATTCCTTCCCCAATTACTCGTCGCACATAATATTACAATACAAACACTAACCCTTCTTCAACCGGTCGATCTCTTCCAATAGTTCCAGTATGTATTTTGAAGCCAACTCCACTGTGGTAGCTTTGGATGGGATGCTTACTTGGTCGTGATAATTTTGCGGAATCATAGTTCCCAAATTTTGAACGGCCGTGTTCATTCTGTTTCTTCTTCCTTGTTCAGCAAGCTTATGGGATGCTTTTTTTGAAGTGGGTTTCTCGCCTTTATCGTAAGGCTGAAGACTAGGTGACGTCTCGTTGGACCGGTTCAGCGTGAGAGACGATTTACGTGATGCTATAGTCGGACTATTCAGACCCAGCAGGTTTTGTTGCTGCTTAGCGAGTTTCCCCATAGTAAAACCCATCATCTGAGGCGATGTTGTGGTACTTTCTGGGTCAATCTTTTTGTACGACTGTGGGGGGAGCATCGGCGTCAGGGAGCTACTAATAGACGCGTCGGGGAGTTCGAAGGCGTCTCCCTTAGCAGAGATTGTGCCGTTGGTGTTGGCACCATTTACCCCCGAATTGATCGAGCCATTCCCATTGGATGCGGAATTGCCGTGTAATACCGGTGTGCCATGGGGCGTTCTTCTTTTAAAACTAGACTGTTTGTTTTCGTCCACAGGCGCAAACACCGACAGCAGCCGACGTTTAGCATCTGCTTGACTCAGGCTTTGCTCAGTTTGATTCTGAGCTTGGAGTGCAGGAGAAGTGAGTGGCTCAAAGCTCGTCGGCACATACTTGGATCTATCGGGTGTGTCGTGGGGGGACATCAACGGGGTGAAGATCACATCCGGACGGATATGTTGCAGTTGGGGCATATGTTCAAGTGTTTCTTTCGACTTGGAGAGCTTATGGTAGTAGTGCTGGTTATTAAAGGACTTATCGTTTTGGGACGGAAGAATTGGAGAGTTGATCATGGTGTCATGGAGGTGTTGATTATGTTGTTGCTTATGAGGGGCCATGACGGGGGTGTTATGTACCAGTGATGTAGGGGGAAACGCCGAAGACGAGCTGCGACTTCCCCCACTAGCATTGACAGTAGCACTAGGGGGTCCAATGCTCGCACTAGAGTTAGCACCATTAGCGGGAGACGCGCCGTGGTGGTTACCATGCTGATGATTACCATACGGAATGTCGAAATTATAGTTATCCAATGAGAAGTCACTTAACTTATTTAACGGATCTCCATCAAGTCCTCCATCAATCCCTCCGCCTCCTAGATTGACTCCTCCACTCCCTGATTCCATCCCACCCTGGTTCATCATAAACTGTTCCTGCTTGATATCCATGAGTTGTTCGTTCAATTCGAAGTAGGTCTCTGATTTGTTCGGGCTGAACGTTTCCCAGTTATTCTGGTCCATCATACGTCGGACAGAATAAACAAATTGTATCAGTACGGTTCAATCTGTGTGGAAAAATCGGTTTCTTTACAGATATTAGCTAACAGAGCGAACAAAAAAAGTGAGAAGGAAGTGTTGGAGTTAAATAAAGGATGTGAAATTAATGCGCAAAAATAAAAGAATAAACCTATTCCGTTTTGAGACCATGAGTGTATAAAATGTTTAAACGCTAGTGTATAACCTGAACAGCCGTAAAAAGACCGGTTGCCGTTTTTGAACTAGCTATTGTCTTTACGAGAAGCCCAGTTTCATCCTTCTCTAAATTTGTCAAGATTGTTTATCTAACTAGTTCTTCTTGTACTCCTGCAAATGCATTATACTAACCTCCACTTGCTATTTATTCTGTCCTCAGTTGTAGTAACAATTTTGAGCCGGTAACTTCACATGCACGCTATCAACAGACTTTCGTAGGTTCGCCCAATTATCCAAAGTCTGTACAGAGATCTGTGCTTCAACGCACATCGCTAGTCGTGCATATTTCAAGCTTAGACGGACTGGCGGTGGATATCGCGGTAATATGGTGGCAAGCTGGTACTAAATAAGCAATTAAAGCCCGGTTTGACGTGATGGTTACTGGCCCTTATTTGTTCCTGCTGCTTATTTGGATTCTCCAGGGACTGCTGTCAGAGCTTTGACACAATTCAGCCTTTCCTATCGCTTGATCTGGTAATTCAGGAGATTGCCTATCCAGTCCTTATACTAGAACCCTCTCATGGCAAACTCAGACACAGACATATGTAAGCCACTTCTGAGCAGAGATCCATAATTGTGCATGATGGTATCACTGCTTTTCCTGATGGGGAAAGGGGTCGTATTCATTAATTAAGGCCCACGTGTAGCCCTCCATAGTTATGGGTAATAGTTTTCTTGCGCACGACCATTTCCCGGCAAAACACATTTTGTCGCACTAGGCCGCACCAGCATCAGCCACCAAGACCACAATAATGTCCCGGATCGAGCCCCAGGCCTGATCTGGAATCTGCTTCATTTTTGCCCTCTCTGAACTGGCCGTTCTGGCTTGACAAGTGGAGGCCCGGGGTTTATTCATTTTTTGGCAAACCGGATGTCGCTGTTATCTGTGATCGCTCAAAATTACTGGTTGAAGTTTGTAGCCCTCGGAAATTTTTTATTTTGAGCTTAGTTTTCTAACCGACTAAAATGATAAAATTTAATTATTGTAAAATTACTAAGGAGCTGGATTCATGTCTTCTGAAATATAGAAATGAGTGATCTCGGTTTTGCCTTTGAACTTCAGGTGACATCCAAATTCGAGCGGGAGACATAGTTTCTGATCCAATCAATATAGAAAGGTCCGCTGCTAGCTCTTGTTTGAAAAAGGCAGTAGAAGCAATCTAGAGCTTCTGCAATTTTCTTCGTAGTCCCAAACCAAAACTGGAAATGTAAAGCTCAACATTGCGTTCTTTCGCTAATTCCGAGAAAAAAAACCTGGGAGAGTGCGGAGCCGTTGACCAGACTAAGTATGATTTTACAATTTTGAGAGTTTAGTGCTGGGATTATCAATAGGTCTGTTAGATTGTAAACTTTACTCTTTATAGTTTCTTACTATGTCTCATTTATTATGACTTTTTTCTAGTCTATATTTACATTACATCGGCTCAATTTCCTTGATTCCATCATAGCCCTTCTTAGCCTTGATGACCGTGTTGCTCACCACCTTCGATTTGTTGATAGGTTCGCCTTTAATTATTTTCTCCATCTCAACCTTCGTCAACGTCTCGTATTCAAGCAATCCTTCTGCAAGGAGTTTCAACTCCTCCTTCTTCTCCAGTAACACTTTCCTGGTTCTGTCCTCACTATCGACCAAAAACTTGCGAATCTCCTTGTCGGCCAAATCTCTCAAATTTTGCAGCCAACTTTCCCAGTTGTCACTCAACTTGATAGGACCTATGACATCACTCATACCATATGATAATACCATGGCACGAGCTACATTTGTAGCGTTACTCAAATCACTAGAGCATCCGGAGGTCACGTTGTCATAGCCATTTACTAGTTCCTCAGCAATTTTGCCACCCATGCAAACGTCCAAGCGAGCCAAACACTCGGTTCTGGTCATATCAACCTTATCCATTTCGGGTAATTGGAAGGTAATACCCAAAGCACGCCCCCTTGGTAAAATAGTGGCCTTATATAATGGGGTAGCACCTTTTGCAAACATCGCCATAATTGCATGTCCTGCTTCGTGGTAAGCGGTGTTCTTTCTGCTCTCTTCGGTGATCACCATTTTCTTCTTAGCAGCACCCATCAAAATCTTGTCCTTGGCCCATTCGAAGTGATTCATGTCAACGGCTGGGGCGGACAATTGAGAAGCATGAACGGCAGCCTGATTGACCAAGTTCATCAATTCAGCACCACTCAAGCCGGGGGTACCTCTAGCGATAATCAGCGGTTCCACGTCCTCGGAGGTTTCTACATTTTTCATGTGATGACGCAAAATGTCGATTCTGCCTCTCACATCTGGTAACTCCACATTGACTTCCTTGTCAAAACGACCTGGCCTGGTCAAGGCCTTGTCCAAAGACTCAGGGAAATTTGTGGCTCCAATGATGATGATTCCTGAAGTCTGAGAGAATCCATCTAATTCAACCAATAACTGGTTCAATGTTTGTTTTGCATACGCTTGATCTTTAGGGTTTCTTTTCCCTCCAATTGCATCTAACTCATCGATGAATATGATTGCTGGCGATTTATCTCTGGCCTGCGAAAATAACTCTCTGATTCTTTTGGCTCCAACCCCAACGTATAGTTCATCAAATTCGGAGCCTGACATAAAGAAGAATGGAACCCCCGCTTCTCCTGCAGTGGCCCTGGCCAATAACGTCTTACCTGTACCTGGTGGCCCGGTTAAAAGAACACCTTTGGGTAACTTTCCACCCAACCCAGTGAACTTGGATGGATCTTTCAAAAATTCCACAATTTCTTCCAACTCAGCTCTGGCTTCGTCGCATCCACATACGTCAGTGAACTTGACTGTCAGCTGGCTAACATCGACAGACTTATCCACCACCTCGGTGTTTTTGAAAATGGTTCCGTTTTCGACTAAATAATTAAAAGCATTGGTAGCTCCGTAAGTGAGCAAACCAACTGGAATTAACCACTTCAACCATTTAGAAATAATAGTGAAAATACTTTCGCTAACAACAACATGCACTGGTTCATACTTGGAGCCGAATCCGCTTGGAAGTCCGGTAACTGACCCTCCTGCGATGCTCTTCATTACTTGTTCTGCTTTACCTTTCTTACCAATCTTGTTCAACGCTTCTACGTAAAACGCAGTACATTCAGGAGAGGAGCTTATACCAGGGGTCTCGTACCGCTGCACAACAATGTGCGGGTAGTTGTTGGCCATAAGCAGCTTATAAAACTCAGCTTGGGCCCCAGTGTTTTTCAAGTCTGCATTTGCGATCTGCTCTTGCGACTGAAGGAGTGAAACAGTACTGTTGGAGACGAATCTCACGCTTTTGGTAGCAAACAAAGGCAACCGAGATTTGAACGGGGCCAAATAGCCATATGATAGACCACGCACCACTGGCATGACCACACGAGGCCGGGCTATGCTGATTATTGACCGGGTAGTTAATCCAATCATGGTGTGAGTGGGTAACAAATTTTTCGTGATTCTTTTATGTGGCGAACGCGGGTCGTGCCATAACGCTTTTATGGCTGCAAAGGTTGCCTGTACTGCCTGCAGAATTTAGGCAGCCATTAAAGAAATCGGCCAGCAAATGATGGAGGGCTCTCATAGATCAGAACACGGAGCTTTAATTAGCCGAGATATACTGACTTTGAACAGAGTATGATACCAGAGTTAGAGAGTATCACAAACTAGCTACGTATAAATAACCCACATCTATAAAAGTACATAATACATACTCATCCTCAAAAACCAGTGATCTGTAAGTCGTCGTGTAGATCATTGCTTGTCACACTAAGACCATGCTCATTGGCCAAATGCAATAAACAGATGAAACAAAAACTAGTGGATAAGTCTTTCTTTTCCTCACTGCTATACATTTTCCCAATAGTTTCAACTAACTCTCCAAATTTCTTTGTATTTTCTGATTTCTGCTGAGGCTCTAGAGATTTCTCCGGTGAATCTTCTCTAGTCTTCTGCTTTATCCCCTTCCAAAGGTTGTCCTTGAGCAACTTTACATCAACCCTTTTGGCGATTCTTGAAAAATTCACATACTCAGGGCGTACTTTTCTACCTCCGATCAAAAGATTTTTATTATCACCATCCTTCACAGCCTCTTCGCCCCCTTCTTCCAAAGCATCATTGAAATCAATCCCTCCAAACACATCGCCGTCATCTTCGTAATCCTGGTTGATCTCCTCGAACTGCGCCTGATGGAAAGAAGCCATGCGGTCCTGCTGGTTATATTGCTCGGCAAAGAAAGATTGATCGGTCAACTGGTTTTCCTGGAGAGTGCTCTTGCGCACCTTGGGATAGTAGAGGATATTGTTTTCTGGTTTCAAGAATAATGTGATGAGCCTGGTGGAGTTGTACTGGATATCTTGAGGTAACTTCGTTTCCATCTGAATATCTTTCCTTTTCAAAGTATTTAAATTGGGCGGTCTGGCAAAAAGCTCATCGTCATCTAGATCTTCTTCTTCAAAGAAATTGATGTGTGTAGCCTCTTTTTTCTTGGGTGTTTTAGAACCAGTAGCCCCCACGCCTTGACCTTCACTTTTAGCTTCCTTTTCTGCGAGATGCTTCGATCTCTTGAACGCTGCCACCTTCCAGTGCTCGGGACCTCTCCAGTTACTCTTCATGGTTTCATCAAAATACGCCATCAAGTCTCGATCCAAGATCTGGTTCCCTGGTCCTAGAGCATACTCTTCTTCCTCATGCTTCACATTCACATCATTACCATCATCATTCACATCCTCATTAAGATCGTCATTGAAGTTGTCATCATTAAAGTTGTCGTCATTAAAGTTGTTATCGTTATAGTCGCCGAAATCAAATTCCGGGGCCTCCTCGATCTTGGTCACGGTCTTCTCATCTGGTTGGCTACTCATGAACTTGTTATTCACATCGGTCAAAATAGACTTGGCTTTATCCATATCGTTGAGGACATTCTTTAACTGCTCTATTGACGGACAAACAGACAAATCATCTAGATTATCGTTCTTGAATAGCATTGACTCGATCTTGTCCAAATTCGTACCACTTGCAATCTTATTCAATTCATCTGGAGTCCCGGAATTATCCACCTTGTTCCCCGTGGTAGTAGCGTCGAACACCACCCTGCCAGTCTTATCTATGTTCAAAGTATTGAGGAGTAAACTTTTAGCCCCACCCTCATCGAACTCCGCTAAGGCTTTCTTGAACAACGGATCTATAGATAATTCCTGCTCCAATTTTTTAACTTTGATGGTATCGAACTTGACCAAAGTGGACTCCATCACTCGGTTGATCTTTCGGGTTCTTTTTACCTCTCCATTCTCATTCAACTCCTGCTCTGCATCTTCGTCCTCTTCGTCATCTGCTTCTTCATCATTTTTCTTATTGGCTAACCCGCTGAGCAATTTTCCGGTCTCGGTGGCTACCGACTCCACTCTGCTGGAATAAATCTTGACACACCCGTCTAGAGTGGCAGACGCCCTTTGGAAATTGATATCATCCCCATCTTTAATCACATTCAAGTCATGGAAGTAATCGATCAACGCAAACTGCCACGAGTTCTTCGACGTGATCTTGTTATCAGTGGATAGCTTTATCCACTCCTCAAAGTTCGACATGATGGTGTTTCGATTGAGATCAAAGTTAATGGCATCTTCTGCGAACGAGCTGTTTGATTCATCATCAAACAAGTCGCCTCTGTTAGATGCAGCACGCCTGGACTTCGAAATTGTCCGTCCTGAAATCACTCTCCCCATGTTGGCGAGGTCATGCACGTTCGAGGGCACCCTCTTGCCATCCCGACTTCGTTTTTTTGGTAATACCTCGCTTGCCATGACGGTTTATTTACCTTTTGATGCGAGTATTTTGAAATTAAATGAGACTGCGACATTTGATGGCTGCCAAACTGAGGTTAGATTTATTTGCCAATAGTCCCTTATAATTGTTCTTCCCCACCAGTGGCCCGACAAGATCTCCACTCGAATACTATAGTTTGTTTATCTTCTATACAACCTCTAATATTGCTTCTCTTCTATTAAATGACTTATAATCTTAACTCTCATCTATTAAATAACTCATTTACCTCTTCTTCTCTTTTTATTATTACCAGCACCTTTTCCCTTCCCGTTGATTTTGCTAATCTCATCGGCTGAAATCATTAAACCATTACGTGTTGATTTACCCACAGAGTTTATTTTAAGACCTCTATCTCTCACCCGCTGCACTTCTTTCTTTCCCGTTCCTAACCGGTCTGATGCAAATGTAGATCCCTTTCCAATATCTAAGTCACGGATCTCTCCTCTCTTGACTTTCGATAACACGATTCCTGCGTCTTTGGCCTCCTGCTCGTATTTGGCGATCTTCTTGTGTCTGCTCTCGATCATACCCTTTCTCATAGACATAGGCATCTTTTCCAAGGTCTTAGGTAGCCCGTTGGTACCAGAGTTTACAGATGCTAAATCTCTCATTCTGGAAGACAATGCTTTTTTCCTGGCTTTTCCAGTTGGATCTTCGTAGTCCAAAGTCTGCAATGTCAATTCTGCTCCAGAATATTCAAGCTGTTTGGATAAGATATGCGATTCCAGTAACAATCTCTGGAGTTGAAGGTCATTCTGTAAGTTTTCATCGTCCTCCCTTTTGTTTTTTTGGGCTTGCTTGGCAGATATTTTGGCGAGTTTTTGCTCTTTTTCTTCTATTTCCGCTATGGTAGGTGCTCTTCCAGAACGAACAAGCTTTTGGTCTTTTTTCGATAGTATAGGTGCAGAATAAGCATCTGTAAGTTTGATTACTTTTGGCTGGGGTTGTTCCGAGTCGTCCTCAGATTCTTCTCGGTCATCACTGCTTTCACTACTATTGCCGAAACCTTTGAATTCAAATTCTTGCCCATGCTCATCGCTCTCATCAATCTCATCGCTCTCATCTCTATCACTATCATTACCGTCATCACTTCCACTATCGTTGTCTTTTCTTTTTGACTTGTCCTCGAATCCCATATTCTCCAAGCTGCCGAACTGGGCCTCGAAGTTCCTTCTCTGGACCTCCAATGCTTTCATATACTCATCATCGCTCATTATAGACAGCTTCTTACTATGCAGATAGAGGAATTTTTCACTCGCACTGGTACTACGAATTCGCAGCAAAATTTGATCTGCAAAAAGTTGATAATCTAAAAGCCAACCACCCAAAAATGACAAAGTTTAGAGGGTGTATTGATATTCACTCCGGCCAAGTCAAGCAGATTGTAGGAGGAACACTCACACAAGATGATACTGCGACCTCGAATTCTACAACGGAAAACTTTGTCTCATCCAAGCCATCTTCATTCTACGCTGACCTCTATAGATCTTCCAACTTATTAGGCTGTCATGTTATCAAGCTCGGAACAAACGCAGAAAACGACCGTGCTGCCCAGTTAGCATGTAGTACATGGCCTGGTCATTTTCAAGTGGGCGGAGGCATCACTAATGCCAATGCAGTGAAGTGGTTGGATGGTTACCTCGCCAGCCACGTTATAGTTACCAGTTGGCTCTTCACAGACAAGCAGTTCGATTGGAACAAACTAGGAGAGATTTCCAAACTAGTCGGACCACATCGTCTTATTGTTGATTTGAGTTGTCGAGCAGTTCAGCACGAAGCCGGTACCAAATGGATCGTAGCCATGAATAAATGGCAAACCCTTACCAGGAGCGAGTTGAGTGAAGAATTCCTCCTGCAAGTATCGAAGTATTGCGATGAATTTTTGATTCACGCTGCAGATGTGGAAGGATTGTGCAATGGAGTCGATGAGACCCTTGTGGAAAGCTTGGGACGGTGGTGTCCTGCCGGTTTCGAAGGCAAAATTGTCTATGCTGGAGGAGCTAAACTGGTTGATGACTTAGATAGAGTAAATGAGTTAAGTGGCGGGAAGGTAGATTTGACTTTTGGAAGTGCTTTGGACATTTTCGGAGGAAAACTAGTGACGTACGATGAGTTGATTGCATGGAACAATAGTCATCTGGATAGATAAGATAGAATGAAAGAAATAGACTTTGATTCTGGCTACGAGATTGGTATTTGTATTACTCGATTTCTCATTATATATTCTGTACATATAGTTACACACCCTCACGACCAGCTAGAGGCCCCGTAGCTGCCAGAGCCATAATCTATTTCTGGAGTATCACCCCCGTTTCTTCCATACGTGGTGACACCCCCAGATACAGCAGCACTCGACTCAACAGTTTCCTTATTTAACTCGACCGAGATACCGGCGAGCTTCAATTGCAATGTCTCAAGGGATTTGATGAAGACCTCATTCGGTGCCAAGCTTCCTACAGTTTCGATATCTATAAAAAAGTTCTTTGGCTTTGCCTTGTAGTCAAACGGAGCTTCAGGATCAGGAGCTTCTTCCCACGCACAGTTTTCAGAATTTGGCCACTCCTTGTCGGCATCTTCTTCATACCAGTAGTCTGTGTGTTTTAACTTATTGTAAGGATCGTATTCGAACCCGATGGCTGCACAGGGAGACCACTTAGCGTGCTCCTTGGCGATACCCTTTTTGGCGATACATGTGATCCTCAATTCCTGGTGTTTTCTCAATTTACAAAGCAATGGTCCTTTCCCTTGAGGGTCTCTGACCACAGGGTCACCCAAAATAGAGCCATTCTGGAACTTGGCAAGGTCGGTAGCGTAGATGTTCATAGTCGAATCAGTATCACATTTAGCAGCCAACTCCAACTTTACCGAGCACTTGTTACAGTACTGGTCACAGGTACAGTCTCTAGAGTACGACAAGTTTTCGATGCCTTCACTGTTGAGAGGGATTAGACCTAATCTATGCGAAAGAAATTCGTCTGCGAGGACCGACGTATTGACGTCGATTTCCACGAGGTCGACGGCCAACGTCGGCACTTCCGCAAGCATGGTCCGGCGGACAGAGTTTGCCACAGCCATGTCGACGTTAGTCAACACCATGTTGACGTGGTCTTGCTCGCTTGTTCTGATTGTGATGGCAGGGCCTGTTTCCTCTTTATCGATATCCATTGATGAAAATTTTCGCAGAGGCACAAACTTGAGTGCGTAGTTGAATCTCACGGAATTGAGAACATCTTGAATTGGCATCATAGCAGTTGAATCGTTATAAACTGAACCGAGCAGAACTATGTCTTCCCTCAAGACTGTACCACTTCCGGATTTACGCTTCGAGCAGACTTTCATGAAGTCATTACGCTCTTACGCCAATGTTGCTTCCAAATCGCAACCACTCTCAGAAGAGGAACTAGTTGCAAAGTCTCCCTTCGAGATAGAGCTGCTCAACATTGAAATAGAGCGGGAAATGCAGCGGGAAATTG
The DNA here is from genome assembly GCA_030571055.1 of Yamadazyma sp. yHMH685. Taxonomy (NCBI): domain Eukaryota; kingdom Fungi; phylum Ascomycota; class Pichiomycetes; order Serinales; family Debaryomycetaceae; genus Yamadazyma; species Yamadazyma sp. yHMH685. Next base: position 428,162 of record JAJLXC010000004.1, read on the forward strand.
AATCTCAAAAGCTTCCGCCCATCACTCCGTACATCGTAGCGTATGCGGTGCTAAAAGATCAAATTCTCATGCCACTTGTCCAGGGCCTTTTATTCTCCGGTCTATTGATTATTAGTCGGCCCGTATTGAACCGCATCGTGCTAAATGGGCAGCGCGCGGGTCGCTACTTAGCCACCATATTAGGCGTGAACCAAATACTAGGAAGATCCAGACCAAGATATATATAACGAGCCACGAGTAGACCCTAAATCAAATACTTAACCGTACAAATAGCCATATATAGTGCAGACTTGTAGTCCCGTGCCTAGTGAGTCCAATTTTATATCAGCATATCAACTACTTACTTGTGCATTCCAGCCAGCAGCGTTTCGCGATTTTATCCCTCGCTTGCTAACACCTGAAACTCCCGTGGAATATCTCCCATCATGTTCAGACGCAAGAGTCGAAGCACACATAACGTTGCATACACTGGGGTTAACCACTCGGCCCCAGCCACCAGTCAGCCCAATTCCAATGCCTTAGCGGCTGCATTGACGATCGGGAACAACATGAAAACTATCTCCAGATCAGGCTCCTTGCAGTCTGTCAGACCCCCAGTTAAAAATTCCAATTCCCTTTTGAAGAGATCACCATCTATTCAAAACAACCAAGTTAGTCACCAACCTCAGAGCCGCAATAGTTTCAGAAACTTCTCGGGATCATCTCATACTCTGGATCACCCGACCAGAAATTCGTCTAAGTTGTCGTACGACATTGACGATAGTATGTCCGAGTCATACTTGGACGAGATTACTGAGGAAACTACCAAGTATTACAATAATCACGAGACGATTCTGGACTTGAAATTGCAGCACGTTCCCAATCATTCGGTGCCCGCAAACACCGTCCCCAAGCGTCATAGTGCAGTACCAAAAATCAAGATGGTTAAAAAGTACATTCCTACTCCAAACGGAATTAAAATCATTGAAGTGCCTGAGGAGAAACTCCATCAGGAGATTTCAAGAAACAACTCTATCCGGTCGGGGGCAAACATTGTTCGCTCTAGCTCTATCAGTTCGTTCACAGCACATAAACCTGCAAGAAGACAGCCATCGGCTAGATTACCCAGCTTGGTCAAGACGCCCGGGTTGACTGCCATGAAGGAGGAAAATGAAAATGGCCCTGAGCTGTCGGAGTACGAACACTTAGAAAGAAAGATTGCAGAGGAAAAGGCATTACAGAAAAGGCTCGAAATTAAGCGGATGGAATATGAAGAACTAAAGAAAAAGAGACTTGTGGATGAACAAAGATTAAAACTTCAATTGGAAGAGTCGAATGATGACGCGTCTACTTTGAACCAGATGCGTATGAGGCCCAACGATACGTCGTCTGTGAGCTCACTCTATAGTGACAGAAAGTCTGCGGATGGATTGGGCATTTCTTCTGAGAAGAAAGCAAATATAACTAAACCCGTTCTCCAGGCGGAAGTGACGGACGACTTCATTTCCCCAACTTCTACCAGGGAAAATGAGTCTGTTGACAGTGACTACCGAACCAATTCTATCGATCCGTCACATTTAGTGGTGGATGAGTTTGAAGACAAGGAGGTACATGAGGTTGCAGATAATGCTATTGATCCCTCAAATGTGGTGGTGGACGAGTTTGAAGACAAGAAGGTGAATGAGGTGGTGGATAGGATTCTTCCACCATTAGACGTTGAGCAAGTGAATGCAATTAGTGAACAGCAGGAGGCAAAACAGGGAGAAGCAGAAAAAGAGAGTGTTGGAGAAGGGGAACCTGAAGTTGAAGAGATTGATCATAAACTTCCCGGTGAAGCAGACAAGGCCGACAGTATAGTTTCCAACAGCATTGATCCTTCCAAGATCGCTGTAAATGGGGAAAGTGAAAAAAGTCCACAAATGGAAGAAGACAGTACTTTCCGTAGTTTAGATCCTGATTTTCAGTCCGGGGATGTCGCTTCAGTCCTTCTTATAGAACAAGAAGATGACTTTGGTATTGAAGAAGGCCATCTAGACGCTGAAGATACACCTATACTCAACGACGATTCCCACCCCACTTTCAATGTGATTCCTAGCATCATCGCCCCTAGCTCAGACTCTGACGGTAGCCAATTAAAGGCTCCTGCTCCGGTTGGCACTGGAAGCTCTGGATCAAGAAGCTCAGTTTCATCAATCGGCTCTGAAGAGTCTCCCTCGAGGTCCAAAAAGCCAATGAAATCTGCCATGAAGAACTCTGCTTCTTTTTACAACTCTGGAAAGAGTAAAAAGAATAATGCTGCTCATGAGGCATATCTCTCGTTGACCACTGCAGAGAACACTAGATTGAACTCGAAGTTGTCGTCGCCTCACTTGAATGAGTCATCTCAGTTTCAACCGGACCATCAGGGCCATGGTCAGAACTTTCAGAATCATAATCAAAACTTTCAGAGTTATAACCAGAACTTACAAAGCCATGGTCAAAATTTACAGACTCTTGGTCAAAATCACCAGCATAGTCACCATTATCCTGCTACTACCGCCCCTAATAAGAGGATGTCTGCATCTTTGAGGAAGACTCCATCTCAAGATACCTCTTCTGGTTTAACTGGTAGATCATTGAGACCCCAATCTGCCCTTGAGCCAGGTAGAAATGGCGCTGACGCATCACCAGGTGCACAAAGATTGAGTCATAGATCATTGCGAGATAGGTCTTCGGTGTATGTTCAGCCTATAAGCCCACACCCTGCTTTAAATCCAAATTATCAGTCACCTTCGAAAGCTAGAGCTGCAGAGCTTTACGCCAAGGCTAATAACAGACCCCATTCGACTTTTAACATTCCAAGAAAGACGTCGTTCACTAACGAGCGTGCTGGTCAGAAGGATGGAAAAATAAGAACTAGTTTGAGAGACCAGATAGGTGCTGAAGCACAACCTCGTCACCAAGACCTAAACCAACATCAAAACCAACACTCCACCCAACAACCAGCCCAACATAACAGTCAGCAGACCCTCCAACCACCGAACATTTCTCCAAGGAGACCAAATACGCCTACTAAACGGACACCTAATGGTGGCTCCAGGTTTGCCGATTCTGACGACGAATTAGATATCGCGTCTCCTGAAAGTGGTGGCGTCTTTTCTACAAGATACGCTGACTCTGATGACGATGAACCCGTAAATCATACCAAAGACAGTGACACACAGCCCGTCGATTCGGCATATCAACAAGACGTGTTGCCATTCTCACACCCTCAATCCCAGGCGCAAAGAAACCAACAGGTGTTGACGTTGCGAGAGCCAAAGCAAGCAGAGAAAAAGAGTAATAAGGAACCCAAAGAAAAGAAAAAATTGGGAGGTAGATTGAGGAAAATATTCGGTAGATCTTAGATACTTTATATATGTTTAATTTATGTAAAAGGTTGATCAGGTCTCGAACTCGATCAACTTTTCATTATTTTTTTCGTTATCTTTTTCATCAACATGCTCTTCAACCTTGGATGTTGGTCTGCTAGACTCATCGGTACTTCTCAATTCTCCAACCTCGGCCCCCAAGAGAATATCCTTGTCTTTATCATTAATTTCCGTATTGAAATCGTCCTCATGTTCTTCATCTTCTTCCTGGATCTTTGACCTACTAGACTTCAAAGAGGCATTATCTGAGCCAGTGTTCAAAGCGCTGGAAGCAGCGGAGTCCATACGACGACGCACCTTCGTAGCAACTTCTCGTCCGTCAGCCAATAACCCGTCGAACATATCCCGTAAATTACGCATAGTGTCGAACTTGGAATCAAGAGGCTTCGAAACATGTACAGACTCCTGTAAAGTTTTACTGAAAAAGAGCTCATATGTTTCGTCAGCCAAAATTACCATACGGAAAGTAGGCAAATTAAGGTACACGGGGGTGTTCGGATTCAATGCAGCGTTATGGACTATGTCGTTGTCAATTTTAAGCTCCTTGATCAAAACTTCTTCATCGTGGTTCTCTGGTTGAGCATATTCAAACGACCTCTGGATAAAAGTGCTAGCAGCAGAAAGATATCTTTCAGTCTGCTGCCCTTCAATAGCAGATTTGTCAATATCCACCTCGCTGGGCAATTGAACGTTTCCCTTTGTTTCTGTATCTTGTTGCTGTTTATACACTACATCAGCAATTGCATTCTCGATTTCCTTTTGAGTGATGTGATCCAATACAAAGCAGTCTTTCCAGGGTGCAGTGATAGCCAACAAATCCTCAGAGATCTTCAAAATACTTTCCCTATCGATTTTGTTTTTGTTTGGATCATTGTATAACTCATAAAAGTTAGACATAGCGTTCATTAGGTCGGGCTCAACAAGTTTATCCAAGCCTATGGCCAATTCAGACAAACTTATAGATTCATTGCTTCCCCAGTGACTGAACAATCTATGAGTGAAATCCCTTACAATACTTCTCTGCTCTTCACTGATGTCGGAACTGATGAAGTCAGATATTTCAGACATGAACCGGTAGAATGCTTCAAAATCCATTGTATTTTTCCCACTCCCCATAGTTACATTATAAGTCTCGACGATAGAGTAGAACCTATCATAGAGAATACTCAAATCTTCCGAACTCAAATTTGGAGTTCTACGTAAGTTTCTGATTTCCGTTCTTTTGACAAAAGTGGAGATGTTCAGGAAAATCGAGTCTCTATGTCTATTACGGTGTTTTTCTAGGACAGAATCCTCAATCACAGAGAACTCTTTGAAAGCAGTTACAAGTAATTCCTGGAATTTGGTGATGGACCTGTACTTGACGTTTGGAGAATCAGGGTGTGCTGATTGGTCCAACGACAAGAAGAAGTTTTTGATCACTTGGATAAACATGCCATCGTCTTCAAGTTTCAACAATTCTTCTCCATTGAGTTTCAATATTGCCAATGCCACTTGGAATAACGTCTTGGGACCATTCTGGAAGAATATATCCAAGATACGGAACGCGTACACCAAAGGCAACGAGTTTAAGTATAGTGAAAGAAACCAAGGAAGTGATACAACCGAGAGTTGAATATCATGTTTTGTAATATGTTGCCATAAAATAGGCATGGTATCTTGTACAAGAGACTCAAAAACTCTCTGGTCTAAGAGAGTACCATACATGGTCTTAGAATAGTAGCCAGGGACGATTCTTTCACATATTACATTTAAACACCAAAATGCTTGTTCCTCAGACATAAAAATCAACAAAGCAGCGGTGACTATATTCATAGCTTGACAGTATCCCACCTGAGGGTTCTTCCATGAGTATGCAGTCAATACATTACGAAGACGTTCAATACCCTCAGGGCTTTGGTATGCAATGTACTCAGGTAATGATCTGTTCAAATCTTTTTCGATCTCTTCTATTGCAACTGAGTGCTTATCCTTGTTCTCGTCCAATATATTATGATACTCATCTGGGTTCTCCAAACGAGAATACATGGAGCCGCAACTCAACTCCCAAATTTCTCCTCTTAATCTATTCGGCAAACCTACTCTGATAAGCTTATGGAATGTATTGGTACGAATCAAAGATAAGTTTCTACCGTCAGCACGGAGGAGGTCAAACCACAATTTCATCTTGGACTTATCCCTCAATTCTTTGGGATTCCCAGGGAACTTAAAGGTTAATCCCAAGCCTCCAGAGGGCACAGAATCGATACTTTCGTTGGATATTTTGTTTTTTGCCAATATGTACTCTGAGTAGCAGGTCTGAATGAATGGTTGGAGCTTCTTAACATTTGGAAGGTTTTCTTTCAATGCTATTCTCAACGCTTGGGCAAATTTTTCACTTTCTGACTTCAATCCTATCAAGTAGAAAGTAATAAACAATCTGCTGTGAGTCACTATATTTAGGGCAAGCCCATAGGCAGTGTTTGTGGGAATTCTTTCCACCTTTTTCACTGTCGACAAGTGTAAGACGAAAGAGCAGTTCCTTCTTTCGTATGCATCCCAAAACACGAGATAGTGGTTGGTCAAGTAAAGTCTTCCTTGTGGAGTGTGGCTATATTCACTTAAACTGTGTTCGGATCTAATCTTCAATTCTACCGCTGTTTCCCCCATAATTCGCTCCCCGTCAGGGAGATGGTTTTCCTTGCAAAATATCTCATCTTTGGAAAGCGTTTCACCATTGTTCTTGTCTAGGACCAGGTTGAAGGTGCTGACGGCTTTATTTCTTATATTTTCAAAGAACGACATCCTCGCAATTGGTTCAGTTAGTTCTCAGGACAGCTCTTGAAGTAGCACAATAAATATGATTAAAGCGCGACTGATAAATTTAGAATGTTACTCGAAATGGCCCGTTACAAAGTACAACATAAATCGTATATTACAAATTAGAACAATTAGGTGTATTAGCTACTAGTCTTGTCCGAGTTCAGAGTACCCTCCTCATCCTCTTCGTCAATAATCTCTTGCAACAAGTGTTCAAACGAAACGGTTGCAGAATTCTCTATCTTCAGGTTCATGCTATCATCTCGTGACAGCCTTGATGTATCAGAGTTATCGCGGTGATGGTGGTGGTGATGGTGATGTGAGGGATGCGTTTGCTCTCTTGCAGCTGAATCGTTGCCGCTCCTTTGTAAGTCTTGCACCGATAGCAAAGATGCGTAGTTAGATATCTGCTTTAAAGGCTCCTTAAGTAATTGCCTCTTTCTAATCTTAAACTTATTTCCGATTATCTGGCCAGTGTGCTGCAAGATGATCTTCGTAATATCCTTCCTAAGTCTTAAAATGAAATCTTCCCCTGACCATGTTTTGTTCTGGTATCGTATGTTTGGGATATTCAAAAGCAAATTATGTACATCAATAATACTTAAATGTTTTGGAGCTTTGAAACTTATGAACAATTTGAACTGCTCAACCTCAATATCTACCATAGAGAAAAACTTGGATGATCTGGCAACAATCAATGAGATGTCATCACCTTCTTCTTGTTTCTTCTTCTTTACCTTCACAGGCTTGAATGAAGCGTCTGTGCCTGGAGTACTCAAGTCCTCGCTTGAAGAAAACCTGGTAGAAATAGAGTCAGCTCTATGAGAGCTGAGGGAAGAGCCATCAATTTCTTCATCAGTGGTAGCACCAAAACTCAGAATGGATTCCTTTCTGTTGAACCTTTTAAAAACATTCTTCGGACGTTCCAAACGTTCAGTGGATAAATCAAAGCTTAGATCACTGCTTGTATCCCGTTTTGTTACAAGTCCTCTGCCCTTGTGGTGGTGGCTCTCCTTAGGCTTCTCCTTGTCGCCTTTTGGAAAAGTATACTCAAAAAGTAGCTTTCCAGTGTTGTAATCTATTTGAATCTTTAGAGGCTGAATGCTCAACCTTGCTTGTTGCATGATAGAAATTCCACCAACAGGATTCAACATCTTCCAGGTCATTGCAATCATTGGCGTTTCACTTTTCTTTTCTTCGTCGCCATAGATTGGTGAGAATAGATCTGGGTATATAGCATTCTCCTGAAGATTGAAACCTTGTACTATACCAACCTCAACCTTATTTTGGTTTGAACCATCCACAGAATCTACTCTGTGAAACTGAGAGTTTGCAAGTGCTAAATCAATCAACGGAGCCCTCTTCCCGTCCAAAAAGTGCCAAATGATTTGATCAACAGAAATCAACCATGACCTAGAAGCTCGTTTATTCGAGCTTTTAATGTTCCTCAATTTTAATCCTCTCATAATCATAGATAACTCTATCCGTTTTCTTTCGAGCTCCAATTCAACCTGGTGTACTTCCTGAAGCTCGACATTATTTAGTTTTAAGCTTTTATTATCGATCTTCAAAAGGAGTAGGCGATATTCTCTTATACTCGTTTGTAATAATTTCACTCTCTCATCGAGACCATAGAAATCATCCGTGTCAGAGACAGATATGACCTTGTCCAATTTGTTCATGAGCGGATTCTTTTGGCTTTTCCCGTAGACCAACAACTCAGTTATCAAATAATACAACGTGGAGTACTGCTGCGAGTCAGCATTGATTACAAACTTGGCAACATGCACCTTGATTTCATTCTTTTCGGTCAACGATTTAGTATCAATATAAAGGTCATTCGGTTTTTTGAATGTCAAAGCCATAGATGTACGCTCTGCTACTAAATTTGCTTTCATCCAACAATCTTCATAGATATTTTCACACTCAACCCAAGGCGGCCAACTAACAGCCAATTGTGAGTCCACATATCCGTATGGAGTATCAGGATGCGAGATTACCACATCCTTTTTATTGAATACATAAATCGAGGAGTCGTTGAAAAGACCACCGTACCTTGTTTCAATAGTACCAGCAATTTCGTTATCAGCATTGATCAATTTACTAACTCCCTTGAGGTTAACTGATATAATTCTCATTTCTAAATCCTTAGAAACAATCAAGGCAGTTGAATCAGGATTCTTTTGGCTCACTAATTGAATTTGTGGATTGATAAGTTTAACCAAGAACTTGTATTCAGTTTCTTGGGTTTCACTATCCACATCATCAAGGTACTCATCGAACTTATTGATGATGTCTCCACAAGCTGTCTTATCACGGCAAAAATCATCGCTGGTACTATCAGGATCGAAAGATTTGGTAACATTGTTGATTACGCTTTCAACCAAATCGACCGCCTTCTTACTCATATAGAACGACTCAGACTTCCTCTCGCTGAGACTTTGCATGTGATTCATGAAGTAATCCCTTATTCTGTCATCCCATTTCAATTGCAAGTTATGGACAATGAACCTATTGTGGAATTCACTAACTTCTTTGTTCAATAATCCTGCTTGTTTGGCTTCATCTTGTGAAACATGACTGGAGTACATTGACAACAGTCTTGAATTAAGTCTAGTTATACTGAGTGATGTTGACTCTTCCGTGACCACTTCACCAGGTGATATTTTTCCTGTCACTTCTTCGTAAACAGCACGCAAAAGATCCTCTTTAGCTTTATACTCTTCAATGGTCTTTTTAACTTTGGTTACTTGATCACCTATTTCTTGATCACTTTCGAACTTTTGAATGTTTCCGAGAAGCTCCTCATTGGCATCAGTTTCCGCCTTGATATTGGCCAACCTGTTGGCGATTAGTCTTCCCTGAACATCTTCAGGACGTTCTTTTCCTACTTCACATGTATGCGCTTCCTCATTTCCGAATGGATAAGGACCATCCTCTTGCAATGAGAATTCTCGAATATATGTAAACCCCGGAGTATAGAAGAATGGTATAATAGTTATTTTGGGATATGGAGATAATAATTCTCTCATTTCCAACTCTGTGAAGTCTTCCTGGTCCAACCAGGACAAGTCACCACCGTGGATGTCCATGTTCGTCATCCATCTAGAGTATCTGTCTTCATCATTGCTGCTACCACTGCCACTTACAATACCAGACTCACCAGACGACGATTCACCACCGCCAAAAAGATAGCTATCCAATTGCGATTGCATAGATCTCTCGGGGAAGATAGCATTAACAATTCTCACGTCAGCCTCATTGAACGATATTTCGGCCTGATTCATTTTCAAATGAAGGATTTGATTCTCAATGTTAAGTTTCTCATTAACGTAGGTCAAAAGTTCCTTCCTTTGATGAAGATCAAGAACACATCTTGAAACTCTTCCCTTTAATCCAGTAAATGCCACTTTGTTATTTTTGTCGCCTCCCGATGCGTGTATCTGAATATGAGAGATGTTCAACGGTTCAAGTATTAATTGATACTTCACTGTGAACAAATGGGTACTTGTTTTGACATTCGAGCTGTTCTGGGAAGTTTCCAGTTCATCATTGAACAATGGACCATGCCTTACTGGAAGAGAAATAGCCTCGGTGATGGTATCCCACCAATAGAAAAAGTAAGAAAAGGTCAACGGTGTGAAATGAATACTATTAGATGCATTTCCTTTTGAAGATACGGACTTTACTGAAATTGCCAAATGAATATAATCAGACCTGTATCCAGTGTAAGAATCTGGGTGCCAGTCATTATAAGGGTTAGTCACAACAACATCATAATGTGGAACAAAAGTGCTCACCCGTTCCTCCTTATCACTGAGATTCATCGAGTTGCTTTTATTTCTCTCAAACAAAAGACCCAAGGTCCATTGGACTCTTTCATCTGAGGATAGCCTCATAACTCTCTTTTGGTACTTTTTAGCTTCCGACTCGACATCAGGGATAGCATCGTTCATTTCATCATAGAACAAACTCCAGGATCGTTTTTCAGCCGTAGCGTAATTGGGTATAGCCAAAAGGAAATCATCACTATCCAAGGTAATAAGATCTTTGCTCCAATGCATGCCAGACACTCTGAGCACAACATTACCCTTCCAGCAAAAAACGAATCCAGCGTTTCTTCCACTCATTTCGTAGGGATTCATGGATGATTTCATATGAAAGCACAATTCATTAGGAATATCAAAAGTCATTTGCCCATGCAAAAGAAGAGCCATTTTATCCCACCATCCCAATGGACTGTCGTCAATCTTTGGTTTGGTGAAGTTATCGACCGCTGACATAGCGGCCAGAAGGCCAGCTTGGTATGATTTACACCAACTAATCATAACAGCCCTCTGAGTATCGATCTTACAATTCAAATCGACCATAAACTTTACTGGTGTCAACGTTCTAGTAACTGACACAGAGTAAAAACTATCACAATTTAATTCTTTTGCCATTGGAGGTGAGAAGGGTACCCAAATACGTCTCATTTCTTCGTTTCTATGCACCAACTTTTCATTTATCACGACATTCCCTTCTAGGTGAAAAGCCGGTCTAGATGGATCATCGTTGCTGGGAAATGAAAGTAGTGGTAACGAATAGTCCTTTAAGAACGAGAACACAGCAGAACTCTTTAAACTAAGGTGTAAAGGAATTAAAATGGAGTAGTCCAATTTGGGCTGCTGTTTGCCGTACTCATAGAGAAAATTATCAAGATCTGGAATAGTGACCTTGCTTACAGTAAGATCTAGGTCTCTGGCGATGAGTCCCATTAAAAGAGGGCCAGGTAAGTAGTTCATAATATCGAACTTCTCAGTGATCCTGTCGTTAATTTTTTCAGTGCCCCAACTTCTTTCCACCCTGCTAGCCCAGTTCTTGATCTTTGTGTGTCTGAATCTCTTGAATTTGAAGATCCAGGATGTAGAAAATTCCTCTTCAAGAATACTGAGAGCATGGGCGATCTTATGCTTAGCCTCTTCGTCACTTAATAAACCATCGCTAGTTTCAAATTTGTTGATTTCGTCATCCAAATTGGAAGCACCGGTGTGCGTCTTCATGAATCGCTTATTTGTAGCACTGTTAGTAGCCCTAGTACTTGAGTCAGAAGATTGAAGTTTAATCTTTTGATCAATAGTATTTGACATAATTTCTTTGGCTCTTGTTTCGAACAACTGCAACTTTCTAAGACGATGTTTTTGTTCAATAACTCCTAGCTCCAAGATGTAGGAAAGCTCATTCTCGAATGGGTCATTCTCTAGCGTAAGTCCGAATACAGAGGTTTTAACGTTCACGGTGGGCATTTTGAAGGCTGGTCTCGCTTCTTGAGGGAGAGCATCAAAGTTGTTTATACCCACCTTTAGACTTTCAAAGTTATGTCTGATCTGTTGAACGGCCTTTCCGAACGTGACTATGTTATCAATGACAGTGTAAAAAAGGAAACCATGTGGGATATTGAGCCTGATCCCTTTGCATATGACATTAAAAGCATGCTCGTCTTCCAAAGTTGTATTCATGACCACAAATGATCCTTTAATTGTCAAGAACCTTGCCCAGAGTTTAGTAGTTGGATGTACAACATAACTTCTAAAGTACTTGAATTCAAGCGATTTGGATTCCATCACATCACGCAAATAGAGACCATCAAACTCGCATAACACATCCACTGAGTTCGAAAGTCGAGAAACAATGGCTATAACTTGAATCGAAACATCTAGTTTTAGCTTCTTTTCTTGTTTTCCCATTAAAGATTTGATTTCTTTCTTACTGCATAATCTGTCAACCTTTGGCTCAAAAGTCTTTATCAAGCTAATAGCATAAATGGAGCACCAGGCCAAAAAGATATCAACCCTTCCATTTATTTCAGGGATTTTGGCAGATAATCTATTCTTATCCCTTTGTTTGTTTGTGAAGTTGTTTAGCTCGATTTCCCCGATTTCGAACACTTCCTTGACTTTTCTCAACCCCTCTTCTTCTGCCTCTGCTAAAGCAAGGGATTCCAAACTGGACACATCACTCAAATCATCCTCACCCTTTGAGTAAGGAGAAACTATATCAAAGTCCAAAACATAGTCTAAATCAAATTCGCTTAGAGTGAAACATTGGAGGGAGGTGAGTTTGAGGGTGATCTCTTCTGAATCTTTTTTATAGTTCAATAGAGTCTGGCCAATTTTGATGGATACCCCTCTCCCATAGTCCTTCAAGTCAAACTCTTGCTTCGTCTCAGGGTCCACATATATGTGCAGAGGTAGCCCATCTTTACATATGATATCAGCTTGAATCTCATTAACCTCAATCTTCAAGTGGTTCAAGAAATCAGGAAGTATAGAAAAAAGTTCGTAGTAATCATCCTCTTCGTACGCGTCTGGCAGGTGGCTAAACTTCTCCGTTTGTATAAGCTGATTGTACAACTTATTATCCAAAAGAATCAGCCTAGTCCTTATTTCCCTCACAAGGTGGAAGATTGCACTATTTATAGATCTCATTTTGAGTCGCTTGCAATTAGCCTTGAGAGAGATATCCCTATTTTCAATATTGTAGGTTGTAAGAAGGTTCAACTTAGATACATAATAAGTATTGTCCAAGAGATTTGCCTTTAGGTTTTTGACCTTGAACAATCCGTACAAGTTAAGTTTCTTCTTTCCTTCTTCAAACAAAGACTTGGCTAAATTCCGAGTTGCAAATCTATGCACTATAGAGCCCACTTTATGAGTAGTCGTAATGTTCAGGCCCGCACCTCTATGGAACTCTTTGATACCGAACCCAGGCAAATGGGCCACCACCACCGTGTCAACTATAATAATCTTGGTCGAGACGTTCCTCAATGCCAAGAGAATGTTCCTTATGTTAACATAGCTAATTGCTGTTTTCTGGTCCTTGTTGCGTTGCCTGATCTTAAATAGCACTATTTGGTCCTGGTATAAATTGAAAGTAGGGTTCGTAAGAATTAAATTGAATTTGATGTCCAGAAAACAAGCTACATCATTGATTACTTCATGATGGTGGGAGTTTTCCATAGCCTCAAGTAGGCCAAATGGATTAGCTTCAAACGAACAAGCAGCTGCTGGTAGTTCAAAGCATTTTGTATCAGCCTCGAAGAACTTTAATGATGTTATATGAAAATTGAAATCCGCAACGGAGTCATTGGAAGCTTCCACTTCTACATTATGTACCAAAGAAGTTTGAAATGTTGCAGTTTGCAACATACATGGGCCCAGCGAAACGGTGAATTCCTCCAATGATAACTTTGCTTCGTTAAAAACCTTCCAAAACTGCCTAAGCAAGCGAATACATTCCTTACTAATAGGGTGGTGTTCTGTAGGGGTTTGCCTTGTATTAGTTGGCATTTGAATATGGTCTAGGGGAATGTGTGTTTTCCCTAAGGATATTCTTAACGAGAAATTGGTCAACAGTGCTTCCATCAAAGCCTGATTGTCGACACTACAATTAAATACAGCATCGCAGTTCAAGATAATTTCCACATTTCTGAAGATTTGTATGCTATCGTGATCCTGTATCTCATGTAGAAACCCATTGAAAATCAACAACGTCAAACTATTATGGCCATCGTATCTCAACGTATTCTCCAACTTAGCATAGTCTATATGCAACTTGGTATTTTTATTAACCTTTCCATGATATACCGAACACCTATAAAGGATAATATGAAACTGGTTGAGTATCTGGTAATAGAATGCAAAGTCATATAATCGTTTTGGTAGGCCAAATTTCAATATAGATTCGATATCGAAGGGTGCACGGTCAACTCGGGGCCCCGACTTTGAATCAGGATCTTCCACGTCTAATACCTCCACCTCAGCATCGAATATATCAAGGTTGAATAACTTCAATGGGGAATCTTTACCTCTAAACAAATTGATCCTTAAGCGAAGGGTCTTAATTCTGACAGTTTTTGTAGGACTTTCAACAGTGATGCCTCTTAATGAGAAAAAACCAATTGATTTAACCCGAACATGTGGTAATCTGTTGACCACATAGAGCAAACCAAGATATAGAATACATATACTTGCTAGGATGTAGTACATGTTCGTTATCTCTTTTGGAATCCTACTTTGACGAGGTAACCTGAAGTATTTCAATCAGATTCACGTCCGGTTCGACCGCGACTTTGATGCACGAAATTAGTTACAGGGAACAATTAAAAAGGAATGACACAGAAGAGGCACATAGCGTGAGGTGTGAATATGTGTTGGATGCGTATGTCTGGTGGACAGGCTTTCATTATGTTCTTAGATGTTTGAGAGTGGTCAAATAGCTGACAGATTTTAATTTCCAAAAAAATTAATAGCTTTGTGGAATACACATTTTTTACGAACTTTATTCAAGGAAATACAGGCTCTTGTTAGAGTAAGTACAAAGTCAAGCTTTCAAAAGTATTGCTTTCCCCAAACAAAGCAGTAGCAGTCATGGACATTATTAGTTTATCGTTGAGTACATCGGGACCTAAGCTAGACATGTGCCAGAAGATGTGATTAGGCTACCATGTCTCACACTAATCACTCAAACAATCAATCTAGAGACAACATGAGGTAAGTATTTTCCAACTTTACATATTCAAGATCCTGCTTGCCTCCTAACTACGTCTTCTTCAGCCATTTTCCGACTATCTACGAGATACTCATATTCGAGTCGAAACTAGGGAGAGTAAATAAACTAGATAGAGAATTGAATTTGCAGCCGACACATTGCATTGTGAACCCAAAGTGGCTTTATAGTAAACCAGCGGATCCCATATGTACGAGAACAAAACCTCTAGGCTTACGTATCATCGTAATCCGAGAGGAGCAGCGCCCATGTTCTGAAATTTGTATTTGACCACATCAAGGCCAAAGCTTAAGAAATGGGGAAACAGGAATATATACTAAAACAGTAAAGTAATTAATCAGTGAGGTGAGAAGCATCCCGCGTATATTTAAAAAACTTCCTATTAAAGTAATCGGTAAACTTGTGTGTGCCAGACAAACTTCCAAATGCAGTAAAGTAATAATTAGGTTGACAATTACCTAATTAGGATAAGTAATTTGCATCTTTTTGAGTTTGCCGACACACACTCATAGTGGTTTGTTAGTCGGTATAGTTGAAAATTTCTGTTTTGGGCAGTAAAACAAATGAACAGGCATTGCATTTACCCTCCCCTGCCCAAACTGGAATGAAATAGGAAATTTATAATTTGCCAACATCTCACCTCAACTATTATAAAAAGAGATGCATTTCTTCGTTAACATGATTATTAGTGTACCCGTCCCATATCAAAGAACATGAGATTATTGAACTTTTTTCTTGCTATCATATTTGCGTTTACCGTAGGTGTGCAAGCTGCACCAACTAATGTGGGCTCTGAATTAGCTATCAGGGAGGTTAACATGGTCCAAGACACCATTGACAACATCAACGATTATGTTAAAAAGAGAGAAGATCTTGATCAATTTGAATTATCCAAAAGAGAAAGTCAAATTGTCACTGATGTCATGAAAGCAATCAAGGATACTAACTTGGCTGTTCCAATTATTAAGTACCTCACCACAGATGATACTTTTAGACCAATTTCTATTAATACCATTACATTTTTGATCAAGAACAACATTATAAATATTGGTACTTTATTGAAATCCTTGAACGATTCTGGGTTGGCTGTTGAAGTTATTCAAAACTTAATTTCTGACTGTAGTTTTTACGCTGACATTTACAAGTTGGCATTGAGCTACATCGGTAACTTGGCTGAAAAGATTGCTGGATCTTTGACAGGTAACTCGAAGAGAGAATTCATGATGGTTGAAATTTCTTCTAAGTTGGACAGAAGAGCCGACGATAACGAATCACAACTTTTAACTTCTTTGATGGAATCCTTGAAGGACTCTGGTTTGGCTGACCAAGTTGTTAGACAATTGGTTGTCGATCCAGACTTTTTGGATTTTGGTGCAGATTTGATCAAAAATTTGATCGATGAACACGCCCTTACCCTTAGTGATGTGGTTAATGGCTTGTTGGACTCTGGTTTGATTCCTTCTTTGATTAAGGCTTTCTTGAACTTGGGTACTTTCGATAC
The DNA here is from genome assembly GCA_030571055.1 of Yamadazyma sp. yHMH685. NCBI lineage: Eukaryota > Fungi > Ascomycota > Pichiomycetes > Serinales > Debaryomycetaceae > Yamadazyma > Yamadazyma sp. yHMH685. The sequence continues at coordinate 444,398 of JAJLXC010000004.1, forward strand.
TGTTATTACCAACGCTTTGGCCGCTGCTTTTGGTAAATGTGATGGTTCTTCTGTCACCTCTTCAATCACTTCTGTTTCATCTGCAAGTGCTACAGGCTCACTTCCTTCTTCGACTGCAAGTTCCAAACCCGGTGTCTGCAGAAAGAAGAGGTCATACTAAACTACAAATTCAATAATTTATTAATGCTTTATGCCACAAAATTACTCACTACCCATTAGTTTAAACTGTTGTTTCGTGGTTTGTCGTCATAGTACACTTTTGTTTTTCTAGCTTTATGCCTTTTATAAGTGCATGCACGCTGCAGGGCAGTCTGATTTATAATCTTTTACATTTTCGTGTGTATGTGGCGATAGACCTTCAATAAAAATCAATATGTATGTATTTTCTAGTATCTTTGGGGATGTTATCTGTAACTCTGTAACTTGCTTAGTACGACACCAACAAGAAACAGAAGATCGGGTCAATTCAATGATCTCTCTACTACCCTAAAATGTAATGACATAGTCAACAGCGTATACGAGAAGATAACTCTTATTCCTAGTTGAAGCCCGCGAATAGTTCACTGAAAATTTTCAATTGAAGTTGTGCCGGTGCAGTCAAGTGTTGCTAATAAAAGTTTAACCGAGAATGAATTTGGGCACCTGAAATCAATGAAACCTCAATAAATAAGGTAAAAACCTTGAGGAAAAGGGCGTGTGGCGTAGTTGGTAGCGCGTCTGCCTTGCAAGCAGAAGGTCATTGGTTCGACTCCGATCTCGTCCATTTATTTTTATAAATTTAATAGTTATAAGAGATGAAAAGTAGATCAATTATGCTTTATTTTGCTGGTTTCACCGGAGAGGGAAACATTCGGTGAATTTAGAAGCAACCAGATTCAGGTGAAACAAGTCGTAAATGGTTAGTCTTATATGAAAAGGTTAGAGCACTTAGGGAGTAATTACTCAGGAAACAACACAGAAAAAAACCCATGCGAATATTTATACCATGGCAAGTTCAACCGTTGTAAAAATCTATAAATTGCGTGGTAAATCTATGTAAGGTCCAAGATTGTCTCATAAATTCGTAGGAATAAATTTGGATCTTAGATCCGACTGCAATCGAGTACGCAACGATCACTCGGAACGTAAAAAGTACGATTAAATTCTCCTCTCAACCTGTATGCTAATTAAATTGGTGGAAAGGGAACTGGGGCTAACTTGATGGGGGTTATAACGGTGGGGTTATAACGGTGGGGTTATAACGGTGGGGGCGCACTCAATTTTAGAGAAGAGGGGCAAAACGAAGTACGAAATCAGCGGGCTAACCGACAGATATATATCCACCTAATTCCCCCAAGACTGCTTTGAAATTGTGAAAGTTTAACATAGGTTTTTTCGATGTCTATCTCAAGTCTATTAGAAAAAATTGAACCCCAGCTCTATTCTGAGTCAAATGTCGCTAAAATATGGGGGGTTGCCAACCAAAAGCTCAATGACCCCTCCCCCCCGACAGAGTACCCCGAATACTCTTTTAACAGGTACACTTTCAGGCCTGTTGACTATTGGACTGCTGGATTTTTTCCCGGATCAATTGCAGTTTTACTCGAAAGAGCCGACAAGTATCCTCAGAAGTTTCCCCGCAGTATTAATCCTGTTAAAATTGAGATGGCTGCGAAATGGTGGACAGAAGGTTTAGTTGCACAAGCTCCTAGAACGGACACACATGATTTGGGTTTCATGATATACCCAACTTTTCAAAGAGAGTATGAACGCAGTAAGAGCGAGAAATCATTGAATGCCTTAAAGACTGCAGCCCATGCCTTGGCTAGTCGGTTTAGCCCATCTGCCGGGGTAATTAGAAGTTGGGATACAGCTATCAACAAACGCTACAGTTTCACGGATCTAAAGTCTGACTTCATCGTGATTATAGACAACATGTGCAACTTGAATATGTTATACTATGTAGCTAGTCTTACAGGTGATTTACGGTTATCAACTATAGCTACTACGCACGCCGAGAATACGCTTGAGCACCATTTTAGACACCCGGAGTGGTCGACTTATCATGTGGTAAACTATGAACACAAAGATGGAAAGCCAAAGGCAAAATTCACCAACCAGGGTTACGAAGACGAAAGTACATGGTCAAGAGGCCAGGCATGGGCAATATTAGGATTTGCTGAGACTTATTCATGGACTAAAAACGAAAGGTTTTTGGTTGCAGCTAAGGAAGCCTCATCTTTCTTCTTGGATAAATTAAGTGACGATGGCGTTCCAGCATGGGATTTTGGTGCTCCGGACAGCCATGTCAAGGATACCTCTGCGGGTTTGATAACAGCTTTGGGGCTACTCATTATTTTTGAGTCAACAGAGGACGAGTGGTACCTCAAAAGAGCGTTGAAATTAGTCAGTGATATCATTGACTTGGCTTATGTTGGTGATGCCAAGATCAATCCAGATTTAAGTGTGGAATTTGGCGAGTATGATACCATTTTGAAAAGTGCCACTATTAACAACAACCCGGACACATTCCAAAAATTATTTGACCATGGCCTTGTATATGCCGATTATTATTTCCTCTCCATCGGAAATAAACTTTTAGAATTGGGCTTATATAATTGATTATAAACTGCAAACCTTTGTAACAGACTCCTCACTGACCTCTACTGAGCTCGAAATCAAAACGTATATATAATCGTTGATCTCCAGGAGAAATTGACTCAATCCTTCCCAGTTGATTACTATATTGGTATACTTCAAACTGTAATTGCCAGAGAAATCTATAAGTTGAGTAGTATACTATTTATGCCGCACGATTTTGTCTAATAATCGTTTAAAGTTAATTTGAATCGCAGACGCGACTGAAAATTGAAAACACAACGATGCCTGGGTACGTAGAAGCAGACACAATTTCCTCGACCCAACCCTATATACTAACCTGACTAGCGAAACAGTAACAATACAAGCCGGTCAATGTGGTAATCAAGTTGGCACACAGTTCTGGTCTCAGTTAGCCACCGAGCATGGCCTTTTGCCTGATGGAACTCCTACACCCTACCCCCACACACAAGAGTACCCAACCGATTCATTCCCCAGCCACACCACAAACCTTCGTGAGGACCGGGCAGAGCTTTTCTTCACAATCTCAGACTCAGGTAAGTATACACCTCGGTCGATTCTAATTGACTTAGAGCCATCAGTTGTTCAGCGAGCCACTAATGGATTTCCTATGTTCAACCCTCGTAACGTCCACCTTAGCGAAACAGGAGATGGAGCTGCAAACAATTGGCAAAGGGGTTATTCGTACGGGTCTCGGCATGTGGAGGAATTGCTTGAAATTGTCGATAGAGAAACAGATAAATGTGAGAACCTCTCCACTTTCCAATTCATCCATAGTGTAGCTGGAGGGACTGGGTCTGGTGTGGGATCGTACCTTTTGGAGGAATTGAATGATAGATACGGAACAAAGAAACTTATTACCACCCTGCTGATTTTCCCATCGAGCGATAAAACTTCTGATGTGATAGTCCAGCCGTACAATACTCTTTTGACATTGGATAGATTGATTGATTGTAGTGACTGGACGACTGTCTTCGATAACGATTGTCTCAACAATATCCAAAACGATGTGTTTGGATTATCGAATGTTTCCGATGGATTTTTCCAACCGAGTAACAGTGCGTTTGAAACTACGAATAAATTGATTTCCTATGTCATTGCAAGCATATCTAATCCGATACGGTTCCCATCTTACATGTACAGTTCTTATGAGAGTATACTATCTAGCGTGATACCTATTCCGGAGCTTAAATTTTTGTCTGCATCTATTGCACCTTTCGCAGACTTATCTGCCTTCCATGCTGGCAGCAAGCGTCTTAGTGATCTAAATGAGTATGATTTGGTCCTTGAGCTTCTTGATGATAAGTATAAAATGAATAAGACCGGTGACGTGAAGCCAAAATATATCTCCATGTTTACTTACTTGATTGGGTCGGATTTAAATGCGGATGAAATCAGGAAGGGGAAACTTAAAGCTTTGAAAAGGCTCGAATTTGTGCCCTGGACACCCTCCTCTGTCAGTATCGTACACGGGAGGAAGCCGCCTTTTGTTCAAAACAGCACCACCAAGAGCTTGAACGGGCTCCTGATATCGAACAATACGTCCATGGTGCCATTCTTTATCAAGATTCTTCAACAATATGACTCACTTGCCAAACGTGGAGCCTTCATAAACTCGTACATAGATGCAGACGCGGTGGGAGGAAAAGAGGAAGAGAGAGAACGGGTGCTTGATAATTTCAACCACTGTAAAGAGAATGTCTTGAGTGTAATAGACGAGTACAGGTCTTGTCAAGCCATGGAGTATCTTGAAGACGATGGAATTGATGTCTAAGAACGGGCAATTTCGATAAACTTTATTGAACCAAAGCGGAAATCATTGCCGCCGCTTATCTCCTCTATTGTGGGTGTGCGCGCGATTTGAGAGCCGTGAGAGATAACGCAAGTGTGGATCAACAATTTATCGTGGCTTACTGAGTATATAAACCACAGGAAGTTCGCCTACGTGGAAAAATTAAAAATTTCTGATGACAGTAGATTCGGAATATACCTTGGAGCACTTGATCTCCAAAAGAGCCGCTGGTAGAACAGGCAGGATTCAATTTTGGGGTGATACTACAGGAGCTCCAGAGGGTTACGAGGCCCACCCTCAACCATTGTATATGAGTGGAGGTACCCCTAATGTTGGCCTTTTCCCAATCGAATCGATAGAGTTATCAATTCCTGAATACCCTTTCGAATCCCAACTCGGTTTACATTCGAATGGTTCTTTAGAAGTCTTATCTAAAGAAGTTAAGCAAGAGTCCCCAAGAAGACAGGTCAAGGTGGTACAGAAAGAGCCTTCCACTGATCTCATTGATATCAGCAGGGGTCTCCAGTATTCTGAAGTCCACGGGTTACCACTCTTACGCCAGTTTACTAAGGATTTCATCACCAGGACCCATAAGCCAGGTTATGAAAATTGGGACACCATTGTTACACAAGGAGGAGGTGATGGTATTTTCAAGGCTATGGATTTAGCTTTGGATAAAGGTGACATACTTCTTGTAGAGGAATTCACCTTCACTCCTACATTACTGTCTGTGGAGGAAGCTGGGGCTTCTGCTGTGCCAATTAAGTTGAATGTGAGCTCGGAAGGAGAAGGAATAGATATTGAGTACCTCACGGACTTGTTGAAGAACTGGGAAACTTTGAAGCCTGGATTGAGGCGCCCAAAGGCCTTATATACTATCCCTACTGGTCAGAACCCTACCGGATCCTCTCAATCTCTCGAACTTAGGAAAAAAGTCTATGCTTTAGCTGAGAAGTATGATTTCCTTATCATTGAGGATGATCCATATGGATACCTCACCTTCCCACCATACAAGGAACCACAAGGAACTGTTGCTTTGCATGACTTGCCCACCGTGGATGAGTATCTCAAAGACCATTTACCTCCTTCTTATGTTACACTCGACACTTCAGGTAGAGTAATCCGTATTGAAAGTTTTTCAAAAGTCTTTGCCCCAGGATTGAGATTAGGCTTCATTGTAGCACATAAACGGTTAATTGATGTAATAATCAACTTTTCTTCTATTGTGACCAAGTTTCCTTCTGGAGTCGCGCAGACCTTTCTTCAAAATATTTTGCAACAAAAGTTCGGAGGAGTAGAGGGCTGGTTAGAGTGGATTTTACGTCTTCGTGCTACTTACATTCACCGTAGAGATTTGACGCTTTTCGAGCTTCGAAAGTCATCAGCTTTCAAGGATGGGTTAATAGACGTGATTGATCCCAAGGCTGGAATGTTTATTTCCGTCGTGATGAAGTTCCCCGAGGGAACAGATGTTAAAGCCAAACTCGATCTACTTGGTTGGAAATTCTCAGCTTACGGTGTCTCCGTGGTCACTGGGTTGAACATGGCTGTTGACAAAAAATTCAGTTTAGAGAGGGGTAACTTTTACAGGCTCACTTTTGTTCCATTGGACTCAGACGAGCAAGTAATTGAGGGTACAAGAAGGTTCACTAGTGCTGTGGATGATTTTTTTGCCAAGGGCTTGGAGTTTTAAAAGACTATTGAGGATATACGAAATGTTCACCCATAAAGTACCACTGACTTAATATAAGAGAATGACCTACGTAGACTATTGAATCCATAGAGGATTGTGGGAATGTTTATAGCTAATATGACATAATCCTGAGTCGTAGGAAGAAAATTGTAAGTAGTGAGAGCTCAGCTGCTTTGTCTCAAACCTTGTCTCGTCATGTCGCCGTGGTTACGCCCGTTGCTACCACCACACCGCCATTATGGCGCGCGCATTTGACAACCGATTATTGATTGATCCCTAAATTACCGATGTCATTCAACTTTGCCAGCTTTACCAAAGACTTGAAAAGTCTTGGAGAAAGAGTCTCCACAGAATTCAACAATGAAGTTGTACCTTTTGCTCAAAGGACCTCTCGTTTAGTCCAGGAAAGAATTGGAAGAGTCAATGTTGATGAGATCAGTCAATTACCCTCTGAGTACGTTGAGTTGGCCCAAAAATGTAACAACGTCGAGAACTTGTACAAAAATGTTCTTAAAATCACTGCCACGTATAACAACGAGGCCTATGATTACCCTTCCAATGTCCAGGAATCTTTCCAGGAATTTAGCAAGAACATCACTACTAGGGTCCAAAACTTATCGAAAGCTACCACTCCTGCTGAAGCTCAGGCCGCTCTTATAAGCAATGAGACTGGCGAATTTAAGCCACCAAAAACATTGTACCACGCTTTATCGCGTGCTACCGATGCATCGATCTTGACTACTACAGATAGCCAGAACGACCCCTTGGTCAAAGGTTTGGATTTGTACTCGTCTAACTTGGCAAAAATCGGGAATGCCCGTTTGGGACAGGACCAATTGATCCAATCCAAGTTCAACAAGCCGTTGCTGACTACTTTGCGCCAACTAATCTCTCAAAGTAATAACATTCAGAAGAAAGTGGAACAGAAGCGTGTCAGTTATGACTTGGCCCGTATAAACTTGACCAACTGTACGAACCCCAGCAAAGAGCCTCCATTGCGTGTCGTGATGGAAAATGCTGAAGATGAGTTTGCTAATACCGTAGAAGATGCCATAAATATCATGCAGAATGTATTAGAGAATGCTCGTCCTTTGGATGAGATTTTGGAATTGATCAAGGCTCAATTGGCTTACCACAAGTTGGCTGCTGAGTTATTGGAAGGAATAGTTGATGAGTTTGAAGGCTTGTCAGAACTGAATACCAAGATTACTCGTTCCAACAATAGCAGAGAGTCTGGTGATTTTGATATTTAATTGAGATGTTAGTTAGAATTGATGGAGTAGAATATACATTGTCTATCCTATTGCACCCAGTAAAAGGAGGCTATGATTGTCCTTGAAATGTGCCGCTAGTTTGCTTCTAATGAATTGACGTTTGTCTATAGGTTTCAAGTCTATTGCAAAGACGCAAGTAACTTCGACACAAAATGTTCTATGGTCTATTGCATTTACTAATCTATAAATTTTGGCAACTATATATATACATTGTCTAATCACTGTAACTTCAAGGATTCGAGTCTGAGATTTATAGCACTGTCATTCTTTTTGAATTCATGTTGACCCTCGAGAAGTCCAGCGTGAATTGATCTCAATGCCCGAATAGTATCGTCCTCGTTGATAACAGCAGATATATTTATCTCATTGGCACCCTGGGAAATCATTTCAATGTTGATCAGCTCATCTGCCAACACCTTGAACATATTGCCCGCAATACCGATAAAGTTCACCATCTGCTTACCAACTAACGACACAATGGTCATCTTTCTCGTAACATCGACTGTTCCCATTCTACGCAACTCCACTAGAGCTGATTTTAAGTATTTCTCTTGATCCGGCTGGATCAGCAAAGCCATGGATACATGCACCTCGGAGGTGGAGATCAAGTCTACTACCAATTTATAATTGTCTAAAGTGGTAAAGATATGAGCCAAGAAGCCATGACTTAACGTCTTTTTATTTGAATGGATATTGAGCACTACAATATCCTGCTTCGCAGTAATGGCTGTAGCGGAACGTTTCTTGGAGCTGATGAAAGAGTCGCTTAATGTATCATAAGCTGCTGGTGGGTGAGGAGGGGTAGATTCGCCTCTTCGGGCTATGTTATCTGGGAAAATGACAGTCCCATTTCCAGAAGGATTTTTGACGTTTTTGATTCTGATAGGAATCTTAGCTCTAATGACCTGTTCCATAGTGAACGGGTGTATGACTTCAGAACCATAGTATGTCAATTCGGCAGCTTCTTCAGGAGTGACACTATCCAATAATCTGGCTGACGGCACCTTCCGAGGATCAGCCGTAAAAATACCGTCCACCTCTTTCCACACCTGTAACTCATCGGCACGGGATCCAACGGCCACCAAAGCAGCACACAAATCAGTATAACCCCTACCCACGCCGTTCAATAAGCCACCAGGAACACTACCAAAGTAACCTGTCAATACTGGAATGACGTCTCCTTCCAAATCGGTAACCTTTCTACCTAATTCATCAGATAAAAATTTATAGAAAGTGTCGTCAAACCCTTTGTTGAAGTCATAGTCCAACGGAATGATGTCTGATAAATCAATATAGAAGGAGTTGAGATCGTGGTCCTTCATCAAACATGCCATGAATCTGCAAGATAACTTTTCTCCAATAGACATGATAGAGTCTAGGGTTCGATTACTGATCTCACCAATGACTTGACAAGCTGATAACAATTCCTTAGCACGCTTTATTTCAGCTTCCGTGTCCTTGATTAACTGTTCCTGCAACACCTTGTCTTTGATTTTATACTGAGCATTTGCAGTATGATCATCCTCAATAGTTTGCAACACCAGTAGAAAATCTCCGTCCTCTGAGGCCAAGTCTGCGGCTCTTAATAAACGAGAAGTAGTACCTTCACTTTTCGTCTGTGAGGACCTGGCTGAGCAAACAACCGCCACACGATTGTGCTTGCTCGTGGCTTTTACAATATCATCCACTATGTTTTCTGGGAATTTTCCAACGGAAGTTCCACCGAACTTCTGTATTATCCAGCCTCCGCAAGACTCTTTAAGGTCAAGCACTGAATTGTATCCTCTTATGGGAAGGGAAGACGACAGAACCATTTTGTAATATTTAGTTCGCTATAATTTGGGGTGATATCTATATGTTGAAAATACTTGAAAGATACTAGCTTTTCAATGTAACTAGCTCTGAAAGATATATGCGTTGTACAAGTGAATAAAGTAAAGTGAAAAATTATATTGACTCATTTGAGTCAGCGCGCCGTTTGCGGCATGGCACGTCCCGATCCAGGCGTTGTCTTAGATATTTGTAGAGAGAAAGATTGGTAGATTGGAGCAAGTGTCCGAAGCAGTTGGTGTGATCGCATCCAGAAGGTAGAGGGCTGTAGTACGTAGGCCTTTAGAGTACTGAAACGCCAAGATGCATGGGGTGTTTCGTTTCCAGGGTTTTGACTCTGTTGACCCGTACATATTATCAGATAGGAAAAGAGAGATAACAGAAGATTTTGTGTTTCCCAAATAATCTCTCTACACTAAGCGACTCTTCAAACTAGACAGGCACTATATACCCTCCTTTTTCAAAGATCATACTATAAATCGTGTTGTGGGAATAGCTGCAAATCTTTGAAAAAGAATTGTCCGATCCTAACGACATTCATGTCGCACTTTCGACTGGAGATGGCCTGAGTAAGTCATCGCAAGCCATTGTAGGTAATATTTCAAATCTATGCCATGTCTTCCAATAAAAGATCTAATGAGACAGAAACGCCAGAAGAGTCCAAAAGACTAAACACTTCTTTCAACAAAGAAGAAATTCGTTCGTTTTTTGACCCGCAAGTTTGGAACTTAGAATTTCAGAACAAGCTCAAACTAGACATTGCAAACAATAAACCGTACAAATGGGGTACCATTAAAGGATTGATGGATGACACCCTCTTAAGAAATGTACGGAAAGAAGTTCTTGAGGAGATTACTTTCACAAAGAAGGAGACTGATATTTACAAAGTTTATCAGTCTGGTGATTTGGCTAACTTGTCTGGATTAGATTGGGAAGATCTTTCCAGGTTGCCCTCACTCTATAAGCTACGTGCATCCATCTACTCTCAGGAGTTCAGAGACTTCATGTCGAAAATCACAGGCTCGGGAAAGTTGAGTGGGACCAAAACTGATATGTCTGTCAATACTTATAGAAAGGGCTGCCATTTGCTCACTCACGACGATGTTATTGGTCTGAGAAGGGTTAGTTTTATCCTTTATTTACCGGAGCCAGACAAAGAATGGAAAGATAAGTACGGTGGAGCGTTGAGGTTATTTCCTTCTGTGGTACCAGACGTACCTCACACTGATTTCCTGGAAAAGCTTGTTCCTCAATTCAACCAAATTGCATTCTTTCAGGTCCAACCTGGTCTTTCCTTCCACGATGTTGAGGAGGTAAGAGTCGACAGACACAGACTTTCTATCCAAGGATGGTTTCATATTCCACAACCGGGTGAAGATGGATATATTCCTGGTGAACAAGAAGCCACCGAAGCCAAAAGTACTCTCCAGCAGTTGCAGAGTAAAGGGCTACAAGAATTCGACTTCCCAAAACCCTATAGGGTTGATTTTCTAAAGGAGGAAATCAAACAGTATCAGGACTTCACAAAATACGGATTCAGTGATACCGAACTCGAATACATCTCTCAATATGTCAATCCTGTATATTTACAAGAAAGCACAGTGTCTCAATTGAGCAAAGCTTTTGTGGAGGAGTCCCTTATTGAACTCCCAGATTTCTTGAGACCAGAATTCGCTGAACCCCTTAGGAAAGCTATCAGGAACAGTGAAATTGAAACTCCAGCTCCACAAAAATCTAAAGAGGTAAATTTCCCATGGAAGTGTGCTGTTCCACCACACAAGCAAAGGTTTATGTACATCGATGGGACCTCTAATTCAGGTTTGGATGAACAGTCTATAAAGTTTTCAAACAGAATCGGCCCTCAAGAAGTGCTGAACTTCAGCTTACTATCTAAATGGGATTTAGCTGCAACAGACTACAAACTTATAGAGTTGAGCCAGTTCTTCAAATCAGTGGTGTACAAACAATGGCTTCGGGCATTAACAAGCTTGATTGTTACTAGTGACCAGGTTCTTGTTAGAAGGTTCCGCCCAGGACAAGACTTCATTCTTGCAACTACTACCGACAAGGATTTAGCTCGTGAGCATTTGGGTGAATCCAATGTGTTATTAGAGGCTACTTTGAATTTGACTCCAACCGCCACCAATCCAGATAATTGGGAGCTGGGTGAGTTTGGAGGCTATGAGTTGTCTATGGCATTAGATAATGATGGGTCTGATTTTGAGGATGATGATCCAGCTATCTACAAGCCTCAAGATCCGAGTGATGACAGTGTTTTACACTCTAGTCAGTGCAAATGGAACCATCTTGTCTTGATGGTAAGAGATCCTAGTGTGTTGAAGTTCATCAAGTATGTTAGCATTAACGCTAAGGGCCTGAGGTGGGATATTCTGTGTCAGTGGAATGTGAAAGATGCAGATGATGGGGAGGAAGAGGAAGAGGAAGAGGAAGAGGAAGGCAAAATATAATATCAGGGTCTAAATATGTATATAATTGATTTTAGAAATGAATGCTAAATGATTGAGAACAAATTGAATATATACCAACAGTTAAAACTGATGGTGCAGTCTGAGGGATCTGTTTCCCCTAAGCACATAATTTGGTGGGGGCCATAAACTTGGCGCTAGTTTGTCCGAATCGGCAGCGGATTGCATACCTCAAACGAGTCAAACATGCCTGAGCCGGGTAACGGAGTGAGCGTTCATCCACCGATCCCCTATGAAAATTGACAGGCGCCCAACATATAAGCTGCGAAAATTCCATTCAAATTTTCACCCAATGGCCGAATCGGAACCAAACCCATTGGTGGTCTTTACCACCATTGCTATTCTCATTTGCACTGTTGTTTCCATTTACTATGTCCAGCAAAACAAAAAGAGTCAGCCTGTGTTAGACAAAACCCAATTCAAAAAGTTCCCATTAATCGAAAAAATCAGAATCTCTCATAATACTTGCATCTACAGATTTGGTTTACCAAAGTCTACAGACAGATTAGGTTTACCAATTGGTCAACACATATCCATTGGAACTACTATTGATGGTAAGGAAGTTGTTCGTTCCTATACCCCTGTTTCTACCGACGAACAAACTGGTTACTTTGACCTATTAATTAAGGTCTACGAACAGGGTAATATCACGAAGCATGTCGACAGTAAGAAAATTGGTGAGACCATTGATGTTAGAGGGCCTAAGGGGTTTTTCACCTATACCCCAAACATGGTTAAAAGCTTTGGTATGATCGCAGGAGGTACTGGTATCACTCCTATGTACCAGATTATGACATCCATTTTGAGAAACCCAGAAGACAAGACTAAAATTCATTTGATATACGCCAATGTTGGTGAGAATGATATCTTGTTGAGAGCCGAATTGGACAAGTTCAAGGCTGACTACCCAGATCAGGTTTTCATCCACTACGTGTTGAACAACCCTCCAGAAAGCTGGGATGGTTCTGTTGGGTTTGTTACCCCAGAGGTCATGGAAAAGCACTTGCCAAGTGCTTCTGAAGACACAAATTTGTTGTTGTGTGGTCCTCCACCAATGATTAGCGCGATGAAGAAGGCTGCTGTTACTTTGGGTTACGCCAAGGCCAAGCCAGTCAGCAAGTTGGGTGACCAGGTGTTTGTTTTTTAATTAGCTAGTCATAACTAGAGGAATAAAGACGTATCAGATGTGTTGAAGGGAAGACAAGTATGAAACAAATACGTGGTAATGCAACGGCGGTATGCTATATCCCGGTATCTTGCATGTGTTTCTTCCTCCGTAAGGTATAATTTACGTAGCACGTGCCTTGGAGGACGTTTTTGCTTTGTTGTTGTGGGCTATATCTCTTACTCTTACTTTGATACACTATTGTGATGAGGTTTGGGAGTTAAGAGATTATATGTATTAAGATAGCTAGTGTTTGTATGCCGAAGAATTCGTTAATGTATCGAACAAGTGACTGGCGGATCTGTGGGCCTTCAAGGACTTTCCACCCATGTGGGATATGTAGAGTACTTCAACTAATTTTTCCACCCCGGCTGATATTGGATCAAACGGGAGCGGCTGCAAATAGAGCAGACGTAATTAATCGCACATGCTATACCATGACATTCCAGCACCTAGCTTGTGCAACTACGTACATCTAAACCATATTCTTCTGCACATTATGGTGAACTCCTTAGCTACTCTCCCATGTGTTGATGAAACATTGTTACTTTTTGGACCCTTTCTTGTATACACGACCCTTTTAGTCTTCACGCACGTAATTGAGGTCATAACAAACTATTGTTTCCTCAGTTACTGTTTCTCAGTTAAAGTCATAAATTAAACTATAACTTGAAGCGCATAAGACCGGTGGGTGTACAACCATGCTCCTTCTAATAAACTTATACCTCGTTTTGTGGTCCACCTCGTTGTCATTGGCCTCTGTCATCCCTCCGTGGTATATGAATGGTGGTCACTTTCACGCTGCAATTGACCAAAATTCGGCTACGATTGATAGCATGCTACGCCAAGCCCCCGGAGAATTCCGCCACTTACCACCAATACTCTCGAATCCTAATGCTTTCCAACGTACTATCAAAGATGGTGAAGTTCCTGATTATGTAGTGGAGTATGCTCCCGTGGTTCACTTATACTCGGAAGAGCGGTATTTACCTTACGACATCGCTAAGTTCGTTACAAATTTGCATTTAGAGTATACCAATGGTACTTCCGTTCCGGGCACAGAAACGAATATGAATATTAAAAAGTTGGCTGAACTGCAAGGTGACGAGGACCTTTTTTTGACCTCTAATTCGGACTTTGATACTGATCCGGAATGGATTACCGGTTATAAAAACAAGCCCTCCCTTTCCACGGGTGAAATAAAGGATGCCCCAGCTACAGTAATTGTTGTCGACAAGGGTAATGGCTGGGTCGATGCCTACTGGTTTTACTTTTATTCATTCAACTTGGGACCTTTCGTTATGGGTAATGGTCCTTTTGGGAATCACGTTGGTGATTGGGAACACACTCTCGTGAGATTTTATAACGGAGAACCGGTAATTGTATGGTTATCTGCTCATGGAGGTGGTCAGGCATATTACTACCATAACTTGGAAAAGTATGAACCTAACCCTAATCATCCAATTATATTCTCTGCTCGTGGAACTCACGCAAACTACGTGTCTGTGGGACAACACCCTCACGACTTGCCATATGCCATCTTGTCTGACTTTACAGATAGAGGCCCATTGTGGAACCCCACGAAGAACTACTTATCCTATACCTTCGATGGAGAAAAAGCCTATCCTGGTAAAACTAATAGAAACCCCCGCCATGAGGGCCGTGAACAGGAGTACCACAACTGGCTTAATTTTTGGGGCCACTGGGGTGATAAACAGTTGCCTGACGATGATAAACGTCAGCACTACCTGTTCATAGGGGGGCATCGGTATCTTAATGGGCCCAGGGGACCTTTAGAGAAAAACCTCTTGCGTACTAAGCCTTGTGAGAGGCACAAATGGTGGAATTTCTGGGCTGGGTGCATGGTTAGAGAGAACATTAAATGGGGAATTGGGGTAGAGAGTGAAGGGTACAATTGCGGTAACCTCTTCATTGATATTAAGCCTGACTGGCTACGTAAGCTTGTTCAGCGTGTTACATGGGGAGGTTTTTTTTGTTATGTAGCAGATTTGGTTTACGGTTAGAAATGTTTTAGAGCAATGATTAATATAAAAATACTTATGATTTAAAGCCAGTTTCCTTTCGCAGCTGGTGTTCCGTTTTGAGATGAGCGAATGGTTGCAAACCAAAAATTTTTCTCAGTTACTACTCGCTCGTTTTAGATATTATGGACATTACAAATGGCACAAAGGAGAAAGGTTCCTCTCTAGTGCTGGACAGGACACCTTCTCTGACTGGCCTGGGAGTGGAACGAAAAAAGACTACCAAATGGGAACTGTTTGTTGACTCATTCAAAAGGTACGACGATCATTTAAATTATGAATATGATGGATACGAAGAACTCACGGATTTGGAAAAAGCTAATTTGAAGTTAGCAGCCTCACCTTTGAAGCGTGAGTTGAAATCAAGACACTTACAGATGATTGCAATCGGCTCTGCTATCGGTTCTGGTCTTTTGGTGGCTAGTGGAAGCGCGCTAAGCACTGGGGGACCCTTAGCAGTGTTGGTCTGCTGGTCTTTAACTGGATTGTCTGTATTTGCCACTATACATGCATTGGGTGAACTAACTGTGGCATTTCCTATTTCTGGTTCATTCAATGTTTATGCCAGTAGATTTATCGACCCTTCTGTAGGTTTTGCAGTCGCATGGAACTATTTTCTTCAATACTTGGTATTGCTACCTTTGGAATTAGTTGCTGGATCTATGACGATGAAGTACTGGAATAGATCCATTAATCCTGATGTTTGGGTCCTTATTTTCTACGTGGTTGTCATTTCTATCAACTTTTTTGGAGTAAGAGCATATGGTGAAGCTGAATTCATCTTTCTGTCTATCAAAGTTGTAACCGTTACCATGTTTATTATTGTGTGTATTGTCATTGCTGCTGGTGGAGCACCAAATGGTGAAGCTGTTGGTGGTAAGAATTGGCGTGATCCAGGTCTTTTCGCCAATGGTTTCAAGGGTGTTAGTTCTGTTTTTGTTACGTCAGCTTTTGCTTATGCTGGTACTGAATTGGTTGGTTTGACGGCAGCGGAGTCACAAAACCCAAGAGTAAGCTTACCAAAGGCAACCAAACAAGTATTCTGGAGAATTTTGTTGTTTTACATGGTGTCTTTGACCCTTATTTGTTTCTTGGTACCTTATAATGATAAAAGACTTTTGAATGGTACATCTTCCGTTGACGTAACCGCTTCTCCATTTGTGATTGCTATTGCCAATGGTGGGATTGGGGTTCTTCCTGACATCATGAATGCCGTTATTTTAGTCTCTGTTATATCCGTTGGATCGTCGAGTGTCTATGCTACTTCCAGAACTCTTACTGCTCTTGCCGAACAAGGTTTTGCACCAAAGATATGTGGCTACATCGACAAGAGTGGCCGTCCTTTAGTGGCGATCATCATTACTAATATCTTTGGTTTGTTGAGTTTCATCGCTGCTAGCGGTAATCAAGGGGAAATCTTTGACTGGCTCATGTCTATAAGCGGGTTAAGTTCGATTTTTACTTGGATGTCCATTTGTTTCGCTCACATTCGTTTCAGAAGAGCGTTGAGCTTCCAAGGTAGAGGCACTGATGAACTTGCATTCAAATCTCAAGCAGGTGTTATTGGTTCTATATATGGGGTTGTGCTTTACGCATTAGTGCTCATTGCTGAATTTTGGGTATCTTTGTTCCCTCTAGGAGGTAACCCAAATGCCAAAGACTTCTTTGAGAGCTATCTTGGCTTTGTTGTGCTCATCCTTTTCTACTTTGGGCATAAAGTCTGGAAGAACAACTGGTTATTCATGATCAGGGCTAAGGATATGGACATAGATACTGGGCGTCGTGATTCAGACTTGGACGCTCTCAAGGCCGAATTGGCAGAGGAAAGGGCTGTTTTACGCAGTAAGCCACTTCTTTATAGACTTTATCATGTACTTTGTTAATGCAATCATAGCATCGAACGTTATTAATATATACTAATATCTCAAAATATGCTTAACTTGAGTATATTCAGCTGGAAAAGTTTTAGTACGGTCCCTGACAGCTATACAATTAGTTGGGACTGGTCGAGCGAGAATGTTTGCACATTTATGTGTCAATACTTTTGTAGTTATAATATCGAGCAAAAAGACCCTGTACTGCGAGTATGAATCTTAGTTATTCCGAAGCTTGGAGATGCGAAATCTTTCTAAAAGCCTGTTATATCATTATGTCGACACATCATCCATCATTTGGCGGAAGTTCTGGCTTTGGGAATGTGTTCAAGTCGTGGACAGGCACGCTCAAGCCCTCGCTGAAAACTGTACCGGTTCAAATCAATCCCACGGTCATCGGAGGTGGGAGTGACCAGACAAAACTCTTGATACAACTCCAGCATGGCCCTCTCCCCCAAAGAGCAGCGACGGCTGCAAAAGTAACTGAGTCTTTGAAGAAGTATGCGATCTCATCTATCCCCGAGATATGGTATTTGGCTCGAGATATGTGTGACCCCAAAGTACAATCCCACATAAGAAGAACTACATTAAAGCTCTTGATAGAGTGCATAAGGAAAGACGATTTGTCAGCTATAAGTAGTATGTTTTCATATTTCAGAGATATAGTGGCGTACTGTCAGCTCTCTGAGTACAAGGTTGACCAGGAATTTGATCTATTTCTCAGTGCCTTGAGGAATTTAACTCACGATGGCCGAGACATCCAAGAATTGTGTCTACATGCCGATCAGATCACCCTTACGCAGTTTCTATCCATATTATTGATAGCAGTAGGAAGAGATTCTAAGAACTATAACTCAAAATTAGCAGTCAAAGAACTTGAAGATGATGTTAACTACCAGAACTTGACTAAACTTTTGATTTTTATTAAGAATTGTTTGAAGTTCAATCCTTATGTTATGGACGAGCTGTTCATTACCAGTATATCCAAGCTGTCTATTCAAATTGCCTCACAAACTTCGAATGAAAAATTGTTGATCCATTGTATAGAGTTGTTGACCAATAGTGTCACTTTTGCGACCTTTCCTCAAAACCAGCTATTGGACGTGATACGATTCTTATGTTCTGTATATGGTTCCAATCAGAAAGCTTCTGAATTGATCTGGAATGCTGTCATTGTTCTTTCGTCTCAAGGTTCTTTCTATACTATAAGTGGTTGTTTGAGAGAGGTAATAACAAATGAAGGGTTGAGTGCTGTTACTTCAAATACAACCATCAGTACTTTGGAAAGAGGAGAATCAAATTTGGGCTTGGCCTCTTGTGTTGGTGCCATCCAAATCATCGAACGGCTAGTCGTAGCACCTTCTTTTCAAGCAGAAGATGCCATTCTTCTTCATTTTCTTCCTCATTTGATTCGAATGTCTAACCTCAAAGTCCCCGTCGTGAACACCACATTACTCCGTTCTCTAGATAGATTGTTTTCAAAAGAAGCATATGCTTCTCAAAATGATGTCAACGTTAACAGCGTTATGGAACAAATATATCTGTTTCAGCTCTGGTACTCATCCAGAAGTTCCATTTACGAACTCTTACATAGCATCCAAATTGGAAGTGACATTGACATTAGCTACTGGAAATCCATCTGCACTTCCTTGCAAACATCTTACGAAAACTACGAACTCAGTACACCAAAAGAAAAACTTATAAACTTGTTTACCCGCAACTACCAGTATTTAACCAACAAAACGGCCAAATTCATCTTGAAGTTCTATACTGAGGAAAAAATGTTGACAGTGTTGAACCCGTTTCATCAAGAGCATTGTATGAAGGTTTTGAATTACTTTTACTACGACAATCGCACATCCACCAGCGAACTACCATTAGATGAAGACTTCGTCGAGGTTAAGCTTGCTACTTTAACATCATTGAAAACTGCTCTTGATATTTCGTATGCCATAAGCAGGAGTGAATTCAATTTTGACATCGTGGTTGATGTCTTAAGGAGATCCATTCATGAAACGAACGATAAAATCCTTGATTACTTGACCAATGATCTCTTCGTCAAGACCGCTATACGAGCTCCAAATTCGACACTCCATCAAATTATTGATGGCTTGCTCCCCTATTTTGAGGTTGTGAAGCATTCCAGCAGGCTCAAAAGCTTAGTCTCACTTCCTTCCTCTGGCTTGCGAACTGCTTCACAATTCAGTAATGATACTGATGGTGTTGGTCGGGTATCTGATCCATTCAAAATCTCTATTGCTAAAGGTTTCGTGAAGCTCTTTCTAATAGCATCAACGGAGAATGCACTGAAGGCGCTGGAAGCATATCGAGTCTGTACATTGATTGCTCGAAACGCAATCAATTGTGATGATTCAGAGTTATTGTTGACCATACTCAAGGGTTTGATCAGAATCAGAGTTTCTGAAGAAAACTTTATCTACTTCAGCGATGCTACTGATATGGAGGGGTTAGCTACTGCGTTTGGAAGAAACACCCTAGACTCCGATTTCAAATCCAATCCTTCCTACAAATGGCTTTATCCGGAAAAGATAGACTATATTGATGAGAGATACTACGAAAGACCCTTGCATAATCTCAAACTTTTTAATCCAAATAGTTCAACACTTCAGATTAACAACGAGCAAAGTACTATTGATATTGAACCGTGGTTTACCCTAGTATTGGAAATAATGACACAATTTGTGGACTGGGAAGTGTATAGCTTCACATGGGCACATTTCTGTACTCAATTGGCCAACCTTAAGCTTTTCATCAACAATAAGGAGCGTTTGCTTCAACTCAGAACAGTTTTATGTGATCAATTGAAACTCAGCTTGCCTCCTAACTGTAAACTACCAGAAGGGTTTACCAAATCACATTTACAGGTTGCTTATGTGCGTACGTTTTCATCATTAATTGGATACCACCAATGTTTTTCTAAACATGATGAAGATGCCATGATCAGCTCCTTACTTTTTGGTATTGATTCATGGGAGAAAACTGCTATTCCTTCTATTCATATTTTAACTGCTTGTTGTTACGAGATCCCCTTATCTATTAAGAAGTACTTGTCAACTATTTTGGCAAAGCTTCAGACTAAAGTGACAAGTACTTTCGCTAGTTCTCACATCCTTGAATTCATAATGTCCTTGATAAACATCCCCAGCTTGACCTCCAGTCTCAATATTGACGATGTCAAGCGTATATTTGGAATTTCATTCAAATTCATCCAGTATGCGTCTGATGCCATAAAAGAAAGAGAAACTGAAGTTTCCAAGGAATTACCTCAGCTATATGGTGCTGATATTGACATAGACTATAGACCCTCGACACAGAGGCAACAAGAGCACACATCGGTTCTTTTGCAATATGTGTCTGCAATGTCATACGCTGTGATGTGTACATGGTTTCTTAAATTAGACATGGGGGTGCGTAAGAAGTTATCCTCATTCATTTTGAAGAACTTGGTTTCTATCAATGCAGGTAATGATGGGTTGAATGACCAAATTGTTGCTTATGTTGATGTAATCATAAGATTCACATACAGTGACTTGCCACTAAAAATAGTCAATCCTAAATCTGTGTTGGACGAGTTGAAGAACGAAGGTGATAATGTGACAATTGGAAATTGGGTTTATGGATATGTCATCACCACTATTGCTACCAACACAGACACTGGAAATTCTGTAATCATATTCAGAAGACCTACCGGTGTCACTATTTTTCGAATCAGCTTGGACGACGGCTTGTTTTCTAACGTGAGTAGACACTCAGATAAACAGCTAATAACCCCGAACTACATTTTACTTCAAACGCTCAATCATATAGATAACCCGCTGAGGTCCAAACCTATTCCATTGATAGATGATTCATTAACGATCAGGTCTTTGGCCATGTTCGACCGTATTCCAATCGTAGAGTTTCATAAGGTGGGAATAATCTATATTGGAAGAGGACAAACTCAAGAAACAGAGGTATTGGCTAACAGAGGAGGGACCAAAAGTTATCAAAACTTCCTAGATTCCATCGGAGATTTGATTAAGTTGAAGAATTGTAAGGATATTTACGTGGGAGGTTTAGACATTGAGAATGGCAGTGATGGCGAATATGCCATTTACTGGAGCGACAAAACCGTCCAAGTGATCTACCATACAACTTCCTTGATGCCAAACAACGAGAGAGACATTTTTTTCGACTTGAAAAAGAGACACATCGGTAATAACCATGTGAATATATTTTTCGATACAAGTGGTAAACCGTTCAATTTCAACATCATTAAATCACAATTCAACTTCATCAATATCGTTATCTCACCTCACACTAAGTCATTTAATGCTTTCAGTGGCAGCGATGAAAGAAATGACGCTAGGCCAACTCGTTTCTATAAGGTGAAGATATATAGAAGAAGTGGTGTACCAGGAGTGTTTGCAGCCTGCCATTTCAAGCTTATATCTGAGGAGCACCTTGCATCAGTAATCAGGAATCTTTCTGTAACTGCAAGTCAATTTGCCAATGTATGGCATGCAAACTATCACGATAAATTTGTGTCCAACTGGACACACAGAGTCAAACATATCAATACATTGAAGGAACGAATTATTCAAACACACAAGGTGCTCAAGGAAGAACAACTTAATGATATAGATACGAAGCTGAAACTGGGGGTCAACGATGCTACACAGTCCTTCCTTCAACAGCTTGAGTTTACGCCAGGACTTAGTGCAGTCGATACTCTGCATACATATGAGTACTTGACGGATGATGATAATGAGTTATATGCTATGTTAGAATTCAATTCTTATACGTAAGAGGTGATTCGATACCAAAGGACATAAACAATGCTACCCATAAAGAGCGCTGTTCTAGGCCACAGTTAATAGTATTTCATAAGGACAAACAGACGTTGATGTTAAAACTCGGTTCCAATGCTCCAAGAGGACATAATTCCGAAATCGCACTGGTTGTAGATCGGAACATACGGAACATACGGAACATTTTTTGCAACCATTTCTGGAGGCAGTTGATAACGTTGCCCACATAAGCAGACTTTCAAAAAAGGCTAATACCCTTGAATAGAGCAATCAATAATATGTATCGCTATGCTGGTACGAGCTATTATAATGTATTCTCACCGCTGATCCCTCTAGTTACTTTTCTCCTTGTCTGAGAATTGTCAAATCATGGCTCGTCAACGGTCAAAGCAATTGACTCGGTTCTATCAACCAGGCTCGTGTGAATTCCACTTACCTGACCAAACTACAATATATACACATTGCTTAAGCTATCTGTTACCGAGAACCGCCGATAAACAGTCTCTGAAATTGCTTCTTGCACGGCAGTTGTTTCGCAAGCTTTGTCCTGCCTGTGGCTGCATATTATCCAGTCCACACCGTGGCGTCATAATAATTAACCCTACAACAGCACCTTAAGCGCTCGAATACTCCGTTGAGTAACAGGTGTGTACATTGTTAACGATTTATATCAAATAGCTTGTTGTAAACTCCTCTATCCCCGAGATTTTTACCCTTCGCTAGCCTCTCACTGCAGATGACGTTATCGCCACTCGCATTTTCGCTCACCATCGTTTCGCATCTCTTCTTTATCTTATTAATATAGATATAAGGCGTGGCTCAGCACCATTTTTCGTCCTGCGCTATTGGAAGTATTACTCAATGCCTGGTGATCCAACTCTCACCCAAGACTATCAGCAACTCCTTGCTCGTGGGGTCAGGAGCGTCAAGAGGACCTTAGATGCACAAAGAGATGCACTTGCAAATCTAAGCAACCAGTACAAGGTCGATGAGTTTTCCCAACTTCACCTTATGAAGTCAATCAATACCCTCTGGGGGGCCAGTATGAAAAGAGGTAAAGTGGTGATGTGTGGTGTCGGTAAAAGCTTCAAGATAGCTTCCAAATTATCAGCTACATTGAACTCTTTATCTATTCAGTCGGTCACTTTACACCCGACCGAAGCCCTTCATGGTGACTTGGGTATGTTGAATGATAGAGATGTTATCGTGATGTTAACTGCAAGTGGTAACACTCCGGAGCTTCTACAGGTCCTCCCCCATATATCTGAGAATATTCCTATAATACTTTTGACTTGTAGTAAAGACTCCAAATTATCCCACCACTCAAAGGTGACTTCCCTTTTATACACAGAGTTGCCCTCCCATTTGAAAGAGGATTCTATCCATGGAATTCCCGCTCCAACTGTCTCGGCCACGCTCTCATTGGCGTTAGCTGATTCGGTCATTCTTGCCTTTTCGGAGATGATCGAACTGAGTGAGGCTGCTCGTAAAAAGTTGTTTTCAATGAAGCATCCTGGCGGTTCAATTGGGGCTAATTTGAGTCATTTGAACGACAATGTGAATTTATCAGCTTCAAAGACTAGAGGGCTGGACTCAAGTTACTCGTCGTTTTTGAGTCTTGAACAGGCTAGAAGCCTTATTGATAATCACTCTGACCCATCTTCCTTGATTTCTTCTGACGATGAGGAAGTCCCAGAGGAGCTGTTCAAGGAGAAGGACATTTCTGAAAAACAGTTCAATGATAGTTTACTGTTAAAAATTGATTCTGCCTCAAAAGTGCAGGAAATCCCATATGAGGACTTGAAACTGATTTCGGAACTTCAGTTCCTCAAGTACATCACTATTGGAGAGTATTTGGTTACGTATAACGATGGGCTAAAGTACGGTGTGAATGCATGTGGATTGAAGGATTGGTATATCAGTCACGGAAAGGAAGGCAAAGAGTGGGATGCCTACGTTGCTGGATTACCAGAACAGTTCAAATTAATGAATGATAGAAAATAACAAATTTGAAAGCCTGGTTTTCTAGATCGATTTGTATGACTTGGAACGATTTAATATATACATTATGGTAGTTTTTTTTACTATAAAACAAGATATGATTTAACTTATAAACAATTCACTATACACGATTTTAAAAATATTTACAACACGTAATTCATAATAAATATTCAGCGGATACTAAGCGTTCTCAGCTTCTATCAAAGCAGTTTCGGCCACAATAATCATCTTCTCAACAGATGCGAGATGTTTGCCGTAGGAGTTCTTGGTCGAGATTTGTTTCAAATATTGTCTTAATTTCAATACCAAAAGTCTCTTTTCTTCACTCTTAGTATCGAATCCTTCAACAAGCTTTTGAATAACATAATTGGCATATTGATCTTTCATCATAAGTGCCAAAGGAGAATCATCGCCAACAGTTTCGATGCTGATATCTTCATTGTTGAGCAATACTTCATGAAGAATCTTCTTTCTCTGTTGGAAAGTACCGAATTTAATACACTTTTCAATCACATTTGACGCAAATTTATGCTTTGAAAAATTCACCACTGAACCAAGAACTACCTCTAAAATGGTTTCTCTATCATCTTGATGACCTCTTTCCAAAATATGTTGCATCACGTAATTACCGTATTGATCCTGAATCAAGTAGAAGATGAATCTATTCAATTCATCCAAGATCCTCTGCTGATCCTCAATATCAGAGTGTTCTAAAAGCCTTTGAATTACCCTACATCCGTATGGATGAGTCGACAAATGATAAATTTGGTTTTGTAAGCTTTCTAAAATGAACCTGACCTCATTGAAAGGAATCCTCTCGATGGATTTTTGGATGACATGATTACCGTTTTGGTCCTTTGCGCAAACCAATACGTGATCCTTCAACTCGGTGATAATTTTAATTTGACCTGGCAACTGAATCGCCTCAAGAGCACGTTGAACAACTCTACATCCATACATCTGTAGAGATAACTCATAGATATGGCCCAACATGTTTTCTAACAAAACATTCTTTTGAGTGGTGGTACCATGTTCAAAAAACTTTTGAATCACATAGTTACCAAACACATCTGTCATCAACTCGTAGGAAATAGCTCTAATCTCGTTGAAAATCACCTCTTTTTCTTCTTCAGAGGCTAGGGGCAATTTCTGCTGAATAAATCTAGATCCGTGCTGATCCTTGGTGAATTCAATGGCATGTCCATAGATATCTTTCAAGAAGTACTCCTTGCCCTTTGAATTTGACCGAACCTCTTCGAGAAGCGGAGACCGGTAAATATGTGGTCCAGGTTTGCCATTTGCAGACTTGGAAGTACCATTCTTTTTTCTGCCATTCGAAGCAGGTGGTTGGTTATTGGAACTAGGAGCTTCGTCCGACTTCGGCAGACTTGACGATTCTCCGTTACCTTGAACCACAACGTTCATTAAAGGAGGCGATTGTTGGTACACCGGATACCCATTGAACGGCTGAAACATGAAACCACCCGGATTTTGACGAGGCATACCGATACCTGGAGTATGGACGTAGTCCTTTTTAGGTCTTGAGTCCTCGCTAGTTTCACCTTTGTCGCTTTTTTCTTCATCGTTCGAGCCGTTGAAAGAGCCCCCGTTGTTTTCATTTATAGGGTACACCATGTTGTACATCCTTGGGTCCATAAAAATGGGCGGAGAGGCCATCATGAATGGTGGAGGAGATAAGCCATTGGTCGGTGCCCCGTTAGGACCATTACGAGGATAGAACTGTTGGTAGGTCTGGTCCTGCGGAGGCCCATAGCCAGGATTGAACGCAGTGGCGGTGGCAGGATTCCAGATGTTATTTGCTGGAGGTGGGACGATTCTTTCGTCTTTAACCCCTAAGTCAGCAGTTAATGTGGCACCGGCCTGAATAGGCGACGTGTTGTTATACTGATCGATTTTATCACTGATCGACTGATGGCGGGACACTCTGGGACCTGGGATATTCAAACTCTCATTCAAACTACCTGGTGGACTGTTATATCCGTCAAAGGATTTCAAGTCTAACGGCTGCTGCTGCAGGTACTGCTGCAGATTGAAGCTAGTTCTACGTGACCGCCCATTATCAAGGTCTAGTTTGCCAAATCCGCTGGCAAGCTCCATTTCGCGAGTGGCTTCTCCAACGTTGGCGAATTTTTGGAGGAATGAGTCCTGTGGAGGGTGCCTACTGGCCATTCCACCGCTGATAGAGGCGGTTCCAAGCCCCAAGCGCTTGGCTTGGTTGGGCAGAGAAGTAGGGCCGTAACCCCCTACTGGCGCAGTGATGGCCAGAAGAGCCCCCAGACGTAAGCCAAAAGGATTTGAATCAGCTTCACTTCCGTCATTTAGTGACAACCTGTTGGAAACCAAGTCACTGCCTACACTGTCTATAGGATCGTTGTAAGCAAGAATCTTGGCTACTTCTGGCTCGAGCTGGTCGATGACAGTT
This sequence comes from Yamadazyma sp. yHMH685, assembly GCA_030571055.1. Lineage (NCBI taxonomy): Eukaryota > Fungi > Ascomycota > Pichiomycetes > Serinales > Debaryomycetaceae > Yamadazyma > Yamadazyma sp. yHMH685. The sequence continues at coordinate 470,407 of JAJLXC010000004.1, forward strand.
CTGAACTGAGGCGACAGGCCCCCGGCCGCCCCACTAGCGGTACTGGACCAAATAGTGTCAGACATGGTACGCTGATAGTGTTTGAGGAGTTTTTATTTAAATGGGGCGCGCCGTGCTCAATTCAGTTATCACCAATTCTATGACCTCCAAGCTCAGTAAAGAGGCCACAAATAAGCTTCTAGATATTCTATATAATAAGTCAGCAGAGTATGCGTCCAAGTCTGTGCCAAAGATAACTAGTAAACTATATAACCAGCCTGTTCAGACTGGATCTGCTCTTGATGGATTGATGGCCCACGACTGGCGGCAGAAGCCGTTGGTGACAGCCACAGCAGATTTACCTAAAGCCAAATCAACAGCGATCGTGTCGAACATCCTCGTGTTCCTCACCAAGAATTCCATGCTCCTCAATACAGATTTCTATAACGTGTATCCGAAACAGAATAATAGAACTTATCAGTTACCAGATACTTTAAGCGATGGGATAAAGTTTTGCACCGTTAAAGCCCGTGATCCTTTAAACTTGGCATTTAAAGATGCCTACTACTTGATATTCCCGAATTATACTTTAGCAGCCGCCTACTTCCAAGAAACAAGAGACTTACTGGTGAACGGAATCCCATTACGCTTGCAGTTTGCTGAGCCATCCCTTCGCATGCTTGCAGGTATGACTTCTCCGTTTTTTGACAAGTCTCCAAAACTCGATTCGCTCAAACATGTGTCTTCTAAGTCTGCAGACGTGGTGTTCAAGAATCCCGAGAAGCTTGAATTGATGAACCAAATAATGGGTTTGGATGCTGACAGTAGCTATCACAAATTTGAGCAATTAGTAGGCCATAAAGCTCGCTCGTCATATGTGATAGTAAGGAACTTACCAATAGGTCTCTCCAAACATGCTTTACCGAGACTACTCTGGGACTATGACTTCCCCAAAGATTTGCCGATTGGTGACTGCTTTGTGCAAGTAGCTCGAGATGCTGTCAAACAACTGAGTATCACACTTGTCAAGTTTGCTGATCATGAGAATGCTAAAAGATTTGTTCGTTCGTTCAATGGAACCAGATGGCATGGGTTCGGAACGTCCAACGTGAAGAGATTTTACGAACCTATTCTTGCAGAGATAGCGGCATAGACGTAAATACATAGAAATTGCTGTACATAGTTTAATGAGAGATGACATTTAATCATTAATTTATGGTTTCGTTATATAGCTTATTCAAGGGGGTTATCGAGCTCCTTCCAGCTGGTCCGAAGTAAGTCCCACTGGTGTTCGTGTTTAGTCCCAGGTTTTTCGATGATGATATACTTTTCCCATATACGTTTGAGTTTCCATATTATAACGATGCTCTCATTCCCTGACCATCCAAGAGATCCTTCATCGTTCTGGTACGCAATATCAAACTCCTCGTGATACTTACTAGTATTAACGGAGCAGAACGACCAAACTGACCTGAAGTAGTTGTTGAACGGTAAAGGAACTGGAAGCTTATTGAAAAGGTGTTTCCTATTAGTGGGAGTGGTATTATCGCTTAATACCGAATGCTGGCTAGATTGTTCACTACTAGCATCCGAAACCGCCGGGTTCTGAACAAGATTGAAGATATGCAAGGTGTTCTTATCAGAGAGGACTGCAAGCTTAGTGTCGTCGGGAGAAAATTTCATGGACATGATCACAGCCCTATCTAATCCTCTCCTGAACTCGTACAACAATGCGGTGTTCTGCGTAGAATGCACTCTAATGATTGTACCCGTTTCTGAGGCAGAGGCAACCATAGATCCCGATCTGTTGAGTGCCAAGCAGCGTATATTGGACTTGTGTGCTTTGACAATGCTAATGAGGTTTTTCTCTTGGCCATTGGGCGAGACATCAACTATCTGCAATTGACCTACCTGTCTTCCTGGGAATGCCAATGTCTGCAACCTTGCCGACTTGGAGCTGGTGGAAGCCAAAGACGAAACCGATGACGACAAATTGGAGGGGCCTAAAGATGTGGAACTACTTGGATTGACGGATAAATCGGCCAACCCGTAGTCATTAGAAATAGTCTCGTACGTTGCAAACTTCTTGGGTGGTGATGAGAACCCATATACCAATACCTGGTTCTTCAAAACAACAATGATTCTTATTCTGGAAAGAAGAACATTCAAAATTGGACTCATAAACTCGAGTGTCAAACTGCTCTTCCTCTTCAAATCGTCCCAGATTATCAATTTGTTATTGGGCAATCGGGGGTTCTTACCTCCTCCTACCAATGCCAAGTAGTTGGTTCTATGAAGCATGGTGATGAGTCCAATACCAGTCCCGGGATTCACCGCAGATGGCGTGAATAATCGTTTGACCCTGAGATCAACAGGATTGGTATTGTATACGAGAAAGCCTTGTTCGTGACTGAAGGCGAAACATCCCTGATCTTGGTTGAAACTAATGGCTAGGATGTTGAAGTCATTGTTCACACTCTTCAAGGGGGAATGTGTGTTCATAGGGATGGGGCTCGTATAATGCTACAACGTAATGGGAATGTACTTGGAGATGCTAATGCAGAATCTGTAAATGAATAGGTAAATGGGATGAGAAGGAAAAAGGAAAAAAGAACGGTTGACGAAAATTACCACTATAGTAAGTCACCCTGACTTTGGGTTGTATTCCGATTCCTACTAGTAGATAATGGGACCCGGTGGTTTTGTTTATGTTCTTTTCAGGAAGGTGCGCGAAGCTTTCCCCTATAAGTTTAGACGAGCATGCAGTGTTTACGACACAGATCTCGTCTATATAAGCATTTAGTCACTTTCGATATCCATGGTCTCTTCATCCTCATCGCTCGATTGTTCTCCAACCTTGAGTTGTCTAGCAATCTTCTCGACATCAGTCAATTCCTTTTTATTTGCAACCGTAGTACTAGGGCTAGTCTCACCCGATAAGTTGGGATAGATACGCTGTATCTTACTTTCAGCACTGGCGAAGAAATCAGTGCTATTTTTGGTGCTGCAGTCCAATGCCCTTTTGAGTATATCTGAAGCCACAGGGTCCGACGGGGCAATGGCTAGCGCGTCGTGTAGTATAGATATGGCCTTGAAGTAGTTTCCAAGTTTGAGATACACCATTCCTATAGACGTCAATAAGTTGGCATCATTCTTATTGGTGATCTTGACCACATGGTTAAAGCACTCGAGAGCCTTGTGTGGCTGCTCGGCCTTACGGTACACCTGTCCAAGATTAGTGTGAATCGATACCCACGTATTAGAGTCGGAGTTCAAATTCTTGGAGGCTGCAAGCGCTTCCTTGAAGAATGCTTCCGACTTAGTAAGATCATTTTTATGGAAGCTAATCACTCCTAACTCATTCAATAGAAGCGGATCGGCGCCACAAATCTGGTACGACGTTAATAAGTATTCCTCTGCCAAGTCAAGGTTATCCATCAAATGGTGTTGCATTCCCAAGAACAAATTAGGTAAATGTGTACCAGGGAACAATCTGGCTGCAAAAGCATAGGCACTGATAGCCTGCTCGTGTTCTCCCTCGGCGGCAAAAGTGTGAGCAAACCCAATCCAAGCCTGTCCAAAATTTGGATTCAAGAGGGTAGCTTTACTGAAAAACCTTCTGGCTTCCATGATTTTGTTTATAGAAAGATAGTAGATTCCAATGGCCAACCAAGTCATGGGGTTTGTAGGATGACTTTCAGCCAACTGGTGTGCCTTCAAGAAAAGCTTGTTCTTACCCCCAAGCTCATGCAAGCAACTCAAGTAATTGGGGAGAATACTAAAGTTATATTGGTCTATGGCAAGCACTTTTTCACACACGGCAAGACACTCATCAAAATTACATTGAACGTATAGGTAGTCAGCCCGGGCCAATAGGATATCTGTATTATCGCCCAAATCGTAGTCCTGTCGTAAGACCGTTTCCGCCTCGTCGAACTTATGAACGTTGAAGTATTTACTCAACCTCGAAGAGTATAAGAGCTTGATCAACTCGTCATTGTCGTCGGCGTCTCTATAGTTTAATTGTGAGACAAACTCCCACTCTTCGCTAGGGGTCATGAGATTGTTAGTAATGAGTTCGTTGAAAGCTTCAAAGCACTTGACGTCAACCAAAACTGCCTCCTTGTATGCGTCTTTAGCTTTATCAAAGTTGTTCTGGTTGGCATAAATCATTCCTCTTAAATAGCACATTGAAGACTCTAATTTAATCCCACCATCTGCGTTTCGTATTTGGTAGTTTTCATCTCTTCTGAATGGGTTAGACTCGCCAATCAAATCCAACGCATCATCCCATAACTCCAACTTGATCAAACATAACGCTGCCAAGTATCTACAACTAACTGACTTTTCATACTCTGGTTTCGATATCAAAAGCGATTTGGCTCGAAGGTAGTTGCCGCTGCCAAAGTATACCTGCGCAAGCCAAAATGCATCGTTTGGATCATTAGTTACGGCCAACACCTTGTCACCTATAAACTCGGCGGTCTTGTATTGGTGTTGCATGAGGGCGTCATGGCGCCAAAGACGTAGCTTCTCTGCTTGAGAGAGTGGCTGCTGATCCTTTTGAATATTCGTGTTGGCCCGTTCAGCATTGAAGAACAGGGTGGTATTATTGGTGGTAGGGCTGCCGAATACGGTGGCAGTAGGATTTGGAGGGGTGACAAAGACATGATTTTGGCGACTATTAACTAGCGGCGAGATATACAAAGTGGAATTGTGTTGGGACGGTGTTCTCTGTGACTGGACCATGGTTGATAAGTATCGTTTCCTTTGCTATGCCCTATCAATTAGTCTTTACTTGCGAGATTCAGGTAAACAAAGATTAGATCAGTCTCGCAGTCGCAAATTCAATGTAACTTTTCAGATTGCATCTCATCGCGAAGAGAAGAACCGAGACAGAAGCTATAGAATGGGTCAAGATAAACTTGCAAAAGTTCCAGACGATAAAGACACTCCGGTATCCCACGAAAGACAAGTACCCACACAATTCAGAATTTTGGTGGGCTCTTACGAACATAATTTATTATGCTTGTCTCTTATATTATCTAAAGGCCAGCCAGTTTTCCAGCCCATCTTTCATTTTGAAGCACACTCCCTTTCTATTAAATCTATAGATGTGGCTAAAAGATACTTGGTCACAGGTTCCAACGATGAACACATCAGAATCTATGATCTACAGAAAAGAAAGGAATTGGGTACTTTATTAAGTCATCAAGGTACTGTTACCACATTGAGATTCTCTGATGAAGACTCACAAAAGCACTCCTCTGAAAAGTCAGGAAAATGGTTGTTGTCTGGGTCAGAGGACGGCAAAATTATAGTATGGCGGACAAAGGACTGGGAAGTGTTTGGCACTTTGAAGGGCCATCAAGACAGAGTGAACGATTTAGACATTCATCCTTCTGGCAGAGTGGCTATTTCCGTTTCCAAAGATGCTACCATAAGATTGTGGAACTTGATGACTGCCAAAAAGGCTGCTATTTTGAAAGTCAAGGGTAAAGACAGTCTTGGACAAGAATGTGACTTTGTAAGATGGACTAAAAGTGGTAATCATTTCTTGGTTGGTTTAACGAATAAGATCTTTGTTTATGAGACCCAAAATGCTCAGATCTTCAAAAAGTTCAACTTTAAGACTACCTTGATGTGCATGGAAATCACTGAGTTTGACGACAAAGAATGGTTGATCACTGGTCACAACAGCGGTGTCATCGAGTTTTATGACATCGCTCAATTAACCAGCGAATCTGAAGAAGAACCAAAACCTGAATTCAGCTTAAGAGGTCACACCAACCGTATTAAAGGTGTTTCGATCTATAAGGAAGTGCAAGAAAGTGGACCATACTTGGTTTCTGTGTCATCTGATGGAAAGATTGTGGTTTGGGACCTTGATAAATCCGTGCGGGATCAAATAGCTATTTACGATACAGGAGAAAGATTAAACTGTGTATCCGTATGTCCTGAAAGAGTTGAAAAGGCTGAAACCATGAAGAGAAGGTATGATCCAAATGAGATTAATGACTATAGTGAAAGTGAATACGAGACTGATGGAGAGGAGATCCGTAAAGTGTTCAACAAAGCTCACAAGAAAAAGAACAAAGGCAAAAACCCCAAGGTCAGTGTTACCAGGGAGTAAATCATTTAATACATATCTATAAACACGCCGATGCAATTTATTTTACCAATTATCTACACGACGATAGCTTCGTAAAGCACACATCGTTGTAAGTTTCAGTTACTCACATTTCGATCTACAAGAAGTCTTTTTCCTTTCTTCCAGGATCGTTGTCACACTATTTCAAGATATTTATTAATTAAACTATTACTCGCTCAACCTGGTGACATGCTTATCAAATAATTGTTTTGCCTTGACCCATACTGGGGCAGTGGCTCTGTTTGGCAATTCTAATAAAGTTGGTAATAAGTCCTTGGAGAAACCTTCGGAGGCTTCTCTTGGTAACAAAGTTGGCAAGTGGTCAATGGAACACACAGACAACTTTGGACCCTGGGTCATTTCAACAATCACTGTTGGCTTGTCAAAAGTCGTAGCGATAGTGTAAACTGGAATTGGGTTGTGTGGGTTGGTCGTATCAGCAGAAACATCAACAATCGTTCTTAATTTTCTGTCAGGGTTGTTTAAAAGCTCCGGAGAGACAAATGGGGGAATTGGTTGGGACAAGTAAATGCAATTCACAAAGATATCGGACTCAACAATTTCCTTGAAAGGGCCACCTTTAGCCGTTTCAGCCATGTCCCACTTCAAGATCTTGTCATCTGGAATGCCAACTTTCTGGAACAAAGAGACTGCACCAGATCCACATCTACCTAAGGCACCTATAACCAATCCTTGAGGGTAGGCACCAGTCTTGGCAACTGCAGCGTCTAATTGTTTCTTGACTACGGCAATTAATTCAGTTTCATTAGGGTATGGAGAGAGGCCAGACAATTCTTTGTCGTCAGTATTCAATTGCTTGAAAGCCCAGTCCAAAACACCAACAGCAGCACCAGCAAAACCAGCGTAAAAACCGAAGGCAGCGACTCTTCTACCTTGGTCATCCTGCAAGAATTCCAAGTCATACAAAGTACCGTTACCTGCTGGAAATCTGCCCAAGACTTCTTTCCATCCACCTTGATTCTTGTAACAGTGGGCGAATTGAATGTGCTCGTGGACTAATGGGAAGGTTTCATCTTCTGGCAACTCCTTCAAACCCAAAATGGTTCTGTCCTTTGGAGCTTCTTTCCAGGAAGCTTTTGGAACAATTTCAGCACCAACAGCTTTATATTCGTCACTATTGAAGGTGGATTGATCACTCTCTTCAACGTAGACTTTAAAGCCAGCATCAAGCAATGATTTGGTAGTAGAAGGCGTCAAAGCAGCTCTGGCCTCCATCGGTTTGGTTTCAGCTCTCAAGTGAAGTTGAACAGACATTACTAGTAATTATTTAAAAATGAATCAAATTCGTTCTGAAATTTCTCAGCCTGTTAAATAGTCCATTTTATCATTGAGTCAGGTGCGGCGAGGCATCGGCAACAAATGCGCATTTAGTCATAGCTGCAAGATCTCCTGTATCTTAGCTGTAAATGAAATAATTGTTATTGACTGCTAGTAGCTTTCTAAGGATTGTTTGGAAGATGACTAAATTCACTGCTAGACGCCGTTTATTTTCTGTCTTAAGTTTCTGAATCATGCGATAAGCTGGTCTTTCTTTTGTATATACAAGTTATGTACTGTCTATACTCACATTTATAACCTACGAATGGTCTCAGCAATATGTTTCTTGAGAATGGATTTGGCTACTTCCCAGTCATCTTCAGCAAATGCGTCTCCATAAACTTTGAAAAGCTTCTTAATGGTGATCAACTCTGCTTCTGAAAGCTTCTCTGACAGGCTGATCTTGTCAAATATAATATGGGCGAAATCTCTATCGTTGTTGTATAAGAATGCTAATATTAGCAGCTCATTCAATAGTCCCGCTGGGGATCTATTACTAAATTCGTTGACCTTCAAGCTGACGTGTTGGATATACTTGTTGTAGATTTCTAAACTCTTCTCCGTACCGAACTCAGAATGACTAAGAATCAAACTCTGTATTATCTTGATAGGAATATTCTCCAATAATAAAGCTTCTGCAATAGGAAATATTTCCGCCTTTCCTTCTTCAAATGCTTTCAAACAGTAAGACTGGGTCAAGAGGTTTTGTATGAACTCAAAACCAAAATCGGTATGAGTCTGGTATTGATGGAACTTCTTTAAAAGAGTATCAAAGTCTTTCAACTCCATCCCATATATTTCCATCAATTTGAGTCTGATCAAAAGCGACTCGGGCTCTGGGTCCACATCAAGCTTATGTGATTCGATGTGTTTTATAAGAGTGCCTAGAGTGTATGGATTTGAGGTGATAGCATCTCCTGATAAATATTCATACTTCTTCAAAAATTCAGTGTCCGGTTTGATTTCCGTCATATTGCCTAATGCCTTGGCATAGTACTCTGCATCTATCTTCAAACCCAAAAGCTTGCTGAAAACAATAGAATATTGAAGTCCTCCTAGGTCCTTGAGCTTTGACCTAAGTAACTCTTCGCTGAACTCAAAGTAAGCAAGCTTACTTGAACCTTCCTCTATCAAAATATCAAACAAAAGGGTTTCTACTGGAGTCCTGTCTGACAAGCTATTGTAAAGATGTAAAATCCTAGGCCAATCGGAATCTTCTGGGTCTTGAATAATTTTCTTGAGAAGAGATTCATTCACCAAATCACTTTTGCCCTTGTTGTGACGCTCGTATAAGTCCCATGGAGAGTCTACCCGACCTGGATTGTGTTTTATAAGCTGTGAAAGCTGCTCATGGCTGAACTTGTGGTCTTTTATTAGATAGTAGATCGAAAAATCGTTGGAAATGAAGTCAAAAAGCTCATTTTTCACTGAAGAAGTTAATAGGTGAGGATTGGCTTTCAAGGCAGATTTCAACTCATGTAATTCGTCACTCTTTATAGCCTCTTCAATCAAAGACTTGGTAACAGTGACCTCTCCATTCACCACCCTATTTTTGATCGATGACACGGACTTAAATCGTATAAATCTTAACATTATATTCTGAAAAGTTGTTCTGTCGTGCGAAAAGTGTATATATTCTATTTAATCATGTTTCAAATCACCCTCCATCTTAGCCAACATAGCGGCACCTGTAAAGTAGTTCTCCCATGAATCCTCAACATCGAAATGGTCAAGCTCGTTGAAGTTGAACTTTTGATTCAAATACTCATTAAAATCAACTCTGCCGTACTTTTCACAAAAAGAACTCCAACTGGCCTTGAAGGCACCTCCTAAAGCACAGGCATTCGGAATTTCGACTTTGTAATTCTTGTTATTGGCACCCAAAATGCTACCCATTTTCTTTATAATATGCTGGTTATTAGAAGCACCACCCACATAGAAGATATTGTTAGGACGAGCAGTAAGGGAATCGTAATTCTGTTTTTTGCCATCGGTGTACAAATCACCAAACTTACTCTGAAGAGAGTTGTAAATATCATGTAAATGATTTTCCACTGGCGTAGGCGTAGACTCTTGGCTGTGGGAGGAATTGGCCAACATAGGGCCTGTTCTTAACCTACAACTCAAGGTCTGAGATTCAACAATGGAAGTAGCGTCTTCTTCTAGGGTCCAGTTAGAATCATTCCCATCCACTATTTGCCCATTGTCGTTCAATATACATCTCTTGAATTGGGCAGAAGCATTTGGAACAATTTCTCCTAACGGGAAGTAGATTCCCAATTTGTTGTCAAACGATTTCGACTGGTCCAAAAGCTCATTGAACGTGTCCCAAGATTTCTTGTCTTGAACGCCATACTTTTCGTTAAGGGCATCCCGGATTTTTTCTCTTGCTAACGAACCATTGCAATAACAGATCATACCCATGTAATGATCTGGGATTGTAGGGTGCTTGAACAAGTGGTATTGGGAAGATGGGTTATAGTTCTTGGTGATCAACAAAACTGTGGTCGAAGTTCCCAAAGAGACTAAAATATCATTAGGATTCAAAGGCAATGAAATAATGGTGGCTAAATTATCACCAGTAAAGGAATAGATCTTACAATCGGAACTGAATCCATACTTTTTCAAGAAATAGTCAGAAATGCTTCCATCCGCTTCGTAACTAATAGGTTTGATGGGTCCCAACTTCTTTCTCAATTCTTCAATGCCAGCTTTCGTTTCTTCCTTGCTGCTGTTATCTACTTTTGGGTGGACTCCAGCAGCTAAGCTCAATAACTCATCGTCATAGTTGCTCTTGCTCAAGTCATACAAGTTCATACCACACCCATCAGCTTCCTCGATGTTGGTGATTCTTCCTAACAAGACACTGGTAACAAAGCTTGAAACCAACGAAATTCTGCTAGTGTGCTTGTATATTTCAGGGCTCTTTCTGGTGGCGATTTTCCTGATTTGCAAACCTGTGAATCTGTAATGAGCTCTAGATCCAGTGATCTTAGCAAGGTCATCGGCATCTCCAGCAACCTTTTCGAACAATTCTATCTCTTTTCCCGTAGAATGATCCTGCCAATTAGGAGACATCGGATAAGAAAAAGCGCCCTTCAATTGTTCGGACAAGTCCTGTTCAGAGCTCGACCCAGATAATAAGTCACTGGCCTTCTCCGACCAGTAAACTGAGCCGTGTTGTTGAGCAGAACCCGAGATTCCTTTAACCTTATTGAAGGGGAAGTCTTCCGTTTTCATTTTGTCAAATAAATAATTAATAGCATCCAACCACATTGCAACTGGTGAGACAATCTCGCCAGGTACTTCATCAGAAATGACACCTTTGTGGACTCCATATTTTTCAGTGAAATGATCCAATTCAACGCTGTACAAATCAGTCACTTCCAAAGATTCGTTGGTGACGATGATTTTTAATTGCTGGGTGGACAAGTCGAAACCTAAGTACAATTCTTTGGACTTATTGGAACTCGACATTTAAAAAGTTAATTTTGGATTTGTTATAGGTTGGGTAACTTGGCAAACTAACTAAGGCAATAGCGACGATAAAGGCGACGTAAGTATAGATGGTGAGAACTAGATTTTGAGACACAAAACCAACTAAAAAACTCAAGACAGCAGCAGTGTATAAGGAGATGTGGACGAACTGATCAAGGAATAACTGAGATTTGTAATCGATGGCGAATTCTAAATCAATCATTAATAATTAAATTTGCGGGAAAATGACGGTATAAATATTGCGTTGGGTATATTTCCGAGAATTATTCGCTGCGTATTCGTGTGTGGTGCAATCTGGAATTACCAGATTATGTGAATAGTTTGTTGTTGTTACTTTCAGCATCGAGCAGAAGTACTGAACGAGAGATGAAGTACTGAATGATAGTCTAGGGAGTTACCTCCAGCATGAAATATGGCTTGGAGGGGCCTGTGAGGAAAAGTTATGATAAGCACCTCACTGGAATATAAATTGTTTTTTGCTCTTTCATGTGTTTTAGGTGCTTCGTAAATTCTGAAGCCTGCTCTGAAGCTCTCGAAATTGAAAGCTCTAGTCAAAGGCTTTATGTGTAAAAGGTTGGCAAGTTTCATTGTTCATCTCACATCATTTGCAGCAATCGCAAGCTAGATTTATTTGTTGAGTTTTCATCTAAATTGTTGCAACCATATTACGTTAGAAAGTCGATTCTCTCTGTTTGTATGCAAGTCTTTCTTTATCTGAGTTAGTCCAGGTGCACCACGTTACGTCAAACATTGTTTCCACGGCCACTGTAACAACAACCTGTGAAGCGAAGCGTAATAATGTGGTAACAGGGTTCAAACGCAACGCGAGACGCAGGTTTTCGCTGCTCTCTCTCTGATAGAATGCCCCGGTGTACTGTCCTATGAGCAGCTCAATATTAATTCGTGATACTGAGACTCCGTGTACATGCTTTCGTATGACTCAGACCTAAACACGACTACCTAGCTCCACATTTATGGGCTTTGCTGTTTAAATTTACATATATTGCTCCAGATATCATCAATTCTATAATAAATGCCCAGCATGTCAGCAGTCTCCCTCCCAATAGCCTCCAACTCGGTACTCCATGGTTAAGTCAAACAGACAGTATGCGTATTGATCAATCTGGTTAGGGAGCAAACCGGCCATTTACTTTACGCTTATTACTTCACCCAGGTCCTGACAAACCATCTTGGTCATGGCACGACTATTAGGACTGGTTAGTGCACGAGTGTTCGATTTAACAAACTCCTGAAAGAGTTGAGGTTGAGATTACCAGAGTTAATGTACTATTTAAAGACAACCTAAGCCTCTAAAGGGTAATGGCAGCACCATTGGTCAAACATACAGTAGGAGAGCGATAGTCTTGCACAATCATATCATATGCATTGAGCCATCATGTGCAGCGTGCACTTCCACATACAACACCGAAGTCAAGCCACAAAGCTTAAGCTTGGGAAACAAGCACAAACTAACCCCTGCATGAGCTCTCCAAAACTACACAAAACTCAATTGATTGACGTGTCAGAAAACTGTAATATCATCTCTGCAATTCTTCCTACAAACACTGGTTTTGTGTAACTCTCAAATTTTTATATGAGAAAATGTTTAAAAATCATCCAAACCGCTCTTTACAAATAACAAGTTTTTTTTCTTGGTGGATATTCGTTGTTTATTTCCCTGTGCATTGTCCTTGCCAGTATTGGTTCTAGTCTATCAGATACTACTTTCTTGCACACACCAGTCATCAGTTTCCCGTCTTTGCCATACTTTATACACCACAACAACTTCTCAAAGTTTTTCCTCCCCCTGAAACGATTATAGGTGTGACGATACTGCCCAGATATGTCGTCTTCAGGTTCCAGAGGGCCTCCTATAAATCGATATAACTCTGGTGAGGATTATAATAACAAATTAAAACGGAAAAGCTTCTATGGTAATAGGAGAAGTCTAAGTTCGTCTGGTTCAGGACCCATTTCTTCCTCCAACCAATCAGCCCCTGGCTCTTCATTATCATCGTCATCTTCTCCCCTTGTAAATACTCCCAATTCCAATAACCCCAGTGCACCCATTCCTAATGCTAATAGAAGGTACAACATGTCTGGTGCCAATGGACCTAGCTACTCGTCATATTCTTCGTACAACAACAAATACAATCACTATTATCCCAGTTATGGAAGCTATAATACGTTCAAAAGGGATGGGGACGGTGATTCAGGGCACTCAAATGAGGGAGAAGCATACTCAAAGTCTTACTCACGGCCGAGCCTAAATAATAGAAGCTCATTATCCAACTCAATACCCAAAAGAGATCGTTCGAGGAACAATTCCCTAATGACCTCCAATCGTTCAGATACGTATTATCCTTCTAAGTCCCACTTTAGCAAGTCTCAGGTGGATCACTACTCCACGAAAAAGAAGTATCCATATAATAACCAACCATATAACCAAGGCTACTATGGTAACAACTACTACTATAAGAAACAGCATCCTGCTTCAGATTCCAGTAACGTTCCAGGCTCATATGACTATCAAGGGGTTCGAAAGAGTACCAAGTTTGTGGATGAGTCTGAATATTCGCTGTCAGAGGTCAACACCCACAACGAGCTACATGGGGATCAGTATGAGACCCAACAATCACTCACCCAGGATGATAATGGTAATACGCTAGAGTATGAATCCAGAGAAGATACAACCTTCGAAGGTAAGGCTGAAGATGACGATGACGATGATAACGACAATGACAACGATGACAATGATAACTCAGATCAAGAAAATGACTCCATGGAAGTGGACACCCCCCTTCCTGAGAAGAATCTCGAACCAGGTAAAGATATCGATGTTGCAGAGGAGTTCAAATCCCACGAGGAATCGAGTTTCGATGCTGATGGGATTGCTAGCTCAGACGAAAATGAACCAGAACTTGTGCACCCTTTGAATCGATTGGATGAGTTATATGAGGACTTGAAACAAGAATTCGAATCGAAGGAAATTGAATCCAAGTACACAGGAATCCCTCACAGTTTCAAGGACTATCCTTTCTACGAGAGAAACTTACGACTTTACCATTTGAAGAAGCATGAGTTACTAAAGTACTTAAAGCTGAATGAGAAGAAACTCAATGAAACTATTCTGACCTTGAAGGAAGAGCACAAAAGCTGGTTTAAACAGTGGAAACGTGAAGGCCGCTTTATTGAAGAGCAGTTGAGGTACTTACATCCTCCTAATGATGATATGAAGAGAGAACTTGCGTCTGCCGATATTAGAGTTAAGTATAGAGATGAGTCTACGGACCCCACAGCTCTTCCATCTACACCTACTTCAGGCATTCCAAATGGTTCCTTAGATGACCCCAGTGTGACTGGGGGCTTTGGTAATCGTCGTCCGTCTAGAAGACATGGTGACTTGGTAACTACTGAAGCTGAGTTCGAAGAGGTCTTGAAGAGCTTGAGCAAACAAGATGATGAGGATCCGATGATTAGAGCACTAAGAGTGTCTGCAGAAGTCCCTGATTTGATACTAGATCCTAACGAAAAGGTGCTTTTGAACTACATGGATTCGAACAATATAGTTCAAGATAAGGCAGATTGGGCGTCTAGGGTTCGTACTGAATTCTTTGACAATTTTTCACAGGAAGAACATGAGTTATTCACTGAGGCATTTGTTAAGTACCCCAAGAAATTTGGCTACATATCAAAGTACATGGGTGGTTTAAGAACTGTTGGAGAATGTGTTGTTCATTACTATTTGACAAAGAAAGCTGCTAATTACAAAAACTTGATCTTGCAGTACAAAAAGAAGTTCAACAAGAGGCCTGTTAAAAAGAAGAGGGTCAAGTCTAAGAATGCTTCTGCCGACACTTCACCGCGTCCGGAAGACGAGCCAATCGAGAAACCGCTTGAAGAGGCTAAGAGTGTTCCGATTTCCCTTCCACTTCCCATTCCACGAGTGGGAGAAGTATCTGCTGTACCGATCCCCCAGCCTCCAAGTGCCGAAGGTGCAGGTGTAGAGCTATTTACGGAGACTGGGAGAAGAAAAAGAGCTGCAGCACCCACATTCGAAGAACAGCCAAAGAGACCTCATGTTATCGACAAAAGGCCTCAAGAGCAGTCGGAGGTGTCATCTCCGACTCAACCGCAGGTGATTGAGATCAAGAAAAGGCACAAAAGAAAGAAAGAAGAGGAGTCTCTTTTGGTTAAGGAGACCCCAAAGGAGGAAGAAAACGAAGAGAATGTGAACGGCGACGTGAAAGACAAACATCGCAAAACGATCTCCAGTTATTGGAGCATTACTGAGTCAAATGAATTTCCATTACTATTGAAAGAACACGGTACTAAATGGACGACTATCGCTGATAAATTAACGACAAAGACGGCCACTATGGTAAGAAATTACTTTCAAAGAAACGCAGAAAAGTATAACTGGGTTGATGTTGCTCAAGAGGCTGACAAGAGACTTGAAGAGAAATTTGCGGCTGTATTGTCGAAACCGGAAAATGGTGATGCAAACCCTCCTACTGTTATCAAGATGGAGGAACCTACATACCTCCCTCATCCATTTCCTCAACAAGTTCCTCAACACTATCCTCCTTTACAGCCCCACCCCACTCCAGGAGTTTATGTGTCGCTGACGTCGGCAGGTCCTCAACCATTGCCGCTTCCTCCAAAGTCTATCTACCAAAACCCAATTCTGTTGCCTGTTGCAACGTTCAATAAGCCCACCATTGGATCACTCATCACAACAGATGCCCCAGTGGAGACGCACAAGCCGTCCATCATGAGTTTGTTGAATTCAGATAGCCCTTCGAGGCCTTCAAGTAGTCCAACCACTATCCTTCCTGCCACCCCTGCCACTCAGCTACCAGAACCACCAAAAGATTTGGCTAATCTGGAATCCAAGAGAAATAATATCAGTGCTTTACTTAATTCTCCATCCACTTCTAGATAATGGCTCGGCATAAGTCTAGAGTCACTTGTAACACAAAATTTAATTTGTAATATATACCATGTACATTAGTTTATCAATCTAATACTATAATTATTGACAAATCGTGTGCGAAAATTTTCGAGCATAAATTTTTTATTCAATTAAAGATGTCAATGAAGAAGTGCTCGCCTGGTCTTCTCAGAGGTTGGCCCAGGCTCTTCAACACCAGGTCCACTTTACTTAATGACAAAGCACCAGTAATTCCTACCCACATAAAAAACGAAAAACCTATCCGTATCATCGCCAAAAGACTAGGAAAAGATCAAATAAAGGAACCAGAGTTCAGCAGACTTAGAATAGTCCCCACATTAAGTACATACTACGGCGGAAACCCACTCCATGATGCTACCATTAGTAGGCTCAACTCGTTGATTAGAAGCTACATGCACTTGCCTACTAGACAATTGTCGTACGATGAACTTCATGAAATCAAATTCTTCTCATTCGCTGAATACAAAGACAACTACATTAAGAGTGAAAAAGTTAAAGAAGCACATCACAAAGACGTGTTGAGTTTGTTGAACAGGTTAAGAAGCATCGATGGGCAGTTAATGCCCAAAGAAGTAGTGGAAACTTTGAACGAATTTATCACTGAAAGTGGCCAAGCAAGTGCGAGAACTAAAGTTCATAAAACTTTGGACCTAAATGGTGTGGCTAAGGCCAGAGGTGTGAAAAAGACATCCAAGTCCATCGTCAGGATTGTTGAAGGAGAAGGCCAAATATTGGTGAACGGTGTCAACTATACTCAACTTTTCACCAGAGAAGACGACCGTAACAAAATCACCTTCCCTTTGTTAACTATTGACCAGATTGGAAAATTGAATGTTTTTGCGACCGTCTCTGGTGGTGGTATTAGCAGTAAAGCTGATGCGGTAAGATTAGGCTTGATTAAAGTTTTGGGTCAATTGAGTCCAGTTTGGAAGAGCAGATTGAATTCTTCTGGCTTGAGACCCACTGATACTAGAATTGTGGAAAGAAAGAAACCAGGTAAGCTCAAGGCTAGAAAATCCCCTACTTGGGTTAAGCGTTAGAATCCTTATTTCATGTACATATATATTGGCAAATAAACATAATAAATAGTCTTATCTTCATACTTCTAAGTTGTCTAAATAACGAATCAAAGAGTCAATCTCATTCTTTTCATATTTGGTAACTTTACCTTGAAAAGAAGCGCCTCTACCACCACCTTTGATAGTGCTGACAATTTTCTTCACTTCTTCCTGGAGTGCTGGAGCTTCAGGACCCAAAATCTTTACCATACCGCTTTCATTGGTTGCACCGTTGAACATTACCAATGAATGAGTTTTACTCAAATCGACACTTGCATCTTTTTCTGCATTGATCAAAGTCGTTAATTCCTTGTGGTATAGGGTTATTGCTTCTGGATTGGAATCTTTCTTGTAAAAGTATTCAACCTTGGACCCCTTCTTGAAGTTATCAAAAGTCTTTTGTGCCTCGATGCTAGCTAATTCCTTAACAACATTCCTCTTCGAGGCAACAGATTCCCTGTAGTTGTCGTTGAGTTGTTTGGTCTTCTCATAAACCTCATCAACCTGACATGATAGAATGTTTCCCGATACATTCTTGAGAATGCTGAAGTTCTTGTTCAAGTACCTGAATACTCTGGAGCCACAGAGGAAGTGCAATCTGGAGTTACCACCACGAACATTGACCTGGTGCAAAAGAGATATGGCCTGAATCTGAGATGTGTTGGTCAAATGAGTGCCACAGCAAGGATTCCTATCTAAATCACCAATTTGAACCACTCTAACTAGGCCCTTAGAAAGATCATAATCCTCTGGAATATGTGAAGTATCCACTTCGGATCCATGACCATCAGGTATCTCAACAGAGATCGGGATAGCATCAAAAATAGCTTGGTTGACCTTCTCATTAACTTCCTCTACAATCTTTTCATCCACTTTTTGAGATAACTCAATATAGTTGATGTTTTCTCCCATAGACCAACTGAGTGTCTCTAGCTTATACTGATCAAAAATTGCAGAAAGAAGATGCTGGCCTGTGTGTTGCTGCATATGGTCCAAACGTCTATTCCAGTCAACAGTCAACTTCACTTCAGTTCCTGGAGCGATGGGTTGGGACGTCAAATGAAGAGCAGTTAGTTTATCTCTGATAGCTTCTTTGACCTTGATCTCGCCGTCCGGAGTTTCAATAATACCCCTATCAGTTGGCTGTCCTCCTCCTTCGGGGAAAATAATTGTGTCTGCCAATTCAATGGCATACTCCACCTCTTTGACAGTACTGTCTTCCTTTTTCTTACCTTTATTCTGTTTGTCCTTGGAGCTCAAGTGTCCCTTATGCGGCTCGCACGAGAGTACTGTGGTCTTGAATGTCTTCAAGAACGTGTCCTTTTGACAGGCAAGAGCCCCTACAATAGTACCACCAGACTTAGCTGCTATCATAATTTGAAAGATTCTCAATTTTTTCTAGAACTGATAAGATGACTCAATTTGAATTGACCACCGAGTTAAAGGCAGCTTTGAAAAGAGTCGTTCCCCACAAGGAGTATGACCGGATAACAGTCGACGCAAGCCAAATACTGCACGAGCAGTTGATACGATTGTACCGAAAGTATAAGCCTGCCGATACTTTACTCCAGTTAATAAAGTTATCTAGCCTTCGTGTACTGAGACTCACAATGGAGTCCAAGCCGAAAACTAAGGAGTATCTCACGTTGATGGAAAAGCTACGGTTGGATGCCAGAGAGGCTGAATATAAAAGGCTACTGCTGCCTAAACAAGATCTTGGTCTTTTATACGAATCTCAGGATATGGAAAATATCACACCTGCTCAAATGAATAAAGAAATTAAAAATTATTTGACGACAATCGTCAATATCTTAATCAGTGTGGGCAGCGTGGTTTATGCTGTCTGGTACTGGACTGACAGCTCGTGGAAGCTTCCTGACAGCTACCGTGTGTTGTTGTGCTTATTCTTTGGTTTGCTTATTCTTGTGGCAGAAGTGGTTGTATATTTGGGCTACCTAAACAAAATAGACGACGCCAGAGAAACAGAGAAGAACAAAAAGGAGGTCAAGAAAGTTATCAGAACCCTCTGAGGGCTCAATTCATACATGATGCTTATCTCTGTGTGACAGACTTGAAAGGTGGGTGGGCTGGAAGTTCCTCTAAGATATTACGACTCAGTTTTTTCTCATTAGTTTCAACATCATGTTTCTTACTTTCTTCCTCTAAAGTCTTATAGAACCCCCATTTCAACAAGATGAAAATTATGTTGAAGAACTTGAAATCTGGCCACAATGTGTCAACAAATTCGACCGTGCAATTATAGTTGCATTGCCAAATCATGAAATCACTCAATCGAGTTTGACCACTGGTCCTGATCAAAAGTTCCAATGGTGGGGTCTCTGGGCCGTAGTACATATTAGCTTCTAATACATTCACATCGATTTCATCGGCTTCGATTTCCAGCTCAACTCTCTTGTCAGCCACCGCTCTAATGGAATGGGCAATATCATCTCTGCTAGTATAGGGAAAACAAACATTCAACACCCTTTTCGAGACGGAATTACTGGTATCTTTCTCCACTAATTCCAAATCTTTCAAGATGTCGTCGGGGATCATCGATTTGTTACCAATGACCCTGACCTTGACTTTATTATGTCTTGCATAACTCTCCTCGTTTTCCGAAAGGTATTTTAACCGTTCCCTCAAGAGACCAAACAAAGTATCGACCTCTTCCTTTGATCGGTTGAAGTTTTCAATCGAAAAAGCATATACCGTTACACATTCAACCCCCAATCTATAACTCGCATCCAACACATGAACAAGGGTCTCCGCACCTGCAAGATGGGCCTCTTTAAGGGGCAAGTTATTATGTTTTGCAAAAGTTCTATTGCCGTCCATAATTAAGGCGATATGTTTAGGTATAGGACCAGTTTTCATGACAGAAATAATCCAATCTTGTAAAAATGATAAAAGATAGGTGAACAAAGGAAAGGCCAATAAGAGGTTCCTGATCCCATTGAATGAGATCAAGGGGCTTTCGATTTGAACGGTGGACTCCGGAACAGTACTCATGATTATCTGGATCTGCTAGTGAACAGATTTTTGAAAAAGATGGGTGAGGGTTACCAAAAAAAGGGTCTGTACTACCCAAATGTGATAGATCACATCTGATGTATCAGATCTGAAACCACGCGAAACGGCTGCAAAATCTAGAACCCCTGCGACTGAGATGTGGTAGTTTTTCCAGAGGCCAAAAAAGTACCGATGGTAGTTTATCAGGATGTGAACACATATTGGAATGTATGCACAGTACTACAAGCTTGACCCCGCAAATAAGCTTCATGATGTGATTTGAAATCTGGGGCTATTGGACGGATCAGCCGATTAATGGGGTGATCGGAAACTGGAAAACCCCGGCCGGAGTTCGGCTCTCAGACAGTTTATATTTGCATATACAAATCTAGTCGTCTATCACGCTTCATGGAGCATCTGGGGCTGTAGCCCAAATAGTACACCCATACAATGATCTCTGTGTGAATATTGCACCTGTATAATCAGGATGTCGCGCTTCCCTACTTTTCAAGTTCACTAACGCGCTTTTCTAGACGCTTACGAATTTTTGGGATAACGCACGTCGATAGATTGATTACCATTGACTAAATTGAATTAAGATTGCATAGTATGATAAGAAGTGAATGGTAGACATTTACTCGCAAATATATATTGAAACCCGTATTAGAATTATCTCGAATGAGATGATTATTGCCTAACAGCAAAACGAACCTCGCAGTGGAAGTTTCATCGCCGCATTACATATAGTGCAATTACTTCGATCGTGCGTAGGAATATAGCATATTAGAGCAGGCTCATATCACTATAGTAGTATCACACATATTTGTAGTTGATGTCGTAATTCTCGGGAGAGTGTTTTATTCAAAACAAGTAGAAACATTACTCAGAATGTTTAATACTATTTTGTATATATTCAACCGGTATTGAATTTGCAGCATCTCAAATTCTAGTACAAACAGTTCCTCTCAGAAGAAGCTTTTCTGTTTCAACCCACTCTTCATTTGATGTCAAAACTGTTCTATTGGCTTCATCTCGGGAGAAAAAAGTGGTAAATAAAGAAGTCTATAACCTTCTGCATTGAGTAACTCTGGTAACACTTTCTTTTTTAGGGTTACAAACGAGAGAGATTGTTTAATAAACTTAAACTTAAATTTAAATTCAAGTTTACAGCTGATGCACAACGCAGTCAACTTGCATAGAGAGTCCGTCAAGAAAGGTTAAGTTCATATTTTATAGTTCACCTTACTAAAATCTCTCATTCATTGATTACATTACCCTTCTCTAGTTTTCTTACAATATCCTCTTTTCCGAAATCTTGCGTTTTTAATTTTGTGAATTCTAGAACTTGCCAATTTGACAAAAAGTTACTTTGGTCAAAATAATTATTAAGATTTTGAAAGAAGTGAGGATTCAAAATTAAAATTTCTGGTCGAGCTTAACACTACCTACTGTTTAGCTGCAAACTTCTAAAAAGGGAAAAGCCGCATGCGCGACCACAGAAAATAGAAAATTACTTGTTTTCATCATGGATCACCGTCACCATATTAGTTTCCATCTCATCTACAGGGAACTATTCATTTCATAATTAAAATAATATTCTGAGTTAAACTAAATAAATGAAACTGACGGGAGATAGTTCAGTTTCTCCTCAGATTTAATTCTAAAAATTGATGTTTAGGGCAAAACAGGGTATTGGAGTGAAGAAACAGTAAGGTATTGAATAATTTGTTGAGGGAACCTTGCCAATTCAATACCTACCCCACCCATTATTGTTACTTTTTTTCAAATTTCGTGGGGAATCTCAGTTGAGCATTTGATGAAAATTATTCGTTTAGTGAGATTTTACTTTTCTGAGGGTCAAACAAATTGGTGGGGTTGGTGGGGGTGGGGTTAACGAGTAGAGTTTACAAGCAGAGGTTGATGGGGGGTGGGGTTGGTGTGTTGGATGGAATTGTTCCCTGAGGTTAGAATGATACATATAAAGCCTTAGCCCATTAAAAATTATTACTTCTAGTAAAAATAAACAAGTAAGAACATAAAAATCAAAAATGACTAAATTGAAATTCTACACCGACCAGGAAATTCCTCAAGTTGGATTGGGCACCTGGAAATCCAGCGACCAGGATGTGTACAAAGCAGTTATTGAAGCCATTAAAATTGGCTACAGGCACATCGACACGGCTGCTTGTTACGGCAATGAAAAGCCAATCGGAGACGCAATCAGGGATTCGGGCATTGCTAGAAATAAGCTTTTCGTCACCACTAAAATCTGGTGTACTGACCACACTAGACCTAAAGAAGCGCTTGAGACTAGCTTGAAGAAGTTGGGATTGGACTACGTCGATTTATACTTGATGCACTGGCCCGTTCCCTTGAACCCAAACGGTAACCACCCACTTTTCCCCACCGGGCCCGACGGCAACCGTGACATTCTTCAGGACTGGGACTTTATCAAGACGTACGAGGGCATGCAAGGGCTTTTGAAAACAGGACAGGTCAAGGCCATTGGAGTGTCCAACTTCTCCGTCAAGAACTTGAAGAAGTTATTGGATGCACCCACTACCACCGTCAAGCCCGTGGTTAACCAGGTCGAAAGACACCCCTACTTACCGCTTCATAAACTCATGAGTTTCGCCAAACAGCACGATATACTTATTGAAGCCTACAGTCCTTTGGGGTCTACAGACTCTCCACTCTTGAGCGACGAGGTGGTGTTGAAGATCGCCAACAAGTATGGTGTGTCACCGGCCACAATCCTTATTTCCTGGGGTATTTGGAGTGGCACGGTAGTGTTGCCCAAATCAATTACTCCCGCCAGAATCGAATCCAACTTCGAAACTGTGAAATTACAGGACGCTGACGGCCAGGAGTTAGATAACTTATATAAAGAAAGAGGAGCTACTCGGTTGGTTTTACCAAACTGGTACCCGTTTGTGGTATTCGAAGACGACGACAATTAGTTTTTTAGAAATATAAGGGCTGTGTGAAGTGTCGCTCTCTAAATCGCACCTAGCTCAATGCCGTAAATACATCAGTCTTACGTAATAGATAAGACCGATATTTCCAAGTTAGTTTATAGCTTTGTATTGTATTTTTCTGGATTATCAACTTAGAATAATTATATTATAAGTATGACTTGTAAGCTCTTAACGCATGTAATATTTTTGTATTATAAAGGTAATACATATTTATTCAAATATGGAAAAGATTCATTAATTAAGTCATTATTTTTTTATTTATGTCTAACATTTTAATACACATTACGAAAAGAGTGCGGGGTAACAGTCTGGAAATTGCGAACATCAATACTGTGTCTGATGAAGATTACCGATACGGTGTTCGGGAATCTCAGTCTATCACAGCATACTTGTTAAAAATCTATCATAGAACTCTTGTTTTACAGCATGCAAGACACCTACGTTTGTGATGTGCCCAATTGCCTCAAAGAGTTCTCTCGGTCTGACCATCTAGCCAGGCATAAATCTGTCCACTACGCCACGACATTCTTCTTCTGTGAAGTGTCAGGGTGTAACAAGAAGTTTGTCAGAAAAGACGTTCGGGACAAGCATCAGCAACGACACAGAGCGAAGATTCATAGACTCAGGAAGAGACGCAATTCGCTGGTGGCATCGGTATCGTCTACCATTAGCGAGCCCGAGCCTGTAACGTTGGTGAAATACGAAGAGTCCTTGGATTTTTTGAAGCCGGAACTGATCCCCAACTCGTCCCTGTTTATGCCCACCGATTTAACTCAATGGCTTTTCAACGATGAGGAGTTCTTAGTACAGCACCAGAACTCCAGTCCCACAAACCCGTTTTTGAGCACGGTCGAGTCCCACGCCGAAAAAATGTTGGAAGACGCTTTCTTAATTTCTCCCAATTTCCCACACCCCAACGGACAAACCAGTGTCGACGACCTCGTCATTCGGAAACTCATAAAGCATATACCGAAACTCGCAAATTTGGGGTTCGGACCGCTGCAAGTAGAGAGAACGTTGCAGATTTACTGGCGCTTCTTCCACATACAATTCCCAATTTTGCATAGACCTTCCTTCAATGCTGCTGAGGCTCATCCATTTCTTCTTCTAAGCATGATCATGATGGGTGCCGCTCTTTCTAAGTATACTGGGATTGATGAGTCCACCATCTTGGGTGATTCCACAAAATTACTAGAAACCATAGCTTTCCCACTTCGGTGGCTCTTGAGCAGCTCTGATGAGTTCAGTTCCCCACCGAAAGCCTGGGTGCTTCAAAGTTTGATCATCTTGGAGACCTGTGAAATCCTTTTCTCTAATAGAAAGCTTCACGAAAGAGCTTATTTGCACCATGGTGCCAAAATCCAACTTCTACGGAGAAGTCCGTTCTTGGGAGGTGACCCACTCAAAGAAACAAACGACGATAGTGAGCTCACAGAAGAAACAGATCTATGGGAAAGATGGATAGAAGTGGAATCACTTAATCGAGCAGCATTGGTATCTTTCTACTTAGACACTATTAATGCTACCATTTTTGGACACCAAGTTATCCTTTTTGCTCACCAGATCAAACTATCAATGCCATGTGATGATATGATTTGGGAAATGTCTACTATAGATAAAAATAACCTTCCGCCACAAACACAAACCCAAAGATTCATCACTACGCTAACAAAAGTTTTACATCAAGAAAAACTAGAGGTAGGACCTTTGGGGAAAAAGGTTATTCTTGCTGGGATTCTCAGTATAAAGTTCCAAATGGAGTTAAAGGATTTGCAGGTCACCTTCCTCGACTGGAACGCTGTAAAAGATTCTTGGAAAGATACGCTTTATGATGCAGTTGAAGTCTGG
The DNA here is from genome assembly GCA_030571055.1 of Yamadazyma sp. yHMH685. Classification (NCBI taxonomy): domain Eukaryota; kingdom Fungi; phylum Ascomycota; class Pichiomycetes; order Serinales; family Debaryomycetaceae; genus Yamadazyma; species Yamadazyma sp. yHMH685. The sequence continues at coordinate 495,244 of JAJLXC010000004.1, forward strand.
AGAAATGGAATTTGTCATGGGAATTGTTGTGATTCTCGTAACGCCTTTTACCTGAGTAAAATTTCAGAAGATGACGTTAATAAGTGCTTCACGGTCAGTGATACTAGTTGTAAGTTTCCAGTGTATCATTTATGTCAAGCATTCATGGGGATCAAACAGTATGACTGTATTATATATTCCGGAGCCTCAAATCGAATGAACGTAAAAACTACAGAGAAAGACTATAAGGTGGTTAAAGAGAGGGTAGAGGCATGGGCAAAAACATCAAGAGGTAGAGTATCGGTGCTTCATTGTTATCTGCTCTTATATGAACTCCTATTCAATAATGATGAAGAAGTGGTATATGATCCAGCAACAGATCCTATTTTCCATCGTCCTAATGTAGTTGCTTCTACACTTTTTGTAATATGGGCTTATAATTACTGCCTATATGGACCAGAATCAAATGACTATATTGGGAGTCCTGTAGATCACGCTAGTCCACAAGAGAATGGATACAAGCATCTAAAAAGAATTTTTGAGAGTTTAAGTACCAGAAGAAATTTGGATATCAAGTTACAAGCGGAGATTATTCCCACGGTACCAAATACAAATTTCACTGTAGGGCTTTTGTCAATGTTCAAAAATAAATTCAAAGGAAGCCAATCAGAGGTATGCCGAGAGTATGCGGGACTTCTTGAAAATTGTATATCCCAAAGTTTAGGCAAGCCAAGAGTAAGATACAATTAGCCTATATATAGGAAATGAATGAACTCTATAAAATTTAGAACAATAGATAATCTGTAGCCATTCCACAACCAACGCCTAAATGTACCTTAAAGCTTATTTTCATATTCCACCAACTTTCTTATGTCTTCGTCATATTTATGGTAAGCCTTCAAATCAATAGATTTGCTCAAAGGTGGTCTGCCAGTAAGTAATTCTCCATAACCATAAATTTGATTTAACGCGTATTTCACACCCACTACGTTGAGTTCAGCGATCATTAAATCGACTCTAGTAACAAGTAATTGTAATGCAGCAGCAGCTTCTTTATGTCCAGACTTATAAAGTTCCATAAGTCTAACCATGGTTTTAGGAAAAATTCCTGATAAACCATCAATAGCCCCAAAAAGGGAAACAGCAAGTGATGGAATGAGTACCTGACCCAACCCAGTAAAACTTCTAAAGTTGTTGGCTTCGAAAGACAGATCGTGACCCAATAAGGTGTAAATATCAAAATTGAAGTGAGTAAGCTTCACTCCTACAATTTTAGGATGAACTGACAATGCTTTGAAAGTATCAATTGTAATAGTGACGTTATTGCCTGTATTCGGGTAATTATAGATTATGATTGGTAACGCTGAATCTGCGGCCACAAGTTCAAAATAATCAATGATACCTTGTTGAGATACAAGGGCAGGGCCAAAATAACTTGGAACCAAAACGATGAAGAAATCAGCCCCACATTCAGCAGCAATTTTGGATTCATTAATGACATCAAATGCACTTGAAGGTGGAACTCCACCAATAATCTTAAATTCAGGGTCTTTGATTTCGTTTCTAATGGCAGCTATACTAGCGTTCCTTTCATCAGCAGTTAAATTTGTAGATTCACCCATGGAACCTGAAACAACAACTCCCCTGATCCCATTTTCATATAGATGCTTGGAATGCTTGACTAATGTTGGTAAATCAACGGATAAATCATGTTTGAAAAAAGTGGGTAACGGAGTATAGATGCCTTTTGGCACAATAGATTTTGGATTGACAGTCATACCTGGGAGAATTTACGGAAATTGTGGGCATTTATTGAATTTTCACAAACATGTGGGGAAAAAAGTCACATTGTTAAACCATAGGGGAACAATACGGGGGGCGATTCGAATCAACGAAAATGGTGGGGGTGGAGCAGGATTTCGCAGCTATACTAAGGAAAAAATACCGGAAATAATTTGTGAGATTGCCAGTTAGAATTAAATGCCTGCCTACTAAGATTTATGGCCTTCCCCCAGAGCATCCAACAGAATTCAACTTCTCCAGGATCAGCTAACAAAGTTCGCTCTTTCATCTTGATTGACCATTCCTTCGGCACTGCATTTTACGCGATTGCATCTTGCCGTCTCAGTTTCATCTAACTTAAATCTATCATAAATACTTGATTCGGACCATCTTTTATCAGGAAAGCCATAACTCAAAAAATCATTCTGTTGACTCGAAAATGTATATTCCAATGGCATTCTCTTGAGTTTGGCGATAGTATTTTCTTAATCTGTAGGAAAAGGGGTTCTGTTGCTTCTGATGTACTGTATCAGTTCTATTATCAATTCTATTATCGATATAATGCGTTCAATCTTTGTCACAAAGTATGAAGTGTGATCAAGATAATTGGCCACAAAGAATTACTCATGTAGTCTTCCAAATCTATTAGCCAGAAGCTTGTTTATGTATTAAGAAGTAAGCAATTACATGAAGTTATTTCAATATTTTGCTTCAACATATTCTACGGCGAAACCAGACAATCTTACCCCTAACGTAGTCCTCTTTGTTCAATTGATAAACTAATTCATTGTGCCATACAATAAAAATATGTCAAAGCAACCAATTTTGTGTTTTCTAATAATGTGGTGAAAGGTAAGGGCTAGTAATTTATCTTGATATCTTAACTCAAACAAAGCATTATGCAAGTTGACTATCAAATACATGTCTAAGAATTCTGACTCTTTCTCTCCCTCTCTACTAATTGTTTATGCCACTTGGCCACAGAGTTGGCATAATCACTAACTCCGAGATTTTTTTTGTTTCCTGATATGCAAACCAGAGCCCTATTGACTTGTAATGTCAGAACGAAGTTAAATATTACTATTCACTTAAATAAAGAATAACAAAATTCTCCCCTTGATCCTCAGCAAAACTCTGGAGTAAAACTCATATGGATGGATGGGTGTTAGGGGACATTTTCCCATTCTTTAAAGTCTAGCATTAGCGTCGTAATTCTAAGAAACATAGTATTTTCGCAATTAGGTCACCTGGACGGTATGTTTTCTTTCGACATCAATCGCATGGTGAGCTTCCAACATCAAGTCAGTAATATCATCGCCAAACATCATTGCAACTTCTTCTAATCCTAAACCTTTTGTTTCTGGGAAAGTAAAATAGATAACAACCATATGAGTAAACAATAAAACACAGTAAACAATATAGTACCTCCATTGAATTGCATCCATTCCAAGATTGTTAACATAGTTATTGAAGAGAACCCAAGCTTGGGATGCCAAGGAGTACAAAATAGCGGCTTTTCCTCTCAAAGTGTAAGGTACAATCTCCATAACATAGGTGTTTCCAATTGGAGCGAAAGCATGATAAAATCCCATATCCAAATAAAGAAGCGCAACAATTCCCCTACCCAATGACTTATTCTTAAACCCAGTTCGTTCATTCACGCAAGCCAAGACGATCCATACAATAAATGTTAAGCACATCGCACCAAGACTTCCCAACATCGCTACTTTACGTTTTACTTTTCCTGAATAGATTGCAAAGACGTAGGCAGAGACAGCACCAAAAAGGGTTAACCCAATATTAATTTTCAATTGATCACTTGCTTCTGTAATTCCAATATCTTTAAGAACGATCGAGAAATAGTAATTAATGACCGACGACCCACACAATTGAAGAATAGATGGTAAAGCAAGCGTGATAAACAATCTGTGTATGTTAGATTTAGTGGAGAACCACGTTGCCCAAGAAATATTTTTTCCTGCCCTTTCACTGGCGATTGCTGCACTAATTTCCGCCATTTCGAATTTGACAAGTTCACTGTCCTTATCCCCTCCGGCATGGTAATAAGTTAGGATATTATACGCTTCTTCCTCCTTGCCATGAGCAATTAGCCACCTAGGAGACTCTGGACAAAAGAAAACTAACACCAATTGGACCAAAGGAATAACAGCTTGAAGCAACGAAGGTAACCGCCAAGACCAATTGCTGTACTTCATATCAGACTGGTATGGCCCCCAAGTAAAAAGTGCAGCCAAAAAAGAACCTATTGGGAATGTCGCTTGCAACATACTTGTCAAAACAGGTCTCTGAGACGGATACGAAGTCTCTGCTAATAAAGGTGCTGCGGAGACTTGCATACCTGCAGCCCCAAAACCAATAATTATACGAGCTCCCACAAACATACCAAAACTAGTGGAAGCACCCTGTAAAGCAGCACCAATAATACACACACAGATAGAAGCTGCTAAAACATGTTTTCTTTTCAAGCGGTCTCCACTTGCTGCCAACAAGGGAGTTGCAGCTATTGCACCAATAGTGATTCCATTAGTCATGGTACTCAATATCCCACCGTGAGGTTTATTGAAATATCCGGACCAACTAGGTAAAGTTTGCAAATTACCCATCATACTACCATCATAGCCTAGTGTGACTTGTGCAAGAAAAGCACCTCCTAAGAAAACATTTAATTTTAATAAATGAGAATACTGGAACCACCACTTTGTTAATTTTGGTGTAACATCTTCCAAGGTAAGATCTCTCTGTTCTTCTTGATCTTGGTCATTAGAGGTCTTGCAGATTTCATCATGAACCACCGTAACCATATTATTTTCTTTACTATCCTCTATATTTTCATTATGAATAACCGTCACCATATTATTTTCTTTATTATCATCCAAAGGAAGCATGCTATTTGATGATAAAACAATGTTTCGAATTAAACTAAAACAATGAAAACAACTCATATTTATGGGTCTATCTCAACTGATCGGGGAAGTTCAGTTTCCCCGTGGGGCTTACTCTTAAAAGTTAATGTTTATGAAAAGAACGGGGTTTTGAAGTGGAGAAACAGTGATGGATCGAATTATTTGTTGAGGGTACCTTGCCAATGCGATACCGACCCCACCTCTTCTATTGTTACTACTGCAAATTTTGTGGGGTATCTCAGTTGAGCACTTCTGATACATAAAAATGCGGCCCTGTAAAATGAGGTTTAGTGAGATGATACTTTTTTGAGGGTTAAACAGATTGGTGGGGTTGGTGGGGGTGGGGTCGACCACCAGATGTTGACGGGGGTGGGGTTGGTGAGTGTATGGGGTAAAATGGTACTCGGAGATTAAAGTGATACATATAAAGCTTTTACCCATTAAGACTAATTACTCCTATGATAATTAGAGAAGTAAAATTAAACAAAATTAAAAATGACACTGACTGAATTCAACAAAAGAAACCATGCTGCTAATTTCAATCCGTGTTCTGGAAACCCATTTGAAACTAAAGATGATGTTATGCGGGCTTTCTCCGATACCTTTGAACCGTTAATTCCAGCATTTCTGGATGGTTGTGCTGGTATAAACTTAGAGGAAAGTGGGGGTCATTTCCCAATGAAAGCTGCATATTTGGAGGGGTTCTCCAGAGCTTTAATGGGAGCAGTGCCATTTGCAGCTGGTGGTGGTGATTTCAAACATTGGGACTTATTCAGAACAGGATTAACAAATGGTACAGATCCAAACCACATAGAGTATTGGGGGGATATTGAAGATTGTGATCAAAAATTAGTTGAATTAGCTAGTGTGGGGTATGCATTATTATTAGCTCCCGAACATGTATGGGAACCCTTGCTGAAAGAGGCTAAGAAAAATCTTAGTGAGTATCTTCTTACTGCTAGAAGTCGTTACTTTCGTCGTTGTAATTGGAAATTTTTCAGAGTGATGATGGACCTTGGTTTAGATAATATCGGAATCAAGTTCGATCATCAAATGACGTACGATTATTTGGATGAAGTGGATGATATGTATCTTGGTGATGGATGGTATGGAGATGGAGATAAGGCTAGTGTTGATTTCTATAACCCATATGCGTTACATTTATTTGGGATCATTTATTACCATGCAAGAAAAAATACTGATATAGAAAGATGTAAAAGATTGAAAGAGAGGACTATACAATTTGCAAAGCATTATATTCATTTTTTTGCAGAAGATGGGGCTGCTATTCCATATGGAAGATCTATGACTTATAGGTATGCTATCGTCGCATTTTGGGGAGCATTGCCACTTCTATTTGAAGATGATGAAGAACCTGATATTCCTTGGGGAGTCATGAAAGGTGTATATTTGAGGAATTTTAGATGGTGGTCAAAGAAACCAATTTCGAGATTCAGAACCAACATTCTTTCTGTTGGGTATGCTTATCCCAATCAGTTCATGTCCGAGTCATATAATTCACCTCAGTCACCTTATTGGGCGTTTAAAGCTTTTATTGGCTTGTGGCTTCCAGAAAGTCATCCCTTTTGGAGAGCGAAAGAGGCTCCATTGGAGTTGGAAAATACTCAATTCAAAGTTCCTGGTATACTTTTCTCACATAATTTGCTGAATACTGTTGCTTTGATTAGTGGTCCCTTTAAAACTTTTAATTTGAGAAATCAAGCTGAAAAGTACAACAAATTTGCTTATAGTACAAGGTATGGCTTCAGTGTTGAAAATAATATTCGAGGATTTGATTTTGCTACTCTTGATAATATGATCGGATTTAGTTTTACCGGGAATGATTTTTATATTAGACAGAATAACAAGTCTTGGATCTTCGATAATGGATTATATTCTGAATGGTCACCTATAACTGGAATCCATGTTAAAACATGGATCTTACAGAGAGACAATTACCATATAAGAGTGCATCATATTGAAAATAGAACAGCTCACGATGTTGACAGTCTTGAGGGAGGCTTTGCTGTTCTGTCAATGGTTGCTGAAGGTGTCAAGACTGATACTGGGGCTTTATCTCCGACTGTTGCCGAAGTAGAAACTCCTGAAGATATCAGTTTAGTTGTCAATTTACTAGGAGAGAGAAAACCGAGAGTAACGGAACCAGATCCGAATACGAATTTAATTGCTTCTAAGGTGACAGTACCTCAGTTGAGAGGATCTGTAAAGGCAGGTGCTTCGGTTAAGTTTGGCTGCGCTGTGTATGCTAATCTGGTAACTGTTCCCTTCTCTAAAGTTGAATGGTTTAGGGGTTTAAGTGCTCCAAGTGAAGAAGAATTAAAGGAGTATTTGAAAAGTGCAGAAAAAGTTGTATGCAATCAATAGTTTACAACATTTGGCCTTCGCTTTAAGCAGTTACCATTTTCTCATTTGAGCCACCACTTTATATTAATAAAATACCGTTTTCTTAAATATACTTTTGCGATTTTTATACAGTATAAATCACTTGTTCCTTTTCATATGTACTATGCAATTTTGATTCAATTTAGTCAATGGAAATCATTCTAGCGGCTTGCGCTATTCCAAAAATTCATAAGCGTCTTGGCGGTTGGTGGATTAAAAGGAATGCGATATCCCTATTGTACGGGTGCGACATTCATCCAGAAATCATATCTCATTTATAAGTTCGATTAGGGCCACACACGATTCTCACAACTATGTTTACAAAGAAAAATAATACGATAACAGATTTTCGTATTCCAGGTCTTGATAAGTTCAAAAAATTGGTAATGAGTTACAACCTCAGGAAGCTGTTAGTTAATTCAGAGTCGTCATATACTTCTCTGAAAGATTCGAGTTCCTCGAGGAAAAGACAAAGTAAAAAAGATGATGCCCTCAGGAAGAAAATAGAAAGCGGTTTGAGTAAAAGGAGACGTGGAACTAAGAAATCAGTTCGCCAAAGGAAAGGTACACCCGGAACAGTATTGTCGTTAAGGCCATCTGAGCCAGTGATCTGCAAGCAAAACACTACTGTCTTTGATGCCTCCCAATTGATGACGGCCAAGAGAGAAAACTGTATATTGGTAGTTGGTGACGCAGGGGAATTATTGGGGATCTTCACCGCCAAAGATTTGGCATTCAGAATAGTGGGTTCCAACCTCAATGCCAGTACTGTCACAATTGATCAAATTATGACCCCCAACCCTCTATGTGCCAATGCTAACGACGCTGCCTCCGAAGCTTTAACTATCATGGTTCAAAAGGGTTTTAGACACTTGCCTGTATTAGATGAAGACGACAATATCGTGGGGGTCTTGGATATCACAAAGTGTTACGCTCAACAGATGGAAAAGTTGGAACGAATGCATGAGAGCTCAAAGAAGTTGTATGAAGCATTGGACTCAATGCATTCCGAAATAGGAGCCCTCGAACAACCGCTACAGGTATACCAGTACTTTGAAAATTTGAAGAACAAGATGAATGGTCCTACTTTGGACTCGGTGTTGGACTCTGGGTCTCTGCCTGTATACTGCACCATCAAGACCACTGTGTATGAAGCCACCGTGTTAATGAAAGAGCATAAAACCACTGCAGTTTTGATTAGAGATAACGATAATAAAGTTAATGGTATTTTTACATCAAAGGATGTGGTATTGAGAGTCATTGCTGCTGGATTAGATCCCAAGAAGTGCTCTACCGTGAGAGTCATGACCCCTCAGCCTGATACTGCTTCGCACAATCTTTCAATTCAAGAGGCTTTAAGAAAGATGTTTGATGGCCACTACTTAAACTTGCCGGTGGTGGATGAAAATGGCGACATTGTGGGGATTGTAGATGTATTAAAATTGACATATGCAACCTTGAACCAGATCAAACAATTGAGCGAAGGAGAAAATCCTGAATCTGATACTGCAAAGAGCAACAGTGAAGGCCCTGCTTGGAATAAATTCTGGACTTCTTTGGATAACGATAGTGATTCGGCTCATTCGGACTCGCTTGCAGCTGAGTCGAGCAGACATGAATCCTCGAACTACTTATCGAACAAGGGCGGCATATCCTTTTTGGAACTGCAAGTGCAATCGCTCAACGAGATTCAACCTTCTGACTCTGTCTCTCATATCGAAAGTCTTAAAAAGGGGAGCCTTCCTGCATCGTTAGATGAGCCTTTCATTTTCAAGTTTAGATCTCCTTCCATAGATAGGGTTCACAGAGTATCGATTACACCTAGCGATGGTATTTCCAAATTGAGACAGTTAATAGATGAAAAGCTTCATGTCAAGGACTTTGAATCCTTGGCTGTCACAAAAGAGGGTGAGGATGGTGATAAGTACGCCATAAGTTACGTTGACGATGAAGGCGATGTCGTGTCCATTACTTCAGATGATGACTTAGTTGACTGTTTCAGAATTAATGTAAAATTGTCCAATGACAAGGCGGATTTATATTTGCACAATCCACATGAACCAGCGCTAATAGAAAATATCAAAGCAAACAAGGCAAAGACATCGTACGAGAATAACGACTTGGTTCCAGGTGTACCCAACGGAGTATTACTTCCTGGTGTTATTATGACGCTAGCGACTATTGCAGTTGTGGGACTCGCCTTCAATAGAAGATGACTGCTATTGATGTTTATGTATGTATTTCTATTTACATGTGTTGTCTTTAAATATTCATTATAAAGAGCTTCTTGCCGTTTCTACCAATTTATTGAACTTACGGTTCTGTTCGAAACCAGATAACTCTTCGTTGACGTAAATGTTAGGAGCAGTAAAATCTTCTTGTCTCAAGGCGATATCGCCCGGGTTTCTTTCATTCTTGAATCTTCTGTCAATCGTAGCGTTAATATCTTCGTATAAATAATTCAAGTCGTGAGACCTACTCAAGGTAAAATCATTTATTTCGAATCCCAAGTTCGATTGTAATTCTTTGGTGAAGTTAAATCTAAAAGTCAAATCATCCAACTTCACTTCACCGAATGAATCTGGTCGCTTTGGTTCTTGGCCGAAGGACTTTAATGTCTGGTTTATTATGTTTACGATGTCTTCAGAAGTGAAAGTGCTCTCAATTTTCTTAGTTGAAACCACTTTATTTTTCCACTGGAATATTTCAAATCCTGGCATCTGGGTCTTAACACTGAACTTTTCCTTATTTGCAGAGTTGCTCTCGTTCAATATGACTATTTTGGAAGATGGGTCCACCTCGAATTTATCTTGGTCCTTAACAATATCTTTCTTTTCTCTCTTCGTTTCGGTCCCTTGGTTTTTCTTGCTACCAAACCATTCACTGATAAATGAATGGGAAGGTCTACTGCTGTGCAAATACCTCATTTGAGCTACTTGGCTTCTCAAACCACCTCTAATCATTACTCTATTGGGATCTTGAAAATTTTGGCAGTGAAATTTTTTGAGATTTTCGCATTAGTATTTACCCGGATATAGCTGGAAATATCAAGATAAACCTCACAAGCCCACACTGTAGATTTTATAGTAGTAGTAACAGAGAAGATTTGATGTAAGAGGCTGTATTCCTCTTCGATGACTTATGACTGTCAATAAACAATTTTTTTTCCCAGCTATGACGGTCACAATTTCTATGGTTGGTTACCTGATACGTACTCTATTTCTTCATAGATCTCAGAAATGTACGATCCTCACAGATAATCCTGGTGAAATACTGTGTTATTCAGGTTCTATGTAAATATATCATATGCATCATTACTTTTGTACTTTTCTTTTGAGTCTCCAGAAAGTGAACGTTAAAAGCCCCATTATCACAAAAAATGAAGGGCTAATCTTTAAATCCAAGTTATCGTACTGGCTGTTGCTCAAGAAACTCATAGTATTGTCCTCTGGTTCTGCAAAGACGCTTTCAAGTTCGAAGAGTCTTCTATCCAAGTTTCTTTCATGGTTTCCAGTACCATCCGAGAACTCGGTATTCTGAACTTCATTGGGAATAGTATTGGTGGGGGCCCTCGTCGGCTCAGCCGAATTGCTTGCTGTGCTACTCAGGCTCACACTATTCCCATTAGAGTCTTCAACAGCGAGATCCCCCATCTCGCACCATCCATTTACAGGTAGGCAACTGATGTATTTACACCAGTTACAGCTATTATCTTCTGAAAGAAGAGATTTGGAAAAAAAATTCTTTCCTAATAGAGCAAAATAGACCACGATCAAAACCAAACATAAAGCTCTGACTCCACACCATATATAGAACCTGGATGAGATCTTATACTCATGGTTGTAGAAGGGGCTCCAATTGTTTATGAACTCTTGAGTAAGCGATAGATGGTCTTGGTAGGAGATGATCCCATTGTTGTAAACAAAGAATGGGTCAGCCAACAATAGTATAGAAGTCAACGTTCCAAGGGCAAATCCACCTATATGACTGAAGTTATCCAATCCAGGTAGCAAACCCAAAACGAATGAGACGACGATTTCTGCAACCATAATGAATAGGAACAAGCCAAACTTCTTGGTTCCGTACATATTCGTATTTTTCTTGCCACAGTAAACGAACAAGACGATGTTGGTCGCAACGATGCCAAACAAACTACCGGAAGCTCCTGAAGAGGCAATTCCTTTAGGGCTGAAATTGGCTCCCAACAAAAAGCCAGATATACCGCTAATCATGTAAATAATGGCGTATTTAATGGGGCCAATGACTCTTTCTATGCTGAACCCCATAGACGCCTGTAACAACAAATTAAATATAATATGCAAAAATCCAGCATGCAAAAAAATAGGAGTGATAATCCTGTACCACTGGTCAGGCTGGTACTCGCCGTCAACGAGGGGCACACCTGAAAGACCACAAAGCTGCTCCAAAGAGCAAACATTCGTACTCAAGGAAGTAGAGTTTGCACATGGATACTCGATAGAAGGGTCTGTCGTGATACCGTCAATGCCATTCATGCACGGAACGTAACGGGCACCCATGTTAATCAAAAGGTACGTGGAAGGACCCAACATCGGGTTGAAATATGGCTTGGTCTGAAAGGCACTACCTGTCAAAGAAGCCATTTTTGCCAACTCAACGATGAATACAATCACCTGGATTAACGTCACCAAGATTCCAAAGTACGGTAACCTAGTGTAATGGAATCTTGGTTTGGACTTCAACTGTCTCAACCTTGCCTTTTCATTTTTCCGTATTTCCGCTTCTTCATCAAACACTGGAACTGGAGGTTGAGCTTTTTCTGGGATGTACGAAACAGGAGCGTCCACAAAAGGGTTGCCTTCATTAAGGTAGGGACCGTCATTATATGGGAACTGCTGATCGTTCGATAATCCGTTGTAGTCATCCTGGTGGTTAAAAGGGTTCTGTGGAGATGAACTGGGCATGGGGTTCAACTCATACGTTTCGGTACTGTATGAGCTACCTTTTTGAACCAAAGGATTAGTGCTTGGGTTTTCCTCGAAATTGAAGTCATCATTCGTCCTGTCATTATTTAGCTGGTTGTACCTTATGCTATTGGAAGAGGTGTTTGTGTTGGACATGAATTGATGACGAAAATTGTTACCGCTGAAATTGCTTGTCCTGACGCTCTCAACATCGTTCTTGCCATAGCCCAGTTGATGAGGTAATGAAGGGAGGCTTTGCTCTGATCTGCTTCCAAAATTAGAAGCGAACGGCAGCTGCTGGTCATAGTTGAATTCAGAGTTTGTGTTGTAGTTTTGATTGTAATTTTGTTGGCCCCTATAGCTGTTGGGGGCTCTAAAGTTATTATTGCGCATACTGGATCAATGAATCTGACGGTTCACTCTGCACTACTTAGAAGAAACTAATGATTTTTGGGAACTATCCTCACGTAAATATATGATATATGTTGGATGTTTCAAAGTTTAACAGGATCAAAACACCTGAATGCGGAGACTGACAAGTTGTACCTCAAATCTTATTGTTTGTGAGTTAAAAAAAAACCGTTTAAAACGCCAGAAAAGCTAATCCGATCGCGAAGCACAACTCGCCTAGGTAGTGTACATGAAAATTCTCTAGCCTACGAATATGACGGGCCGTGAAAGATCGAACGTCATCTATGTGTACAATTAGCTATGAATGTATATCATTAATTAAGATCACAAGGTTATTCCTTGAAAACAGATTCATTGGACAATGGATCCTTAGCGAGAACTTGATTTCTCTTATTGACCTTTCTGTCTACAGCAGCTTGTGCTCTCCTCTTAGCATCTTCAGCAGATTGTTGCTTCAACTGCGCTCTGACAAAGTTTGGACTGACATATTCCTTGTTTTCGTAGACCTTTGGACCTCCGAATGAACCTTCCAATATGGTGATCAACGTCAAGACTAATCTTGGACCAATCTCAATAAGAGACAAATCGGCAACATCGACGTCTTCGTCGTTTTCTTTAGTTTGCAAAGACTCGTTGATTTGGAAGTTTCTAATCCATACTTTGTTGTCGACGATAGAAAAGGTCATTACATGGTCAACAAAAGGTTTAGACTTTCTGGCATTTGGGGGAACACCGAAGTTATGGGTGAACATTTCCTTCAACAATTTGAAATGGTCATTTAATTCAAAAGATTTGTCGAAACTCAAAATTGGTCTGGAACCTTTCAAACAGTTACCAGTGAAGTTTAACTCTTCTAATGTGTGCAAATTCTGAACATGGAATTTCAAGGTGGGTCCGTTAGGAGGTTTCGATATCCATAAGTACAAGTCCTGGTGTTTTCTGGCTTCAAAGAAGAAGATATTGTTACAGTTGTATAACTCTGCAACTTCGTTTAACTGGTATAAGTTCTTCTTAGAGTCAAACTTTGGTTCTTTTCTGGCATGAGGTAATAACCGCAATAAATCTTGAATTAAGTGACGATGCCTATAGGTGATGCCTCTGGAGGATATGACCAACAATCTCTGTCTGTTTATATGCTTAGTTCTCTCCGCCTTGTCTTTAGACGACTTGGACTGCAATGCTTTATATATGGCAGACATTTTTCCTAGTAGAAGTAAAGACAGAAAAATTTATCTCATCTCATCACAGTGCGAAATTATCACCACACTTGTCGTACATCGTACCAATCGCTCTCGCACTGGCCGGAAGTGAGAGCTAGTACAAAGTCCCTGCTATCTGAAATATATATGTATATATGATGTCTCACTAGCAACAGGGTACATATAAGGTCTGCCACACTGAGCTCATCTTTACTCTTCGCTTGGTACTGAAATACGCTTAGAGTTTCAAGATTATCTTTGAATAGCTCTCAATACCTAAAGGCTTCCTTTAAGCTAATATAGCGTACCTCTAGAGAATCCTGGCATATCTCGAACACGTGCAGTTTTATTGTAAGTCCAATGCCTACTGATGGGGTCTGTGTGGTATCACGGGCTTGAATCTGTGGGCGTGGAACAATTTTCGTGTAGGCTGGAACCTCAAATGGAGGAATAACTGTATGGTTGTCAGGACTCAAACCGATGTTGAACAAATTTTGCCTACCCAAATCCAGGTGAATAATTTACGACACTTGAGCCTTGAAAGGATCGCTGACTCTGTACAATATAAAGATAAGCAAGGAACCTGAGCGATGTTATATGCAGATACAATCTTATTGGGATCTTCACAAAAATGGTATCTAATTAATAGCAATGGTTGTATCTCGAGCCTTCAAAGCTCCTTCCACAAACCTGTCTTTTGACGGACCCTAGCATTCTGGCTCTTATAGACATAGAGTCGTCTGTTGCCCAAAAAGTATGCTAGTAAATATAGATCGAAAATCCGACTTGTTCTAATCATTGATTACTCTATGTACTATGAATCTACACATCTAGTGCTTTTGTTCAACGTTCTTGGCCAAGAAGTCCTTGATGAACTTTTCTTCTTCTGGTGAGGAAGCGTTGATTGGTGGGTGGGCTGGAGGAGCTGGGGCCCATGGCTTTGGAGCAACGGTGAAGGCAACGGCACCTAAAGTGATGATGGCCAATTGGTGGGATGGAACGGATCTACCCAAGATAGTGTAAGCGGCAGCCATGTTTAATTGATATATCAATGAACAATTTCAATTTTCACGTTTAAGAGCTAGAGGTCGCGCATCGGTGAAAACACACTGAAAATTTGATTGGCTCATTTGTGGTTGCAAAATCAGTCCTGCAGCTTCTGTTCATTCACGTATGTCAGGTATTCATAATTCTGTGAGTCAGCTGGGAACAAGCCGGATTCTGATAGATGCTCCTGCGGACCTTAGGGATTTCGACATTTATAACCGTGGGTTTCTCACCCTACCTATTAGCAATGTGCAACCTTCACCTGAAGCTGGAGATACCATGACAAGAAGTAACTCGATGACGGCTATTGATATCATCCTAGATGATCTGGAATATGTGGATGCGGAGAACAGGTCATTCAGAGCTATGTGCAAAGAGAAGTTCAAGAGGTGGATGGGGAAGAGTTTTAAGCCCAAGCATGAGCCTTCACAATCATTCGAATCATCTCCAACGCGCACGCCTACGTCTATCCCCCCACGTACATCTCATGAAACAGAGGTCCATGAACTCAGAAGGGTAAAGCCTCAGTTCCGTAAGCGAAGAGTGAATTACGTACTCGTTCTGACCGACGATAACATGCTGAAAAAGAAAAAAAGAACAGTACTTTCGCATCTTCCATCCGCCTACAGGCCTCAAAAATTCTACAGGTAAGAAGCTGGAAGGGAGTTGGAATCTCTTCATCTACCACTACTTAGGGTAAGAAAATTAATACACTTCCTATGATTTTACTTTAATCTCTCAAATCTGCAAAAAATGCTCAATCGATAGTTAAGGTAAGTAAAAGCGTGCGAGACCAATTCATTAACTGCACTCCCCGAATTACGACTACGAACGGGGTCCCATACAAGACAAAGAGGATCCGATCGCAAAAGGCTACAATTAGTTCACTTAGCAAAACAGACGTTGAAAAAGTCAATAAAACTTAAAATCATTTCGAATTCCCTACTTCAAAACTTACAGAGGTGTGTGAATTAGCCACTTACATTAATTTAAAACAATAAGCTACGGTTAGAAGTACTTGAGGGTTGTTGTTTTCTTAATTTCTGTTACACGGTTTGAACTCGATTGCCGTGAGACTTTGCGAAGTGAATGTACTACCTAATATCCTGCTGTCTGTTCCTCTCCTCGAGACTACAACGAAACTAAATTAAAATAACTTACCTTGCTAGTTAATGGAGGGCTTCCGTTGGTAAGTGTAATGAAAAGGTACACCGGTGAAATGTAGTTCACGGGATGATGCTGGAGGTCCGAAAAAAATAAATTTAGACTCCCCTCATCTTTTAATTGTGCAGCTTAATTCGTAGACTAGTAACAATACTCCGCCCAACCGTTGGATGTTTCTGCAAGACTAGCATTCAAGTGCACTACAATAGACGGCGGGAGGTGCCCACACGACCCGCGACCGTTTTTTTTCCTTTAGCAGAAACTGTAAAGTAAACTCAATATAAGGATAATATTTGAGGTGCTCGTACCTGAATTTTTGACTATCTGATACGCCAGCTACCACTCAAGACACCCAAACCTGCTTTAAGCCAGATAGAAAGCACGGGATTACCTTCCATTAGATTACAGTGCCCTGATTCTCCAAATTTCTTCGATTTGAAGTGATTTCTCCTGAAAGTGTCCCCATTTTTCACATCTGTTACAGATTACATTATCATCCTATTATACCCGCCGTTTGTAAGATATACCACCGCACATAATGCTGGCCCCCATATTATATCGGGGAGGCGTGCTGCTAGAACAGGCTGGGGATAGCGTTCAACTCGAGTTTATCAGTTCTTTAACAAAACGTCTAGAGTCCCTTCTCCCCAATGTCACAGGCTATTCATTGATCGAGGTGGAATTAAATCCCCAGTTCATAGTTACAACAAACTTGTTAATTGATAGGACGAAGTTCAACCTCAATTTTGACGATACTGATTACATATCCGTCTGCTTTTTGAATTTGTGTAAGATATTGGACACAATCAATGCTGATACTGCTGGGCTTAAATTGAAAGACAGAGACGAGAAGGTGTTATCTTCGACCTTGATAATTTTGAAGATCATCAGGAAATTGATTCAAAACTATTGGATATCCAAAAGCAAGCTTTCGAACTATAAAACTGAATGGCATACGATGAATTTTGAAATATTGACCAGTTTACCGTTTTATCACCACTTTGATCTTCCAAAATCATTAAGTGGGGATTTTCTCAACTACATTCTTGATACCCTTGTAGATTTACTGAGTGGTGAGGTTGTGAGAAGAGCATTGAACATAATTCGGAGAAGACCCATCGACAGCAATGGATACTACAGTAACCAGAACACGAGTAATAGTAATACAGAAAGCACTTCCGCTGATCCTAACAGTCCATCGTCCGGATCTTCAGCCCAAAACCCCATGTATGGGAAACTTCACAATATCAACCTTGATGAGTCCATCAGTAGTTCAACCACTTCTATCAACAACGGTGAGATGGATATTGGAATGTTGATCAAAGATATTGACTCGAACATCGAAACCTGTTTGAGGTTCATCGCTACCGCATCACCCGACCGCTTTTACAATTATCTGTACAGTCATCTTTTCAAATACATCAATAGCAAAGATGGTATCCCCTCACATGTATTACAGAAGTATTCTTCTTTGATTAAGTACACATTCTACACTCTGGAGAATGGTACGAACATGGCAAGAGTCGTCAACAAAATGGTTGATGTCTTGAAGAATTCTACCTGGAAACAGATAATCTTGGTGTTCTACTCGAACAGTGTGAGGGACCAAGCGTTTGCTCGACCAGAAGACTATGGCTTTATAGTGGAAGGAAATGAAGAGGTCGCAGTAGTGTGTAAGAGCATTTTTGATCAAACGTGCACTATATTTGAAGAGATACCTTTTTCAGGAGTGGCATCTATGGTTCAAACGTGGATATCTATGTTGAACCCGAGTGATTATAAGGAATACGAATTGAAGCCAAACAAGTTGAAACTCAGTTTTAACAAGAGATTGAAGTTCATCAATAACTTGGTTAAGGATTGTAACAATCAATCTAACCTTACATGCTTTGATTCCTTAATCACAATATACCATTTGGCAGCAAGATTCCCGGTAGGTATGCATAGCCATCCAGTTTACGAGTTTACCATGCACCATATGGATGATACATTCAAAAGCTTGACGTCTTTAAACTTGGCTCACTTCGGTACGAACTTGAACAACAGTGCCAATGGTGACTATGTTAAAATTTGCTATGATAATTTGGTGGTGAATTTCTATATTGCTGCTATTATGTTGAAACCTGAGAAGTATATCAATATGTTGTTGAAGAAGTTCGAGGAGACTAAGGACAGCTATAGAGATGTAAGAATAATAGTCAAAGTTATCAGAGGTCTTGCAGAGTATTCCAGGACTGTGAGCTATTTCCAGAAGGTGATGAGTTTAATATTCTCCCAGTTGAAGTCCCTATCGTTCAATGTGTCAAAGTTGTTGAATCAGTTCTATGAGAGCTCAATATCACTGTATTCTTCATCGTCTTCGGTTTCGATTTATTCAGATAGAGCAAGCGTGAACTCTAACTCAAACAACCCTCGCAGGTTAAGCTTTGACCACGAATTGACTCCACATTCCAGCCGTGTTCTCAGTCATAACAACCAACATACTGCAGGTCAACAGCCTCATCATCAGTTTTCACATTCCGCTCCCTTCTTTCATGACATCAATGTGGACGAATTGAAGTTCTCTTCTGCATCTATAAGTGTAAACCACTCAAATCACATAACACCAAAGATAGTAGCCAATGTTGAGGACTTGTTGGCGGACTTGTTTGCCATTTTCAAGGCTGCTCCTGAGCTTTACTTCAATGACTTTTCCTTCATGAACTCAGAAACATTCTACAAAGATGAAAACGCATCGAGAGAATTCATACTCAAGTTTGTGCAAGAGAATGTTGACAGTTTGAAGGTCGGTCTACAGTCAAGATCCATGAACAACAATGACGAGACAGATCTTTCCAGCTCCACGTGTAATTTGATCATGACCATTGTTGATAAAGATAATCTCATTGCTAAGAACTACAACGACGTATCTGCATTTGCAAACTTTGTCACCTGCAAACAGATCGTGAGGTCAATTTGTGATTCTTGTTTATCCTTGTCGTTAACAGATGTGAAGTTTAAGTCGAACTTGATCTTTCTCAATCAATTCTTGAAGCTGAGAGATAGCTTCCAGGATTTTATAGCTGATAATTTGATTATATCGGATGAAAGATCATATTCTGATGAAGCTGCAATAGGAAGCTCTCTTGAGAGAATTTTATTGTTGTCGTTATGTACACACGATATGCAATTCTACAATATCGTGAAAGAGACCATGAAATGGCATTTGATGCAAGTTAAACGCATTCACAAATACTTCGAAGATAACCTTTCCGAGACGTTCGAAAGAATAATTCAGGATGATTTCGTTTTCACAGGATTTGTGTCCTTACATAAAAGGTTCAGAAATATCTTGCGAGAGTCTAGACCAACAAAAGCATTGTACCAAGTGTGGTTGATAATATATGAGAGATGGTACGACTTGTTATACAGCAAATCCAGTAGCATCAATGAGGATAATTTGTTGTTCCGTCACTTCACTGGGTTCTTAGTTTCAACATCAGGATGTTTCCTACTGAATAAGTTTGCAACCCAAGATTCGGATTTGAGAACAAAAGTGGAAGGTAACATATCAATGTTCTTTGACAAATGTATTGAGTTATTGACCTCCCTGGATCTAGTTGTGAGGGTTATCATAAAAGATGCATTATCTAATGAATCTCATTCGGCAGTATATCAATTGCTATCAAACAAGTTGATTTCAGTTGTCACTAATTATGAGGAGAACAACAATGTTGACGAGGAGAGTGTCCTATTCACAGAACAGGCAGTAATGATTGTTACTTCTATGCTTAATATACCGAATGAGGGGTCTGTTGTTTTGACAGCTTTACTTCCGGATATATGCCTGGTTTTTATTAAGTTGATCAACTTGGTAGATGTTCCGAACAATCAGTTGAAATTGAAGTTGAGATTTTGTAAGTTGGCCATAACTATAGAGACCAACAGAGAGAGATTACTTCTTGCAGGTGCCTACAAGATCAGAAACTTCTACGCCAAGTCCACCTGTGAATGGTTAGAACAGAGTGCTTTCTTTGACGAACATCCAGGTAGCACAGATCTGACAAACTACGGCACTAGTGGTAGTAGCTTCAGTACGAAACCTACGAACACCTCTGTTTCAACGGGAAAGTACAATGTAAAGGATTCAGATTTATCATATATCAATGTCGACTTGGCAATGGAAAGTTCCAAAGCTTTAGCTTGCCAGTTGGAAGAATTGTTCTTGGAGATTCCTGAAGGTACCAGGGAGAAGGACATACCGAAGTACAAGGATTTAGCCTTTGCGAATTATTTTTCGTTGTTTTACAAGATATTGACAAAGTATACTTTGAACTCCTCAAGCAACGTTAAATCGAAATACAAAATTCAATCAATTGTGGACAACGTGTTAAAGTGTATTACCAACCTTTTACAGTATGATACTGATATTGGTTTACAGCTTGTTTTTCCCTTGGGATACCATGAAAATAAGAAGATCAGATCATTGTTCTTAAGTGTATTTGCTGAGATGTTGTATGAAAGAAATATCATTCGCAACAAGAACGCAAACTTCACCGAAGAATCTGTGTTGCAGATCGGTAAAGTTACGGATATCATGAGATCAGCAAGTGTGATAGCGTCGAACCAGAACCTGAACTTGTATGCGGCTTCTTTATTTGGTATTTATGGATATCTTCGCAAGTTGGATGATTTGTTTGATGTCTTGTTGAATGAAGAAATTAACAATGTCTCAAGGACTGCAGATATTTTCAGAAGAAACAGTACGTTGACCAAGTTGTTGGCCAAGTTGGCAAAGGATTATGGTATGGATTATTTAACTGAGGTGTTGAGAGACTTTATTGAGGACTTTAACACTAAAGAAATTGTATTCAACGTCGATAAAGAACAGGATCCAAGTTCCAACCCTGAATTGTTTATGTTATATTTAAACAGGTTGGTGGACTTGATTAGTAATTCGGCAGACAAAATGCCAAAATCGTTCAGATACATCTGTTCAAGAATTTACAAAAAGGTAAGCGAGAAGGTAACTGATGCCGGATTGATAGCTGTTGGATCATTCATATTTTTGAGGTTCTTCTGTCCAGCGATAATTAGTCCAGAATCTTTCTTTGAAGTTGAAGTCATAAGCCATACCAACAAGAAATCTCTCTTGCAATTGGTAAAGGTTATCCAGAACATGGCAAACAAGACTTTATCGATTTTGAAATGGAAAAACTTGAATCAAAGGATGGATGAGCTTCAGGAGATTAATCAAAAGATTTTCCTGTTTTTAGAAGCAGTCTCTGTCTACGATTGTGACGAATACCCATTTGAACCTGTCACTGAGATACCTATTCCAGAATTAAGGTACGTGCACAAGCTCTTCTTCACGTACTACAAGGATATAAAACAGAACTATCTCGTGGGAGAAACACATGGTGAAGATCTAAACTACCGAGTCAAGTTGATGGCAACTTGCGACCAGATCATGAAACAAGTTGGCCAACCGAAAACTTTGTTGCACATTCAAGGAGGTGAAGGTAGTGGTTATAAGAGCTTCGACCCAACAGGTACGATGAGCAGCGAGTACAATGAATTCATGAACAAAATGTCTCAGAAATATGCTGA
The DNA here is from genome assembly GCA_030571055.1 of Yamadazyma sp. yHMH685. Taxonomy (NCBI): domain Eukaryota; kingdom Fungi; phylum Ascomycota; class Pichiomycetes; order Serinales; family Debaryomycetaceae; genus Yamadazyma; species Yamadazyma sp. yHMH685. Next base: position 516,685 of record JAJLXC010000004.1, read on the forward strand.
TAAAGCATTTGAAGTTCTTTTGATACACAATGCTATTTTCCATGATGGAACGCCTGTTGTTGTTGTTAATTTGATGGCCTTGAAACTGGTGGAGTTCGATGTACAGCTATTGGTTTATAAATTATTTGAAACTGCTAGCCAGGTCTGGGATAACAAATTCTACTTTGTGTTTGACTTCACTGGGTTTTCCACGGAGATGCACGTGTTGCTGACATATTCGACCTTATTGAATACTTATGGTCCTAGTCAGTTGTTCAAGAACTGTGCTAGAATCTACTACTTCAACTTACCAGTCAAGGATGTGAGTCTTTTTTTCAGCATTGTTCGTCCATCTAATGTTGAAGAAAAAGAAACAAGGGCCCGATTCTATACATATTCTCATTGTGATTTGCCCGAGATAATCTCAAGCTTATGTTTAAGCGACGACACAATGTCTATCACTAGGGATAAAAAAGTCGAGTTTGGCCATTGCAAAGTCTTAAACACAGTCACGCAAGCATTTTATCCAGCCACGTTGCGAATTGGAAGACAATTCTTGTTATTCTGCTCGGATGAATTCATTCCCACGAACCATGAACTATGTGCTACCAAAGGCTTTAGACCAGTTGAGATCTTCGCCTTAAGTGACATTACCCGGTGCGAAGTGACGAAAGCGAGTGGCGCAACTGATGAATTCACGGTTTATTTCAACAATGGTCAAAGTGTCATCATTCGGTCTCCAGAAAGGCTGGAAATCTTGAGGTTCTTATATTTTACTACTTCTAGATTACCAAAGTCATTTGTTGATGAAGAAGAAAAGTACTTTACGGGTGACGTCTCCACGTTATGGTTTGGAAGACTTTTCAACATCATTTTTCAAAGTTTGTTATGTGAAGACGATGAAGTGAGATCTTCGGCCTCGTTATTATTTGCTTCAGTCGCAAATTACTTTGAAATCGATTATAGCATCTCGAAAGAACATGCAAAAGACGTGGCATACCCATCCAACACGACAGACTTCATTGTAGCTATTTCGGAACACTTATCAAAGAAGTTTCCCGATATGTCATACAGATTTTTCAGAGCCTTCTTTGACTCCTATGAAAAACTCCCAAATCGCCATAGAATGAATGCGATCTTGTACATATCTCCCTGGCTTGACAACATCTGTGATCATATTTATTTGGAAGACGAACAAATTGGACCTGACAGGGTTGCAGGTATCATTAGGCAATTTTGTCTGATCTCTACCTTAAGCAAGGAGACCATTGCTGCTATCAACGACTATATCTGGAAGAAACTTTTCTCTGAGTCCATTTTGGTTGGGTTATTGTTGGATGAAATTGTTACTTTTGCTATGGACAACAGAAATGATGATCCTGATTGGTCCTTCATTATTTCTGTATTGTCACCAAGTGTCGAGCTCTGTGGTGAAACGATTACTAGGTTGATCACTTGTATCAACCAGGCTAATAACAATGATTCTGACATCGCTTCCGAAAGCAAATTATTTGAAATTATGATTCTTGTGAAGATTGGTGCTTCAATGTTCTTTGATTCTTATGTCTTTGCTCAACTATACTTGGCGGACATTTTCTTTATCTGCACCCTATTTATTGACCATCCTTATTTGGAGTTCGGTGCGGACCTCCAAAAGTTGGTAATCAACACCATCCAGTCATTTTTCAACAAACCAAATTTGACTGTCATTGAAAAGAAAACAGTAGAAGAAACTTTGACGTATTTTAGTGGTCAAAGAGCTAAGATGTTGTTTGGATTAACAAGAGAAAAGTCATCCGGAACTTCTGACATCAATCAATTGTACAATAGAGCTTCTTCTTTTGAAACTTTGTGTGACTACTTAAATGATTTCATTGCAGTATTAGGATCTTCTGACGATAGATCGAGCTGGAGAGCCCGTTGGTGTTCCTATGCTATGGATGTTGCATTTATTGATTCCTCACTTTTCCAAGTTAGAGCCATTTTGGTGGTTGGTATTTTATCCAAGACTGGTATCAGTGATCATACGGCTTCAAAACTCTTGAAGTTGATGAGTAGAAGCTCGTTCAAGAATACCCTTGAGTACATGACGAATGTGTTGATGAGTGCCGCAAGGATTTTTCAAGGTTTATCTAAAGATTCTGTCTTCCCAGCAATAATCGTTTGGCCTGAACTATACTTTGGATTGTTGAATTACTCTTCATTATATCAAGCTAGCATTCAATGCCTTTTGAACACATTATTAAAGAATTTCCAACAAGGACCTGGAGTTGTAGAAAGGATCTTTGAGCAGAGAAAACATTTGGCTCATTTCATTGATACATTTGAAAAGTCTCATGGTTTCCACATCGACAAGGACAACTTTGTTTGTTATGTGTTTTGCATTTTCACCCAAGGTCTAAAGCTTAATCACATAAAGCACACTTCTTTGCACTGCTTGAAAACTGTCTTTAAAGAAAGATTTGTTATTGAGGGCGGCGGGATGACAGGGGGCGAAGTTCCTAGTGGAATAATTCCCTACTTGTTCTTTATTTGGTTGGCTTCGAGTGAGACTAGCTTCAATGAATATCTTGAGACCACCAATTTTAGGCCATCTGAGTGGACGCATCTCGGCCCTTTAAAGATTCCAACCGTAGTCATCGATTATTTGATTTCAGATGGAATTTACGCCAAATTGACTTTGTATCAAGCTTCATTTATATATGCAGCTGATACGGTTGATACTGGTTATAGGAACAAATTTGTGTTCGCTTTGAACCATGTGTTCCATTTGCGTAAAGAAAAGGGACGTATGATTTATCACATAGTCAGGTCCGAACTTGCCACGACTATGATAAACAGTAACTCAACTGATATAGTGATGATAATTTCCGAGATAATGAGCAATATAATGGATGATGACGAATACTCGTTGGAACAACACACAAAGGAATCTGATGAGTTCTTGGAGCAACAGGGATTGTTGATTATGAAAGATTACCAGTTTCGTAAGCTCTCAGACTTGCTCGCAGCAGATGAATCAGCCAGATCACGCATAGAAAGCGACAATGAAAGGTTACAAGAGATGATCTACAGAAGCGCTGCTTCATACCTCGAAAATGAAAGGCTTGAAAACTAACAGTACCATAAAAAAGGACTAATCCTACAATTTTGTAACGACTTTAATGAAATTTGATAGTACACTATTTTATACTTATGACCTTAAAAATACATATCCTTAGATCAAACTAGGATTTCGTTTTGAGTTTCAAGCTATGCTCAAACTCTTTTCTATGCAAACGGAATAACAACATGGTGGCTCTAGCATCCTCAACAGATGAATGCTCTCCGTCTTGAATCTCTATTTTCAAGAAATGCTTGGTAAGCTTTTTAAGTCCAGGGGTTTTACCTGCGGCTATATCTCTGAATGGCTTGAATTTCGTTGTATCTCGTACCATTGACTTTGGATGGGATAAAAACAATGCATCTAAATCGTGGTGAACTGCGTGCCCTACAAGAATTTTACCTTTGAGTAAATTGTTCGTCTCTTCTTGGGCTTGTTTGAATGTGATAGCTTCTTTCATGTGCTTTGGGGTAACACCACTGACCCACGTCCTCCAATCGGTAACAGTCTCTCGTGGTTTGACAAACTTATCATATATAGTGTAGCCATAGAAATTCACTATGGATACTCTGGCCAATGCACTCTCCTCCCCGTTGGGGCCCACCCCTACAAATTCACAATCAATAGCCAAGTATTTTCCTGGTGTCTGCTTTTTGGGTACATTTCTCGACTGACTCTCACCTGAATGATCATGCGTGAGATCAGCCTCCAGTATATCACGCTCTTTATTCCATAATGTCGATGCGATGGTAGAAAGCTTGGAAGCTTCCGATGAAACTTGAACGGAAGATTCTGTAGCCGCTTTAATGGGAACTACCAGTTTTGCTTTATGTGTTTGTTTCTTTTGATTCCTATTCCCCTTAACACTTTTAGGAACTATCTTGGACTGAAGCTTGGCCCAGTTCAGAGATAATCTAGGCATCTAGTCTAAGCTTATTTTATTTAGTAACTTAATTTTCGCATCTCATCGGTTCATTTAATTCTATACACTACTTCATATGAGCCATTTCGGCGTGGTACATATCTATGATCCACCTTATCTTTTGGATAATCTCTTCACACTCAGATTCACTTACCGCCTCCAAATCATATTTCTTTTTCACGTTCGACTCTTTACCTGATTTTTCAACCACAATCTTGAAATGATTAGGATTTTTACTGCCTGTGTACTGTTTGAGTTTCACAATCTGAGTAATGTGGAAAGAACTTGTTTTCATCATTGAGCTGTTGTAGTAGTTTGAATAGTTGTAGTGGTGAAAATGACGGTGGTGATGATGTGAGTTCCCAGCTTGCGAGGCCAAAAACGGATTATCATAAGGATTCATTGTATATGCTTTATCCTCTGGAGGCTGGAGTCTTATGTAGTCACCGTCAATAATCAATGCCTTCTCTATCTTATTTAAGATTGTAGTCTTTTTTCTCCATACCTTCCAAGTGAAATATCTAGCTTTAGGATTACTTGGAAGCTCAGAGTTCAAGCTGGATATGATATCATCGAAATACTTGTTAGAGTCTTGTGTGCTGAGTTTACTGTGTCTCTTGTTCGCAGTCACTTTAGGTGGTTTACGTACTAAAGACGACTTATGGTCTATCCCACTCATAATCGCATCTTGCTTTAGAGGAGGGGTGATGGTGCTTATATCAGGCGCTGGTGAGATAGTATTTTCGAGCATGGAATCGAACCCACTAGATCCGTTGTTGGCCATCGATTGCACTGGACCTCTCAATCTGACTATTTCGAAGGTGGTCGACTCGAGCTCACCAATGATTTCATTTTTCTTAAGAAGACTGCTAGGTGCATTATTGTTTAATAAGGAGTTACCTATCAAGGTCTTTGCCCCGGCTGTAATGGCCATCATGTCTTCCCTGGCGTCAGCTATTATAACCTTCAATCCATAACTCTCTGGGTCGAGGCCCCTCTGAGAACAGAAGTCGTACAACACCTCTTGAACTGACGATGTACTCTCCACCTCCATGTGCACCTGGTTCGCGTCAGGATCCGTGATAGTTAGGATGATTAATTCAGAACTGGGTGGCTCAGGTTGATAATCAGCTTTCAGAGTAGAGGAATTGTATGCTATTAAGTTTTGTTTGAACTCTTGGGCCATAGGTGACTGATGCTCGTATTTCTTTATCTCCTTCTCATCATCCACTTTGCAAATAGCTAATTCTTTTGGGTTATTGAAAGATGATAGTAACCTGGACCTGTCAAGTATACCGAACGCACCATAATTTTCTCCAACTTCATCCACGAGTTCCAATCTCCAGTGATTAGGATATAAAGAGAATGTGTCATCGTCTTTATATTCATCAAGCTCAGAAAGACGAAGCAAAATGTATCCAATACAGTCTGAGATAGCAACATTATTTTTCACGGACAAGTCGATTAAAGTCGGGCTTGTGTTTGGAGGTACAAAGATATTGAGTAAGACAGTTTTGTCCGTTCCAGCAAGCGATTCATCGCTAACGAAAGCGTAATAATTGAGCGGATTGGTGAGAATAGACTTATACCTAGACTGAATCAAGTTACTGAGATGGGAAATACGCTCGCCCAGCACAGCTACCTTGGGGTTTATTTTTTCAAATTTGATGCCTGGTTTCTTGTTCCTGAATGATGATAATGCAGTGCTCGAAGAAGAAGAAACAATACGACTACTCCTCTCACTGTTAAAGTTGGAGGAGATTTTAGCAGATTGGAGCGTGCTTCCAAAGGATTGTGATCTATTTTTTCTTTTACGTAATTTAGAAGAAAGCATCTTAGCCTTTTTGGAATACGAGAACCTTGGTGAATCAAAGGAATCAAGTAGTAGAGAGTTGTTGATCATCGAGTTTCTATCAAGGTCGGTGAATGTAGAATCATCGGAAGAGACATCTTCTAAATCATCATCATCATCATCGTCGTCGTCATCATCGTCATCATCATCGTCATCATCATCATCATCATCATCATCATGTAGATATTCACCGTCATCATCATCTCCATCTGAGTCTGTCTCTAAGTTGGAAATGCCACTTTCTATAGTACGATCAGGGTCAAACGAATTCTTTGTATCGAGCAGCGCACTTTCGCCTGGAAGCAGTGGTTCACCGATTCTGGACGGTATAGAATGCAGATCATTGTAAACATCATTAGCGCCAAGTAGGGAAAGCTTGGGGGTAGAGTCGGTATCGGATATTGTTGGTGATTCCTCATCCAATGCTTCAAGTTTGGTCGTTTGTACTGAATCGCCACTACTATCCGAGTCAATCTTATTGTGGTCTCTATGGAAAAGTCTGATGAGGTTACTTTTCTTCTTGCCTCCCTTCCTGATAGTCTCGGAGTATCCTAGTTGCGGAGGCGCGTGCTCTTCGTCACTGATCTCTGCAGGGAGGTACACTTCATTATCATCATTTTGCTCAATGTTGGGGGCATCATTGGATATCAGAGACTCGATATGGTCTCCACCTTTCAAAATGAACGTTGAAGTTGAATTTGCTGACTGTGCACGCGAGTGGGTGTTCTTTTTTTGTCGTATTTTGTTTCTTCTTTTATTTGATCTGCTGGACTTCAGGTCTGTCTTCAATTCACCAGGGGGATTAGCCCTAGCCAACTCAATGGGTGGAGATGACAGGAGTGTGAATTTGTCGAATATGTGTTTGTAAACGTCACCGTCTTCATCATCTGGGTACGGGGCAATTATTCTTCTAGCTTCGTCGTCTGTATTAAACAGCACTAGGTATGAGCTCCTCAAGTGAGATATGATATGGGCACTTTCTAATGGGAACGCCATACTAGTAGGTAATCTCGGTAATAGGTGCTAAAGATCAAGATATATTGGTGAACTTCAGTAGTATCGTATATCCCTGTAGTAACCCTGGGTTAATCGAAGATGATACTATCCTTTCTGATTTTGATTATGTAGTGCAATCTGCCAATTCTCACTATTTCAAGTTACTGTAATTATTCGGAATCTCAAAATATAATCTCAAAACATAACGTTGGCTACTAAATAGAGCAACTGTATTAACCTTGAGTAATTGTCCATACTTTGAAATTGAATCCCTGTGATATTACTGCATGGGCCAACTAACTCTCTTTTGAATTGATAATATATTTGCATAACTCGGCCGCTGATCCCGCATTTGTGACAGTTCCATCAATAGATCAACCCCCTATTCATCAAGAAAATGTCCCAAAATAACCACCTGCCACTGGGCGGCCTCGATTCAGGGAGTCTACAGGATTTGAATGACGACTTAGATAACATATACAACAATTACGTTACAAATCACCAAAACTATAGTGCCGAAACTCTCGATTCAGAGACCTACAAAGAGCCACCTCCAATCCCCCCTAAACCGAGGCGATTGATCCCCTCTGAAGCATTGGATCGTTTCAAGGTCGAAAGTGACCTACCTGTGCATGTATCTTCGAGGCTATCTTCGTTGCAACCAGATAATGAAGGTGTAGCACAGAGTGCTCCTCAAACCCCCGCTTCCGGAAACTCTTTTGATTTCGACCCGGCTCCTCAATCCCATAAGCCTGTGGCTATGTCCAATACTTCCCTAAATATCTTGGACACCCCTACTATAGAGCACGAGTTGAAAGACATCATGTCGCCTGAGCGGACTGTGCCCGCGACGTCGACAGAAGCACTCAAATCGATGTCTCTTGAAGAGGACGATCAACAGGTTGACCAAGAGTCAGAAGCAAGCAAATACTGGGAGGAAAGAGGTGCTGCAACAAAGACCGTAGGCGATGAAGCATCTGGGTACAAGGTGATCAGGAGGAACGTGTCCGATTTCGAATTTGGTAAACAGTTGGGCGAAGGATCCTATTCGACTGTCGTGTTGGCTACGGATAAAGTCACATCTAAGAAGTACGCCATCAAGATCTTGGATAAGAGGCACATAATCAAGGAGAAAAAGGTCAAATACGTGAACATTGAGAAACATGCCCTCAACCGACTTAGCGACCGAATGGGGATTGTTTCTTTATATTTCACATTTCAGGATAAGGACTCGCTCTACTTTGTGTTGGACTACGCTGCTAATGGTGAACTTTTATCATTGATCAAAAACTATAACACTTTGAATGAAGATTGTGTTCGATACTTCGGTGCACAGATCCTTGATGCCATAAAATATATGCACGATAATGGGGTTATACACAGAGACATCAAACCAGAAAATATCCTTTTGGACGATAGGTTAAGAATCCAAATTACCGATTTTGGGACTGCCAGGTTACTAGAAAAACGTAATGACGAAAGCGAAGAATACCCTGTTGACGTTAGAGCCAAGTCTTTTGTCGGTACTGCTGAATACGTTTCTCCCGAGTTACTCGATAACAAATATTGTGGCAAACCTGGAGATATATGGGCTTTCGGCTGTATCATATACCAGATGATAGCAGGGAAGCCACCTTTCAAGGGAGTGAACGAGTATTTGACCTTCCAGAAAATTACAAAGCTACAATACGCGTTCAGTGCTGGTTTCCCCTTGGTGATTAGAGATTTGATCAAGCAGATTTTGGTTCTACAGCCATCCCGAAGGGCGACCATTCCTACTATTCAAAAGCATTATTTTTTCAATGAGATTGACTTTGACGATTTCGATAAAATCTGGCTAACTGAAGTTCCTGCATTGGGCCCGTATAAGATGTCTGCAAAATCTATGATGAAAGTTCCAGAGTTGAACAAGTCGCCCTCTGCACAGAATGTAGCCGCCAAGAAAGCACAACCAAGGAAAGAATCAAATGGAAAAAGAGTTGCGAGCGAACCTTCAAATAATAGCACTCGACTGGCTGGTGCAACGGCAAATCCGCCGGTCAACCCAGCTACAGCTGCCGCGTTTGTATTGGGGAAGAAAGAAGAGGATTATGAGGAGGATCCTTCTTCGGATATCAATGATAGCACAACTGAGGATTTAAGCAATGTCTCCAAAGTTTCCTCGAGGAGAAGTGAGAACTCCACTCGAGTTCCAGCTCCTGAGTATATTCCTGGAACCAATATTTTGAGACCCACTATCAATTCCATTCCTTCTTACTCCAGATCTTCCACTAGAACTAAACCACCAGCCAAGCCAAAGCTCAAATCCAAAGTGTTGGAGGTAACTCCAGTGAGTGCCGTGGAAAGTGCCTGGTCAAAGTATCTTAAACATCCAGATGAAAGAATACTCAACATTGGAGCTGTGATTGCCACGAAAATTCCAACCGAACAGTTTGAAAAGAAACATAGAGGACTTATTCATGAATCACCCTTGGGATTCCAAAATAAAAATAAGAGCAACAGTAGCTTTTTGAGCCAGGTAGTTAATGGTAATGGTTCAAGTTTAAGGAGCGGACAAGGATCTCCACAGGAAGAGTTAGAGGACGATACTGACGAGTCGAAAGCCATCTTGGATTACTTTTTAATCGAAGAAGTTCCACCACCGACCTCTGCTTCTAGCGAGAGTTCTACAAATTCGAAGATGCTGAGTAAATTCTTAAAAAGATTTGGTATATCCAAGGACAAAGCGCAGCCCGCAGAACCGGTAAGCCAACATCCTCTAGAAAAACATAGGACGTGTACCATGATTGTTACCAGTCATGGCAGGGCGATGATTTTCTTTAGGAACGACCCGGAAGCGAACTACAGGTTAATCTCTGAGATCAAATTGAACTACTCTTTCATTCAATTCAAGGAAGTTGTTTCCAATACAAGTAGACTTCTGAAAGTTTTGCCTACCACTGGTATCTTTGCAATCCAATCTAGCGTATCGACATTCATGTTTGAAGTAGAGAAGTACGATGTAGCGCCCTGGACTGAGGCATTGGCCAAAGCTCAGACCAATCAGTATGAGCGGATGAAAGCTGAAAAACTGGAATTCAGAGAGAACAAATCTAAGCCTGATACCAAATCCAAGCTGGCCACAAGCTCGCCAAGGCTAATGTCATCACCACAATTCGGGGGCTCCAGCAGTAATAATACGGTTAGAGCTGAATCGTCTTCCAATAGAAAGACCCTGGATACAATGTCACCCACTCAATCGCATCACAGAGAGAGTCTTTTGCCCAATAGAGTCCAACACCGATCTTCAGTCAAGAGAAAACCACCACCTCAGATCAAAAGTGCTCCTGGAGGTGTAGACATGTCTACTGGATTGGGAAGTGCCAATGATGGTGGAATGTTACATGCGGCACAACTAGCGGTTTCCAATAACAGCCATAACCCACTAACTAACAACAGACGATCTAGTTTCACTAAAGAGGAACGGCACGGCAGTCCGGGCGTTCCTAAGGTCCGCAATCCGAACCACCCACAGGCCATTACGACTATGAACTCGAAGTTCTTAGCCAGAAGCCAACGTAAAAAGTAAATTCATATGATTATGTACTTGCATCTATAGTTACTATGTACGTATAAAATCAAATAGGCATTTAGTATACACTTATATAATGTCTTTCGTAATGGCTTAATCTTGTATGTTGCCAAGCCTCCGTTCCTTTGGCCTGCATATGGAGTATAGCTAGTGTGCGATAGGAAGGGAAGAACAGAAAAAGCAGTCACAAGTTTCGTCTAAATGTAGTGCCCAGGCAAGGGTGTGCTCGGTTACACAAAGGGAATTTTGTGTAATTTTTCATTTTGAAGGAGACAATCCATCAAATTTGTGAAAAAAAATTTGCTAAACTTTTTAACCCAAGTTAAATATTATTCATAATGGTCAAATTTGTTAAGGCAGGTAAAGTTGGTATGTAACTCTCCATGAATAAATCAGTCATATGATGTGGTGTTCCTTGTCATTGTCCTTGTTATAAAACGGTGGTGGTGAAGTGAAGTAGAGCTGGGCTGATCCTTGAAGTGAAAATTTGTCTTTTACTCGTAAGATTTAAAGACACAGTTGAAAAACATCTTTTTCAAGTGGAAATGACTTTCTTCATAATGCTGATCGAACCAATACACCAAAGGTCGGTGTACTGAAAGAAAGGTTCTTTGTCTGGAAAGTGAAATTTTTTATCGTAGCCACACACACTTCATACATTGAAACAGAACATCATTTGAAATTTAGAAATTGCAATATACTAACATACATTTAGCTATCATTGTCCGTGGTCGTTTCGCCGGTAAGAAGGTCGTCATCGTCAAGCCTCACGATGAAGGTTCTAAGGCTCACCCATTCCCACACGCCATCGTTGCTGGTATCGAAAGGTACCCATTGAAGGTTACCAAGAACTTGGGTGCTAAGAAGACTGCCAAGAGATCTAAGGTTAAGCCATTCATCAAGGTTGTTAACTACAACCACTTAATGCCAACCAGATACTCTTTGGATGTTGAAGCTTTCAAGTCTTCTGTTACCACCGAAGCCTTGGATGAACCATCCCAAAGAGAAGAAGCTAAGAAGGTTGTCAAGAAGGCTTTCGAAGAAAGATACCAAGCTGGTAAGAATAAATGGTTCTTCACCAAACTCCAATTTTAAGCAAATCATATTTGATTAAAAAAGATGTGGGGTTTATAAAAGAATGAATTAAATATTTTATCATGCATTGGGTTTAAAAAAATACACAATAACTAATGATTTTTTTAAATTTTATGTAGTCCCTTATTTCATGTATATTTACTCGATGTATTTATAATACTACAAAAACAATACGTAAACAATTAATTTAGTGTATTGTCTGCTGTAAATTGTTCATTACGTATTTCTAGATAGTCAATGGATTTCGTGACTCTTTTTGAACTACTGATGAATTTTTCGCTTTCTCATTTACTCTAGATTTAATTAACACTTAACAGAATGTCAGAAAAAGTTGAAGAAGCGGTCCAGAATTTGGATATAAAGAGCAACACAATGTCAACTGAGCAAGTCATCACCCCATGGGAAGTGGAAGGTGCTGTTGTGGACGGTGAGAACCAAAGTATCGATTACGATAAGTTGATTAAACAGTTTGGTACTAGACCGGTTACCAAGGAAACCTTGAAAAAATTCGAAGACATTACGGGGCACGAACCTCATCCTTTCTTGAAGAGAGGTGTATTCTTTTCTGAAAGAGACTTGGATAAGATCTTGGATTTGTATGAACATGGTGAACCCTTCTTCTTATACACTGGAAGAGGTCCTTCTTCTGATGCTCTTCACTTAGGACACTTGGTTCCATTTGTCTTCACTAAATGGTTACAGGATGTTTTTGATGTGCCTTTGGTCATTATGTTAACTGACGATGAAAAATTCTTATTCAAGCCTAAGTTGACCATTGATGACGTGAAAGGGTTTTCTGTTGTTAATGCAAAGGATATTATTGCTACTGGGTTTGACTTGGAAAAGACTTTTATCTTTTCAGACTTGGATTACATGGGAGGTGCATTTTACGAGAACGTTGTTAGGGCATCGAGACAGATCACCTACTCTACGGCCAAAGCAGTGTTTGGCTTCCAAGAAAGCGACTGCATTGGTAAAGTGCATTTCGCCAGTATTCAGATTGCAACTTCCTTCCCCTCCTCCTTCCCTGAGGTGTTAGGTTTACCTGCCAAAACCCCCTGCTTGATTCCCTGTGCCATAGACCAGGACCCATACTTCAGGGTTTGCAGAGACGTAGCTGACAAATTAAAGTTCTCTAAACCAGCTTTGATTCACGCCAAGTTTTTCCCAGCCTTACAGGGAGCTTCCACCAAAATGTCTGCATCAGATACCAATTCTAGCATTTTTGTTACTGACACTCCCAAACAAATCCTGAAAAAAATCAATAAGCATGCATTCTCTGGTGGAAGACAAACCTTAGAAGAACATAGAAAATTAGGTGGTAACCCAGACGTTGATGTGGCCTATCAGTACATGTCTTTCTTCAGCAATGATGATGAAAAGTTGGAAAAGTTGGCCGAAGGTTATAGAAAGGGTGAAATTTTATCTGGTGAAATGAAGAAAGAATGTATTGAGGTCATCACCAAGGCTGTTGGGGAATACCAAGACAGAAGGGCAAAGGTCGATGATGAAATATGTAAGAGCTTTATGACCCCACACAAACTTTCCATCTACACTAAAGAAAGACGTGTACCTGCAAAAGTCAGAGAGAATAAGAAAGAGTCCACTAAGTAAGCCTTAGATGTAAATTATCACTATGTACATGACTTGAATATAATAGTCTATTCGTTACTCGTAGTCAACAACTCTTTCACATTTGTAAGCACAAACAAAAGTTTGTCGAAATCGGCGCTTCCAGCTTCATCACCTTTTCCGAACCATTTTGATGCAATTGAAAGTATCACAGTTTTAGGATCTGACAAATGCTGAAGTAACAACTTTCCGACTTGAGATACCACAACTTGTATTTTGAGGTTATTGTGGTCCCCGACAATTACTCTGGGTTCTATGCCTGTGCTTGAATCTTCATCTTCAAAATTCGTTAAGTTAGAAAGGATGTTAATAGCATGCTGTGAGTTCAATGGGAGTTCTACTGTTGTGTCCGCCACACCATCAACTAGTATATTTAATATTAAAGTGTCTGCTAGTTCAATCTTGTGGAAGGTGAACTCAGTTTCAGAACCTGGATACAGTCTCGTGAACTTTGTGTTGAATTTCGGGGTTTCCATTACAGATAAATTTCCAAAATGCGAGTGTCTTCGTGTACCCATGAACTGTGGTTGGCTCCCTTTTAACAGATGGTGAGAAAAATGTCATTCATTGGTAGGACTCGGGGCTTTTCCGTTGTTCATAAATGAGGAACCGAAAGCAGATGAATTTGCCTGCCTCTCCTTCTAAAATACAGGCTGGCTTCTTTGCTCCTCAATTTTGAGGTTCATATTGTAAATTTTACTAATTATATATATACAAAGCATCAACTTCTACAATGAAAATTGATTCTGCTGTTACAAACTATAGAAAAATACCATGGTTCAGTTCAAGGCAGTTCGATGAGTTCGATGTATTTTAAACTTCGCCCCCAATAATGCAAGATCAATAAAGTCAAATGGAATTCAGCACTGGTGGAATGTGCAATTAAGTAATGGCTCATACTCCCAGAGAGTGTCAAACCATCAGAACTACGCTGTTCGAGAGAAAGAACAATGGAGACTGCAAATATATCAAATAGAGACTTCTGACGTTAAACGTCAAATCCGTCTTCGAAAAACAAAAAGACTAATGATTTGTTAATGATTTGTAAGAGTTACATAACCTAATAGACAGCTTTTAGTGCCCGGATCTTTTTCTCAGTCAGCTTCTCGAACTGAAAATTTCTACCAGATTGGGTATATATTCAGCAGCCCATCCTGATAATTTTGAATTATTCTTAGTAGGCATGCCTGAAATATTCACGCCTATACCAGAGGCCATCCAAGCCTTCAAAAATGGAGAATTTTTGATTGTCATGGACGATGAAGATAGAGAAAATGAAGGTGACTTGATTATCGCAGCTGAACTTACCACCCAAGAAAAAATGGCTTTTCTCGTTCGTTACTCGTCGGGATACGTGTGTGCCCCATTATCACAGGAAAGAGCTGATGCTCTAGAGTTGCCACCAATGCTTGCCAACAAGACAGACAAGCATGGCACAAATTATACTGTTACTTGTGATTATGGTATTGGTACTACAACAGGCATTTCCGCACACGACCGTGCTTTAACTGCAAATAAATTAGCTGACCCCACCTCTAAGCCAGATCAATTCATCAAGCCAGGTCATGTCTTACCTTTAAGGGCTGTTCCAGGTTTATTAAAGAAAAGGAGAGGTCATACTGAGGCCGCAGTCCAGTTGTGCGAGTTGTCCAACTTACAGCCAGCCGGAGTGATTTGTGAATTAGTCAGAGATGAAGATGGTTTGATGATGAGATTAGATGACTGTGTCAAGTTTTCGGAAGCTCATAACATCAAGCTTATCAACATCAAACAATTAGTCGAATATATCTAATATATCTAATAGACCAGACTGTGTACTAATGAAAAAAATGTATACTAACACTATGATTATTGTAAAATTAATTGTGCTCTCCTCTTTCCAGTAACGTTATCCTTGATAGACCTGATTTCTACCTTTACACTATCGAATACACCGATTCTTCTTTTGTTTTTCTTGAGGTCAGTGAAATGTAACTCGAATTTCTCTTCGTCATAAATGGCAGTGTTGAGGTCTCCAAGATCTTCTAATCTGATTAAGCCTTCAATACCAAATTTAGGCACCAAAACCACTATACCGTTACTAAAACATTTGATGACATAACCTTCCTGAATAGATTCATTTTGCTTCATGACTTGTCCAACGTAGTACTCAATACTAGCTCTACCAGCGAATTGAGCATTTCTATGACGTTTGTTGATATTCTTGACAATCAACTCCATTTTGTTTTTATCTCTATGGCTCGAAGCTAAGTCCTCATACCCAATAGCCCCAGCAAGCTGTCTATGGACCACGACATCACAGTATCTTCTGATAGGAGAAGTGAAATGGGTATAAATATCAACAGCTAAACCGTAATGCTTGAAATCAGAGTATCCTAGGAATCCAGAAGGAAAGTATTCAGCTGCCATCATACACCTAGTAGACATAATTCTAACCAAAGTATTGAAGTATTCATCTTTAGGATCAATACAGTTATCCAAGGAGTCTGCTAACGCTTTAGAGTTTTCCAACGAAATTTGCATGCCATTTTTACGAACGTTCAACATTTCGTTCAATTGTTCGAAATTGGACGCTGGTGGTGGAGCATGTCTTCTCAACATGGCAGTTTGTGGATAAGCATCATAAATCTTTCTTGCAACAGAAATGTTAGCAAACAACATGAATTCTTCAACCAACGAATTGGTTTCAAGAAGCTGTTTGATCTCAACTTCTCCGGGATCAGAAGTCTCGCTGTCCATATGGACTTTGACTTCAGGAGAAGCCAAGTTCAATGCACCAGCATCCAACCGTTTTTGCTTCAATTTCTTCGATAAGCTTAATAGTATTCTCATAGACTTTGTGAGTTCATCATTTTGCAGCTTGTCATCTATCCTCTTTTGGGCGTTTTCGTAAGAAAATGCCTCTCTAGATCTGATAATAGACTTGGTAAATTCAACCTTGACAATGCTAGCATCTTCATCCACCTCCCAGATAACGGAAAAGGCATATCTGTCAACATATGGTTTTAAAGAACAAAGGTTAGTACCCAAAAGCATTGGTAACATATCGATTCTCCTATCAACCAAATATACCGAGGTACCTCTGGCGGCACCCTCCGCGTCCAATGGGGTATTTGGCTTAACGAAGTGAGTAACATCAGCGATGTGAACACCGACTTCATAATTACCGTTTGGCAATTGCTTGGCATGTAAAGCATCATCAATATCCACACAGTTTGGAGGATCTATGGAACAGACCAATTTGTCTCTTAGGTCTTTTCTATTCTTTAACTGCTCATCACCATTGTCCAAGTTTTCTGGGACTTTCCAGTTGTCGCCTTCTTTTGGTAAACAGTTTAAGACGTTCGTTGCAAAAGGTCTATATTCAACGTCATGTTCGAGTAAAAGAGCTTCAGTCTCTGCCTCAGTTCCTTCGATGTCACCAAGGGATCTCACGAAATGTCCCAGTGGGTACTTAGAAGTAGAATCCCAAGAATCAACGGATATCACAATTCTTTTACCCAATAATTCTTTAGCTCTTCTTGTTCTAATTCTTACTTTGGGCAAGACTGTATCCATCAAGATAACAAAGCAGGATCTGGAAGCATTACCGCTGTCGTCAGCTGATACAGATGTAGGTGCAATTTGTCCCACGTAGTATCTCCATGATCTTCTGATTACACTCACGATCTTAGCAGTTGGCTGAAGTTTCTGGTCGGCATCCACTTTGTCAGAAGAGGCCATACTGATGGCCTTCGAAGCTTCTTGGGCGAGAAGAATACGTTCTTTATCAGGAATGATACCATTTTGAGCGTCATCTTCGTCATCTGGATTATCGTTATCGTCAATAGAACCTTCCTCCACAATTGTCGAGGAAGGAGTCTTCCATTTATCTTGAGATAATAATTCAACAACCACCAAGTCACTATTGAATGCTCTGTTGAGGTTTTTGGTCCCTGAGATCAAAAGTGGTTTCTTAAAGTCCCGCACTTGAACTGTGCCTTGTAAGAAGTTATACTTGGAAATGTTCAAGACACCTTTGAACAAAGTCTTATTCTTAAGACCTCCCATGACTCTGGCCTCTGAATAGTACTCTTGATACTTCGTTTCATCCTTGAATTCAGTAAAAGTCTTGTTATCTTCAGGGATCAATTCTCTAAGATGTTCACCATTTGGTAACATCTCGACGTAGTCAATCAACGATTTGGCATCAATGCCTTCAGCGGCAGCCTTTTCTCTAGAATCCTTGTCATTACACACAAATACTATTTTGATCTTTTCAGAGGCATTGTTGTCGTTAATATGGCTATTGTACCAACTAGCCACCTTTCTAATAGCTCTATCGTTTCTGTCATTCATACTTTCGCCCTTAATCCTTGCAATATGAGTACCTTCATGAAATTCATTATGGAAAACAATGAATCTTTTCTCTTCAGCTTTGACCAATGTTCTTAATCTTTGATAGATAGGGAAGGATATGTTTTTAACCTCTTCAAGAACAGTTTGGGGCACAATCACGTCGTAAAAACATTCGGGATTTTCCAACAAGTCAGCGGCCTGCAAAACGATGTTTGTGTCCAACACAGTGTAATGCCTGATTCCTTGCAATTTTTCAGGCACATCAGAGAGTTGGATGTTTGGGGTTTTACCTTCTGGGTCCTCTTTAACTAATTCTGCGCATTTATTGCAAGCTTTCGAGTAACAAAGGATATCATCACGAAGGTAATGCTCTCTCACAATCTTCGTAGCACCACCTCTCCTGGACATTACGAAGACTTTGGAGGTCACCGTGAGTCCGCTGGACAAGCGCTTTTTGTCAGATGCCATGGTTAGTGAGTTGTAGCTCTACAAAATTTCGCAGAGATGCGATGGATTGAGAAGTGAGAGTTGGTTATAGTAATATTTTTATAGTGCTTATGTACATATTGTCATGATACAGGATGCGTTATATAAATACATACGGAGACCCATTCACTGTATCGTGATGGAAATGATGCAAGTTTTCTAATTCAGATATCTCCAAAAGATCCGCTGGTGATCTCGTTCTTTAGTTTAACCATAACCTCTTGTTTGGGCTTTTCCAAATTTTGAAAGTCCGCATCGCTTAGATCCTTCACTGTTCTCAATAAAGTGACCTGGTCAGGCGTGAGTTTCTCTATTTTCTGTTTTCTTCTGTTGACACATATCTCTACTGTTGCCGGCTTGGTTACGTTCAAAAGTAATGAGGTTTCTACTAACGCATGAGATAGTTGAGGACACTTTTCTAGCAATTTTTCCATCAAGATTGGATTCGTCGAACACATGTCTTTGGCTTCTCTTAGGATCTGCATGGCTGTATGCTCATCTAACGTGCTTAGTATACCTGATACAGCTTGAGATGTGGTTTGTTGAGGGAAGAGCTGAACACCCAAGGGCAAAGATGGCAACTTTTCAGTTTCAATACCAGCATCAAAGCTCTGAGTTTCATTGGATAAAGAACACTTGAGGTTCCTATTACCAATGGAATAGTTGTTTAGATTTCTAATGGCAGAAGCAGCCGTTTCGGCATCACTATATTTGACAAACGCATACCCTTTAGATTTCCCACTGACGGGGTCAAAAAGCAACCGCAAATCGTCTACTGGCCCTACAGATTTAGCAATCTCCAAGACCTGCTCTTCAGTGTAATCGTAAGGGATGTTCCCGATATACACATTATTGTTTGTCATATTTGCAATATACAATTGGACTTTTCATTTCTTCGCACTGTGTATGAAAAACTTTATCTAAGACACTTTTCACCATGGAGCCAAAGGAGATCAGGTCGATTATATCGAACTTGGAGAAGTCATCTGACGACGTGACAATCTTGAAGTTATTAAACATCTTAAGCGATGGCGTCAAACCTTCCGAAAAATTATTGAGAGAAACAAAAGTTGGGGTGGCTGTAAATAAGTACAGGTCCAGCTCGAACACGGAAATCAGCTCCTTGGTAAAGAAGATGATCAGAACTTGGAGAGAGATGGTTCAAGCAGAGAAGAACAGAAAGAAAAGCTCTGATTCCAAACCGGCATCTGGAATCGCAACCCCCACTAAAGAGAATAAGTTTCATTCGGGGCCAAGGAACCCAAAGATTGATGGAGTCAGTACTGCTATCTATGAGGACTCCACCAGAAATGCGTCTATCACGGCTTTGTACACGGCATTGGCAATCGAGAGAGGTGATGCGAGTGACCACATTTTGTCTGTAGCCAAGAACATTGAGTCGGAGGTTTTTAAGGATGAGTATCTGAAAGTAGCGGATGGCTACAGAAACAAATTGAGAACGTTTGTCATGAACCTTAGAAACAAGAAGAACCCCGAGTTAAGAGATAGGCTTCTCTCTGGTGCAATTGAACCGAAAAAGTTTGTTCGAATGAGCCCCAACGAGATGGCTCCAGAAGCTTTAAAGAAAGAAATTGAAAAGTTACATAAACAGAACCTTTTCGATGCTCAAGGTGCCACAGAAAAAAGAGCTGTAACAGATAGATTCACGTGTGGTAAGTGTAAGCATAAGAAGGTGAGTTATTATCAAATGCAAACCAGATCTGCGGATGAACCTTTAACTACCTTCTGTACCTGTGAGAACTGTGGTAACAGATGGAAGTTCTCTTAAGTAGGTCACGGCCTTTATATTGTAGAATAGCGTTAGAACGGTTGGTTTTTGAAGCAATTGGTTTACACAGTTGGCGTTAGAATTAAGCCTTGTATTTATACTATATAATTTATTGACTCAATAAAGTTGAATTATGATTAGACAAAAGAGTTGTTCTTGGCCAAGAAAGAGATCAAGTCGACCTTGGTGACAATTTGAATTGGCTTGTAGCCACTGTCAGTGATAATAGCGTTAGAGTTAGTTTCAAAGAACTTGTTGAGCAACACTAATGGGGTGTCTAAAGTGATTGGTTCGTACTTTCTCTTCAAGTAACCAGATTGCTTAGCAATAGTGAAAGATTTTTCAAAGTCAGCCAACTTTCTGAAATCAATAATCACAGATTTGATAGAGTTCGTCATTTGAATCTTCTTGGAAGAAAGAGCTTTTAAAATAGAAGATAAGGTAACTAAACCGACTAAGTTTCCAGAAGTGCTCAAAACTGGCAATTGGTCGAAACCGTTAGCTTGTAATAAATTGAAAGTCTTCTCGACAGTGTCAGCCAAAGTGACAGTGACAACTGGTGCCTTGTCTTTAACCAAGTCATTGATGGTCTTCGAAGCCAAAAACTTGTCTTGTTCGTTAGCAGATTCATTTGCTTCTTCGACTTCAAACCCATTGGTTTTCATCCATTCGTCATCAGCGAACTTGGACAAGTAAGATCTAATGGAGTCAGGGAAAACAACAACAACAGTGTCAGCTTCGGTTAAGTCCTTTGCCACTTGCAAAGCAGCTTGCAAAGCGGAGCCGGAGGAACCACCGACCAAAATACCTTCTTCCCTGATGATTCTTCTCGCCAACTTGAAGGATTCAGCATCGTCAGTCTTAATCCAGTTGTCAACTTCCTTCCTGTCCAAGACATCTGGAATAAAGTCATAACCGATACCTTCGACAAAGTAAGGGTCAGAGGAGGAGTTAAGCGATTCCGGAACAGCCAAGATAGAACCCTTTGGATCAGCTCCCGTGATTTGGATCCTTGGGTTCTTCTCCTTCAAGTATTGAGAGATACCGGTAATGGTACCACCGGTACCGGCACCTGCGACCAAGTGGGTCACCTCACCTTTGGTCTGTTCCCAGATCTCAAATCCTGTACCATAGTAATGAGCTTTTGGGTTGGCTTCGTTCGAGTATTGGTCAAGAATCACAGCATTAGGGATTTCCTTCTCCAACTTTCTGGCAACACCAATGTGGGACTCTGGGGCGTCCCATGCAGCTTCAGTAGGGGTTCTGATGATCTCAGCTCCTAAAGCCTTCAAGACAGACACCTTCTCATTAGACATCTTTTCAGGTAAAGTGATGATGGTCCTATAGCCTTTGACAGCAGCAACCAAGGCTAAACCGATACCGGTATTACCGGAAGTAGGTTCGATCAAGGTGTAGCCTGGTTTGATTCTACCAGTTTTTTCTGCTTCCAAGATCATATTTTTAGCGATTCTGTCTTTGATAGACCCACCAGCATTAAATAACTCAACTTTGGCGTAAATCTTGGCCTTGATACCCAAGCTTTGGGGTATCTTGTTCAACTTGATCAATGGAGTGTTGCCAATCAACTCTAATACATCTTCAGTGGCGGCTGGAACGACAGGCATGGTATGAATGTGTGGTGTTTGTAAATGTGGGATGAGCTTGGCTTTTTCGCGATGCGGCGTTCCGATGCCAACTGTGGACTGGCTGCAAAATATAGTCAGGAATTGGCTGAGAACTATATATGGAGCATGGTTGCATTATTGACTACTTGAGTGAAAGTATTTATGTGTTTTATGAATTAAGTTGTATCTAGTTCTATTGCGCTTTATAATTTAAACTACATTAGTGTCACTACGCACTGATAATCTTACACTTGACCACGTCCGCATCCTGGCCCGGTACGCCTTTGGTGAAGTCAAACACCAGAAACATACCCTTTCTATCGGCAACATACACTCTTCCTCCATCAGCAGAAAATGTGACGGCAGCAGCTTCCACACACCGCTCGGCATTCGCAACCTCTCCCAAAAGTACAACCACTTTCTTGGGCGAAACATTGAGATTCAGTTGGGAATAGAGCGTCGACACAAGGTAGACCTTCCCATCTTTATCCAAAAAAGCCAAAGCATCCCTCCTAGGCAGAAGAGCTACTTTGTGAATAGACCATCCAACTTCCGGAAACTTGAGAATAATCACAGATGCCTTGATGTTGGTAATACCGTATTCGTCGTCTTCGTGTTTACTGTTGATGCTACTTTCAATGGACAAGGCATCAGATATACGCCTTATAGGCGAAGAATCGATCGTGGACCCATCGAGTCTTAACATCACAGGCGCTCTTTGCTGGAGCGAACACGAGGTTAATATCACAGTATTGGGGATAACTCCGAACTTAGCGTCAGTGATCCCTTCGTTATCCATCATCAAAGCATCATCGTCGGAGTTTTCGTTCTCCGAGTCATCATGCAAAAGTCCATCGGATTTCTTTCTCTTGGAAGACCGGTGGACACTAGAATCAGCCCATATGAGCCGGGGCTTGCGATAGTTATCCGAGCCAGTGCTACGTAAACGGATGACAAGATACCGGGACTCCCAAACTGTGCAGCACATAATATGCGTTGCGGTAGCATTAAAACTAATGAGCTTAATTGGGTCACGGTACGGAATTGTAATAGTTATTGGCTCCACTGACCCGATGATCCGATTGCCTGAAGTCGACCTCACAAGCTTATGTAGCACTACAAACGGCTGTTCCTTACCCGTTAGCCTTTCTTTTGCTGTTATCCCGCATGCAATCAACGGAGCACTGTGAGATACAGCAATACAACGAATTGGAAAGTTGGTGATATATGTGTAGACTGGTTTACCCAATTCATGAGGTAAGCTTGTTTTCGATATATTAAATGCCCGCATAACACCTTTTGTTCCTGAAATCACCAAAAAGTCTGGGCTCAATTGACAGCTCAATTGTTCCCACAGCAGAAGCTTCTTTTTATGCTCCGCATCGGCAGACATAGAGTCAGGCTGGCTGTTTCCAGAGAACTCATTCCTTATCACCACTTCCAGACCGTAATCATCACGGAGCTCTGAAAACAGAGGCCCGTACTCTCCAGACAGTCTTCCACAACAAACAAGTGTTGGTTTATATTCTGGTTCACCCAGGAGCTCGTGCACTTCCCAGCGTTTTTCGGTGATCAACACAAACCGAGTGATCTCTTCACCAGTTACAAAGTCCATGTAAGTGATAATATCACTCGCAATGAACCTGGTGATCTTTTTAACTGAAAATAGATTGGCAGAGAATAATTTTGCCAGTTGGGTTTGATGAATGGTTAGCTTTCTATGGAAGGGGAAACATTTACTGAAATTGTACTCTTTTTCCTCACTGAGGTTCGAAATAAGCTCATCTTCGTACCTTTTACGTGTCAGATCCTGTACCAGTTCAGAGAGAGTCTCTACAGGGTCCAAGGGAATGTTTCTAGATGGAGAGACTGACAATGAACCCACACGGCTCAGTTCCAGCAGAGGTAGGGGGTTTATATCAATTGGTTTCGTTTCGGTTGGAAGGGTTTCGCCTGTTGTCGCTTCTTTAGCATATTTGTAGAACAATCCAATGAGATCCATCTGCTCACCACTGCGCTCGCTAGGAGTATCGGAAGCGGTCTTGGCACTTCGTTTGGAAGACGATTTCCTTCGTGACCTGACAGCAGGCTCATGGCGATGCTGGCTGATAATTGTGTGCAATTCCCTTAACTGCGTGATAGGTTTCAAGAAAGATACATTAGGGGTGAGACAATCGGGGCATGTTGCAACTCTATTTGAGTCGGCGAGGAAAAAGAAATAGGCCTCTGACACAACGCAGCCGCAGGTAAGAACTGCGGCATCTGGAGTCAACGAGGAAGGGGAGTCCGAGCCTGGAAGTTTCAAGAGCAGTTCTAAAGTAGACACTTTAACCCTTTCCATAGTGCTCGCTTTGATGCAAAACTAGAGAAAAAGACTATGAAAAAGTAGATAAAAAAGGTTTCAAAAAGTAGTGGATAACCGATATACTAGTACGTAAAAGATTACACCTATATTACACTACCAAGAACTACCGAACCAAGTATATTAACCATATTTTACACATATTTGTCGCTAAACTACTTCTCCTCCGCCTGACCCCTAATGGTCTGCACTCTAGTCATAGATAACTGGCTAGCCAAATGCTTAAGACCGTTCGATTTTCCCGTACCATTTCCCACCACATCAATATCATTGTACTGTTGTTTTTTGTCACTGTTATTCTCGGTATCACTCTTGTCTTGATGTTCAAAGTTGAGAATCGCAGGTTGACCCAGATCGGGCCCGTCTATCGTCAACAACTTAGCTGATTCAGTCTCGTCAACGGCTGAATCGTCGATTTCAAGATCTTCGTTAACACCGTAGTTAAAAAACGAGTAAAGCACGTTGGTGAACTTACCAAACGCTGCGTTAAATGCCAGTACCGCCCCGCCCCGCTGGTCGTGAACGTTCACGGTACTCTCATCGTATACGGGTTTCAACATTAACACCGCACGAGGACAAAGTTCGAGCTCAGTAAGAGCCTTGTCCTCGTCTTCCGAAGAGTAAGTGATCCTTGGAATCAGGGGCGTCTGGAAAGCATACCTGGTAGGATGTAAAGCATCCGGCTGAGCAAACGAGGGCATGGCCTCAGAGCGTATGATCTCAACGTTCGATTCAGTGTCGAGCCATGTCCTCACATCGTTAAGGGTATCTTCACTACTGAATTCATGTTTGGCACTAGACCCATCAAAGAACCTAAAAGCGATTACACAGGGTGTGGGGGTGTTTTTGTCACCAGAAGAAGAGGCAGTGAGCTCTACGTCATTTTCACCGTTGTCCATATAACCAGCAGTGCTATTCTCGATTATACCAGCTAACCGATTAGCAAATTCGTCACTATTGACGGGACAGAAGTCCGACACCCGTTTCCCGTTCTTCAAGATGAATACGTGAGGAGGAGCAAACTCGCCGAGGAGCAGTTCAAAGTACTCAAGCTCAGGGGTGTTGGGGAGTAATTTCATAGCAACGAAGTGGGACTTGATGTATGTCAACGCATTATTTGTAAACATGGGGTGGCTTCCAGAGGATTTGGCCGTGTAGAGAAGCAAAGGCTTGTCCTGGAGCCGGGACAACCTCACTGCGGTCTGTGGAGAGGCAGTGAATATATCCGCCGATTGGGTTTTCATTGTTTGCAATGAACACAAGATTGGGGTGTTGATATATATTTGCTGTTAGTGTGAAAGTAAAAAGTTTATTCGCATCGGTCATAAAATTATACGCTGCGCATGGTTTCAATTGTTAGACACTAGCGGGGACCTGACAACTTTGACCTTAGTAATACTGACTTGATTTATAAACTGATACTCTACGGCTTATTGTTGATTCTATGTACTCTTCTTCGAATGGTAGCCGCCTCCGGGCTAGCTGCTAAGGATCGCTTTGTTGTAGCCCCCTAGACCTCCCATTCACCCTTTGTTCCCACTATCGCGCCGCTGCAACAAAGGTCGTTCTCCTCACACGACTCGTTTCGCGTGTGTGTTGATGTTGGAACTACACCTATGGAAGAAAAGGCGAATATCGGCGTCGCCGTGCGAGTGCGGCCATTGGTTAAACGGGAAATTGTTCAGCACGGTGATGGTGCACAGTCGCTTGTGGAAATGCCCCCCGAGAGCCCTGGCTCGGTCGTCTTGAACGGCCCTCATTGTGCCAAACAGTTTAAATACGACGACTCGATCTGGTCTTTTGATGCGGGCCTCGGCGGATGTGTAGATAACAAAGGGTTCTACAACAAATCAGGCCCGCCATTGGTGGAACACTTCTTTCAGGGATTCAACGTGTGTCTTCTTGCGTACGGCCAGACAGGGTCCGGTAAGACATTTACTATGATTGGGGAAGACCACGACCCCGGGTTTATCCCGCTCTTGGTCAAGGACATTTTAAGTTACAGGACCCGGTTGGTGGATGAGAAGGTCAACTGCGAAGTCAAGCTCTCGTACATGGAGGTGTATAACGAGACGGTTCGGGACTTGTTGTATCTGGGGAAAGACCGCAGATGGAGAGTGCGAGAACACCCTGAAACAGGCCCCTACGTAGATAATCTACGGGAGTTTAGTATCACTACGTATGAAGACTTTGAAAAATTGCTTCGGGCAGGAAACAGAAACCGTGCTGTAGCGTCTACGGGTATGAATGATAAGAGTTCTCGGTCGCATGCCGTGTTGAATTTGTACCTCAAACAGACTAGATTTGCCTCTGACGGTAGCACTTTCGGAAGTGCTTCAACAGAAGTTATATCAAATATCAAACTTGTGGACTTGGCAGGTTCTGAAAGGTTTGATAAAACTCAGATTTACGGAAAACATGATAGAATGAAAGAGGGCAGCCTCATTAACAAGTCATTGTCCGTTTTGGGTAGGTGTATCAACGTCTTGTCAAAGAACACTACCACTGGCTCAGGTGATGTCATTCCCTACAGAGATTCTATCTTGACGTACCTCTTGAAGGAGAACCTTGGGGGCAATTCGAAGACGATGATGGTGTTCTGTATATCTCCATTGGACTACGAAGAGACACTTCAGACGCTCGACTATGCCACGAGAGTAAAACAAATCCAAACCAAGGCCAAGGCCAACCAGTATAAGCTTGCAGACGTTAAAATGGACTGGGATTCCATCCACAGGGCTGACCAGTCTGTGGTGGAGAGCCTCAGGGAAGAAATTCTCCTGTTGACTGCAAAATTAAATGATAATGAGAAACTGGAGTCTGAGAAATTAGGCCCGTTGGTTTCTTATCTCGAGAAAGAGTTGAGCAGGGCTAATTTCGAAAACAGGTACATGACGAAGAAGTTGAAGCAGAAGGAAGAGCAGATAGAGGAATTGACGTCACACAGCCAGTACATGCACCAGCTTCTCGTTGATACCATCGAGCAGCACAACCGCACAGACCTGGAGGAGAAGCATAATCACATTGCCCAGTCGATGGCTGGGTTGAGGGGCCAGCTAGAGCAGCATCACAATGAGATGTCGTCGTTTTTACAGGATTTCGACCCGACAAACATCTTGAGTACATAGGCACCAGCTGCATAACGTAATATAATATATTTCGCGACGTCTGAAGTGAGATTTTCACTTTTCATCATGGCAGAGTTCTTGAACTACACGGTTGACTTGTTTCTCAAGGACGGATCCATCTCGTCCGGAAAGATCTCCAGTGTTGATGGAGCACACATACAGCTTTCTGAAGTGGCTCAATCCACCCGGCCCGGTCAGAAGCTTTCGTCTATCGAAGTACAAAACTCGTCTATCGCAGACTTGAAAGTCACAAAGCTTCCACCTGACTTTATCAAGAACATTAAGAAAAGTAAGAGCAGGAAGGAAAAGACCATGACTAAGACAAAGAGTAAGAAAGATGATGAAGTCGCTGGGTTGGAGAAGAATGATGTCAAAATGGATGCCGACTTTGATTTTGCTGCTAATTTGGCCATGTTTGATAAGCAGACAGTCTTTGATGATTTCCATAAAAAAGATACAACAAAGCCCGAACACAGATTGGTTGGCCACAATAAGGTCGATAACGTGCGTAAAGAGCACGACAAATTCAGAAATGATGAAATGGTATTAGGGTCTGGAAAATTAGATAACTGGGACATGATTGGGAATTTGGATAAAGACGTCCATAGAAATGCCTCTGTCACCGGTAGATCTACCCCGGTCCCTGACCTATCAGCTGGAGTCAACAAAAACTTCTTCTTGACCAATTCAAGTACCGGTAACTCAGTCCCTGTGTGTTCTCCAATTCAATTGTTGGATATAGAAAGAATTGCATCAGAATCCTTTGCACACACCCCTGAATTAATGGCTGAAGTGTTTTCTACCAATTTGTCGTTGTACATTAACCAGAAGGTGTTGGGTGGTGCCAGTAGATTGAACCCCAATAATCATAATCTTCCACCACTTGTGCTTCTCTTAATCGGAAGCGAAAGATGCTCAGCCAGAGCTTTTGCGTTAGGTCGCCATCTTACAAACCACGGAGTGCGTGTATTGGCATTCATAACCAAGCAGGATATGACGGACACTACGTACTTGGCCCAAAAAGAGCTCTTCCAGCAAGCTGGAGGTAAGGTTTTATCTCAGTCAGTGTCGGAATTATTGCATGTGTTGAACCACCAGTTGGACACGCCGGTGGAATTGATCATTGATGCTTTACAGGGCTACGATGATCACTTGGAAGACATTTTCTATGAGCCTGGGGAACAAGCATCCATCAAAGAGTTGATTTCTTGGTGCAACGAGCCTCGTCAAGGCGGAAAGGTTATGTCGTTCGATATTCCTTCTGGTATTGACGGTGGATCTGGAACAATAACAAACCCTCTATTGGTTAACACCAACTACTGTGTATCGATGGGCTTGCCTATAGCAGGTATTCTTCACGCATACCGGAACGAGTCTTTGCGAGTGGATATAGATAAGGAAATAATACACCTTTTGGTGGATATTGGAATTCCTAATAAGGTGTATCAGAAGAAGTCGAACTTGCGGAGGTTCGATAAGGTTTGGTATGGAGCTGAAAGTGTAGTGACGATGAGCTTGGTTGAGAAGCTGGACTAGTGTATAGGTGGACTGGTGTATAGGTGGACTGGTGTATAGGTGGACTACTGTATAGAAGTCCGAGTAGTAATAAAATGACCATTACAAGTGAAGTAGTATGAAGTAGAGTAGTAGTGGAACTGGTGTCCGGTACCTTGGATATAGGCTGTGCACCAGGGGAACCAGATGTCGGTCTTTGTAGAATAAGAGTAAAGCTTACCGAGTCTTCTGATACACACACGACCCATTTGTTTTTCAAGCGAAAAATCTATACTGAAAACCTCACCAAATCGACTTAATAGCATGTTTGGTGGAAACAATGCCAACAAGAACGGCTGGGGTCAGTCGACTGGCTTTTCTGGTGCCCCACTGCTGAGTGCGAGCGCAGGATCTACGGGAGGTAGCAACTTGTTTGGCAACTCCAATTCTACTCCTGCTTCTACTACCGCTCCTCCTACAGCCAATGGGGGTGGGCTTTTTGGCAATAGTTCGAATCAATCGAGGCCCTTATTCGGAGATTCTACCTTGAGAAACTCTGGAAACAGTTGGGGATCATCAGGTTTAAACAACACCACGTCTGGACTCAGTTCGCTCCCTACAAATACATCTACAAATCCTACGGCGAATACCAATAGCTCAAATCAATACGTTTCTAGTTCAATTTTCCAAGGAATTCCAACAGATTATGAAATGCCCGCATCCATAACTGGGGACTTGTTCAATGAACCGGAAATGTCCTCGAAACAACCTTCGAAACTGTTCTTCATCCCCGCTGAACCATCTCAAACAGCTACCAAAAACGATTCTTCATTCATCTCAAGAATTGCAGGTAAGCTCAACATATTCAGATCAGCTTACTCATATGATGAAAGACAAGAGAAAGGCCGTGGGATCTTCGCTTCGAATGATTTCCCCAGCTCTATCGCAGGACCATCTCGTAGCAAAGACTCCAAGAACAGAATCACCAAGCCAGTCAAATTCAGTCTGATCGAAGCAAGATCAACAAATGAAGCTAAGAAGTTGATAATAAAAACAAATCCTTTGAAATTCCATTTGATCAACGCAGATAAAGTATTGGATCCTAAAAGAAAGAGAGTCATTACATCTTTGGTGTCCTCCGACAAGCTACTCGATGAAGAGCCCGAAGATAACGACTCAGATATAGATACTTCCAGCACCTTTGATAAGGTCAAACTAGACAACCACTCCAAGTTCATCAAGGGCACAAATGCTAGTGCTATTCCCAGCTCGCACCCGTTAATCCAAGGTGAGATTCAAGAAGGTTCTTACTGGTCTTCGCCAGCCATACGCGAGTTATCCACATGGTCGTTGAAGGACTTATCCGGCATTGATAACTTCATAATTGGTCGCAAAGGCCACGGTCAAATTGCATTTAACCTCCCCGTTGATTTATCGGATATGAAAAGGCGGTGCAACGAGGATCACAAGGAGCTTGAAGACGTGCTCTTCCACGAAACGGTAGAAATAGGTGTAAAGTACGTCAAAGTGTACAAGGATGTCGAGAACAAGCCTCCGCAGGGGTTCGGTATGAATGTTCCTGCTACCATCACATTGGAGCACATCGAACCATCCAAAGGTAAAGACTTGAACGCATTTATCACATTGTTGAAGCAGAAAGAAGGTATGGAATTCGTCACGTATGATCCAATCATGTTTGTGTGGATATTCAAAGTAGAGCATTTTAGTATTTGGGGATTAGTCGATGAGAATGGCAATGAAATCACTCATGATAGTAACAGTTCACACGAAGGCTATTTCAAAGATTTGAAAGCACAAAAGATCAGCCAAGAAACTAATGGGCTTCCTGGGAACTGGGGAGTTGGAGCCGATGAATCAATATTGAATTACAAAAAGAACTTATTGACGAATGAAATAGATTCCCAAATTGGCATTTATCGTGAGTCGCCCACTGATAGATTATCCAATGCCGTTGTCAATAACGACGATATATTGTCTGATGACATGGTTCAAGATTCGGAGCCTAAACGTGTGAGAGAGAACTATGAGTACTTGAAACAATTGGTGAGTGTCTTACCTACAAAAGTAGACCTTCTGGAAATAGTTCAAGAACGAGTTTATGAACCCGAAGTTGATGATGACTCTGCGTTTGAGGCCATCCAACCGAACCCAAACGTGGCTGTTTCGGACGACTGGCTTGTTCAACTACACTTGACCAATGACTTGAACTCTGCTTTGGCCATCCCCAGCAATTCCATCAAAATCGACGATAATGGTAAACTCAAATTGGAGCTGGTTGATGCTCTTTTATTTGGCAACCTGGACCAGAGTGCTGAATCGAGTAAAGAGGTTTCCACCCCACTGATAGAAACTGATGATGTCAAAATAGCTGATGTCATCCCTGAGACAGGCAACAGAGATGTTTTGATCAAGGACATCTCACAACTTTTATCACGATTATTATCGAATACCAATTTCCAAAAGCGTGCTAATGGCCTTTTCAAGGTTGTTACTTCCAAAGCTAACTTTGCCAACTTCAGCAGCTTGCAGTTGTCGCCAGAAGTGCTCGATGTGATCAAACTCAGTTCTGCATTATTTGATACTATTGAGTCCAAACAAGACGAAATGGAAGATATAACGATATCAGTCTACCTCGCGTCTTTGAGACAGAGAGAAATAATTGTTTCATGGTTGAAGAAATATAACGATGAAACTGTAAAAGCCTTATTAGCCGCAGCTGAAGACCTGTTTGACAAGATATTCATCCACGTTTGCGCTGGTAATGTCAAGCAAGCTATTTCATTGGCCATGGAAACCAAGAACAACCATTTGGCCTCCATATTGACATTTGTGGATTCTAACTTTGATGGGATCAAGAAAATGGCCAAGTCTCAAATAGAAGAGTGGGAGAACAATGACTTTATCCCAAGAAACTTGATAAAGATTTATAAGTTTATTGCTGGTGATTTTGAAGAAGTCTTAGCTGATTTGCCATGGAATCTCCGCCTTGTGAGTAAAGTTTACTACCAGGACTCCAGCATCACGCTTCACGACGTGATTGGTGAGATCACACAGGATATAAAAGAAGATGCAAGCGTTGTGGAGGTATTGAGGTTCTACTATAAAAGCCATACCTCTGGTGTAGAAAGTGCATTAGACTCGATCAAGTCATCCAGTTTGCATATTTGGATAAAGTGGATGTTGCTTAGAATGCTAGGCGAAGGACTTGATGATAACATAACATTGAAATTTGGAAAGTTGGCTGAGCAGTTAGGGCTCTGGAAAGAGTCCTTGTATATATACGCCCACCTTCTCAACGATGTTCACGCTGAAAAATCGACCCGTCAAGTGGTGAATGAAAATATCAAGGAAATCAAGGATGACAAAACTAGCATCGATGAAGAACCGTATTTGGTGAATACTTTAAGGATCCCATACAATTTGATCTACGAGTCTGTTGCCACCACGGAATTGAACTCTGCGAAGGACTACTGGAAAGCGTGTGAAGCATTCATCATTGCTAAAGCCTGGGAGAAAGCCCATACTTGCATCGCTGAAAACTTGGGTCCTTTAGCCGTTGTGTCACAAGACATTTTGGATATAAGAAAGCTCCAGAGAATTCTTGCGGCGTTCCCCGACAACGGGCACGTTATACCTGTGTGGTCCCAAGGGGCTGGTATATTCGAGAAGTATTTTGAGTTATTGCCGTACATCAAACAGGGCACTGCCCCCAAGGAGCTCGGCCAAGTGGTTGGTTCCGTATTGGATAACATCCCGTTGCTAAGGGTGGATACCTCGCTTACCTCCCGGGCCGCCGTCTGCATCATCTCCAAAGACATCGGAGACTTGGCCGTCCAATTGAAGCTTGACAACTTGAAGAAGAGGATCTTTGAATTGCCATTTGGTGAAAATGAAATCACCTACTTTACCAATCGTATTTAGTGATAGACAGGCCTGTATATTGTACAATAAAATCCCACTTCGCGATCATCTAGATAACTAGAGATTTCTTTTATCGCAACACCACTTATTAAGCATTTTTTTAACCTCAAGCATGGCACCGGTTGTAGACGATTTTTCCAAGACCCAGCTCACCTCGGAAGAGCCTGAGCACTGTCCTGGACCTGAGTCAGAGCAAGCCGGGAAAGAAGACGCCTGTAACGGATGTGCCAACCAGAACATCTGTTCGTCACAGACTCCTAAAGGACCTGACCCTGACATGCCTACCATCACCAAGAAACTAGGGATGATAGATCACAAGATATTGGTGCTATCCGGGAAAGGTGGAGTGGGGAAAAGCACATTCACGTCCATGCTCTCATGGGCTTTGGCAGCCGATGAAGACCTTGAAGTTGGAGCTATGGACTTGGACATTTGTGGGCCTTCTCTCCCTCGAATGCTTGGAGCCGAAGGCGAGTCGGTTCACCAGTCCAACTCCGGATGGTCTCCTGTCTACGTAGCAGACAACCTCGGAATGATGAGTATTTCATTTATGTTACCAGATGCTGACTCAGCAGTTATATGGCGAGGTGCGAAGAAGAACGGGCTCATTAAGCAATTTTTAAAAGACGTTAACTGGGGAGAGCACCTAGACTACTTGGTGGTAGATACACCTCCTGGAACCTCCGACGAGCACCTTTCTGTGTCTACGTATATGAAGGAAAGTGGCATAGACGGAGCGTTGATTGTAACTACTCCGCAAGAAGTGTCTTTATTAGACGTGAGAAAAGAGATAGATTTCTGTAAGAAAGCCGGCATTCGGATCTTGGGGTTGGTGGAGAACATGTCGGGGTTTGTGTGTCCCAACTGCCACGGAGAGTCTAAGATTTTCAAACCTACTACAGGAGGTGGTGAACAGTTATGCAAAGAGCTCCGAATCCCATACCTTGGGGCCGTTCCATTGGATCCAAGGATAGGGAGAGCTTGCGATGCCGGCGTTTCATTCTTTGATGAGTATGCTGACTCGCCTGCTGCCACGGCTATTTTGGATGTGGTAGATGCATTGAGAGACGAGATTGAGATCTCGCTAGAGAAATTAACTATTGGGTGAATGGGTAGGAATGTATAGAAATATCGATTACGAAACTTGTACTATTATCAAGATGTTCCATGAGGGCACGAACCTCTACTGACAGTACTATGCCTTAAAGCACAGTGCAGTCTCATCGCGACTTTTAACATTCTAGTATGACCACAACGCCTAGCTCTACAGATAGATACAATCTTCTCAAGCAGAAGACATCGTACTCTGTCAGCCGTATAGGTGCACTATACAAGGACTTTGCTGATGACAAGGACTTGAACCCAGAGGGCTTCGAAGCGAACTTGATTTCGTGGTCTAACATATTTAAAGTTGTTCTTGATAATGACATCATACACGACTCCAAACTATCTATCCCATATAAGAGACCAGATTTGGCTCTGATTTTGGCTTTGCCAACCATTGGTAAGCCCTTGAGTTTGAATGTTGTTTTCGAAGAGTTGACAGCTCAAAAATCAATTATACCCGTTTCGCTCTTCTTAGCTCATGAATCGAACATTAACGACTACCTCCATCCACAGGTCGGCTTCATGACGTATTTTTATCCCTCACACTGGCGAAATCAGGTGGCCAATTTCGGGAGCAGTGTGTTGGGTCGGTTCCTCCCGAACTTTGAACGGTATATCCTCTGGAAGCACTTGATTGAGTTCAGTGGGTTGTTCATGAAGACTATAGAAAAAGAGGTGACAAGTGGTGTTTACAGCAGCAGAATCTTTGATGACAGGTTGATCTTGGACATCATCCACGAAAAGATCACCCTGAATTTTAGTAGCCTTGACGTGAAAGTTCTTTTAAAGTACCTTAGTAGAGATGCGAATGAGTGCTCTACGAGAGAGAACGAAAGCGGTACCACTGTGGTCAAGTTCGTGAAGAATTCAAAAGTACAAGATGAAGATATCAGCATCGCCCATATTCGGTACAATATAGAGCAGGTGCTTCATAGAATGACTGCTATAAGGGAGAAGATTGACGAAATCAAGACCAAGATTAACGAGCAGCCTACTCAAAAAGTGAAGAAAGATGAGGCCGTCAAGGCCACCGTAATGGACTTGTTATCACAGAGAAGAAGCCAAGTCAAGGCATTCCAGAACTGTGCCATCACATATAATCAACTACAAGGGATTGTGGGCAAGATTGACGAAGCTAGTTCGACTATCAGTATTGTAAGTGCCTTGAGGGAATCGCATAAAGTATTGAGCCTGTTGAACGGGCAAGTTGGTCTAGGGGAGATTGATGATCTTCATCTCGACATTGAAGAGCAGGTTGGTATTGCAGACGAAGTTTCCACCGCTTTGGGGGCCTCTTCTACTGTGAGTGAACAGGAAGTCGAGGAAGAGTTTAATGCATTGCTCGAGGAACAAGAGAGGGAAGAAAAGAGTTCGAACGAATTACTTGACAAGTTACAGAAGTTAAATGTCGATTCCGAGATACAAGAAGGGTCTGCCGCTACTAGTGAAAAGAAGCAACCGGCAGAATTAATCGAGGGTTAAATGAGAATTAAGTTTATATATTATCAACAAGTATAGCCAAATACACATTAATAGAGAACGCCCTTGAATATTCCTGAATAATTCAAAGAGTTACTTTATTATCCTCTATCAGATTTACACATAAAAAGGTTCGGAACGATGTTATAACTGGGGCTCATCCCAAAATTTGTAATATTTGCTGTGTAAGGTTAAACAATTCGACCCTTGAATCATCGTATTGCTCGTCGTTAAAAGACATTTGTGATTGTTGAGCTTGTTGGGTAATACCCAAGTTTTTAATCCCGTTCAATATCGATTCATTTTCTTTGATTAAGGCATTGATTTCAGTGTTGTTGGATTCCAACAACTGTAAGATGGTCCAAAGAGCGATATGCTCAAAAGTACCACTTTCACTTTGCAAGAATCTGATTAAGAAACCATAGATCCCGTCGTTAGGTTGAGACCAGTTATTGAGGATATATTGCTTGTGCTCATCAGATACCCTTGAGCACAAGTTTGCCAAAGCAGCGGCAGAGTTACCGCATACTTCACCATTTTCACTGAACGTCAATGGGATCAATACATCGATGATGCGGCTTTCGTATAATCTTGGTTTCAAGTCATCAGCCAAGGCCAAAATGGCAAAACAAGCGGAGATCTCCAGTTGGACTGAAAGGGGAACAGTCAACACCAAGTCTTTACACTTATCCACTGCGCCGGCAGCCAACAAGGCCAATCTATTTCTTTCACTTGAAGCTGCCAAATTTCTTAACGTAGAAACTGCATGGCATTGGATTTCTTCCGAGTCAGAGTAGTCCAACAAGTTAACCAAAGGTTTTAAGAATCCAGCCTCGATGATAAGAGCCTCATTCTGTGGGTGGATGGAAATATTCCTAATGCATGCTACAGCAGCCAACACTAAAGGTTGGTGATTTGAAGTCAATAACTGTACCAAGTGTGGCAATCCACCGGCCCTGACGATTTCAACTTGGTAACCTGAATCTGAAGCCAAGTTTCTCAATGCCAAGGTAGCCTGGCACTGGACTCGAGGGGATGGCGATGTCATCAAGCTGACTAATTGACTGACCAATTTAGGTTCTGTTGTTGAAAGTTTCTTTCTATTGGATTCATCCACTGCTATATTAGAAAGAGCAGTTGTACAGTAGTACTGGACGTCCACATCCTCATTGGACAATAACGACACCAATACCGGTACGGCACCGGCGTTCACCAATTCTTGTCTATTTTCACCCGAATGTGTCATATTCAATAGAGCTCCGGTGGCGTTTCGTTGTACTCGGATATCCTTAGATTTGGCCAACTTAGTCAATGGAATTAATGCCCCACTCTTGGCAATCTTGGACTTATTATCGTCCTGAGTAGCCAAGTTTGTGATACATCCTACAGCATTACACTGGACCTCGATATTAGTCGACATCATTTGTCTGATCAAAGGCTCCAATCCGCCCATTTCAACAATTAAAACCTTATTTTCGTTATTAACGGCCAAGTTACCCAATGCTCCACAAGCGGCTCTTTGAACCTCGGCGTCGGAGCTTTGCAACAAGATTAAAATTGGCTCTAAAACATCTCGGTTTACTTCCCGGACATCTTTTTCTGTTATTTCAGCGAACGCCAATGCGGCACTACGTTGTAAGTCGATGTTTTCAGAGTACACCAATGTACTCAATGCTTTCAATGGACCATTGCTGAAAAAATCCACGTCAGACCGATTCTCCAAGTATTGAAGAAGGGCAGAGATGGCTTCCCGCTCATTATCTGCCAATAAAAGAGGCGAGTATTTTCCGTTACTGTTACGAGGGGCTAAGCAGCTGCAACAAATACCCATTTTTTTGCTTTTACTATGGATTAAACTAGTTCCAGAAGGATGGAAGGGGGAGAATTAAAGGGGAAAAAAGATGTACGTGACTCAATATACAGTTGAAGGTACGAATGGGCTAAGGGAAGCGGGAAAGGGGAGCTAGGGAACACGGATGTAGAACCTTGCTTGAGTTGACGGGCTTTTTTGTACACAATTTCTTCGCACTTTTTAAATGACGATAGTAGGATGAAATGCTCGAGTATCCCGCGCGCTTAGAGTCTTCGGAAGGGTGTTCAGAAGTGGACGCGAATATTTCTATTTTGAGAAGGGTTAATCCGAAATCTTGATTAGGGTTTATATTATACAAGGCTGCAAATATATGAACTTATATTCAAATTAGTGGTTATCTTTTAACGAACATACGTACGGTCCTGTTGTCTCTTATGTTGTGCTTGCGTTCTTAATACAATATTCTATGCAATTTGTTTATATAAGCGACTCTTCTGGTATTGCTTAGGTGATTGTCACATTGAGATCAGAGGGAACTAACTCCCCAAGTTTATAATCCGAACTGTCCTCTACTAGATACTCCGGAATAGGGCTGAGGTTACTTTTACCTTCAACAATCATACCCGACATACCGGCCGCCATATGGGTCTGGATATGACAGTGTAACATGGCAATATTATTCCCTGCAATGAATCTGATCACTGCGTACCCGCCAGTT
The DNA here is from genome assembly GCA_030571055.1 of Yamadazyma sp. yHMH685. Classification (NCBI taxonomy): domain Eukaryota; kingdom Fungi; phylum Ascomycota; class Pichiomycetes; order Serinales; family Debaryomycetaceae; genus Yamadazyma; species Yamadazyma sp. yHMH685. Next base: position 554,116 of record JAJLXC010000004.1, read on the forward strand.
ATGACAGCTATGTTGTCAACATACGAAGCAGTCTCAAAATTGAAAAGGTCAGCCCTACCATTGTCAATAGCTTGCTGGGTAGAGTTGTAGCCGAACTCGGTGATGGTATCGTTCTTAGCAATGATCCAGAATGTGTGGCCGTGTAAATGCATTGGATGGTCGGCAAGGGGACTGTTTTCGAATATGACATCAACCACATCACCTTCCTTGATACCCGTATCAACAACAGAGCCGCCAAAGGCCTCAGTGGCATTGATGGAGCTATCGTTTTGAAGCTTGAACAAAATAGGGAAAGCCATTTCCTGACCACCATCCATCGCCCCATCGAAAACAGAGAAAGTGGTCTGACCTGGGCGAAGCAAGTGGGAGATGATTGTCACATCTGCCCGTCCAGCAGGTGGTTTCAAAGAGCTATCAAATGGATACGTCTTGTGAGGGTCTTGCTTGATCCATGACTTGTCCAATAAATCCCCTCCAATATTGCTATACTTTACACCGTTCGAATTTTCGATATTAACATCATTTTTAATATGCTGATAAGTTTCGTTGCTATAAGAACCATATTGCAAGTATGCAAGACCGGTGAATACTTGAGGCATGTCATCACCTTGGACTCTAATGGTAAATGGTTCTTTAGTGTTAGCATGCTTAGAAGCCTTCGTCTCAACAATAATGGACACCCTCATACCAATGGGCAAATAAAGTTGTTCAACAGTTTGTGGATGAACGTAAGTACCATCTATGGCGATAATAGTCAATTTGTGATCATCGATGTTCAAGGTCTTGGAAAATGCCCCTCCCATATTAAGGACGTTGAGGAAAATGTAGTCGGCATCGTTGGTGTAGAAAACTTCTTTCTCAAGGGTACTGTTGTAACATTCCTTATTATAGCCTGGGAACTCCAACAAATACTTGTCATATTCTATAGATGTGAAGCCGTTGAGGGATTGAAGGTCAATACAACCATATTCATCAATGCTATAGCTGTCAAGTTCAGAGATTGCCATAAATTTCTCATACTTGGTAGCACCCTCGTTAACGAATGTCTGATTTGGGAAACAGAAGTGACTGCCTTTGCCGTTAATTAATATGGATTGAACACATGTGGGATCCATACCGAAAGCAAACATTTTTGCAGCCACTTCATCGTAAGAATCTTTGAACCAATCACCAATCAAAAGGTAGTTTGGTTCTTTTTCTAAATCATATAAGAGCTCAACATCGCTATTGTTACTGACAATTTCAGAATACGGTCTTTCCACATCTTTGGAAGGGAGTATGTAAATTGGACCAGCTAGACCATCATTGGCATATCCCCGGTAATGGGCATGGTACCAAAAGAAACCATATTGATCCATTTTCCAAACATACGTATAAGTGTTACCACTGGGGATTGGCCATTGAGTGACACCTGGGACACCATCAGAGAAAAAAGTTCCATTCTGGTGAATACCGTGGAAATGAATAGTAGTTGGTACAGTCAAGAAGTTATTGACCTTAATAATAACCCAGTCTCCCTGATTACCTTCAATTAATGGACCAGGAGATAGACCATTAATCAAAAACCCTCTTCTGTATCGTCCATCTGGAGCAATTTCTGTTTCAGTCAAATTCCATTCTTGGTAGTTCACGTGAGCACCTCTAGGAATAGCATCCAAAGGAGACTTGAGATGGCTGCTACTGCTTTTCGGCTGTACGATAGCAGTTGAATCCAACTCAGCTGGGGAAGAACAGTCAACGGTAACCTCTTTGGTGGAGAGGCTGGTTGTTGTGACAGCTTTAGCATTGACACTCAGCAATAACAAGAATCCAACAAATGTTAAACTTGAAAGCTTGACCATGGTTCTGTGTAATTTAAAAAGTAGAGAGAGAAAAGTAGAGCTTAAATAGTACTATTTATACAATAGGAATGTAATGCCGAAGTCCATTTATGATCGATAGTAAGCTCGAAAAATGCAGAGAAGTAAGCATTACAGGCAGAAAAGACAGGCCCCAGTTTCATGCATGTATAATAGTAATCCACTGTACAGGGCGGGTGCAATTATCACGCAACTTTATCTAGTATGCTAGAGACCTACGATTAACCTTATGCTGTGCACCTCACATTCTTAGCCGACGTCGTCCTTGGGTAGCAAATCGTTGACCACTCTTGCACTATACATATATTGAACTGTAATAGCAATATGGAAAAGACCTTGTAACGGTGAATTTCAAAAAAGTGCCGTATCTTCTACCGTATGAGACGTTCATCGAGTCCCTAATAAAACAGCACAGTTAAGATAGTTCTTCGATTGCCGCATTAGAATGTGTATTTGACTAGCGCGTACTCAAAGAACAATAGATACTGCATACAGATAATTAAAATGTCTAAGTGAAGCAACGAGAGTCAAACCGTTGAGTGAAACTGACGCTGTACCTAAACTATAAGCTGGTGAAAAAAAGAAATTTGGAACGAGCGTTTATTGTACGGCCTTTGATTGGTAGTACTACAAACCAGCCTGAACCTGGCTATCGCTACCAACCCTTCATATGTGTGCCTATCGTCCTTCCGGAAACGAAGTTGGCTATTCCCCTCAGCGCTATACGCATTTCTATTATGAATCTATTATGAATCTGTGATGTATTTCCATATTCTAAGTTTAGTCTGTTCCAATCTGATAATGTATGGAACAACGAAAGTCATTGAAACGGGATCAAGACTTTCTCGACGGCTTCAGAACAGCCGGGACCTTTGAAGATATTATTCAGGCGAAATGAACAGTTCTACCGCTGTTTAGTTTGTAACAGCCTGACGTCATACTATGACTAGTTGGAAGTGACATTATCAATTCCTATACTGTGAGCGGTGTAGATTTCCCTTGGCTGATTGAGTTCCTGGTATCTCCTAGCTTGACTGATCATCAGTCAAAGTGAAGAGGCCTCCTCATCTATACTTTCACTCTTCTCAACCCAGCGTAAAGATACCTCGCAAACAATGCGCCACATGTTCCAACAACCGACAGGACGGCCACAAATATTACGATATTATCGTAACTCTTTGCATTTTGTCCAGCCCCAGCAATTGCACCACCAATAGGAATACCAATCAAGTCTCCGAAACTAAAGACAAAAAATGCAGTACCTGTTTTCTTGGCAAAGTCTTCTGTTTTACTAATCTGCCCAACGCAGGTCGGTGCAAGAGATAATGTGGACCCCGAGGTGAACCCATATACACCGGAGAATATGAACAAACCTACCATCGAATGAGAAACTTTGGGGTTGATCCATAGTACCAATATACTCACGGATGAGCACACACATATAACACAAAGCATGTTGAACCTACCGTACTTGTCGGCCAAAATCCCGGGAATCAATCTTCCTGGAATAGATAATGCGTTGAAGGTCAAAATTAGGAAATAAGATTTATCTTGGGGAAATCCATGGGAGGTGGAGAATGATGTAATATAGGTCGTGGTAACCAAGAACGCAAACCCTTGGCCTAATAGTGCAAGAACAAGACATGTGTAGACTTTATCTTTGAAAACCTTGAAGTCCAAAGATCTCATCACTTGCATGAACAAGTTTCCTTCTATCTTCTTCTCGCTTAAAAATGTTTCTCTTCTATCCCTGATAAGTGCTAAAGACACAAGCAGGAGCCCAAGACAGATAAGAGTACCGACTCTTACAGACCAGCCGAACCCTATTTTCGGGAATAGAGATTGGTACATAACCGGGAACAAGGCTCCTCCCAATGCACCACCAATATATGATAGTCCAATGGCTTGGCCTCTTTTCTTTAAAAACCAGTGGGATAGCACACCAATGTTACAACAGAAAATCAACCCACATCCGACCCCACCGAGAATACTGTAACTTAAAATAAACTGGTATGTCAGGTAAGCCCATGAGCAGCATAAGAACCCAGTGGTGGCTAATACAATTCCTGCTATCAAAGGAATCCTGGATCCGAGTCTATCAAATAGAGGACCGGCGAACAACAACGATCCAAATTGTATGAATGAGTTGATGGAGAATATCCACCCAATGGTGGACGTAGGTGTATCCTTCAAAAGGGTATCCAGTAGATAGTTCTGCAATACACCAGCCGAGTTCAAGAATGAGAGCGATGAAACCATGCCACAAAACGATCCAAAGAGCACCAAGTATGCTTGCACTCCACCCTCGGGGAAGAGGCTGGGATCATCCATGAGAGGAATCTCTCTGCTGCTAATCTTTACCATTTCGGGAGACTCATCAACACCGTCTCGGACATTTTCCACTTCCATAGACTTTTTTTCTGATTTGTCTCTCAGGTCCATTTTCCAAGCAGTCTGTCAACAATCAATAGCTGAAGCAGTTGTCCCCTCGTCTATGGATGGGTAAAGTGTTAAAAGTGAAAATCTAAATGGTGCCTGTAGAAATTACGCATCTTCGCAATTTATTGACAACAGTACACGGCTAAATCACGGACCGTCCTCGGAGGTGACAAGCAAATACATTTAGTTTATTTGAGTAGGGCACAATGGGTATAAGGAGGTGGACTGCTCGAATGGCCGACTGTGAGTGGAGAGTCTTTGTGGAGTAAAAACTAATATCAGTACCAGTTTGTAGGAAGTCCTAATCTCAGTTCGGATTTCGGTCCGGAGATTAATAATCGTGCTTGGAATAGATAAGCTTCCGGAGAATGAGAAACTTTGAAGACCGGGATAGTCAGCTAGTACAGATGTACATGAACTACAGTTGTGGTAGGCACTAAGTCATGCGGTACCTTGGTCACACAAATCGTCAGATGTCGTCACCGTTGCAGTTTCATATTTACAGTTGGCTGATAACTAGCATGAGAGAAACACAGTCCAAGGGACTTTGGCTGCTTGTATAGCATAAATACCGGGCCCCTTGGGTGCAAAATAATGGTAAGCGCACGCAGAAGTTTACCGTTGTATAACAGGCACAGGCAACTAGATGGTTACTGGAGCTGAGAGAACCAAGTATGCTCCCCAGTCCCAATACGGCTAAATATCCGAGCCGGTTCAAAAGTTGAACACCAACTGAGCTACGCCGAGCATATAGAATTTATACTGGTAAGTACAGGATAATGCAAGACAAGCCCCCCGGTCAGTCACATGGTCAGGATGCTATACGTGCCGGGTCCCATAATATTCACTGACCTTCAAAGTAGCTATATAATACCCCAGTTTCTCGCATCCAGTGACAGTGCCTGCGGCAGGTCCCTGACTCTCCTTCCTTGCACGCTTTTTCTTGGAGGCGCTCGCTCTACTTAGTCTCGCTCGGGAACTCCTGAAAATTCAACCTGACAATCATGGGATTAAATAACCCTATCCCCAGAAGCTTAAAGAGCGAGAGCAAGTACGTATAATCAGTATAATCATCGGAATTGGATACATTGTCCTGGAATTCCCTACCCCATTGGGTGTTCCCGGCTCAATACTAACCCTTGTAGGAAAGCTGCTAAGGTACTCGCATCTTTTATCAAACCGAACCAAATTGCAGGCCCCGACCAACTCATTCCTCCACATGTATTGAAGAATGCTAAGGGCTTGGCTGTTATCACTGTTTTGAAAGCAGGATTTCTCTTCTCCGGTAGAGCCGGATCTGGTGTCATTGTAGCCAAGTTGCCTGATGGTACATGGTCTCCACCCTCTGCCATTATCACTGCTGGTGCAGGTGTAGGGGGACAAATTGGAGCTGAGATTACCGATTTTGTCTTCATCTTGAATACAAAATCAGCAGTTGATTCTTTTGCACAATTCGGCTCGATCACTTTAGGAGCTAATATCTCAGTGGCTGCTGGACCCTTGGGAAGAAATGCGGAAGGTGGAGGAACGGCTTCATTGAAGGGAGCTGCAGCCATTTTCTCTTATTCGAAAACCAAAGGTTTGTTCGCAGGTGTTTCGTTGGAAGGCTCTGCCATTGTGGAAAGAAGAGAAGCTAATAGAAAATTTTACGGAGAGAGTTGCAAGGCAAGATTCATCTTGAGTGGAAGAGTTGAAGCTCCTCCAGCATGCGATCCATTGATGAGAGTGTTGGACAGCAGGGTCTTCAGCAACAGGTTACCGTACGAAGACGAGGACTTCTATAATGATGAATACTACGATGATATTCCTGATGATTTTTCAGATAGCACCAGTACTACTTCCCCGAGCAGAAGGAGAGCCGATTCTCGTAGACGGTACTCGGATGATTACTCTGGTGACCTCTCAGATGAAGATGACTATGGGTACAGTAGAAGTACCAGGACTGCCAGAAGAGGTGGGTCTGCCGCTAACGGAGTTCGTACAAATAGTAAGGCTAACAGCAGCTCGAGGTGGGAAGATGATATATATGATACAGGGAGGGGCAGTCGGTCCCGTGGAAATAGCGATGTTGATGGCTTGGGTTCTCGTTTCAGCGATACGAAAATTTCAAATGGCCCTTCCCGTCCTCCAGCTTCTTCCAAGCCCAACTTTGGAGGGGCCCTGAAGACCAATTCCACGCAGGCTATTGCGTTATATACGTTCAAAGGTGAACAGGCTGGCGATTTGTCGTTCAAGAAAGGTGATGTATTCGATATTGTGAAGAAGACTGAGACTACTGACGACTGGTGGACGGGAAGAAACAATGGCGTTACAGGTATTTTCCCTGCAAACTATGTTGAGTTGATTTAAAATGAGTCGTCCATAAATCTAGTTCTTGAATTATGTGTGTAGAATGATATAGATTGCTCTATGACACACCAAAAGTTGTATAGTGTTAAATACATGAAATATGCGTTAGCTGCGTCTACTAATATCCCAATTTTTATTAATCTCAATCGAATCTGAAAACTTCCTTCGCAAAATGTTCTACTATAACCTTACCCTCCTCGAATGGAGGCTCATGAATTCTGTATATCGCCGCTTTATGCGTCTGCTTCGTGTGCCTGATTAACACGGGAAACTTTTGCCAGTTCAACCGGTTTAAATTCGAGATCATGGTCAACTGATCTGAAGTGAGCTTAAGATTGAAGTCCTGTTCCTTCCCCTTCAAGTTGACCAAATTCAACTTCAGGCTAGAGGGGGACAGGTTACTCGTAGTGGCATGATAGTCTTTGTAGGAGTCACTGTTCATAGATCTAAACACTGACTCTACAAGGGTATCAGTTTCATCGCCAACTGTATCGGAAAAGCCCTGTTCGATGGTCTGGAGCAACGACTTCTCTTCCGGCTCCTGTCCTTGGGTACTGCGGGCGACCTCCTCATATAAATGAACCATGCTGTTGCGACTGTCTTTGAAGAACTGAAGCACTCTCCTCTGGTTTTTAACAAGCTGTACAACAGTCAGCCCAATTAAGTAGAGAAACCAGAACGGCGAGATTACAATGGCTATGGCAATTACTTTGATCCATGAAAGCTTTCTGACTAACGACCTTTTGCCTCTAGTAAATCTAGTTCTATCGATCTTATCGTCGATATCGCTCTTGAATTTGATAGGCTTCGTGATGTCTACCACATTGGCTGCATATCCCTCGATGAACTCAAGAATGTAGGCACTCGCATTTTCATTGATCATTGATTTGAATGGATCACGCGACGAGATGGCTGCCGTGTACCACGAAGTTCTCTTATCGTTTATCGTGTTGGCATACAAAGCAAGGTTTCCGAACCGCTCCAAACCCTTGTAGAACATTGACCTAGGATCGGACATCCACACCAATAACGCCAACCTATCTCTTTTCCCGTCACATACGAACAACTGGGGACCGGTATGGGCCAAGAAATACGGTGCAAAAAAATTGTACAATCTTGTACCCCAGCTCCCACCAGGGTTGTTCACTCCCACATGAGGGGTGCAAAAGGTGGTGAAGTTCATTGGTTCGACTTTATCGAAGAAACCTATAGAGTTCAAGTATCCCACAGCATACCGAGCAATCAAACCTCCAAGGGAGTAGCCCACTATCGAGATTTTCTTGACCACGTCTTTATCAACTTCAAGACGGTTTTGTTCAGCTAGGATTTCGTCACATATACGCTTCCCGTTGACGTCAATTCCATCGTAGGTAAGGAATCCACTGTGTGATCCAGTCACGTAGCAGACTACCTTGGAGTCAGTTTGTAACTCTGCGGCTTTGGATTCAATTTGGTGTCTAATATGGTCCATGTGAGAACTGTGTCCCCAGAGCCTGTAGTAGTTAGTAAATGCAAAGAGTGTATTTATTCACGTGCTGACATACCCATGAACCAAAACAATTAAGTGATAGTCTACCATGTTTGTAGTGGTTATCTAGTATAGTTTAAGATCAGGATAGTAGATGTCCGTCTTTACGGGACTGCATGCGACTGTGATTTTTCAACAAAATTAATCTTGCGCACCGCAATGTACACTCCTCAAGACATGTGCAAGTCGTATAGGGGTAGATCAAACAGGGTAACGCTGATGAACGCTGATGGCTAACTTGGCAAGTTTAACCGTATCTTTGATTCGGGGCTTAGCTAATCCGCCGTTCCGATAGGCGGAATGGCGATGAGAACCGCAACTGGAATAAGGGTTTCGCATCTCCGCAATTTGTCCTATGGCCTGCGGCGTCAACGGCGACGGCAGAGAAGTAGAACCTAGATTCAAAGTAAAACAGATACTTACACACGAATATTGACAGCAGAGCCATGACATTCACCGCCTTACCAACTGAGCCTAGAGGTCTGGGATAGAAGCAGGTGTGCCTATTACTATCACTTGCTTTAAATAAACTTCATCGCAATTTTGCAGCCATATAATTTACAGTCGCTCAATAGGCAATTTATATGTACAAGTAAACCTTTTCCTCTAAACTATTTAAACTCCTTATCAACAACTCGTTCACTGTTGGACTAAGCTCGATATCAAAACAGAAGCAGCAGCACTCACATTGAGAGAATCGACTATATTATTGTTCTGTCTCTGCTGAGATACCTTGACATAATAGTCAGATAAGTTCCGGATATTTTTACGGACACCACTGCCTTCGCTTCCCAACACCAAAAGAACAGGCGTCTGCGCCGCAATACTAGGAAGCTGCTCGTGGCCCAATGTCTTATCCTTATCGTCATTAACATCGGTAGTAATAATCGTCCACAGGGAATCCTTCAAGCCTCTCATGAACTTGAGCCCGTTGTCCACCTGGTAGATGTCCATAAAATCAAGAGCACCAGCAGCAGCTTTGGCAGCGACCGGCCCAAGGCGTGCCGAGTTATGTGACGGAGTTACTATGAAATCAACACCAAGGAAATAAGCGCTTCTTATAATAGCACCTACATTTTGGGGGTCTGTTATTTCGTCCAAATATAATGCGATAGGGTTTGTTGTAGCCTTGCCATCAACCGTGAGAAGCGAATCAGAGAGTCTCCGCTGGACTGTCTTTTTCACATTTACCTGCGAACTGTAGACTTCGTTCCATACCTTGATTTCATAGTCGCCAGTTTCAGTATCTACGGGACCGAGTTCGGCAAGAGTGGGTAACTCAAGTTTTCTTGTTGCTAGAGCAACACCATTGTGTACACCACGATTGGTAAGAACGTCAATCTTTTGACGAGATGGAGCTTCCTCCATCTTAATTCCATTCTTCTTACATAAGGCGATAATATCGCTTATTTGGGCTTTGGTATTAGTGTAGACCAACTTCTCGTACAGCTGGCGTTTCTTGGCTTGCAAGGCGGACAAAACAGCATGTCTTCCATAAACGTATTCTATCAAAGCATTATCAAAGAGCGAAGACCTAGGCTCTTCATCGTCGTAAGGGTCGTCTCTTTTCCAACGTCTCACTTTGTTATCTCTTTCCAGCTGCCAGGAAGATCTCTGGTACTCCCTCTTGTGGTTCTTTATTCTTGTTTCCCGGTCGACTTTCTGTTGAAGTCTTTCCTTACGCTCATCGCTCATGAAACTGTACTTTTTCACAAAGAACTCGTCCTTAGAAACGCCTCTTTTCTCCCATTCTTTCTGTTTTTTTACAGGGTCCACAGGAAGGTACCTGTCTATTGTTGTACGCTTGGTATGGGGTTTAACACTCTTCCTACTTGAGAACGACGCCCATCTTACGGTACACTTGAACATGATGAGATGAATTTTTCGCAGGCATTGCAAGTTTAGTAGTGCGGTGTGTACGCAAAATTACGATACCAATAAATACTACATTAATAAATATGTCGAGTGTATGTACAGGGTAGTGTCATTTTGCAGCGCAGAATAGCTTAGAAAGTCAAGACTATGTTTCAAAATAAAACACCCTTTGTGCTGGGCACTTCATCTGTTCCATTACTCAGTATGGCTTCTTTGATCGCCACGGCGAGTGCCTTGAAGGCACTCTCTGCCCGGTGGTGGTCATTGAACCCACGCAAGCAGTCTACGTGCAATGTTATGGCAGCTCCTTGGGCGAAACTCTCCAACACGTGAGGAATCATTTCACACGATAATCCACCAATTTTCTCTCTTTTCAACCCCAACTCAACCACGGCGTACGGTCTGTTTGAGAGGTCCACCACGGCGCGGCTCAAGGCCTCGTCGAGCGGAGCGAAACCGGTACCAAAACGCTTGACCCCACGAACTTGGCCTAAGGCTTTGTGGAATGCTAATCCCAAAGAGATAGCCACGTCTTCAGCAGTATGATGGTCGTCTATGTGGAGGTCACCAATACACTCGATGATGAGCGACCACCCAGAGTGTTTGGCCAAGGCATGGAGCATGTGGTCTAAAAAGCCAATACCAGTTTGGACATTGATAACTTGGGACGAGGTGGCTTGGGTAGCGTGGGCGTCCAGTGTGTCCTCTTTTTGAGGAAACAAAGACTCACTCAACGCAATGTGACCACCATCCAACGACAAGGCGATCTGGATCTTTGTCTCGTTCGTTACTCTCTCTATAGTGGCTGTTCTGGCCATGGTAAATGAGTAATGATAGTATTTCGCGGCTTAAATTTTTGTCTCTGCAAAGCGTTTCACACCCGACTCGCTGCAATACATTTGGTTCACCACATTACCTGCATTTCCCTTTTTCCCTCACACACCCCCACACATGAGTTCGGCCGCATTGTTCAAACGAACGGAAATTATTGGCAGAGGAAAGTTCGGTGTTGTCTATAAGGCATCCAATAGGCATACCAAACAGGTAGTGGCCATCAAAGTATTGAACTTAGACACCCAGGAAGACGAGGTCGCAGATGTGCAACAGGAGATCCAGTTTTTGGCTGAATTGAAGAGCGTGCCTAACGTAACTCACTACTACGGGTCTATTTTAAACGACACAAGGTTATGGATAATCATGGACTACTGTGCAGGAGGCTCAGTACGGACCTTGTTAAAAGCAGGAGTGTTTGAGGAGAAATACATAGCTGTGGTCGTTCGTGAACTGTTGGTGGGACTCTCAGCTGTACACCGCATGGGAGTGATTCACCGTGATTTGAAAGCTGCCAACATTTTGATCTCTAAAGAAGGTAATGTTCAATTGTGTGATTTCGGGGTGGCAGCTAAAGTAACTGCCAATTCACTAAAGCGTACCACCATGGCTGGTACCCCATACTGGATGGCTCCTGAAGTGATTCGAGAGGGCGACACCTACAACTCAAAGGCCGATATATGGTCTTTGGGTATCACCATCTACGAGATCGCGACCGGCAACCCCCCCTACTGTGATAAAGACGCCATGTGGGCAATGCAGATGATTTCCAAACTGACACCTCCGAGGTTGGAAGGTAGAGAGTACTCGCCTGCTTTGAAAGAGGCCATCGCGTTGTGCTTGGATGAGAACCCAGCAGAAAGGCCCCTGGCTGACGATGTCATGAAGTGCAAATTGATCAAGCTTCACAAAAACTACCCTACTTCCATCCTTAAGGAGGTGATCAGCCGATATTTGCTCTGGAGAGATTCAAATACCAGGCGTGATTCTGCAGTGTTTGTTAGTTTAGAGAATGACTTGGACCAACAAAGTGAGACCGAACCGGCAGAGAGCAACCACATCCAAGTTAAATGGGACTTTGATTCCTTGAGCAGTAGGGAGTACATCATAGAGAACGATATTGATTTGGAAGGGGTGGATGACAAAATTAATACTACATACGATTTGGGTGACTACCAAAATAATGACACTTATAGAACGGAGCCCACGCTTCGGGCTGACCATCCTAGCACGTTGCGAAACAATTCCTCGAAGGAAGTGTTTATGACAGGTGTGAATACCACTCCTTCCAAGACTGAAATTCCCAAATCTTTGCAGAGTCTTTTTGAAGAGTCTCCCGAAATCCTGAGCCAATCGGGACAGGTCACCGGAGACTTTGAGCTCCCCCCTCCAGGTTTGGGGCCTCCAATATCTGATCCCAGAATGGAATCTCCCACCATTGAGATTCCCGATATCGATAAGATGCAAAATCTTGCGGCCACCTCACAGGCCACACAGGCACCTTTGAACTCTCAGCATCATCTCAGTAAACCTCCTGCATTGTATCATTCTCAATCTGCATCGGGGAACTTGGAAACAAGGTTTTCAACCGTGGGAAACCAGCCGTCCACGAGGCCCCGAAAAAAGACCATTTCAAACTCATTTGGCAGCTCGGGTTCCTCAAATGCATATCACAATAACGGCCTCGCTACTCCTCACACCCCTCCATATTCAACGCTAAACACCAACACTAACATCAACAATACTCCGTCTCCTAAACCACCCTCTTCATCAACATTTGCTGCTACGTCTGCTACAGGGTCGCCGTCAAAGTCGATGAAGGCGCTCCAGTCTTCGACAAACCCGCTTCTCCAACCGATAAATTTTAAATCAGGTGAAACTGGAGGTCCTCTGACAGGTGGTTCTACCACAATTTCAACTGCCGCTAGCGCTTCCGTCAGCTCGAGCTCAACTCAAACCACCGCTGCGTCGTCCAAACCCAGAAAGACTAGACCCGGGCTCCATATTCAAATGCCTACTCCTAACACAATCAACTCTCTTTCTGCGTTGACCAATGCTAGTACAGGTGCATCCTATCAAGAGGGTGATGAGGCCACAAACCAGTTTGGGGTCAAACCGTCTCAATTTGGAAGCATGTCTATGACGCCTATGACCGAAAAGGATTCGTTTGTAGAAGACAAGCCGGAAGAAAAAACAACACCCGTGATTTCGAGGGAAAGGTCTGAGTCGGGCCCTGCTTCATTCAGAGCACAGAGGAAAAACATTCAAACTCCAGGTACCTTGTATGTTCCTAAATCATCAGGACCCAGTGGTTCTCCGTCCAACTTTTTGAAGAAATTCCCAAATATCCCCAACATCAATGGGGAATTCTTTGTAGATTCCACTCCGAAACTGAAATTGGTCGCAGAGCTCGATAACATGATCAAGCTCTTCAACCTGGGTTTAGAAGCACTAGAAGAGAAAATTTAGGATAGACTAGATTAGGTGAATAAATTTTGCAACTTTCGCACCAGAAATAAAATGAATATCGCGGTGAAAAGTGAAATATTCAATCACAATGGTCCCACCCCGTATGAGGAGGAGAATCACCTCTGCCAAAAGGGAACAGATCGAGAAGGAACAGGAAGAATTATCGAGATCGATCGTTAGACCTTTTGATTTGCTAGCAGGACTTCCGGTCTCTTACTCGCAACCCCCATATGGGAACTATGGAGAAGTTCTAAAGACCCCATTGACAGTGAAAGATTCGGGTATTCTCTATAGGTCCTTGATGAAATCTCGCTTCAACTACGTAGTGTCATGCCCGATGTTCAGATTGTACTGGATCAAGCAGACAGCGTATGCCAAAAAACTAATAGGCGAAAATAAGCTCCTTAAGACGGATGCTGATCGAATCCCAGTGTTGGCAGCCGACGTCAATGCCAGAGATGTCATGGTCAAATTGTGTGACTCTGGATTGACGTTGGGTCCACATTCTTTTGAAATTAGAATCTTTATAGCCAAGGACGAAAGATCGAAGAAAAAAGAGGAAGTGGAAGTCAAGGAAGAGAAGGACGCTACAGAAGACAAAGAATCGCCAGCAGAAGCGCAGCCTGATGATAAAATGGATGTGGATCAGGAAAGTAATGACACTGCAAATACAAGTGTAGAGCCTGTGTCATTCACACCAGTTCCTTCTTCTGATGCAAAGCCTGAAGCTCCTGTTTCAGATACAGAAAAGGCTAGCGAGAAACTCGATCTCACACCTCAGTCCACCCCTGTGAGACTCGGAACACCCGCTACTACTGACCTACCATCCTCCGCTGTAAATACACCCTCATCCACTTTGAACACGCCTTCATCCCAACCTCCTCGTCCTGAATCTAAAATCACTTTGGGAAAGCCTGCTCCCAAACCAATACCACTGAATCAAACTAAGCCTGAGAAAAGTTCAAAAAGAGACCCCACAGACTTACTTTCTGCCGAAAACCAGCTCATGATCTCTAACTTGAATTCTCTCGCAAAGGTGGATTTGAACGTACGTAGGTTGATGCAAATTGTTGCCAACGGTGAGCCCAACCCACGTCAGTTGATGGTGTTCCAGGCGTATATACTAAGAGCTAGAGAAATGGGGCCCCCACCGCACCCATTTCTTATCCCCAACTTTAGACTCAATCCTCAGCAGCCATTAAGAATCCGTAAACCTTCAAAAGAAAAAGGAATGAAATACTTGAAATTGCCCAAACATATTTCCAAGGAGCAGAAATTGACAGCTTTCCAGGAGAAATATATGTCAGATGCTACCTTGGTCTTTGAATTTGTGGAAAACTCAAACGTAAGGTACATGTTGCCGAAACAAGCTATCTGCGAAGTCTTACCTTCTAGTGGAGGCAGCGACGGAAGAGACTTGCTTATGAGCTTCCTTTGGGTGCACAATCAAAACGAGTGGGACCGGTACGAGCTGCAACTTGAGGCGTACAAGGAAGACGTGAAGGAGAGAGACAGAAAGGAGCAGGAGGAAGAAGACAAAAGGAAAAAGGAAGAGGAAAGACAAAAACAAATAGCTGAAGGCAAGGAAGTCGCCGAGGAAGAGGAAGAAGAAGAGCCTGCAATCACCAATCCTAGAGGTAGGAGAAGACCTCCTGCTAGAAGGGGAACTAAAAAACAAGTGAACAAGCCTCCAAAAAAGTTGATTCCTCCTGAAGAACCTGAAATCAGATACACGGCCGTTTCATTCACGATACACGATGTTTCTACCAAATTCGTGCCATTGGTTTTAAACAGTATGAAGCCTGAAGATCAGGTCAGAGAACATATGAAGCGTATACTTGAAAAGGGAAACAGGTCGTCTAGCCTTCATCTCTGGTACCAAGTAGATGGAAAGCTAGACGAAAACTTGGCGGAGAAGGTGAGAGTTGAGTTGGTCAATGAGGAAAAGAAGATGACAGGCGAGAGTGGTATCTCCAAAAAGAGAAAAGTGTAAAATAGAAAGACTGTAACTTAGTAGATATATACAAGAGGAGCTGATGTGTTCTTTAACGATAGAACCTGCGTTCATTATTATGTACATGAATTATTTATTGGTCCTTGGGAGAGTCTTCAAGAACACTCAACAAGGCAGAAAATTGTTTCATATCAGTTGAGATTCTTTCGCTGGCACCACGAACATCTGGGTTTGTTGCTTGGTAACGAGACTCATCAACAGCACCAGACCAGTTACCTGACTTAACACCGTTAGCCTCCAATCTGACCTTTCCTGAACTGGTAACCTCTGCATCTGCTATTTGGAATGGGATTACGAACTGTCTTTGGTGCTTGCCTGGGAAGTTTCTGGTGTAGTTCCTTTGTAATGAAGAACGGTCGTTGATGGTAGCTACGAAACCACCGATGGCTGCGTCCCTCTGGTCTATGATTCTACCTGGTGCGATGGTGCCGTATTTAATACCATTTGGAGTATTGTTCAATCTTCCCTTTTGCAAGTAAGAAAAACCTCCAGTTCCTTGAACTTTACGGTTCTTATTATTGAAAATACTGATTGTGCCCTTTTCAAAATCTTCTGTGGAGTTAAGGAATTCGTTTATGAGTTTGTTTTCATTGCTGGGCTTGACATTTGCTAAAAACACTTCTGGGTGTTTCTTTAACAAGAATTCATTAAACTTTTGGTAAAAATCTGGGTTTTTCTTCAAAATCTTTTTGACCTCCAGGGCTGGAGTATTTGATATCAAGTTCAAGCCAAACGATACGGAGTCCTCACTTAAACCGTCAAACTCCTTAGCGTTTCTTGGAGTCTTGGTGGACTCAGATTTGAACAAAGCGCTTCTACTTTCTTCAGTTCTCACAGGGACATTCATTTCCTGGAACTTTATCCTGTTATAGAAGCTTCCAGAGTATTTTTCAACGTCGGGCATGTTTTTAGCGTTATCAATGTCGTTATACACTATGTGGGAGAAACCAATCTGTTTAGGTAATGCGGTCTTGATACCAAAGTTTGATCTAATGGCACTGGATTTGGGCGTATAGATAATTTGGTGAGTTGGACCCTTTTGAAGACCTCTCAACCTCTTGCTCAACGGCTTGGCCACTTGTGCGAGCTTCGAGTCTTTGATAAGACGAAAGAGTTCCTGGTTGTTCATGTCCTGTCTATCTTATTTTCAGTGAAAAAAAATTTCGACCATTTGCGAAATTGTTACCCGCAAGAAATCACTTAGTGGTATTATATTATAGTACATAAATCGTTAACATGCGTAAGAGAATGAAATACCGAGCTTATTAAACTCGGGCTGGTTCGTGCTGGGGTTCAATGAGACTCTAGTCCCGGCACTCACCAAAAAGTCTTTACATCTCCCCTCCCAGAGTAGCTTTACAATTCTATCGTTCACACTGGTGGAGAACTTCAACACAGACGAGAACTCAGTTTCGTTCACAAGGTGCTGGAATGCACTCATGACGGTCTCCTTCTGTATAGGTTCCCTTGGTATGTTCTCTGTTACGGCCAAACCTGGCGTGATTCTGACGGACTGGGTATTTTCCGGCAACGTGGATGAGTTGACAATTACGTTGGCATCATTATAGGGCAAAGGTTTCTTTGAGTAGTTGTAGAGTTCGAAGCCAAGAGACAAATTGCTAGCATATGAATAGAGATTAAAGTCATACCTGGAGCTAAATGTCGAAGCAATTGATGTTTTCACTGTGTAAGTGGAAGATAGCTGGCCCAATATAGGGTTGCAAGCAAGCGTCATGGACAATGGCTTCCCAGTAGTGGCAGAGCGTGTGGAGTATCTGAAGGCTGTCGATAAGCCGGGACTCATAGTCATAGCTGCGTACCATATTTCTGTACCTACTGAGACAACCGAATTGTCAAGTTTGGGTATTATAGGGATATGCTGGTTGAGCAGGTCTTGCTTCTTTTCATTCTGACCAACGTTGTACAAGCACCGGAATCCTACAAGTGCTTCGTTCGTGGAGTAAATAAACTCTCTCAGTAGTTTACTAGTATTGTTCTGCAAGTAGATGATCATAGTTCCGTTTTTAGGTAAGTTAGGATTACTAATCGATTTGATCAATAGTTGAGTCTGTCTCGAGAGTCTCTTGATCACCATAGCCTCCAAAGCAGATCCCGGGAAATACATCCTTCCGTAGAGCAACGAATTCTTCAGCACGTCTGAGTCCGGAGTTTCTGACTGGGACCTGAGTTCGGTGGGTTCAATAATCTTGAAACCTGAAAGAGCTTCCTGAAGTGATACGTTCCTGGTGCCCAACGTGTTATTCAAAGGAGTCGAAGAATACAAGTACGCCAATGATCCGTTTATAACGTTATAATTGGACAACGTGAAGCTCGAGGCCGAGTAATCAGATGACTTGGAGGAAATATCCAATTTACAGCCATTGGGAATGCTGAAGTCTAGGATGGCCTGAGCGTTGGCAGTGATATTAGGAAATATGTTATCTTCCTGCCACCCTGTCGTCTTATAAAAGCATTTTTGTAGGTATTCCATGTAAGTGTACATTACTAGACACTCAGGTGAGAATTCTCGAAAACAAACAACGAGAATTCTCAAATGCTGCAAAATGAAGAAATGACATTCTGTCAGTACTGCAATTGCAGCCTGTCCCGTGGAGACTATTTGCAGACGAGTACTACCACGAAGAAGATGATAATGATTAATAGGAGTTTGCTGTCTGGTGTGGGTGTGCGATGGGTGTTGTGTGGGACTGCCGGTACTAGGGGACCCGTCTGGGTGTGCATATATGCCCACAATAGTTAGGTTAAGCAGGGCATAATAGGAAACCAGGGGTCCACAGTTTGGGTCTTTTTCCTACCACATTCACTATTTTCAGCATTTAAGGTCTATATTACGGTGCACTGACTACTTGTAGCTAAATTTGTATCATTCACAGTAAGATGAACGTTTGCCCCTATCACTCTATTGCAATAAAATAACCAAGACCAATTCTCTTGGTCCAATTCTTCTTTGTGCGCCAATTCTACTGACTAGGTGCTTTCGAATATGCTCCTTTTCAACATAACAAAATTAAAACAGCTCCAACATTAGCATGGTAGCTGGCAGATGTTTGTAAGACTCTGTCTATTCTCTGTTACACCAACTCGAGCGTATGTGTGAATCTATTCTTACTGGACCAGGTGGAACGTCCTCCCCGTCTGCACCTGGGAATCTTCACGTCACAATATCCCCCATATCCAGCAGCGACCCTCATTTGAGGCATAACTGCAGCGAACACAGCAGTAAAGTTAGTTCTGAAAAATACAAGGCCACCCGGTTGGATTGCTACCACAGAGTGTTCAAGGAACAACGGAATGAATTCAACAGCTCCAAACGTAGATTGAAAACATTCTGCAAAGGCGTGATAGCCTGGATGTTCAGAAGAAAAAAGATTCCAGACCACTTTGTAGAGAGAGAAGGAGCCAGTGAACGTCTGACTGATGAGCTCAAAAGTATTCTGCAACAGATCTTGAAACCCTACAGAAACAGGCTACATCGAAGCGTGCATGTTCCTATCCCTCAGAATACAATTCTGTTCTACTACCTTAGCCAAACTCCTGAAATCGACCTCCAAAGAAAAGTGGAATTGACATCATTACATGATGGAACCGAATCGATCGTGAACAGAAGATTCTCATTTGAGGTGAAGTCTGGATCCGACCAGTCACTTCATGACGATGTTTTTAGCAAGTGCAGTGGGTCCCACAGCACTATGGAAACGGAAATCGTTCCTGTCCAGCCAGAAAGACAGTTACCTTTGGAGCAGCATACCGACAGCCGTGAGTTTCAGAGATTTATTAGAGATGTGTTCCATGTACCGGATGAGACGCCCGACAGACAGGAACATGATATCGAAAATGAAGAAGGAGAGTCAACTGATGGTTCAGAGGAAACATCGTCCAGCAGAAGGAGTTTTGGGACGGCAGATGGGGTTTCAGAAGGGTCCGTTAATCGATTAGTAGATATCTTTGAGACGATGGCCGAGCCTGTGAAAGAAGCAGGAGCAAAGACAAACGATAGTATTGGTGATTAGTATCTTACGTATGTAACCATGTAATGCTATATATTCTTCAAGTCATTGAGCGATTCAATCAAGTTATCTATATCGGGAAAATCGTTTCTAAAGTAGTCAGATTTCTCCTTAATGGTTTTCTTTTTATCTTCGTCTGAGCTAGACTCATCCGCTAGGTAAAAAATCAAGAATTCAATCACTTTGAAGTTAAGCATCTGCTGGTTAGCAGTCTTGCTAGTAGAGTTGTCGATGGATTTTTCCGGCACAGAGAAATCAGTAATTTTGAGTTTATTGATAAGAATCGAACAGCCGTTACAGTCTTCAAAGATCCTAAAATTATCCAAGTTCTTTAATAAAATATGCAACAAGGTCGCTATGAATGATATTGTCACTTCGAAAGGAATGTCTTTGTTATCGAGTTCGATAAACTTTAGGATCTTGGATATCTCACTCGGGCTTGAAAATATGCACCTGGACTGAAAATGGATCAAAAGTAGACCCTGTAGCAAGACGTTATATCTGGTGACCAATTGTAGGTTGATAGTGGTGATGTTGTCGTAGATCCAGTCGAGGTATCGGCTCATACTAAGCACGAGGTTGAGTTTGAAATTGCCCTGAAGTTTAACAAATTTGGCTAGCCCCGTATTTGGCGTCGCACTTCTCAAGGTTATAGGGTTTCTTTGGATCTCGATCTGGGGGACCAAGGACAGTAAAAGAGACCCTAGCGATGCAAGAGATTCTTCGAGAGCTTTTTCAGATGGTCTGGTGTTCCATAGGCTGTTTGTTACCAGTGCTCTAGTCTCTAAATCGTCACGAGTAGACATTTTTAATGATGCAAAAATGTAGTTGGCGTTTGCATTTCGCGTTACCTTTTGTTTGTTCGTTCTTCATTGTTTAAAGTGATTATGGATATAGGGATGAATGAAATATCTTCCTCCTCGTCAATCATACTAGGCTGCTTGGTAGCAGTCGTCTCTTCTGCCCTTCAGTCTCTAGGCATTACCCTCCAAAGGAAGTCCCATTTACTCCCCATACATCTACCTGATGACGCAGGGAATACTCACCACCATTTATCTAGAGCAAAAAGGAACTTGTGGTTGTTTGGGTTCTTCTTATTCATCGTCTCAAATGTGTTAGGGTCCTTAATTCAAATTACGACGTTGCCGTTGATTATATTGTCCCCTTTGCAAAGTATCGGGTTGATCTTTAACTCCTTACTTAGCTGTCTTTTGTTGCCAGGAGAGTCGTTCACTTGGAAACTCGGGGCTGGCACTTTTATAATATCCGTCGGTGCTTTCGTAATAGCGTATAATGGTAACCCCGGTCCACCACCTCCAGACGCGGATACTGATATAGACCACCGGTTTCGGGTCATTATGCTGAAGCTATTGGACCTGAGATTCTTGGTGTGGTTTATAGGAACTTTCTTGCTTATCGGGTTCCTTTTATTATCAAACTTGACGATTCTGTACAAGACGAAAAAACTCAAGGAAAGGAACCAAAGGCGGGAAAGTATAACGATTATCAGGCTTTTGGATAAACTCAGGTTTACTAAAGGCGTGAATTTCGGTTTAATTTCAGGCACCTTGACGGCTCATACATTCTTGTTTGCAAAATCCCTTATAGATGTGGTGGTGGAGTCGATAATGTCTGGCAGCCACGACTTCCAAAGTGTTACACGCAATTTAACTCCTTACTTTCTTTTGATTGTTATGCTCACTATAGTCGGATTCCAATTGACTGCATTCAACTTGGGTTTGGCTCAGATCTCTTCGTCCATTCTCTATCCATTGTGTTTTTTGGTGTACAACCTTATGAACTTAATCAACGATTTATCGTTCAACCACCTCTTGGCCAACAATAGAATGAGCATTGGCCAACTTGCCTGGGTAATATTCGGCCTCGCGGCTGTGCTTTTCGGTGTGGTGCTTATCAGTTGGGATAGCGCCGTGGGAACTGGCTCACACTTCCGGTGCGATAGTGAGGATGACTACATCTTGCACCTGAAATTCCCCTATACCGATGACGTGAACGAAAGTACCAGATTTAACCTGAACTCTTCATATGAATTGGAGTCCAGGTATAACTCAACGGACTCGGATTACTTGAGTCCGCAAAGTATCTACATGAGCAAGCCACTAAAGAAAAAACGGGTGTTGTCGTATGAGCAGGTGCAGATATTGCACCAGCTTGATGTTTAATGTGTATAATTATAACGTTATAGATTAATGAATGATTCGATATCAGAGGTAGAGTGATGGTTAAATACAGTAGCAGTGATGGGTTTGATGAATATTTTGAGAGGGGGTGTACAAATCACTGATTAAGTTGGATACTACTACACAAGAATCTCCTTTATGATGCTAGATCCTTCGTGAATTTTGCAACAATTAAAATTCCGACAAAATTTCCAAGTTTTGATAAAAATTGATTTGAACAATTGGGATCACTTTGAAGAATTGCTTTGTCATTTAGATTCGGGTTCGAGAAAGGAGTTACAATGTCTTGTAATTGAAGACCCGATTTCACAGACTGTGATAATATGAGAGCCTGTAATCTGGTTCGCGATGAGATTTTCAATGGTAACGGGAGACCAAATAGGTACGCTTCTCAGCCGACAGCCATCTATAGTAGCTTACAAGTCGTTGGATGACTTAACGGTTCTCAAGGACTGGTTCTACAATTTCACCGAAGAAAAGGATGATAGAGAAAGAGCTGTACAGAAAGTCAAGGCCATAAGCTCTAGAGGAAGAATCCCCCATGCAATCGAGTCTACTTCTATGTTGACTTCTATATGTCTCAGTGATCCCCAAACTGCCCCTAAAAGCTATAAGTTGATCCAGCAAGACTCAAACATTCTACAGCTTTCGTACTCCATGGCACTCACTCGATTTGTAAATGGGTTACTAGATCCGTTGCAGCAGTCTAATTTTGCAATACCTTTGCACCAATTAGCAAAGAGCTTACAAATGCCCAGTTACTTCGTAGAGTTGAGACACATGGCCACACACGAAAAGCTTCCTAGCTTGACAATGCTCAGAGTTACTACCAGGGGCGCCCTTAATTGGCTTTATGATCACTATTGGAACAAAATAGAAGACATCGAGTCTGATTCGGACGATTTCGAGAAAGATATTTTATCCACCAAAGACCAGGTCTACATTCAAGACGCTGTAAAGGGATACACTGAGCTTGTTCCTGATTTGGTGGCTAATATGAAAAACTACAAAAAGATCAGAAAACAAGATCTAAACATTATTTACAAATTCGGGAATTCGACCGAGAACGGGGTCAAGTATTGGAAATCTGTCGAAAAAATTAGAAATCAGGCAAATAGAAGAATCGATCTTGTTCTTAATGTTATACTCTTCAAGGACTTCTTGATCTATAACCAGCCAGATTCATCCAAGGTCAAAAAAATTCAATCATATTTGTCTTTGCGTTATAAGATATACGGGCCACTTCTAGATGAGTTTGGAGCCAAGTTCCAGCAGGAACTCTATGATAAGATGGTAAGAGTACTAAAAAACGAGTTCGACGCAACAACTTCTCACATCAACAAGAAGATGGGATTTGAAGTCAAAGACAATAGTGAAAGAGTCCAAATCGGTAGCTGGATTGTCCATTTGCTCTCGAAAATGCATCCAAAAATTGAAGACCAGGCAGTCGAAAGGATACGGCAGGATATAGAAGACATAGACCCAGACACCAGACTAGTCATTCTTCAATGTTTAATTGACTTGGAAACATCTAGCAAGATCAAAGAGGAGCTAGGTAAAGAAGCAATAGTGTTGGAGAAGGCGATAAAGCTCAAGAGGTTCGAAAAAGTTGAGTCTCTTGACTCTATCTTGGGGATAGAGACTGACTCCACCGAGAGTACAAAGAGCATAGATTCCCATACAAGAAAGAAACAAAAAACCGAGAGAACTCACTTTTTCTTCGAGCCCCACAGTGACTGGAAGCCCACACCATTCGGTTCGATTGTGTAATATCTCCACTTGTGTGATCCATTCACATATTTACAATGTCTAGGGCATACCCGCTCTCTATCTACAGGACTTCGCAACTCGCACTTATCTAATCTAAATCACACAATACATATACAGACTACTATGAGTCCACAATGGCTTCCACAGAACATACAAAAGCGGCTCTTGCTTTATGTTCTACAGCGGCTTTCACTCTTCCTAGATGTTGATTTACCTAATCTAGAG
This sequence comes from Yamadazyma sp. yHMH685, assembly GCA_030571055.1. Lineage (NCBI taxonomy): Eukaryota > Fungi > Ascomycota > Pichiomycetes > Serinales > Debaryomycetaceae > Yamadazyma > Yamadazyma sp. yHMH685. Next base: position 577,704 of record JAJLXC010000004.1, read on the forward strand.
GAGGTCTCCCTTAATAATATCCACCTAAAAGATATCTCGATAGACCCCGAGAAGGTGGGCAGATTACCAGGTTGCAACTTGAGGTACGGCCAGATTGGAAGTTTAGAGTTGACTGGGGGTGTTATGGGTGGCGTAAACATTGAAGCCAGCAACGTGGATATTGTGATCGCTCCCAACTTGGATATCAACGAAGACATAACCAAAAGTGTACAGCTACTGTTGGCACAAAGCACAGCAGATTTGGCGCAAACCATTATGATTGATCCGTCAGAGATACTTAATGACCTTGAAACGAGTGGTGAGTCGGTGGATACCTTAGACGCTGATCGAAAGACCGATAGCTCCAGTTCTGGATCTGAATCGCCCCAAAAACCCTCAGCCCTAGTTGGAGTGATGGCAAAAGCCGTTGACATGGCATTACTGAGACTACAGGTGAGGGTCAAGCATATAAATATTAAGCTAATCTCTGAATTAACTGACATCGTGATCAAGGTGGAAGAAGCATTGATAAATACTGTTAACGGCACTAGAACGGTGAAGGTGTCGAATGTGAGTGTGGTGACTCTCAGACCCGCCACGAATCCAGGTGACCGGGATAAGAATGAAAGCAGTGATGAGGGCCGCCAAAGATATCCTCAAGAATCCACTGCTGGTAACGAAGATAACGATAGCAGTGGTAACGATGACTTTGATGACTCAGGAGACGTGGACGATTCCGGGGACGTGGACGAGTCGCTAATGAACAGCATGGTCTTTACACATGAGGAGGCCAGTTCCATATACATGAGTGCCACGTCTGAGTCTTTCAAACAGAGCAGGACCCAAGCCACTCCAACGCTAGACGCTTCTAACGGGTTAGAAACCGTGATAATGCATATTAAAGAACTTGATATTGAGTTCGAGGGATTGAGCAAGATCTCAAACCTTTTCCTAGGAATTGAGACTGTGAAGTTCTCCTGTAGTCCTTTATTACCCACTGTGCTTTCTGTGCTTAATGGCATATCAAGAGGTTTGAAACTCAAAATATATCAAAAACGCAAGTTCAGATCCACTCCAGACACCAATCCACGGTTTCCCCAGTATATGAACCAGCCTGATGATGTGTCAGAGGACCACGAGTCTGACGAAATGGCTGATGATAAAGAGGATGCAGATCAGTTCTTCAATAGGTTATACATTGGAGAAATTGTTCTTAGTTTCAACTCGGCCCTTCTCTCCAGCGGGGAATTTGCCTCAAAGGATAACTTGTACCTCCAGATTAAGAACTTCAATATCAAACAGAAGCATGATACCTTGACTTATGGGGGAATCGAGACATTCTCGATCTTGCGGACAACTGATGGTGGTGAAACTATCAAGGTGTTTGAATTTGAAAAGCCTGAATCTGAAGATCTGGATGCCCCCAAAGCTGATATCAGATTCGAGTTATTTTCAAAAATATCCAGCGATTCGAAAGTTAATGAGTTCACTACGTTGATATCAAAACCAGCGGTCTTGAATCTCGACTCGTACTCTTTAAATCACTTATTAAACGTATTTGATGCCTTTGGTATGATTCAGAACAGTATTAATGGACTACTCACACACTTCGAAAGCTACAAACAGTTAAACGAGCACAAACCAGAAAAGCCAAAAGACTTTTTTGATAACCAATTTGTACTTCAAACGGCTCATATCACTTTGAACTTGGATCTTGCAGATGGCAACATCAGCGTTCAAATATTACCCATATTCATGAATCTGTTATCCAACGACTTTAAGTGTCAGCGAGTAGTTGTTGACCATGTTAAAGATGATAAAACTGAAAAGATTGCGTCCATTTCGAATATATTCTTGCTGACAAAGTCGGTGGATTTCAAAACATCCCTATGCCATGGCCAGCTCTTTTCCAGGGAGGTAATCATGAACACTTCCACTAGTGTTGAGGTTTCAAAAGTCGATTTAGCTGTATCGCTTGATAGACTCAAGGAGATTTTGGCGTCCCTAAGTTTGTTTTCTAAACATTTGAGGTCACTTCCAAACATGTATGACCTGTTGGGTCTGGGTTCTGCTTCCGTGTATACCCAAAAGAAGCCCAAGAGACGTGTGAATGTCACAACTACGATGAAAGTCCATGCTGAGTTTAGCTTACATTTCAATGAGCTAAACTTCAATATTGAAGATGTATCACAGGACTTCGGTGATCTCATTGGAAGAGGTTCAAGCCTAAGGTTGTTCAGGCATAACGGAGAATTAAATTATGTATTCGAAGGATTCAAATTAAATCGGGTCCATGGCGAATTGAACGAAAGAGTAGTGTACAATTTTGAAGAAAAGCCCATAAACGAAATCTCCAGTCCTTTGGTGCTTGGACAGATCAAGAAAAATGGAATGGTTGAGGTCAAAATTCAAAATTTAGTGCTTGAATTCTATACCAATTGGCAGAAGTTGTTCGATGGAGATAAAGGCAACGGGCTGTTAGATACTAACATCGAAGTAGATGAACCCAAGAAGACAGATGTAAGAGTACAGTTCAAGGACTGTTTGGTAGGTGTGACTCCTCATCTGTTGTCTTGCAAGGCGTATATGGATCTCAAGAAAGTCAATTCGGACTTTATGTTTGGTAATGAGCAGATATATCTCAAGACTACTATCAGGGAATTAACGTTATTATTGATTGATGACGTCAAAGAAATAAAGCCAATCAGCGCCTTGAAGAAAGTAAGATACAGGTTAATCCCTTTGCAGTTTTACGTCAAGCGGGACTTCTTGAACATCGGGAACATCAACAACTTGCATATTGGGATCACTTATAACTTGAATAAAGAAAAATTGTTGGAAAGATCCAGAAACAAAAACCTCTATAACAAGTTGTCTGCTTTGGATGTGAAAATCAACTTGGATGAGATTAATATCGAAACATGTGGTGATTCCTTCTATACTTTCGTACAATTGCTCAGTGACTTGAAGATCCCATTAATCTTGAAGAAGGAAGAGAAATTCAAGTTGAGGTTGAATAAGGAGGTGAATCTATTGGACGAAGCGAAGCCTCTTAATCCACACTCTCCAGATGAGCCTGTAGTACATGATGACCCGGACGATGAAGAGGAAGAAGAACAGGGTTTCGAGGTTGTAGACAAATACTACGATGATACGCAAGCACAAAATTCTGATTCCATTGAAGAGCAAATGAGGGACATGGACCTCAATGAGAGCACTAAGACCAAGCTTTCTATTGATGATAACTATATTTCCAAGAACGAACCAGTCAGCGAAGAAACTGTCATTCCTGCAAGCATCAACGTAAACTTGGGAAAGTTGAACTTGTACATGTATGACGGATATGACTGGAAGGAAACAAGAAAGGTGATTAGGGGCATTGTTAAAAAAGTTGAGAAGGAGTCTTTGGATGACAGTAATAATTCTAAAGCAAGTGTGAATGAAAACACCGATGAAAGTGATGACCAATTAGAGGTTATACAGGAAACACTTTTTCAATCCATACATGTCACTTTGCCAAAGGGTATTGACCCTAGCCATCTAACTCAGAATATCAACAAACAAATGAATGAAACATATTCTGAGCTGGAGGAAGATGAAGTCACAGGGTATAAGCACTTGAAGTTGAAAAGATCAAATCGATATAAGATGTCGATTGAGTTGAAAAACATTGACATTTTGATCAACATACTTACCCTTAGAGACCCTTTAAAAGATCCTTCACCTGAGAACAAACTGTATGAGCTTTTGAATGAAGTTGACTTGGTTGTAGACTTGGTAACGATTTACGACAACTTGGTGAATTCCACCTGGAATAAGTACCTAAGCTACATGAATAGTATTGGCGAGAAAGAAATCGGGAAGAATATGCTACGGTTTCATCTAACCACTGTCAGAGATCCTGTGTACTTGAATTTTAATGAAAGTATACTCAAGATTTCAATCTTGCCGCTCAGATTATTTATCGATCAGGATACTAATGAATTTTTGATACGGTTTTTCAAGTTCAACGACAAACGATTTCGCTTAGAGAAGCTTGAAGAGGACTTGTATGTGAAGAAGATCGAGATCAGAGATGATATCAAGATCAAAATCGATTACAAGCCAAAGAAGTTGAATTTAATAGGGTTGAAGAACGGGGAGTTTAATGAACTATTAAACCTTATTCACATCAACGGGTTATCGATAAACCTCAATCCAATTAAGCTATATGGTGTAAAAGGTGGCGAGAAGTTGCTCGCCAAGTTATTTGAGCATTGGCTTCCTAATATCCAACAGACACAGTTGGTGAATTTGTTCAATGGTGTGGAGATATTCAAGCCGTTTATCAATATCAGTGAATCTTTGAAGAATGTGTTGTTGTTGCCAGTCACCGACTACCAAGATTTGAGTAACCAGAAATTCCTCAAAAAGCTAAATAAGAATGGAAAGGATTTTTTCAAAGTCACTAGTTATGAGTTGTTGAAGTTAGGTTACAGGCTAACTAACGGCACCCAAAATCTCTTAGAGCAAGGCGAGGAACTTCTAGGCGGAACTGGCTCTAAGCTTAGGAAATACAAGATGAAGGAACTGAACAGAGCTACACTATCGATGACAAATGAGGTAGAGCCTGAAGTTGGTCTCTTGGAAAACTCGATGAGATTGAATAAAAATAGTAAAGTTGATGCTTCAAGTATCTACCACGATTCCAACAAAAAGTATTCAGAGATCGAAGAAGACGAGGAAGCCGATAGTAGTGATGAGGACATAGAGGATACTAAGTTGATCAGTCTCTACTCCAACCAGCCCAGGAACTTCAAACAGGGTGTGAAATTGAGTTTCAAGTCTATCAATAAGAACTACAATCTCACAAAGGGAGAGTTTTTGAAATTGATTGAAAAGATCAATGAATCAGATACGTATGAGGATTCGCTCAAAGTGATCTTACAACAGTCGCCATTGCTTCTTCTTCGTCCCATGATTGGAACTACCGAGATTATCCTGAAGACCCTTATAGGCCTTAGTAATGAGATCAACGCCACAGAGCATATAGAGTCGCAAGACAAGTACAAGAATCAGTGAATAGTCAAGCAAGTCAGGTACTCCACACGATAAAAGGCTTGATTAGCTGCCGCAAAATGCAAGGCATCTATGTCTATCAAGCCGTGGGGAGATGCCGCGAAAACAGATTTGGTAGTGCAGGTGCGAGCTCTTAACGTTTAGAGAAGCCGTTGGATTCCGCGACTGGCACGGCGACCCTGGGCTTAGAAAGGATCTACAGAAGGAATAAAGCCTGGGCACAGCTGGCATTGGATAACCGATATGAGATAAAGACTTGATAACTATAGAGAGTGTAGACAGAATATACGGCCTTACCAAGAACTATGGCTAGCGTGGGCGCTCTTGATAAGCCATAAATGCCGTTCGGTGCGTTTCACGCAGAGCCGCTTGAGTTTCTTTTTCGTCGCTACCCCAAGAGTCAGCAGAGGACTGATTGCCTGACTTAGGCAGCAACTATCTCCAGTGTGCCAGTGCCTTATTAACTCTTGACGGGGTGATCGCCGTATCTCATACCCCACCAACTCATGGTAAGAAACCTTACATAAACATACATTGATGGTTTGCCCGTGTGATGCACCGACTGCAGACTATGTACGAGCGGTTCTTTCTTGCCAAGGCGCCTGATTATCAATTGATAATTGCATTGATAGCGAGCGTAAAAACGATCAATGTATGCTGGAAATGAGCTGAATGATTATATACTACACTATGTAATGGCCACGTAGGAAGTGATAGCACCACTTATAAGTAGTGCGACCAACCCCAACGCTTCTCCTCCTTTGTGAAATAAACGGTTACTTCTCTAAAGCTTTCGGGACAAATTTATCTCATCTCGTTTTTTTTATATATAAACCAATATGCCCTCCACGAAAAATTCCATCCCAGATAAGGACACCTTAAATCTTTGCAAATCAGCTTCACCATGGAACCTGTGAAATCAAAAGAACAGATACAGGAGGTATACCCCGAATCTAACGATACCCACTCTGGTTTCAAAACCGAAGCCTTGGACGATTTGGAAAAGAATGCTGGTGTAGATAAACAGGTGTCTAGCGGGTACGAGACTTTTTCCACCGAAGTGCAACCTAAAAGATATACATTTGGGTGGGTAAAGTCTAAAATCCCACACTTTAGGTGGTTATGCTACATTATCATCGGTGCCTTTTTCACTGGTTGGTGGTTGGCTATCATCATCCAGGACAAACAGAGACATAAGTGGTTAATTCCTACCATCCTCTGGGGGTGTATCATGGTGAGATTGATCACTTTAAAGTGGAAAATTTTGCACTACATTTTACGTTTAGTTTCCATTCCATGGAATTATGGAGTCAGCATAATTTATAAATTGTTACCACAGAAATCCCAGAGATTGTTGGTGGGAGCTACCGTTACAGTTGGAGTGGTCTTGCTTGGTTCTTTTGTACCTACGGAAACACCATACTCCAAAAGAGAAGATAGAGCTGTTTCGTTCTTTGGTATTGTAGTTGCCATTTTCTCCTTGTGGGCCACATCTAGGGACAGATCTAAGATCAACTGGAATACCGTCATTGGAGGTATGTTGATGCAGTTCATCATCGCCTTGTTTGTGTTGAGAACAAAAGCTGGTTACGATATTTTCAACTTTATCTCCCAGTTGGCCAGAGAATTATTGGGCTTTGCAAAGGATGGTGTAGCATTCTTAACCACCACCGATATCGCCGCTCTCCCATGGTTTTTCTTCTCGGTTATCCCTGCCGTTGTTTTCTTTGTGGCCTTTGTGCATATTTGGTTCTACTTTGGTGTGATTCAGTGGGCCATTGGTAAGTTTGCTTACTTCTTTTTCTGGGCCTTAAAGGTTTCTGGTGCCGAAGCTATTGTCACCGCTGCTTCTCCATTCATTGGTCAAGGTGAATCTGCCATTTTAATTAAAGATTTCTTGCCATATTTGACCAAAGCAGAGATGCACCAGGTTATGTGCGCAGGTTTTGCAACTATTTCTGGCTCGGTGTTGGTTGGATATATTGGATTGGGATTGAACGCCCAGGCTTTGGTGTCCTCGTGTGTGATGTCTATCCCATGTTCGTTGGCTGTTTCCAAGTTAAGATATCCTGAAAGCGAAGAGCCTTTAACTGCTGGTAAAATTGTGTTTCCAAAGAAGGAAACCGGTGAGCACGCTCCAAAGAATGTGTTACAGGCTTACACCGAAGGTGCTAGTTTGGGTTTGAGGATCGGTGGTACTTTAATGGTGCAATGTATGTGTATCATTGCATTGGTTGCATTGATCAATTCCTTGTTGACCTGGTTCGGTAACTTTTGGAACATTCATCAGTTGTCGTTGGAATTGATGCTTTCCTACATCTTCTACCCAATTGGGTTCCTTTTGGGTACTCCAAGAAATGAAATCTTGCACATTACCAGGTTGATTGCCACCAAGACAATTCAAAACGAGTTTGTTGCTTACTCCCAATTGATCAACGATGCTCCATATAATGAAATGTCCGACAGAGGTACCTTGATTGCCACCTATGCCTTATGCGGGTTCGCCAACTTTGGTTCTCTTGGTATCACTTTGGGTGTCTTGAGTACCTTATGTCCTTCCAGAAGTAGAGACATTACCAGCACCATTGGGTCTGCCTTTATCGCCGGTGCAATCTCCACCTTAATCTCTGCTGCAATTGCAGCTATGGTGATTCACGACTTAAGCGGTTACATCACTAGATCTTCTTAATAGACACTGTAGAATAGTTGAGTTACATAAGAATGAGGTTTGATTCAGTTCTCTAATCTAGTAACATCTATATATGAGTATAATTTTACACTATTCCCTTGTATGCAACCCTATATTTAGGCCCATACAATATTGAGCGCGGGAAATCGTTTATCGTCAGTATGAACAAGTCAGATACCAAATCCATCCTACAAGGATGTTTGAGCAACATCAACCACCAGTCGGGCCAAATGAAGCAATGCCTCAACGATAACAATCTCCTCCAGGCCTTGAAGCATTGCTCCAATTTTTTAAATGAGTTGAGAATTAACCAATTGTCTCCCAAACAATACTACGAAATGTACATTGTGGTGTTTGATTCATTGGATTACTTGTGTAACCACTTATTGTCATCGTACAAGGCGAAGCAGAAAAAGAATAACGACACCCCGTTTCTTTCCGATCTATACGAATTGGTTCAGTACAGTGGGAACATTGTCCCCCGGTTGTATATGATGATTGCTGTGGGTACCACTTTTATTTCAACCAAAAATGCCCCAACAGAGGCCATCATGAAGGATATGATAGAGATGTGCAGGGGAGTTCAGAGCCCAATCCGGGGACTCTTTTTAAGGTACTATTTGAGCCAGAGAATCAAGGATCTCTTGCCGATTGGGAATAAGCACGAATTTAATGAGACCGCTACGTTTCTTATTGATAACTTTATTGAAATGAACAAACTATGGGTCAGGTTACAACATCAAGGCCACTCGTCTGAAAGAGAATTGAGGTACCAGGAGCGTAAGGAATTAAAGATCTTGGTCGGCTCCAATCTAGTGAGGTTGTCGCAGATTATTGATGACTTTTCAGAGGAAGAATATTCTCCAGAGACTTACTACAAGGACCACATTTTCCCTATCATCACCGAACAGATCATCCAGTGCAAGGACCACTTGGCCCAGGGTTACTTGATCGATGTGATCATCCAGATATTCCCGGACAACTTTCATTTCATCACGTTGCACGAGCTTCTCCACAAGGTATTCCTTGGCTTGAACCCCACTTTGAACAAGTCTGAGTTGATCAATACGTTGATTGAAAGATTCATAAATTACCATAAGCAGCAGCAGGACGAAGAGAACTCGGAGGAGAACAAACGTGAAGAGGCGATGTTTAAGGATTTGAAACTATTTGATGAATTCTGGGGGTTCTATGAGAAATTGACAGCATTGAGAGTGTCTTCAGAGGAGCACTCTTCCATCCTTCAGAGCTTCATTGAACTCTCTTTGGTGTTTGAAAAGAATAATTACGATAACTTGAATAAGATATTTCAGTTTGTTACGGAGAATTTCAATGCTGAGGAAGTGGATGAAAAAATCTGGTTGAACTTGTTGACTGTGCCCATCCAGAACTTTGAGTCTATATTGAACCTCTTGAACGTCTCGTTCTTCAATGAGTTCTTCAATAAGATATCCAGCCAGTTGTACCAGAAACAGGTCTCACTTGAGATATTGAAGAAGCTTTTGGAGCAAGACGAGATCGTTTGCGATTTGGCGGGGATTGATACGATATTCAAGTTCCTTTTGGTCTTAATCAAAGAGCCCAACGATTTGAACCTACTGAAGAAAATGGGTATTGTCAAGACTGTCAAGATTGAAAACGGTGACAAGTTGATCCTGACAGAGTTTCTAACTAACCAGGCCAATATTTGTAAGTTGTTCAGTAAAATCAACCAGAACTCTGTCGACTTGTTTGGGAAGATCAACAACTTGACGTACATCAAGAAGAAGTTTTTAAACAAAAACTTGAGCAGCATTATCTACACATACCCCACGGTAATCCTGTTGATCCTCGACCACTTGAAGACCATTGGGTTGATCAACATCAAGAAGAAGGGTAAGTTCACGAGCCGATTAGTTGCCCAGTTCAAGAACTTATCGATTATTGTAGATGAGCTTTATGATCACCACCAAACGTACAGTTCGAGCCTGATTTTGAGCTGGTACTTGAACTGTGCTATTGTGGCTGACCAGTTGAATTTGCCGACGATCACCTTCGAATTCTTCAACAAGTGTTTTATTGTTTATGAGGAGAATTTGATGGTGGGCCAAGGACAGAGTAGTATTCACGGTAGTACCGTCAATCCGCAGGATTCATTGAATAACAGCTCTATTCAGTACCAGTCGATCTTGTTGATTTTGAATAAGATCAACTTTGCCAGAAACTTGGAAGCCGATGACTACCAGGCCTTGATCACCAAGTTGACACTCTATGGGTCCAAGCTTCTCAAGAAACAGGATCAGTGCCGGTCTATTTTCAACTGTAGCCATTTATTCTGGTGGACAGAAGCATTAGAGACAAAGAAGGAAGTGGAGTTGTACCGAGACGACAAGAGAGTATTGGAATGTCTTCAGAAGTCTTTGAGAGTGGCTGACTCTTGCATTGATCCATATCTATCTCTCAAGCTTTTCATTGAGATATTGAACAAGTGTTTGATATTCAACATTCACGGCAATGCTCTTGTGAATTCAAATTATATCAATGGGTTAATTGAGCTTATCTACAACAACATTGACCAGTTGGGCAACGAGTATGATTCAAAGGACAAGGATGACAAGGAGTGGAAGTTGTTCAAGTCTCTTGAAGGTTATTTCAAGCGCACATTGAATTACGTAGAGCTTCAGAGGGAGGATGAGAGATTAGAGGATATTGTTACGGAGTTAGTTATATAGGAAGCATGTGTACTGACGGGTATATACTAGTTACAAAATGAGATGCATAACCAGGTACATAATATATATTCCAGATAGGCATATTGTGGTGTGTCTCGCCGTATCAAATAACTGCTGTTTGGAGTGCATTCGTAAATACTGTGCGCAATTCCCGATAAGCATGCTGTTCAGAGCGAGAGAGTTTACTCTCCTCCATAGTCTTCAGTATGCTAAGCCTAGGGCACTCAACGGTGGACTTGTCGACCACGAATTGAGTTTAAGGTTTAACAATGGGGACTCTACGTACGGCTCTGAAAATGAAAAAGGGCCCGAAACAAAGTATGGCTCTCAAACCTTTAAAAGCAGGGGATTCATATCTTCAAATTCTCGAAGAATGAAAGTATTAGCCTCGTTATGCTTGTTGATGCTTGTGGCATTGAATGTCATGCTGATGGGAGTTGAGCGGCTAAACACTATTGCTAGTGGAGATGGTGCAAAAATTGGTAACCCCTTGTATAAGTTTTTGAAGACAGAGGGAGTGCAGACCAAAGCTGCTACTGGCCCCACGGAGAAGTTCGAGGTCTACTACCCTGATGTGGTAAAGCAAAGCTACGGAGACTCGTTATTCAAACAGACACTCGTGAACCACACTTTTGGTAACTCTTACGGTAATCCCTTTGTGCTGGCTTATTCTGCTCCTCCAATGGAGTTTAATAGAGTGGTATTGACGTTAGATACGTCTGTAGGGGGTGTTCAGTTTGACAGATTGAGCAACTTGTTTATGAATGGGGTAGAAGTATGGAGAACTTCTACTATAGAACCTAGTGGGAGCACGGCCCATTCTAATTTCGTCAAGGATGTAAGCGATTACGCAACGTTGTTTCAAAGCGACGCAAGTTTGGTGTATTCTTTAAACAACGTTGTAGACGGAACGTATACGGGCTTATTTGATATTCAATTGACTGCCAATTACTACTACGACAAGACAGTTGGCAACACTACGGCTGTTGATGTCAAAGGATTTGTGACTACTTCTTCTCCACCGACACGGATCGTTGGACTCGGGAAAGGAGCCACTGATTTTAAAGACCCGGTTTCGTTTTTGCCTGAGGTTGACTTCAACACATCTTTTCCTGTTTTGAATAAAAACACTACCAAGTTACAGCTTTCGATCTTCACTTCAGGTAATGCAGACGAAGAGTTTTGGTACTCGAATGTTCTTGACGAATTGGCTTCCAAACTCAAGGAATATTCCCTTTTCGGCCACGGTCCTATCAGACATGTAGAGGTATGGTTTGGGGGGAAGCTTATTGTAGCTGTAGCTCCAGACCCAGTCATTTTCACAGGAGGACTTTCACCTTCTCTTTGGAGCCCAGTCGTTTCCAATGATGCTTTTGACTTGAGACCAATAAATTTGGATGTTACTTTATTGTTGCCACTTTTGCATGCGAATCCCGACACTCCATTGGAGATCAAGATAGATAACGGGGTGGATCATAAGGTTGTAGGCTCTAACTGGATCACTACTGCCAATTTGCATATTTGGGAGAGTGGACAGGTGGAATCAGTTTCCGGAGAGGCATATAATGTGGTTTCGGAGGGATTCTGTAAGCATACTGTGGACGATACAGAGTCTAATAGCACAATTTACATAGAGAATATCACCTGTGTTAACATTGTGGGAAACCATGGGTCACTCGTCTATAAATTGACTAATGGTGGAGTAATCTCAGCCAACCTTGGTGTTGATTACAATACAGCGACTACTAATAATCAGATAATTAGTAACAATGGAACGAACCAGCGTATTGATCATCACGGTTCAACACAAATCTTGCTGAGTATAGACGGTTTTACTGTATTGGAATCGTTCAATTACCCACTCAAACTTGGAACTATAACTACTATAACTAACGATAGCACTATCTACAATATCACTATAGAAGATGGGGATTATTATAGTAAGACGACCGGAGGAAGTCTTACCAATTCACGTGTTTCTCAGCAGGATGGATCGTCTGTGTTCTACGTGACAAACTCTGGGAACCACGGTGAAGGTGAAACTAGGACGAGTTTTGCTTATAGTGACGATTCGGGGGATAATTTTTATAGAGAGGTTGTTGCCAAGAATGGTCAAATTATTCTGGATACGAGTAACTAGCGACTAGAAATATATTGTTTAATTGAGTAGATTGGGTACTAAATTAATGTAATAGAACTTCTAACAGAGCAAGGGAAAGACGGCAAAGAGTGTTTCCTATTATATTATTACTTACTATACATCAGCCGAAACCAGCCCATTCTATAGAGAAGCACAAGTTTTTTTGTTCTCCTTCCTCCTCAAGTTCCTCTGCTTTGTCAGCTGGCTCGGATATCACGTACAACTTTTTAACCCCCGAAGCTAGCCTGCCACTCACCACGAGATTATACAAGCTTATACGCAGCATGCTTTGCACTATTAGATGGGAATGAAACCGCAAAGGGTCTCCTGGATAGGCTATAAATTCACCTCCAAACTTCAAGCCAGGAAGAAGGAAATACCCTTGGTCTTTTAGTTGAGAAAAGATGGAGTATGAGTCAGGAGAGACTAATTCTTTGAAAACGCTGATATCCACGTCCAGCGAGGACTTCGGTTCGTTTACGTATTCCGTGGTATAGTGTGGAGGGTTATGATTGTCTTTTTTTTGTATTCCCGACTGTTTGATTAATTTAGCGTGGCCCTTTTCAACTAGCCATACAACTTCGTATGGGGAGAGTTTTAAGGGAAGGCCTAGAAAGTTATTTTGCTGTGGAGCAATGGGAAGCGAGCCGATCAAGTTGCCTAGTATGCCGAGGTCTCTGAGGGACTTCACGATCTCCACGTCGAACACCAACACTGTGTGGTCAAATACGGGGAGATGAAGCATGAAAGATGGAACTTGCAAAAGTTGTTCCATGATGGATGCAAAATCGCGACATGATTTTCATTAGTGTTACACAAAGTACATAGAATAGAATTAGGTGAACTGAAGGGACCTTTGGTCGGTTGAGAGGGTGACTTACAGACAATTGAGTGGTGAGATATTAGCGGAGTATTAGTGGAACATTGGCATCTTTCAAAAACACCAAGGTACTGAAATCACCAGCAACAGACTGTCTAGTCGATGAGGCTCGAAACCGAGATCTTGGTGTCCGTTTTCTTTTTTATATTGGATGATGCCAATACGTTCGAGAGGTTGGATGACGACTTGCTCAAGCTGAAGGCCGATTGGGTTGGTGAGTTGCCGATCGACGGGGTGAAAAGAGCCAACTGTGTTTGTGTCTGGTGCTGGCTCTGGTTCAATGACAAGGGAGGCGGATTCGACTTGGGGGTCGTCCGCTTATGTGCATCCTTGAGCGGGTTGGGGAAGAAGTCGGGCGCGATCGAAGACCTTCTGGAGTTCGAGCTCGAGTTGTTCGTAGATCCTATCAAGTTGACGTCAAATGTAGTGGAAATGGAGTTGTTACGCGAGTTGGTGTTGGAGAGGAAAAGTGGGCTCTGATTGTAAGGGCTCAGGGCCCCGTTCTCATGGGTCTGATGGTTTAGAGCTAACGTCGGAGCATGTGTGAGGCTCGAGCTCGAGCTTGCATACCCAGTAATCGAATAAAGGGAATTCGCAGTGGAATGTCTTCTAGGAAACGAGTCATCAAACAACCGGCGTTTATTGATGAGAGGTGGGAGCTGGCTAGATCCAAGAGCCGAAGAGGGTGAGTGAGAAAAGTCAAAACTAGCAGACCGGAGATTACTAGAGGGTTTCTCGTTCCGGGTGGGGCTGACATGGTCGAGAGTCGAATTAAAGTTGAACATGGAGGTGTTGAAGGAAATCTTCGGGACCTCTTCTTTCGAGGTAGGCGGTGGAGCAGAATAAGGACTCTGGAGGCCTCCACTAGTGCCGCTAGTGCCACCGGTTGCCGCGGCAGTGGCAGTGCTATTAGTAGCGGTAGTACTAGCGGTGGTACCAGCCGTACTATTGCCGGTGTTAGGGCCTGCTAACTGGCTAGGGCTGGGGAGTGGGAACTGGGATGGCTGGTGCTGAGGGGCTTGAGGAGGCTGTTGCTGCTGCCCCAGAAGCGGAGTATACTGAGGTGGTTGTAAATCGACATCTGTTGGACCTTTATCAACACTCTGGCGGCGACGCTTGCTAGCACCGCCGTTCCACCAGTTCTTGATCGAATTATCGGACCGGCCGTTAAGGTGTCGGGCGATTTCTGCCCATTTCTTTCCGTACTTGAGCACCAACTGTTCGATCAATTCGCCCTCTTCGGGAGAGATGGGTGTGCGGTTGAGCGACGGCTTGAGGTTCTGGTGGTAACGCTCACGGCACTGCTTCGGCAGCCGCGTTATCAAACTATTGGAGATACGTACCCAGTTTGTTGGGCCAAAGATGGAGATCAACTCCATCAATTTCAGGTCTTCTTCGGGTGACCAAGGGCCTCTCCGTGTGACGGTGCTCATGGGTCAGTGTATGCTAGGTGGAGGATGGTGGTGGTTAGGGGACGTGAGATACAATGTTAATTTTGTGGATATACTTATATGTCAGGTGGTGGGAAGAAAAATGGCAAATGAGTATAAAAGACGTCAGGATTTTTTACACCTGCAATTAGTGCGGTGGGAAATTCGTGCCTTATTATTAGCTTTCAAGGGGTTTGGCCTTGAGTGTGGGTTATGTACGGTATTGGTTTGGTGGGGGAGGGGGGACGGTACGTGGAGACGTCTAACAGTATACAAGTAGTTTGGGGGGTAAACGCGGCGTAGAGAAGTATTTGACCGTCCGATGCGTATTTAAATTTGTCTGGATTGGCAACTCGGGTGTAGATATATAGGGTAGGATTCTGCGAAGCGCATATTTACCAAAACGCACCGGTTAACGCAGGTTTAATAGGTAATAGAAATTAGTAGCACACGTCAACTGGTTTCCGTTAATAATGCGGATGTTTGAGAGGTCTATACAGAAAATATGACAGGCTCCAATACGAACATTCTTTAAAAGACTATTATTTCAAATCCACCTTTATAGATTCTTGAGTTTTTATCCCCTCACCCCACGCGACACAACCCAATGATTCAAAGGCAAGTGAGGCGTCCCCCCCGTTCCCCCACACAAGTGGCTACAAGCGTCAGAAGTCGGTAAGAAAGGTTTTTTATTTGATCGATTTCTACGAAAGCGGCTTGAACGGCAGTCCCTATTGCCTCAATTTACCTACTCAAATTATATTAATTCGCTTTTCAGGTATTAGCTGTTGTACGTGTTTCTCTTTATTGCCGCTTAAAAATCGCTGATCGTTGTTGTCATTTGATGCATCTGCAGGTACTTGTATTGGTAATTCTATACTATAGATAGCGGTTCTAACGGTTATGCCAACATTTATCCTGCTCCTAGGGGTGTGGCGCCACCCCAACACCGTTTTTCTCTTTTGTTCGCTCTTCGGCACGCCTCAGGCCAACGCACTGGTAGTGCACAAGTCTTACAGTTTACTTCCGTAATATAATGCACGTTTCATGTGTGTTTATGCTACTAGTCAGATCCTTTGTGTTGTGGTATGCCGGCTATGATATGTCTCAGTGCTTCGAGTTGCCCATGATTGCGGTTTATGTTTTCGGCCGTTCTTCTGTAGTTCTTCTCGTCGCCTTGCAGCATGCATGACTCTAATCACCACTTTCCGTGTGTGTCAATGCAGCAATCGTGTCTCGGCCTTATCCCTTCTGTATCGACCCGCTCGCTCTGTATAAGTCCACGTCCTTGTGTGCACTGCCTCGTAAGAGATACTCCTCTGGTGGCACCCGGACTTGTCAGGCATTTTGCAACCGCTCCATAAACATGTATAGTTGTATATTGCTCGGTATAGTTTCAGATAATGTTAAAGCCCTATCAGTCAATTTTTTCGGGTGCAGCCTGTCCAACATCCATGGCTCCTGTGTAATTCTTTTCTCTCCTGTGATGAAAAGCAGCTTTTCTTTTCGTTTTGAAAATTTGCTTTCCTACTTTTTTATCAATCAGGATTCTTAAGCCTTTAAGGTTGTCCAAATATCATTTTAAAGATCCCCAGATTACTCGAAAGTATATTTCTTCTCTCTGTATTGGACTACATTTATCAGGAACTATTTCTAAGGGAGCGGTGGGATTCAATGTGTTAAGACTTGCTGAAATACAGCTAATAAAGTCAATTGATAAACTAACCGCTCATATTGGAGGAGAGATCCTGACAAGCGCTTGCTACTCTGTCGTTACCTCAAAATATACACTGGCGTTGTTTACCATCTTTGTGGTGGTACCTCTTGAAACTAGGCGAGTGGAGCACAGAAATTACCGGTTTTCACATCCCCAATTATAAAGGATCTGTCTAATTTGACTTGAAATATCAAAATAGCCCCCATTTCATCAAAAATTTTCTGTAAGTCTTGCACACACCTACTTGGTGTATTCCAAACAAATGAAATCGCCATTAAACAATCTGATACGGGATTTGTGACTCTTTTTTCTTTATTGGAGTTGTGCACCGATTTAAGATGCCTTTACCATTTGCCCTATAATCTAAACCCCCTGGAGGCAATTCTTCGGCGAAACTACTCTCAGGATGTTATAGGAGTATTGACCAGTTTTGCTACATACTACAAGCTCGGAAGAGATCTATGGAATACAAAAGACTATGGTGAAAAGCTTTCAATGGATCACATCAAGAACAACTGTAAGCTAACTACTATCAATCACCTCACATATACACAAAACGGTTTCTCGAATCGTTAATACATTGAAGTGGTCTATAACGGGTTTATATACATTCACGATTTTGCAACCAGATTATCCCCGGATGTTAACGGGTATAAAATATTATTATTAAGGTTTACAGAGGTTTGAGAATTTTGGGTGTGCCCTGATTAACCGGAACATGTTGGGTAGGGATCTTCGCCTTGCTTATTGGGACTGTTGCGCGCGAGAGGTGCAGTTACGTGAGGATATTGTTCAATTACGGACATACCCCATTTCACACCGATTACTTTGAGAGGCTAAAGTTTCCTTGCTGGCAAGGCTTCAGGGCTTTCTTACGCTATCTGCTGACTGCATATTTCGCCCCCAATCTTAAACGAGATTGTTTGCCTGAATGTTCGTATACCCTAACTAGCTTAAATTAGTATGCTTAATCTGACTACTTCGTATTCACCCTAACATTCCGTCGATTGCTATTCTGCAAATAAGATTTTACTACGGTTGGCTCTTATCTTCTCTAGTTATTCAGTCTATCCGCTAAGCCACTTAAACCAAGACCTCAAGACTCCATTCTTGGACATGACAAACTACATCTTTACGCCACCGTCTTGTCTCGCTCTGCTCTCAATTCACTCCTATCTAATACTCTTACTCGTTGTTCAGTTTTTATTATTTTTCGTAATTCCTAAAGCTTAAATTCGTTGTTGTGATCATCGATGTGTACTAAAACGATTGGTACTTCTCCAGCTGAATACCTTTCTCCTTTTACATCCATCTTTTTAATCAGCTGCGAATTGATCGTCTAATCTTATCAGATATAGTCAGATTTTCGTCTATCGGTTGAGACGCAGGGCAGAAATTATATGGGTAAGCGTCCTTAAACCATCATCTGCTTCACTCCTTTCGGTGGACAAGCTTAGCCACAAAAGCTTCAACTATGTGGCTAAAATAGAGAACCTTCAATATCTTACTGTGAGTATTCTGTTCTGATGAATTTTGTGACCATGTGCATGCAGCTATGATGAGAGATAAGCGTCCTGTAGTTGCACAAGGCTGTCTTGAGCTTGTCAGATATAGATATCAGTTGCAATGAACAATTTTGAATCTATCAAAGATACTAATCGTCAACCCTTAGTTCGGTTTAAGTGGTAGTCGGACACGCCAATCATTGCCTGAAGACATAGTTCGTCTATCCCGTAAACTAGTGGAATCATATGAATTCTCACGTTTCCGTCATTGGCTGTCATTAGTCAGACACATGGAAACTATCTCAAATGCCACGTCTCTTATTTTTCAAATATTGTTCATCTTTCTCGATTCAACCTATTTGATCAAAATACTCTTGCAAGTCTTCTTCCTCAAATATGACTCTCACCATTAAAGAGCACGAAGGGCATACGGCAATGTCTTCACCATCGGCTAGATCATCGATGGAAATAGCAAACTTGTCGCCACATGGACATGGGTGCTGGAATAATTGCGTTACGGGATCGAACACGAAGTCCTCTATTTCGATTTCGTCGTATACGTCCATGACGAGATTAATGTGTGTGGTGTGTTGTACCTATGAGATGAGATGAGATGATCGCATCAATTTGGGAATAAAATATTAGTGGAAATACGAGAAGTAAGTATTACCGGGGCTGATGCCCTGGTTATACATATGTGACTGCTTGTTCATGGTCGTGTGAGCGCGCTAAAACCATCCTTCCCTCTCACTGGTACTATCGAAGTCGCTATGCAGGACTTTTCACTCAGCACCGCACCTATTCAACCATCAAAAATTTTCACAGAATTTTTTTTCTCATAGAAACTAGTTTTTTTAAATACTTCGGATTACAACACCATGGGTATTTCAAGAGATTCTCGTCACAAGCGTTCTGCCACCGGTGCCAAAAGAGCCCAATTCAGAAAAAAGAGAAAGTTTGAGTTAGGTAGACAAGCTGCCTCCACCAGATTGGGACCAAAGAGAATCCACTCTGTCAGAACCAGAGGTGGCAACCAAAAGTTCAGAGCTATAAGAATCGAATCCGGTAACTTCTCCTGGGCTTCTGAAGGTGTCTCCAGAAAGACCAGAATCGCTAGAGTCGTCTACCACCCTTCCAACAACGAATTGGTTAGAACCAACACCTTGACCAAGGCTGCTATTGTTCAAATCGATGCCACTCCTTTCAGACAATGGTACGAAAACCACTACGGTCAAACCTTAGGTAAGAAGGGTAACGCCACCGAAGAGCCAGTCAAGAAGTCTAAGAAGTTGGAAAGAAAGTTGGCTTCTAGATCTTCCTCAGCTGTTATTGAATCTGCTGTCGACGGTCAATTCGGTTCCGGTAGATTATACGCTGCTATTTCTTCCAGACCAGGTCAATCCGGTAGATGTGATGGTTACGTCTTGGAAGGTGAAGAGTTGGCCTTCTACTTGAGAAGATTGACTGCTAAGAAGTAAATACATTGAACGAAAAAATAGCAATCCCTCACATATAATATTTAAAATATATATCTGTAACGTGTATATTAATACCGTCATTAATGAGTAGCAAGTAGGAGTGATTGGGCTCGAAATAATATGTACTGATGGGATCATCAAGCATGGGCGATATAGTGCTATGGCTAGAACATACGAGATTGACAGAATATCCATGGTGTTCCATGAACACAAAATGATTGCGTGGTCACTGTCATGTTGCCATTGCACGGTACCATTACATCTACTGCTGATGTACCTAGTACTATGGCATAAATAGAAAACTTTCCTCTACATCTGAAAGCTAACTACCTTCAAGGGATTTGCTTACAGTACAGAATTAAGCATCTATTAGATACCATTGATTGGAGAAGACAACTCTAACAACTACAATTTTTGTTCTATAAACTATTCAATTTTCCGACTTCCATCTTTCAACTTCGTTGATCACCTAAACAGTTAGTATAAACTCGTTAAAAAATTTTCAGAAAAGGCAATATGTTTATCTACATCGTAATTCAGTACAGGTCTGTGTAATATTTCTTTCATCATGAAATTCAAGACTTATACATACACTTCATCTTGAGTCAATATTGAACAAATTTTTTTCTTCCTTCGCTCGCTTTTTAAAGTGAAGAGTGGTCGTGTATGGTGAATTTTCGTAGCACCAACCGGATTTTGCAGTTAAAAAGCAGACAGTATATTTAAGACAAAGGTTCTATATGTGGGCTGGCGCTACTTATGTGTGGTACTTTATCTCGTTTCGTTGAGACGAGTTTTGGGGATTT
Organism: Yamadazyma sp. yHMH685; assembly: GCA_030571055.1. Classification (NCBI taxonomy): domain Eukaryota; kingdom Fungi; phylum Ascomycota; class Pichiomycetes; order Serinales; family Debaryomycetaceae; genus Yamadazyma; species Yamadazyma sp. yHMH685. Next base: position 598,097 of record JAJLXC010000004.1, read on the forward strand.
ATTTAATTTGTGAGTTTGGCAAAGTATATACTATGGCTGTTCCTTAAAGGCTTTAAACTATCCCAATTTTGTCAAAACCTTCGTAATACGTAATTATCACTAGAAGGGAAACCTGAAAAGTCTCCATCTCAATTGCTCCATGTTTATAGGAGAGAATATTCCCATAGGCTTACCTATTTGTTGACAAATACTAGACTATACGAAAGAAAACAGATCGTCCCTTGGCTCAGTTGTTTGAGACGTCTGAGACTTTAAATACCGTCTAGACACAATTCCAGAGGTTCTTTTATTTAGAAATACCACCGTTCATGAAATCTAGCACTGTACGAAATGTAACTCAAATAATAAATGGGCTAGCACACACATTTAAACATTTCGTACTTCCATTGCTATTAAATGGTCCCTTGGCCCAGTTGGTTAAGGCGTGGTGCTAATAACGCCAAGATCAGCAGTTCGATCCTGCTAGGGACCATTTACTCTCTGGGCGTGTGGCGTAGTTGGTAGCGCGTTCCCTTAGCATGGGAAAGGTCTCCGGTTCGACTCCGGACTCGTCCATATTTTTTTTGCTGTTATTATCAGCATTATACCGTCAAATGTTAATAAAGAGACGGGTCTCGTGACAACTTATGCATAGAGTAAAAACAGATAAACACAGCTATTCAAAAATGAAGCGAATTCTCCCAGCAATTTTTACTCTTCTTTCTTGTAGGATTTGAGGCTGACCTTCTAACAGCTTCTCGAAGTTTGGCTGCAATAATGTTCGCGCTACGTATAGCACAAATTTCTTACTGTGCTACACTTGCACCGAATGAAATTACCCATACTTATTGCAGTCAGCATTGTGTGTGTACTTGCGCAACCCTACGAAGCCAATACAGAATCGACAATCTGCTCTCCTCACGACCCCACTGACTGTTATCCCCAAGTGTTTATTCCTACCAACGACTGGCAGGTTATTAGAGAGGGCCAGGATATCCCCGCTGGTTTACACGTCAGATTAAACATCGATACGTTGGAGAAGGAGGCCAAATTGATGGACCCAGAAAGCGAGGACGAATCGAAGAACGAGTTGGTCATAGTAGCAGATCAAGAACAAGAACCAGATCAAGAACAAAGAGCAGAAGCCCCAAAACTTAGAAAACCAAAGAAACTTAGCATGGTCGAAGTAAATGACTTTGGGTCAGCTGTAGACCGTGTTTCGGATTATAAGAATGTCGACTCCAGTCTTGATGATGCGTTGGATATATTGATCGATTTGAGTCACGATATAGAGTTCGGGATCAAGTTAGCGAGTGAACCTAGTACATTTCAAGACCTCGATTTCGTAGCTCAAAATGGAGATCAAATCGGTGAAAAAGTATATAGAATCATCGGTTCTTCTTTAAGAAACAACCCTGTAGCCATTACTGCTTTTATGGCCAATAACGTGGCATTGGTGGAGAACTGGGTAGAATTGTTGAACAGTAAGGATGATCTTATTAGGAAAAGGGTGTTGGGTATTTTCCATCAATTAAGCACGAACTCAAAATTCAAACAAGATTTCCTTGTGGAGAAAAACTTGTTGGATAAGTTCATTGACATCTATCCTTCTTTGGACGCTTCCACCAAAACCAGGTTAGTAAATATTTTGGAGGATTTGCACTTGGTCGAAGACGATGATGACTCTTCCAACGATGCTAGAGTCTCTGAGTTGATTCAAGATAAGTTGATTAAGTCCGACTTTGGCTCAGAGCAGCAGTTCAAATCGTATTATGAAAAACTCGTACAATTGCATGAATCCAACAAGAGCCTCAAAGGGTCCAAGGAATTTGTTGCTTGGTTAGACGAGGAATCAGGTAAAAGAAACGATGGAATCAGACAAAGAGATAGGATTTATTCTGGCTCAGATGCTGAATTTGATAGTC